>OZ010730.1:23285928-24493128 GCA_963932275.1 Andrena praecox
AAGGCGCCTGGGGTCGAGATTCTGGATAGAATCTCGAGGTGCTCCGGGTCGTCCTTCACAGTCGTCGTCCAGCGGGCTCCGAAAGGTTCGGGTGATAATGCCGGGACGAGGATATTCGGTTAGAAACCGAAGGTAGGGGATCGTTGCGGGTTGAAGAGTTAGAACTCACCGTAAGGTTAACAAGTTTATTCTGTCCCGATCTGGGTGACAGGAGTACTATAGCGTATGTCTGTTATTAATCTGTTCGCGCTCGTAGTTTGCACAGAGTCTTATAGTTAGTCCGGGGCGAAGCGGGGACCAGCGGGGTCGCCGCCTTCGGCTCGCTTTTCGGCGTTTCGTCGGAAACGCTGACGGTGCTCGCGGGTTGTTGCCCGCGCTTTGGCGCTCGCGTGTGCCATCGGAATGCGCGACGGTTGTAACACGCGGTCGTTGACTGGGTTACAACAAGAGGGTGAGGAGAGGAGGGCTAGTGGAGAAGTTAGGAAAAATAGATGAATGTGATAGGAGGATGGAGGAGGTGATGGAGAAGGTAGGGAGGTGGGAAAAGGAAAAAAGAGGGAGTGTGGGGGAGGGGGTGAGGGGGGAAGGAATAGAGGAGGAATGGAGGATGAGAATTAGAAGGATAGAAGTCACGCAGGACAAGAAAGAAAGGGAGGTGAGAAGAAATAATGTGGTGGTGAGGGGGTTGGGGCTGGAAGGAAAGGAGGTGAAGGAGGAGGTGGAGAGGTTATGGGAAAGGATGGGGTTGGAGATGAAGGGAATAAAGGAGGTGGCGAGAATAGGAAGAATAGGAAAGGAGGGGAGTGGAATGGTGTTGGTGAGGCTGGAGGGAAGGGAGGAGAAAAGGAAGGTGATGGAGGCTAAGAAAAAACTGAGGGGAAGAAGGGAAAGGGTAGAGGACGACCTCACCGAGGAGGAACGGAGGGTGAAATGGAAAATAGAGGGAGAGGCGCAAAGGGAGAGGGAGAGGGGAAGGAAAGTACAGGTGGGGTATCTGAAAATGTGGGTGGACGGGAAGGTAAGAAGGTGGGATGAGTTAAGGGAGAAATGGTGTGAGGGGCAGGGAAACGAATGAAGTGGGAAGGGGGAAAGAGGAGGGAGGGGGGAAAGGTAGGAGGGATTTGGAGGGTGGCGTTCTGGAATGTAGCGGGGGTAAAGAGGAAGGATGAAGGATTTTGGAGGGGGCTGGAGGAATGGGATGTGATGGTACTGAGTGAGACGTGGGTGGAAGAGAAAGATTGGGGGTATGTTGAAAGGAGATTACCTAGAGGGTATATATGGGAAAAGCAGTGGGCCAGGAGAGAAAGTAAGAAGGGAAGAGCGATAGGAGGA
Source organism: Andrena praecox (assembly GCA_963932275.1). Lineage (NCBI taxonomy): Eukaryota > Metazoa > Arthropoda > Insecta > Hymenoptera > Andrenidae > Andrena > Andrena praecox. Next base: position 23,287,261 of record OZ010730.1, read on the forward strand.
ATGTTGCTGGGGGTGAGAAAGGAGTTGGAAGTGGGAGTTGGGGGAGGGGGAGGGAAGGAGGGGATAATGGCTAAGAAAGTGAAAATTGGGGGGGGGGTGGAAAATAGTTGGGGTGTATGTAAATAGGGACTTGAAAGAGAAGCTAGAGGATCTGGGGGAGTGGATGGAAGAAAGAGAGGAAGGGGTAAGAATAGTGATAGGGGGGGATTTTAATGCTCGCACGGGGGAGGAAGGAGGGGAGGTACGGTGGGAAGAAGAGGATGAAGGAAGAGGGGGAGGGAAAAGGAGATCCAAGGATAAGGAGGTAAATGGGGAAGGGAAGAGGTTGTGTGGGTACTTAGAGGAAAGGGGGTGGGGAATTTTGAATGGAAATACAGAGGGGGACGAGGAGGGGGAGTGGACTTTCACAGGGGGAAGGGGGAATACGGTAATAGATTATGTGATAGGGAACGAAGATACAAGGGAGAAGGTAGAAAGGCTGGAGGTAGGGGAGAGGGTGGAATCGGATCACCACCCGGTAGTGGTGTGGTTAAGAGGGGAGGGGAGTGATGAAGGGGAAAGGAGGGGAAAAGGTGGGAAGAGGGGAGGAGGTAGGGGAGACTGGACGGAAGAGGGAAGATTGGAGTTTATGAGGAATTTTGGGAAAAGGGGTGAGGGGGAGAGGGGAGTAGAGGAGGAGTGGTGTGAGATGCGGGAAAGGATTAAGGACGCGATGGGTAAGATGGGAAAGGGGGGGGAGAGGGTAAAGAAGGGTGGGTGGTGGGATAAGGAGTGTAGAGAGGAGAAGAGTAGGGTAAGGAGGGAGTTGAGAAAATGGAGGAGGGAAGGAGGGGATGGGAGAGAATATAAGGAGAAGAAGAGGGAGTATGGGAGGTTATGTGAGGAAAAAAGAAAGAAGGAGGTGGAGAAGTGGGTGAAGGAAGTGGAAGGAGTAAGAACAGAGGGGCAAGTATGGAAGGTGGTGAATAGGGGGAGGAAAAGGAGAGGGAGAGTTAATGAAGAAATAACAATGGGAGAATCGGACGGATATTTCAGGGGGTTGCTGGGGGGGGTGGAGTGGAGGGTAAGAAGGGGTGGGGAGATGAGGAGGAGGATGGACGGAGAGGCGGAGATAGGGAGGGAGGAAATAGGAAAGGTGATAAGGAACTTAAAGGATGGGAAGGCGGGAGGGGGGGATGGGATCCCGAACGAGGTTTGGAAGTATGGAGGCGCGGAGGTGGAGAGGTGGCTATGGGAGTTGTGTAATAGGGTGTGGAGGGGGGAAGGATGGCCAGAAGGGTGGAGAGAGGGGGTGGTGGTACCTGTAGTGAAGAAGGGGATGGGAAAGAAGGTGGAGGATTTTATAGGGGGATAACACTAACACAGACGGCGTACAAGGTGTACGCGTCTGTGTTGGCGGAGAGATTGAGAGTGGAGGTGGAAGGGAAGGGACTACTGCCACCGAGTCAAACGGGCTTTAGGAGGGGGGTGGGGTGTATGGACAATGTGTACGTGTTAAATTATTTGATAAATAGGCAAGTGGGAAGAAAGGGGGGGAAAATGGTAGTGCTATTTATTGATTTGAAAGCGGCGTTTGACTCGGTGGACAGGGAGGTACTGCTGAGGGCGATGAGGGGAAGGGGGGTGAGGGAGGAACTGGTAGGTAGATGTGAGGAGATACTGAGGGAAACAACAGGTAGGGTACGGATAGGGGAGGAGGAGGGGGAAAGGTTTTGGACGGCGAGAGGGGTGAGACAGGGGTGCCCGCTGAGTCCGAGCCTATTCATTCTACTCACGGCGGATATGGAAGAGGTTCTGAAAAGGGGAGGATGGGGGGGAGTGAAGCTAGGGGGGGGGGAAGTATACACGTTGGCTTATGCCGATGATGTGGCGGTGTTGGCGGAGGACGAGGAGGGAATGAAGGGGTTGATGGGGAAGTTGGAGAAGTACGTGGAGGGGAAAGGACTGCAGGTTAACGTAGAGAAGACGAAGGTGATGAGGTGTAGAAGGGGAGGGGGGAGATGGAAGAGGGTGACATGGAGATGGAAGGGGAAAGAGATAGAGGAGGTGAGGAGTTTTAAATATCTGGGGTACACGGTGATGGGAAACGGGGGGCAGGAGGAAGATGTGGGGGAGAGGGTGAAAAAAGGGGCGGCGGTGATGGGGAAGGTATGGGGTATTGGGAAAAGGCTATTTGGGAAAGATTGGGAAAGGAGGCTATGGCTTTTTGATAAGCTGGTGTGGCCGGTGGTTGGGTACGGAGTAGAGGTGTGGGGGTGGAGGGAAAGGGCGAAGGTAGAGCGACTGCAGGAGAGGTTTTTGAGGTGGGTGTTGGGGGTGGAGAGAAGTACGCCGGGATATATGGTCAGGGAGGAGGTACAAAGGGAAATGTTGAGGGGAAGGGCAGGGATGAGGGCGTGGGGGTTTGAAAGAAAGTTGGAAGAGGGGCTAGGGGATGAGCTGGCGAGGAGGTGCTGGGAAGAAATGAAGGGGAGGCTAAGGAGGGGAAAGGTGTTGGAGGGGTGGGAAGAAGAAAGGAAAGAGTTTTATGAGGAAAGGGGCTGGACACTGGAGGAGATGGAAGTGTTAAGGGAAAGGGGGGGAATAAGAGGAGAGGAGTTAGTGAGTAGGGAAAGGAAATTTCAGGAAGAGGAGAGGTGGAGAAAGATAGGGGAATCAAAGTCGAATAGATGGTATGGGAGAGTGAAGGGGGAAGGGTTGCCAAAGTATCTGAAGAAAGGGTGGGGAGAAAGTAGATGGAATAGGGTGGCGAGGTTTAGGTTGGGGAATGAAATGAGGGGGGGGAGGTATTGGGAGGAGGAGGGAAAAAGGAGATGTAGGGTATGTGGAGGGGGGGAAGAGACGTGGGAGCACGTGTGGGAGGTTTGTATGGGGTGGGGAGAGGAGAGGGGGTGGCAGGAGATGGCGGGGGAGGTTTTGGATGACGGGGGAGAGGGGGAGGAATGGTTGAGGAAAATTGAGGAAAGGAGAGAAGCAAACGAGGCATAAATGAAGAGATTGGAATGGAAGGTGAGACGAGTGGAAGCGGAGGTCCGGGAGAGAGGGGGTTGCGTGTGCGTGCGGCAGGGTTGTAGGTAGAGGGAGAGCGAGCGATGAGGGGGGAGAGGCGTGCGGGGGAAATAGGATATGGAAATAGAGTAAGATAGGCTAAGATAGGTTAAGATAGTATAAGGTAGATTTAAGGTAGGATTAAGGGAAGAAGAGATGTAAGGAGTGGAGAGGAAGGGAGATTGTAACCCCTAGGGGAATCAATAAAGTCAATACATACATCCTACAACAAAAATACTCAACTAACTCCAAATAAATCGAAGTTGGTTTCAAATAAATTTATTAAAATTTGACACTTCCAACTAAAATTTTTTTCTCATTCCTTAAAATTGAAGTTATTTTCATCTAAATTTACTCAAATATAAATCCTACAACAAAAATACTCAACAAAATCCAAAAAAATCGAAGTTGGTTTCAAATAAATTTATTAAAATTTTACACTTCCAAGTAAATTTTTTTTCACAATCCAAAAAATCGAAGTTAATTTTAACTGAAATTACTCAAATTAGGCTTCTCTATCAAAAAAACTCAACATAGTCGAGAAAAATCGAAATTGGTTTCAAATAATTTTATTAAAATTTGACACTTCCAACTAAAATTTTTTTCACAATCCAAAAAATTGACTTATTTTCAACTAAATTTACTCAAATATAGATCCTACAACAAAATACTCATCAAAATAAAAAAAAATCGAAGTTGGTTTCAAATAAATTTATTAAAATTTGACACTTCCAACTATAATTTTTTTTCACAATCCAAAAAAATTGTCGTTATTTTCATCTAAATTTACTCAAATATACATCCTACAACACAAATACTCAACAAAATCCAAAAAAATCGAAGTTGGTTTCAAATAAATTTATTAAAATTTGACACTTCCAACTAAAATTTTTTTCTCATTCCTTAAAATTGAAGTTATTTTCATCTAAATTTACTCAAATATAAATCCTACAACAAAAATACTCAACAAAATCCAAAAAAATCGAAGTTGGTTTCAAATAAATTTATTAAAATTTTACACTTCCAAGTAAATTTTTTTTCACAATCCAAAAAATTGAAGTTATTTTCATCTAAATTTACTCCAATATACATCCTACAACAAAAATACTCAACTAAATCCAAAAAAAACGAAGTTGGTTTCAAATAAATTTATTAAAATTTGACACTTCCAACTAAATTTTTTTCACAATCCAAAAAATTGAAGTTATTTTCATCTAAATTTACTCAAATATAGATCCTACAATAAAAGTACTCAACAAAATCCAAAATAATCCAAGTTGATTTCAAATAAATTAATTAAAATTTGACAAAAATCGTGACAAAATCCAAAAAATCGAAGTTAATTTCAACTGACATTACTCAAATTAAGCTTCTCTATCAAAAAAACTCAACATAGTCGAGGAAAATCGAAGTTGGTTTCAAATAAATTTATTAAAATTTGACACTTCCAACTAAAATTTTTTTTCACAATGCAATAAATTGTCGGTATTTTCATCTAAATTTACTCAAATATTCATCCTACAAACAAAAATACTCAACAAAATCCAAAAAAATCGAAGTTGGTTTCAAATAAATTTATTAAAATTTGACACTTCCAACTAAAATTTTTTTTCACAATACAATAAATTGTCGGTATTTTCATCTAAATTTACTCAAATATTCATCCTACAAACAAAAATACTCAACAAAATCCAAAAAAATCGAAGTTGGTTTCAAATAAATTTATTAAAATTTGACACTTCCAACTAAAATTTTTTTTCACAATCCAATAAATTGTCGTTATTTTCATCTAAATTTACTCAAATATACATCCTACAACAAAAATACTCAACTAAATCCAAAAAAATCGAAGTTGGTTTCAAATAAATTTATTAAAATTTGACACTTCCAACTAAATTTTTTTCACAATCCAAAAAATTGAAGTTATTTTCATCTAAATTTACTCAAATATAGATCCTACAACAAAAATACTCAACTAACTCCAAAAAAATCGAAGTTGGTTTCAAATAAATTTATTAAAATTTGGCAAAAATCGTGACAAAATCCAAAAAAATCGAAGTTAATTTCAACTGAAATTACTCAAATTATGCTTCTCTATCAAAAAAACTCAACATAGTCGAGAAAAATCGAAATTGGTTTCAAATAAATTTATTAAAATTTGACACTTCCAACTAAAATTTTTTTCACAATCCAAAAAATTGACTTATTTTCATCTAAATTTACTTAATATAGATCCTACAACAAAATACTCAACAAAATAAAAAAAAATCGAAGTTGGTTTCAAATAAATTTATTAAAATTTGACACTTCCAACTATAATTTTTTTTCACAATCCAAAAAAATTGTCGTTAATTTCATCTAAATTTACTCAAATATACATCCTACAACAGAAATACTCGACAAAATCCAAAAAAATCGAAGTTGGTTTCAAATAAATTTATTAAAATTTGACACTTCCAACTAAAATTTTTTTTACAATCCTAAAAATTGAAGTTATTTTCATCAAAATTTACTCAAATATACATCCTACAACAAAAATACTCAACTAAATCCAAAAAAATCGAAGTTGGTTTCAAATAAATTTAGTAAAATTTGACACTTCCAACTAAAATTTTTTTCTCATTCCTTAAAATTGAAGTTATTTTCATCTAAATTTACTCAAATATAGATCCTACAACAAAAATACTCAACAAAATCTAAAAAAATCGAAGTTGGTTTCAAATAAATTTATTAAAATTTAACACTTCCAACTAACATTTTTTTCACAATCCAAAAAATAATAGTTATTTTCAACTAAATTTACTCAAATACACATCCTACAACAAAAATACTCGACAAAATAAAAAAAAATCGAACGTGGTTTAAAATAAATTTATTAAAATTTGACACTTCCAAGTAAAATTTTTTTCACATTCCTAAAAATTGAAGTTATTTTCATCTAAATTTATTCAAATGTAGACCCTACAACAAAAATACTCAACAAAATCCAAAATAATCCAAGTTGATTTCAATTAAATTTATTAAAATTTGGCAAAAATCGTGACAAAATCCAAAAAATCGAAGTTAATTTTAACTGAAATTACTCAAATTAGGCTTCTCTATCAAAAAAACTCAACATAGTCGAGAAAAATCGAAATTGGTTTCAAATAAATTTATTAAAATTTGACACTTCCAACTAAAATTTTTTTCACAATCCAAAAAATTGACTTATTTTCATCTAAATTTACTCAAATATAGATCCTACAACAAAATACTCATCCAAATAAAAAAAAATTGAAGTTGGTTTCAAATAAATTTATTAAAATTTGATACTTCCAACTATAATTTTTTTCACAATCCAAAAAAATTGTCGTTATTTTCAACTAAATTTACTCAAATATACATCCTACAACAGAAATACTCGACACAATCCAAAAAAATCGAAGTTGGTTTCAAATAAATTTATTAAAATTTGACACTTCCAACTAAAATTTTTTTCTCATTCCTTAAAATTGAAGTTATTTTCATCTAAATTTACTCAAATATAAATCCTACAACAAAAATACTCAACAAAATCCAAAAAAATCGAAGTTGGTTTCAAATAAATTTATTAAAATTTTACACTTCCAAGTAAATTTTTTTTCACAATCCAAAAAATCGAAGTTAATTTTAACTGAAATTACTCAAATTAGGCTTCTCTATCAAAAAAACTCAACATAGTCGAGAAAAATCGAAATTGGTTTCAAATAATTTTATTAAAATTTGACACTTCCAACTAAAATTTTTTTCACAATCCAAAAAATTGACTTATTTTCATCTAAATTTACTCAAATATAGATCCTACAACAAAATACTCATCAAAATAAAAAAAAATCGAAGTTGGTTTCAAATAAATTTATTAAAATTTGACACTTCCAACTATAATTTTTTTTCACAATCCAAAAAAATTGTCGTTATTTTCATCTAAATTTACTCAAATATACATCCTACAACACAAATACTCAACAAAATCCAAAAAAATCGAAGTTGGTTTCAAATAAATTTATTAAAATTTGACACTTCCAACTAAAATTTTTTTCTCATTCCTTAAAATTGAAGTTATTTTCATCTAAATTTACTCAAATATAAATCCTACAACAAAAATACTCAACAAAATCCAAAAAAATCGAAGTTGGTTTCAAATAAATTTATTAAAATTTTACACTTCCAAGTAAATTTTTTTTCACAATCCAAAAAATTGAAGTTATTTTCATCTAAATTTACTCCAATATACATCCTACAACAAAAATACTCAACTAAATCCAAAAAAAACGAAGTTGGTTTCAAATAAATTTATTAAAATTTGACACTTCCAACTAAATTTTTTTCACAATCCAAAAAATTGAAGTTATTTTCATCTAAATTTACTCAAATATAGATCCTACAATAAAAGTACTCAACAAAATCCAAAATAATCCAAGTTGATTTCAAATAAATTAATTAAAATTTGACAAAAATCGTGACAAAATCCAAAAAATCGAAGTTAATTTCAACTGACATTACTCAAATTAAGCTTCTCTATCAAAAAAACTCAACATAGTCGAGGAAAATCGAAGTTGGTTTCAAATAAATTTATTAAAATTTGACACTTCCAACTAAAATTTTTTTTCACAATGCAATAAATTGTCGGTATTTTCATCTAAATTTACTCAAATATTCATCCTACAAACAAAAATACTCTACAAAATCCAAAAAAATCGAAGTTGGTTTCAAATAAATTTATTAAAATTTGACACTTCCAACTAAAATTTTTTTTCACAATGCAATAAATTGTCGGTATTTTCATCTAAATTTACTCAAATATTCATCCTACAAACAAAAATACTCAACAAAATCCAAAAAAATCGAAGTTGGTTTCAAATAAATTTATTAAAATTTGACACTTCCAACTAAAATTTTTTTTCACAATCCAATAAATTGTCGTTATTTTCATCTAAATTTACTCAAATATACATCCTACAACAAAAATACTCAACTAAATCCAAAAAAATCGAAGTTGGTTTCAAATAAATTTATTAAAATTTGACACTTCCAACTAAATTTTTTTCACAATCCAAAAAATTGAAGTTATTTTCATCTAAATTTACTCAAATATAGATCCTACAACAAAAATACTCAACTAACTCCAAAAAAATCGAAGTTGGTTTCAAATAAATTTATTAAAATTTGGCAAAAATCGTGACAAAATCCAAAAAAATCGAAGTTAATTTCAACTGAAATTACTCAAATTATGCTTCTCTATCAAAAAAACTCAACATAGTCGAGAAAAATCGAAATTGGTTTCAAATAAATTTATTAAAATTTGACACTTCCAACTAAAATTTTTTTCACAATCCAAAAAATTGACTTATTTTCATCTAAATTTACTTAATATAGATCCTACAACAAAATACTCAACAAAATAAAAAAAAATCGAAGTTGGTTTCAAATAAATTTATTAAAATTTGACACTTCCAACTATAATTTTTTTTCACAATCCAAAAAAATTGTCGTTAATTTCATCTAAATTTACTCAAATATACATCCTACAACAGAAATACTCGACAAAATCCAAAAAAATCGAAGTTGGTTTCAAATAAATTTATTAAAATTTGACACTTCCAACTAAAATTTTTTTTACAATCCTAAAAATTGAAGTTATTTTCATCAAAATTTACTCAAATATAGATCCTACAACAAAAATACTCAACTAAATCCAAAAAAATCGAAGTTGGTTTCAAATAAATTTATTAAAATTTTACACTTCCAACTAAAATTTTTTTCTCATTCCTTAAAATTGAAGTTATTTTCATCTAAATTTACTCAAATATAAATCCTACAACAAAAATACTCAACAAAATCCAAAAAAATCGAAGTTGGTTTCAAATAAATTTATTAAAATTTTACACTTCCAAGTAAATTTTTTTTCACAATCCAAAAAATCGAAGTTAATTTTAACTGAAATTACTCAAATTAGGCTTCTCTATCAAAAAAACTCAACATAGTCGAGAAAAATCGAAATTGGTTTCAAATAAATTTATTAAAATTTGACACTTCCAACTAAAATTTTTTTCACAATCCAAAAAATTGACTTATTTTCATCTAAATTTACTTAATATAGATCCTACAACAAAATACTCAACAAAATAAAAAAAAATCGAAGTTGGTTTCAAATAAATTTATTAAAATTTGACACTTCCAACTATAATTTTTTTTCACAATCCAAAAAAATTGTCGTTATTTTCATCTAAATTTACTCAAATATACATCCTACAACACAAATACTCAACAAAATCCAAAAAAATCGAAGTTGGTTTCAAATAAATTTATTAAAATTTGACACTTCCAACTAAAATTTTTTTCTCATTCCTTAAAATTGAAGTTATTTTCATCTAAATTTACTCAAATATAAATCCTACAACAAAAATACTCAACAAAATCCAAAAAAATCGAAGTTGGTTTCAAATAAATTTATTAAAATTTTACACTTCCAAGTAAATTTTTTTTCACAATCCAAAAAATTGAAGTTATTTTCATCTAAATTTACTCCAATATACATCCTACAACAAAAATACTCAACTAAATCCAAAAAAAACGAAGTTGGTTTCAAATAAATTTATTAAAATTTGACACTTCCAACTAAAATTTTTTTTCACAATCCAATAAATTGTCGTTATTTTCATCTAAATTTACTCAAATATACATCCTACAACAAAAATACTCAACTAAATCCAAAAAAATCGAAGTTGGTTTCAAATAAATTTATTAAAATTTGACACTTCCAACTAAATTTTTTTCACAATCCAAAAAATTGAAGTTATTTTCATCTAAATTTACTCAAATATAGATCCTACAACAAAAATACTCAACTAACTCCAAAAAAATCGAAGTTGGTTTCAAATAAATTTATTAAAATTTGGCAAAAATCGTGACAAAATCCAAAAAAATCGAAGTTAATTTCAACTGAAATTACTCAAATTATGCTTCTCTATCAAAAAAACTCAACATAGTCGAGAAAAATCGAAATTGGTTTCAAATAAATTTATTAAAATTTGACACTTCCAACTAAAATTTTTTTCACAATCCAAAAAATTGACTTATTTTCATCTAAATTTACTTAATATAGATCCTACAACAAAATACTCAACAAAATAAAAAAAAATCGAAGTTGGTTTCAAATAAATTTATTAAAATTTGACACTTCCAACTATAATTTTTTTCACAATCCAAAAAAATTGTCGTTATTTTCATCTAAATTTACTCAAATATACATCCTACAACAGAAATACTCGACAAAATCCAAAAAAATCGAAGTTGGTTTCAAATAAATTTAGTAAAATTTGACACTTCCAACTAAAATTTTTTTCTCATTCCTTAAAATTGAAGTTATTTTCATCTAAATTTACTCAAATATAGATCCTACAACAAAATACTCATCCAAATAAAAAAAAATCGAAGTTGGTTTCAAATAAATTTATTAAAATTTGATACTTCCAACTATAATTTTTTTTCACAATCCAAAAAAATTGTCGTTATTTTCAACTAAATTTACTCAAATATACATCCTACAACAGAAATACTCGACAAAATCCAAAAAAATCGAAGTTGGTTTCAAATAAATTTATTAAAATTTGACACTTCCAACTAAAATTTTTTTCACAATCCTAGAAATTTAAGTTATTTTCATAAAAAATTACTCTAATATAGACCCTACAACAAAAATACTCAACAAAATCCAAAAAAATCGAAGCTGGTTTCAAATAAATTTATTAAAATTTGACACTTCCAACTAAAATTTTTTTTCACAATCCAATAAATTGTCGTTATTTTCATCTAAATTTACTCAAATATACATCCTACAACAAAAATACTCAACTAAATCCAAAAAAATCGAAGTTGGTTTCAAATAAATTTATTAAAATTTGACACTTCCAACTAAATTTTTTTTCACAATCCTAAAAATTGAAGTTATTTTCATCAAAATTTACTCTAATATAGACCCTACAACAAAAATACTCAACTAAATCCAAAAAAATCGAAGTTGGTTTCAAATAAATTTATTAAAATTTGACACTTCCAACTAAAATTTTTTTCTCATACCTTAAAATTGAAGTTATTTTCATCTAAATTTCCTCAAATATAGATCCTACAACAAAAATACTCAACTAAATCCAAAAAAATCGAAGTTGGTTTCAAATAAATTTATTAAAATTTGACACTTCCAACTAAAATTTTTTTCACAATCCTAGAAATTTAAGTTATTTTCATAAAAAATTACTCTAATATAGACCCTACAACAAAAATACTCAACAAAATCCAAAAAAATCGAAGCTGGTTTCAAATAAATTTATTAAAATTTGACACTTCCAACTAAAATTTTTTTTCACAATCCAATAAATTGTCGTTATTTTCATCTAAATTTACTCAAATATACATCCTACATCAAAAATACTCAACTAAATCCAAAAAAATCGAAGTTGGTTTCAAATAAATTTATTAAAACTTGACACTTCCAACTAAATTTTTTTCACAATCCAAAAAATGAAGTTATTTTCATCTAAATTTACTCAAATATAGATCCTACAACAAAATACTCATCAAAATAAAAAAAAATCGAAGTTGGTTTCAAATAAATTTATTAAAATTTGACACTTCCAACTATAATTTTTTTTCACAATCCAAAAAAATTGTCGTTATTTTCAACTAAATTTACTCAAATATACATCCTACAACAGAAATACTCGACAAAATCCAAAAAAATCGAAGTTGGTTTCAAATAAATTTATTAAAATTTGACACTTCCAACTAAATTTTTTTTCACAATCCTAAAAATTGAAGTTATTTTCATCAAAATTTACTCTAATATAGACCCTACAACAAAAATACTCAACTAAATCCAAAAAAATCGAAGTTGGTTTCAAATAAATTTATTAAAATTTGACACTTCCAACTAAAATTTTTTTCTCATACCTTAAAATTGAAGTTATTTTCATCTAAATTTACTCAAATATAGATCCTACAACAAAAATACTCAACAAAATCTAAAAAAATCGAAGTTGGTTTCAAATAAATTTATTAAAATTTATCACTTCCAACTAACATTTTTTTCACAATCCAAAAAATAGTAGTTATTTTCAACTAAATTTACTCAAATACACATCCTACAACAAAAATACTCGACAAAATAAAAAAAAATCGAAGTTGGTTTCAAATAAATTTATTAAAATTTGACACTTCCAAGTAAAATTTTTTTCACATTCCTAAAAATTGAAGTTATTTTCATCTAAATTTATTCAAATATAGACCCTACAACAAAAATACTCAACAAAATCCAAAATAATCCAAGTTGATTTCAATTAAATTTATTAAAATTTGGCAAAAATCGTGACAAAATCCAAAAAATCGAAGTTAATTTTATCTGAAATTACTCAAATTAGGCTTCTCTATCAAAAAAACTCAACATAGTCGAGAAAAATCGAAATTGGTTTCAAATAAATTTATTAAAATTTGACACTTCCAACTATAATTTTTTTCACAATCCAAAAAATGGATTTATTTTCATCTAAATTTATTCAAATATAGATCCTACAACAAAATACTCATCAAAATAAAAAAAAATCGAAGTTGGTTTCAAATAAATTTATTAAAATTTGACACTTCCAACTAAATTTTTTTCACAATCCAAAAAATTGAAGTTATTTTCATCTAAATTTACTCAAATATAGATCCTACAACAAAAATACTCAACTAACTCCAAAAAAATCGAAGTTGGTTTCAAATAAATTTATTAAAATTTTACACTTCCAAGTAAATTTTTTTTCACAATCCAAAAAATTGAAGTTATTTTCATCTAAATTTACTCAAATATAGATCCTACAATAAAAGTACTCAACAAAATCCAAAATAATCCAAGTTGATTTCAAATAAATTAATTAAAATTTGACAAAAATCGTGACAAAATCCAAAAAATCGAAGTTAATTTCAACTGACATTACTCAAATTAAGCTTCTCTATCAAAAAAACTCAACATAGTCGAGGAAAATCGAAGTTGGTTTCAAATAAATTTATTAAAATTTGACACTTCCAACTAAAATTTTTTTTCACAATGCAATAAATTGTCGGTATTTTCATCTAAATTTACTCAAATATTCATCCTACAAACAAAAATACTCAACAAAATCCAAAAAAATCGAAGTTGGTTTCAAATAAATTTATTAAAATTTGACACTTCCAACTAAAATTTTTTTTCACAATGCAATAAATTGTCGGTATTTTCATCTAAATTTACTCAAATATTCATCCTACAAACAAAAATACTCAACAAAATCCAAAAAAATCGAAGTTGGTTTCAAATAAATTTATTAAAATTTGACACTTCCAACTAAAATTTTTTTTCACAATCCAATAAATTGTCGTTATTTTCATCTAAATTTACTCAAATATACATCCTACAACAAAAATACTCAACTAAATCCAAAAAAATCGAAGTTGGTTTCAAATAAATTTATTAAAATTTGACACTTCCAACTAAATTTTTTTCACAATCCAAAAAATTGAAGTTATTTTCATCTAAATTTACTCAAATATAGATCCTACAACAAAAATACTCAACTAACTCCAAAAAAATCGAAGTTGGTTTCAAATAAATTTATTAAAATTTGGCAAAAATCGTGACAAAATCCAAAAAAATCGAAGTTAATTTCAACTGAAATTACTCAAATTATGCTTCTCTATCAAAAAAACTCAACATAGTCGAGAAAAATCGAAATTGGTTTCAAATAAATTTATTAAAATTTGACACTTCCAACTAAAATTTTTTTTACAATCCTAAAAATTGAAGTTATTTTCATCAAAATTTACTCAAATATAGATCCTACAACAAAAATACTCAACTAAATCCAAAAAAATCGAAGTTGGTTTCAAATAAATTTAGTAAAATTTGACACTTCCAACTAAAATTTTTTTCTCATTCCTTAAAATTGAAGTTATTTTCATCTAAATTTACTCAAATATAGATCCTACAACAAAATACTCATCCAAATAAAAAAAAATCGAAGTTGGTTTCAAATAAATTTATTAAAATTTGATACTTCCAACTATAATTTTTTTTCACAATCCAAAAAAATTGTCGTTATTTTCAACTAAATTTACTCAAATATACATCCTACAACAGAAATACTCGACAAAATCCAAAAAAATCGAAGTTGGTTTCAAATAAATTTATTAAAATTTGACACTTCCAACTAAAATTTTTTTCACAATCCTAGAAATTTAAGTTATTTTCATAAAAAATTACTCTAATATAGACCCTACAACAAAAATACTCAACAAAATCCAAAAAAATCGAAGCTGGTTTCAAATAAATTTATTAAAATTTGACACTTCCAACTAAAATTTTTTTTCACAATCCAATAAATTGTCGTTATTTTCATCTAAATTTACTCAAATATACATCCTACAACAAAAATACTCAACTAAATCCAAAAAAATCGAAGTTGGTTTCAAATAAATTTATTAAAATTTGACACTTCCAACTAAATTTTTTTTCACAATCCTAAAAATTGAAGTTATTTTCATCAAAATTTACTCTAATATAGACCCTACAACAAAAATACTCAACTAAATCCAAAAAAATCGAAGTTGGTTTCAAATAAATTTATTAAAATTTGACACTTCCAACTAAAATTTTTTTCTCATACCTTAAAATTGAAGTTATTTTCATCTAAATTTACTCAAATATAGATCCTACAACAAAAATACTCAACAAAATCTAAAAAAATCGAAGTTGGTTTCAAATAAATTTATTAAAATTTAACACTTCCAACTAACATTTTTTTCACAATCCAAAAAATAGTAGTTATTTTCAACTAAATTTACTCAAATACACATCCTACAACAAAAATACTCGACAAAATAAAAAAAAATCGAAGTTGGTTTCAAATAAATTTATTAAAATTTGACACTTCCAAGTAAAATTTTTTTCACATTCCTAAAAATTGAAGTTATTTTCATCTAAATTTATTCAAATATAGACCCTACAACAAAAATACTCAACAAAATCCAAAATAATCCAAGTTGATTTCAATTAAATTTATTAAAATTTGGCAAAAATCGTGACAAAATCCAAAAAATCGAAGTTAATTTTAACTGAAATTACTCAAATTAGGCTTCTCTATCAAAAAAACTCAACATAGTCGAGAAAAATCGAAATTGGTTTCAAATAAATTTATTAAAATTTGACACTTCCAACTAAAATTTTTTTCACAATCCAAAAAATTGACTTATTTTCATCTAAATTTACTCAAATATAGATCCTACAACAAAATACTCATCCAAATAAAAAAAAATCGAAGTTGGTTTCAAATAAATTTATTAAAATTTGATACTTCCAACTATAATTTTTTTTCACAATCCAAAAAAATAGTCGTTATTTTCAACTAAATTTACTCAAATATACATCCTACAACAGAAATACGCTACAAAATCCAAAAAATCGAAGTTGGTTTCAAATAAATTTATTAAAATTTGACACTTCCAACTAAAATTTTTTTTACAATCCTAAAAATTGAAGTTATTTTCATCAAAATTTACTCAAATATAGATCCTACAACAAAAATACTCAACTAAATCCAAAAAAATCGAAGTTGGTTTCAAATAAATTTATTAAAATTTGACACTTCCAACTAAAATTTTTTTCACAATCCTAGAAATTTAAGTTATTTTCATAAAAAATTACTCTAATATAGACCCTACAACAAAAATACTCAACAAAATCCAAAAAAATCGAAGCTGGTTTCAAATAAATTTATTAAAATTTGACACTTCCAACTAAAATTTTTTTTCACAATCCAATAAATTGTCGTTATTTTCATCTAAATTTACTCAAATATACATCCTACATCAAAAATACTCAACTAAATCCAAAAAAATCGAAGTTGGTTTCAAATAAATTTATTAAAATTTGACACTTCCAACTAAATTTTTTTCACAATCCAAAAAATGAAGTTATTTTCATCTAAATTTACTCAAATATAGATCCTACAACAAAATACTCATCAAAATAAAAAAAAATCGAAGTTGGTTTCAAATAAATTTATTAAAATTTGACACTTCCAACTATAATTTTTTTTCACAATCCAAAAAAATTGTCGTTATTTTCAACTAAATTTACTCAAATATACATCCTACAACAGAAATACTCGACAAAATCCAAAAAAATCGAAGTTGGTTTCAAATAAATTTATTAAAATTTGACACTTCCAACTAAATTTTTTTTCACAATCCTAAAAATTGAAGTTATTTTCATCAAAATTTACTCTAATATAGACCCTACAACAAAAATACTCAACTAAATCCAAAAAAATCGAAGTTGGTTTCAAATAAATTTATTAAAATTTGACACTTCCAACTAAAATTTTTTTCTCATACCTTAAAATTGAAGTTATTTTCATCTAAATTTACTCAAATATAGATCCTACAACAAAAATACTCAACAAAATCTAAAAAAATCGAAGTTGGTTTCAAATAAATTTATTAAAATTTATCACTTCCAACTAACATTTTTTTCACAATCCAAAAAATAGTAGTTATTTTCAACTAAATTTACTCAAATACACATCCTACAACAAAAATACTCGACAAAATAAAAAAAAATCGAAGTTGGTTTCAAATAAATTTATTAAAATTTGACACTTCCAAGTAAAATTTTTTTCACATTCCTAAAAATTGAAGTTATTTTCATCTAAATTTATTCAAATATAGACCCTACAACAAAAATACTCAACAAAATCCAAAATAATCCAAGTTGATTTCAATTAAATTTATTAAAATTTGGCAAAAATCGTGACAAAATCCAAAAAATCGAAGTTAATTTTATCTGAAATTACTCAAATTAGGCTTCTCTATCAAAAAAACTCAACATAGTCGAGAAAAATCGAAATTGGTTTCAAATAAATTTATTAAAATTTGACACTTCCAACTATAATTTTTTTCACAATCCAAAAAATGGACTTATTTTCATCTAAATTTATTCAAATATAGATCCTACAACAAAATACTCATCAAAATAAAAAAAAATCGAAGTTGGTTTCAAATAAATTTATTAAAATTTGACACTTCCAACTAAATTTTTTTCACAATCCAAAAAATTGAAGTTATTTTCATCTAAATTTACTCAAATATAGATCCTACAACAAAAATACTCAACTAACTCCAAAAAAATCGAAGTTGGTTTCAAATAAATTTATTAAAATTTGGCAAAAATCGTGACAAAATCCAAAAAATCGAAGTTAATTTCAACTGAAATTACTCAAATTATGCTTCTCTATCAAAAAAACTCAACATAGTCGAGAAAAATCGAAATTGGTTTCAAATAAATTTATTAAAATTTGACACTTCCAACTAAAATTTTTTCACAATCCAAAAAATTGACTTATTTTCATCTAAATTTACTTAATATAGATCCTACAACAAAATACTCAACAAAATAAAAAAAAATCGAAGTTGGTTTCAAATAAATTTATTAAAATTTGACACTTCCAACTATAATTTTTTTTCACAATCCAAAAAAATTGTCGTTATTTTCATCTAAATTTACTCAAATATACATCCTACAACAGAAATACTCGACAAAATCCAAAAAAATCGAAGTTGGTTTCAAATAAATTTATTAAAATTTGACACTTCCAACTAAAATTTTTTTTACAATCCTAAAAATTGAAGTTATTTTCATCAAAATTTACTCAAATATAGATCCTACAACAAAAATACTCAACTAAATCCAAAAAAATCGAAGTTGGTTTCAAATAAATTTAGTAAAATTTGACACTTCCAACTAAAATTTTTTTCTCATTCCTTAAAATTGAAGTTATTTTCATCTAAATTTACTCAAATATAGATCCTACAACAAAAATACTCAACAAAATCTAAAAAAATCGAAGTTGGTTTCAAATAAATTTATTAAAATTTAACACTTCCAACTAACATTTTTTTCACAATCCAAAAAATAATAGTTATTTTCAACTAAATTTACTCAAATACACACCCTACAACAAAAATACTCGACAAAATAAAAAAAAATCGAAGTTGGTTTAAAATAAATTTATTAAAATTTGACACTTCCAAGTAAAATTTTTTTCACATTCCTAAAAATTGAAGTTATTTTCATCTAAATTTATTCAAATGTAGATCCTACAACAAAAATACTCAACAAAATCCAAAATAATCCAAGTTGATTTCAATTAAATTTATTAAAATTTGGCAAAAATCGTGACAAAATCCAAAAAATCGAAGTTAATTATAACTGAAATTACTCAAATTAGGCTTCTCTATCAAAAAAACTCAACATAGTCGAGAAAAATCGAAATTGGTTTCAAATAAATTTATTAAAATTTGACACTTCCAACTAAAATTTTTTTCACAATCCAAAAAATTGACTTATTTTCATCTAAATTTACTCAAATATAGATCCTACAACAAAATACTCATCCAAATAAAAAAAAATCGAAGTTGGTTTCAAATAAATTTATTAAAATTTGATACTTCCAACTATAATTTTTTTTCACAATCCAAAAAAATTGTCGTTATTTTCAACTAAATTTACTCAAATATACATCCTACAACAGAAATACTCGACAAAATCCAAAAAAATCGAAGTTGGTTTCAAATAAATTTATTAAAATTTGACACTTGCAACTAAATTTTTTTTCACAATCCTAAAAATTGAAGTTATTTTCATCAAAATTTACTCTAATATAGACCCTACAACAAAAATACGCTACAAAATCCAAAAAATCGAAGTTGGTTTCAAATAAATTTATTAAAATTTGACACTTCCAACTAAAATTTTTTTTCACAATCCTAAAAATTGAAGTTATTTTCATCAAAATTTACTCAAATATAGATCCTACAACAAAAATACTCAACTAAATCCAAAAAAATCGAAGTTGGTTTCAAATAAATTTATTTAAATTTGACACTTCCAACTAAAATTTTTTTCACAATCCTAGAAATTTAAGTTATTTTCATAAAAAATTACTCTAATATAGACCCCACAACAAAAATACTCAACAAAATCCAAAAAAATCGAAGCTGGTTTCAAATAAATTTATTAAAATTTGACACTTCCAACTAAAATTTTTTTTCACAATCCAGTAAATTGTCGTTATTTTCATCTAAATTTACTCAAATATACATCCTACAACAAAAATACTCAACTAAATCCAAAAAAATCGAAGTTGGTTTCAAATAAATTTATTAAAATTTGACACTTCCAACTAAATTTTTTTCACAATCCAAAAAATTGAAGTTATTTTCATCTAAATTTACTCAAATATAGATCCTACAACAAAAATACTCAACTAAATCCAAAAAAATCGCAGTTGGTTTCAAATAAATTTATTAAAATTTGACACTTCCAACTAAATTTTTTTCACAATCCAAAAAATTGAAGTTATTTTCATCAAAATTTACTCTAATATAGACCCTACAACAAAAATACGCTACAAAATCCAAAAAATCGAAGTTGGTTTCAAATAAATTTATTAAAATTTGACACTTCCAACTAAAATTTTTTTTCACAATCCAATAAATTGTCGTTATTTTCATCTAAATTTACTCAAATATACATCCTACAACAAAAATACTCAACTAAATCCAAAAAAATCGAAGTTGGTTTCTAATAAATTTATTAAAATTTGACACTTCCAACTAAATTTTTTTTCACAATCCTAAAAATTGAAGTTATTTTCATCGAAATTTACTCTAATATAGACCCTACAACAAAAATACGCTACAAAATCCAAAAAATCGAAGTTGGTTTCAAATAAATTTATTAAAATTTGACACTTCCAACTAAAATTTTTTTTCACAATCCAATAAATTGTCGTTATTTTCATCTAAATTTACTCAAATATACATCCTACAACACAAATACTCAACAAAATCCAAAAAAATCGAAGTTGGTTTCAAATAATTTTATTAAAATTTGACACTTCCAACTAAAATTTTTTTTCACAATGCAATAAATTGTCGATATTTTCATCTAAATTTACTCAAATATTCATCCTACAGACAAAAATACTCAACAAAATCCAAAAAAATCGAAGTTGGTTTCAAATAAATTTATTAAAATTTGACACTTCCAACTAAAATTTTTTTCACAATCCTAAAAATGAAGTTATTTTCATCTAAATTTACTCAAATATAGACCCTACAACAAAATACTCATCATAATAAAAAAAAATCGAAGTTGGTTTCAAATAAATTTATTAAAATTTGACACTTCCAACTATAATTTTTTTTCACAATCCAAAAAAATTGTCGTTATTTTCAACTAAATTTACTCAAATATACATCCTACAACAGAAATACTCGACAAAATCCAAAAAAATCGAAGTTGGTTTCAAATAAATTTATTAAAATTTGACACTTCCAACTAAAATTTTTTTCACAATCCAAAAAATTGAAGTTATTTTCATCTAAAATTACTCAAATATACATCCTACAACAAAAATACTCAACTAAATCCAAAAAAATCGAAGTTGGTTTCAAATAAATTTATTAAAATTTGACACTTCCAACTAAATTTTTTTCACAATCCAAAAAATGAAGTTATTTTCATCTAAATTTACTCAAATATAGACCCTACAACA
Organism: Andrena praecox; assembly: GCA_963932275.1. Lineage (NCBI taxonomy): Eukaryota > Metazoa > Arthropoda > Insecta > Hymenoptera > Andrenidae > Andrena > Andrena praecox. Next base: position 23,307,957 of record OZ010730.1, read on the forward strand.
AAATACTCATCATAATAAAAAAAAATCGAAGTTGGTTTCAAATAAATTTATTAAAATTTGACACTTCCAACTATAATTTTTTTTCACAATCCAAAAAAATTGTCGTTATTTTCAACTAAATTTACTCAAATATACATCCTACAACAGAAATACTCGACAAAATCCAAAAAAATCGAAGTTGGTTTCAAATAAATTTATTAAAATTTGACACTTCCAACTAAATTTTTTTTCACAATCCTAAAAATTGAAGTTATTTTCATCAAAATTTACTCTAATATAGACCCTACAACAAAAATACTCAACTAAATCCAAAAAAATCGAAGTTGGTTTCAAATAAATTTATTAAAATTTGACACTTCCAACTAAAATTTTTTTCTCATACCTTAAAATTGAAGTTATTTTCATCTAAATTTACTCAAATATAGATCCTACAACAAAAATACTCAACAAAATCTAAAAAAATCGAAGTTGGTTTCAAATAAATTTATTAAAATTTAACACTTCCAACTAACATTTTTTTCACAATCCAAAAAATAGTAGTTATTTTCAACTAAATTTACTCAAATACACATCCTACAACAAAAATACTCGACAAAATAAAAAAAAATCGAAGTTGGTTTCAAATAAATTTATTAAAATTTGACACTTCCAAGTAAAATTTTTTTCACATTCCTAAAAATTGAAGTTATTCTCATCTAAATTTATTCAAATATAGACCCTACAACAAAAATACTCAACAAAATCCAAAATAATTCAAGTTGATTTCAATTAAATTTATTAAAATTTGGCAAAAATCGTGACAAAATCCAAAAAATCGAAGTTAATTTTAACTGAAATTACTCAAATTAGGCTTCTCTATCAAAAAAACTCAACAAAATCTAAAAAAATCGAAGTTGGTTTCAAATAAATTTGTTAAAATTTAACACTTCCAACTATAATTTTTTTCACAATCCAAAAAATTGACTTATTTTCATCTAAATTTACTCAAATATAGATCCTACAACAAAATACTCATCAAAATAAAAAAAAATCGAAGTTGGTTTCAAATAAATTTATTAAAATTTGACACTTCCAACTAAATTTTTTTCACAATCCAAAAAATTGAAGTTATTTTCATCTAAATTTACTCAAATATAGATCCTACAACAAAAATACTCAACTAAATCCAAAAAAATCGCAGTTGGTTTCAAATAAATTTATTAAAATTTGACACTTCCAACTAAAATTTTTTTTCACAATCCAATAAATTGTCGTTATTTTCATCTAAATTTACTCAAATATACATCCTACAACAAAAATACTCAACTAAATCCAAAAAAATCGAAGTTGGTTTCAAATAAATTTATTAAAATTTGACACTTCCAACTAAATTTTTTTTCACAATCCTAAAAATTGAAGTTATTTTCATCAAAATTTACTCTAATATAGACCCTACAACAAAAATACGCTACAAAATCCAAAAAATCGAAGTTGGTTTCAAATAAATTTATTAAAATTTGACACTTCCAACTAAAATTTTTTTTCACAATCCAATAAATTGTCGTTATTTTCATCTAAATTTACTCAAATATACATCCTACAACAAAAATACTCAACTAAATCCAAAAAAATCGAAGTTGGTTTCAAATAAATTTATTAAAATTTGACACTTCCAACTAAAATTTTTTTCTCAATCCTTAAAATTGAAGTTATTTTCATCTAAATTTACTCAAATATAGATCCTACAACAAAAATACTCAACAAAATCTAAAAAAATCGAAGTTGGTTTCAAATAAATTTATTAAAATTTAACACTTCCAACTAACATTTTTTTCACAATCCAAAAAATAGTAGTTATTTTCAACTAAATTTACTCAAATACACATCCTACAACAAAAATACTCGACAAAATAAAAAAAAATCGAAGTTGGTTTCAAATAAATTTATTAAAATTTGACACTTCCAAGTAAAATTTTTTTCACATTCCTAAAAATTGAAGTTATTATCATCTAAATTTATTCAAATATAGACCCTACAACAAAAATACTCAACTAAATCCAAAAAAATCGAAGTTGGTTTCAAATAAATTTATTAAAATTTGACACTTCCAACTAAAATTTTTTTCTCAATCCTTAAAATTGAAGTTATTTTCATCTAAATTTACTCAAATATAGATCCTACAACAAAAATACTCAACAAAATCTAAAAAAATCGAAGTTGGTTTCAAATAAATTTATTAAAATTTAACACTTCCAACTAACATTTTTTTCACAATCCAAAAAATAGTAGTTATTTTCAACTAAATTTACTCAAATACACATCCTACAACAAAAATACTCGACAAAATAAAAAAAAATCGAAGTTGGTTTCAAATAAATTTATTAAAATTGGACACTTCCAACTATAATTTTTTTCACAATCCAAAAAAATTGTCGTTATTTTCAACTAAATTTACTCAAATATACATCCTACAACAGAAATACTCGACAAAATCCAAAAAAATCGAAGTTGGTTTCAAATAAATTTATTAAAATTTGACACTTCCAACTAAATTTTTTTTCACAATCCTAAAAATTGAAGTTATTTTCATCAAAATTTACTCTAATATAGACCCTACAACAAAAATACGCTACAAAATCCAAAAAATCGAAGTTGGTTTCAAATAAATTTATTAAAATTTGACACTTCCAACTAAAATTTTTTTTCACAATCCAATAAATTGTCGTTATTTTCATCTAAATTTACTCAAATATACATCCTACAACAGAAATACTCGACAAAATCCAAAAAAATCGAAGTTGGTTTCAAATAAATTTATTAAAATTTGACACTTCCAACTAAAATTTTTTTCACATTCCTAAAAATTGAAGTTATTTTCATCTAAATTTATTCAAATATAGATCCTACAACAAAAATACTCAACAAAATCCAAAATAATCCAAGTCGATTTTAAATAAATTTATTAGAATTTGGCAAAAATCGTGACAAAATCCAAAAAATCGAAGTTAATTTCAACTGAAATTACTCAAATTATGCTTCTCTATCAAAAAAACTCAACATAGTCGAGAAAAATCGAAATTGGTTTCAAATAAATTTATTAAAATTTGACACTTCCAACTAAAATTTTTTTCACAATCCAAAGAATTGACTTATTTTCATCTAAATTTACTTAATATAGATCCTACAACAAAATACTCAACAAAATAAAAAAAAATCGAAGTTGGTTTCAAATAAATTTATTAAAATTTAACACTTCCAACTAAAATTTTTTTCACAATCCAAAAAATTGACTTATTTTCATCTAAATTTACTCAAATATAGATCCTACAACAAAATACTCATCAAATTAAAAAAAAATCGAAGTTGGTTTCAAATAAATTTATTAAAATTTGACACTTCCAACTATAATTTTTTTTCACAATCCAAAAAAATTGTCGTTATTTTCAACTAAATTTACTCAAATATACATCCTACAACAGAAATACTCGACAAAATCCAAAAAAAATCGAAGTTGGTTTCAAATAAATTTATTAAAATTTGACACTTCCATCTAAAATTTTTTTCTCATTCCTTAAAATTGAAGTTATTTTCATCAAAATTTACTCTAATATAGACCCTACAACAAAAATACGCTACAAAATCCGAAAAATCGAAGTTGGTTTCAAATAAATTTATTAAAATTTGACAAAAATCGTGACAAAATCCAAAAAATCGAAGTTAATTTCAACTGAAATTACTCAAATTCACCTTCTCTATCAAAAAAACTCAACATAGTCGAGGAAAATCGAAGTTGGTTTCAAATAAATTTATTAAAATTTGACACTTCCAACTGAAATTTTTTTCACAATCCAAAAAATTGAAGTTAGTTTCATCTAAATTTACTCAAATATAGATCCTACAACAAAAATACTCAACAAAATCCAAAAAAATCGAAGTTGGTTTCAAATAAATTTATTAATATTTTACACTTCCAAGTAAATTTTTTTTCACAATCCAAAAAATTGAAGTTATTTTCATCTAAATTTACTCCATTATACATCCTACAACAAAAAGACTCGACTAAATCCAAAAAAATCGAAGTTGGTTTCAAATAAATTTATTAAAATTTGGCACTTCCAACTAAAATTTTTTTTCACAATGCAATAAATTGTCGGTATTTTCATCTAAATTTACTCAAATATTCATCCTACAAACAAAAATACTCAACAAAATCCAAAAAAATCGAAGTTGGTTTCAAATAAATTTATTAAAATTTGACACTTCCAACTAAAATTTTTTTTCACAATCCAATAAATTGTCGTTATTTTCATCTAAATTTACTCAAATATAGATCCTACAACAAAAATACTCAACAAAATCTAAAAAAATCGAAGTTGGTTTCAAATAAATTTATTAAAATTTAACACTTCCAACTAACATTTTTTTCACAATCCAAAAAATAGTAGTTATTTTCATCTAAATTTATTCAAATATAGGCCCTACAACAAAAATACTCAACAAAATCCAAAATGATCCAAGTTGATTTCAATTAAATTTATTAAAATTTGGCAAAAATCGTGACAAAATCCAAAAAATCGAAGTTAATTTTAACTGAAATTACTCAAATTAGGCTTCTCTATCAACCAAACTCAACATAGTCGAGAAAAATCGAAATTGGTTTCAAATAAATATATTAAAATTTGACACTTCCAACTAAAATTTTTTTCACAATCCAAAAAATTGACTTATTTTCATCTAAATTTACTCAAATATAGATCCTACAACAAAATACTCATCAAAATAAAAAAAAATCGAAGTTGGTTTCAATTAAATTTATTAAAATTTGACACTTCCAACTATAATTTTTTTTAACAATCCAAAAAAATTGTCGTTATTTTCAACTAAATTTACTCAAATATACATCCTACAACAGAAATACTCGACAAAATCCAAAAAAATCGAAGTTGGTTTCAAATAAATTTATTAAAATTGGACACTTCCAACTAAATTTTTTTTCACAATCCTAAAAATTGAAGTTATTTTCATCAAAATTTACTCTAATATAGACCCTACAACAAAAATACGCTACAAAATCCAAAAAATCGAAGTTGGTTTCAAATAAATTTATTAAAATTTGACACTTCCAACTAAAATTTTTTTTCACAATCCAATAAATTGTCGTTATTTTCATCTTAATTTACTCAAATATACATCCTACAACACAAATACTCAACAAAATCCAAAAAAATCGAAGTTGGTTTCAAATAAATTTATTAAAATTTGACACTTCCAACTAAAAATTTTTTCTCAATCCTTAAAATTGAAGTTATTTTCATCTAAATTTACTCAAATATAGATCCTACAACAAAAATGATCAACAAAATCCAAAAAAATCGAAGTTGGTTTCAAATAAATTTATTAAAATTTGACACTTCCAACTAAATTTTTTTTTCACAATCCAAAAAATTGTCGTTATTTTCATCTAAATTTACTCAAATATACATCCTACAAAAAAAATACTCGACAAAATCCAAAAAAATCGATGTTGGTTTCAAATAAATTTATTAAAATTTGACACTTCCAACTACAATTTTTTCACAATCCAAAAAATTGAAGTTATTTTCATCTACATTTACTTAAATATAGATCCTACAACAAAAATACTCAACAAAATCTAAAAAAATCGAAGTTGGTTTCAAATAAATTTATTAAAATTTAACACTTCCAACTAACATTTTTTTCACAATCCAAAAAATAGTAGTTATTTTCAACTAAATTTACTCAAATACACATCCTACAACAAAAATACTCGACAAAATAAAAAAAAATCGAAGTTGGTTTCAAATAAATTTATTAAAATTTGACACTTCCAAGTAAAATTTATTTCACATTCCTAAAAATTGAAGTTATTTTCATCTAAATTTACTCAAATATACATAGTACAACAAAAATACTCAACTAAATCCAAAAAAATCGAAGTTGGTTTCAGTTAAATTTATTAAAATTTGACACTTCCAACTAAAATTTTTTTCTCATTCCTTAAAATTGAAGTTATTTTCATCTAAATTTACTCAAATATAGATCCTACAACATAAATACTCAACAAAATCCAAAAAAATCGAAGTTGGTTTCAAATAAATTTATTAAAATTTTACACTTCCAAGTAAATTTTTTTTCACAATCCAAAAAATCGAAGTTAATTTTAACTGAAATTACTCAAATTAGGCTTCTCTATCAAAAAAACTCAACATAGTCGAGAAAAATCGAAATTGGTTTCAAATAAATTTATTAAAATTTGACACTTCCAACTAAAATTTTTTTCACAATCCAAAAAATTGACTTATTTTCATCTAAATTTACTCAAATATAGATCCTACAACAAAATACTCATCAAAATAAAAAAAAATCGAAGTTGGTTTCAAATAAATTTATTAAAATTTGACACTTCCAACTATAATTTTTTTTCACAATCCAAAAAAATTGTCGTTATTTTCAACTAAATATACTCAAATATACATCCTACAACAGAAATACTCGACAAAATCCAAAAAAATCGAAGTTGGTTTCAAATAAATTTATTAAAATTTGACACTTCCAACTATAATTTTTTTTCACAATCCAAAAAAATTGTCGTTATTTTCAACTAAATTTACTCAAATATAGATCCTACAACAAAAATACTCAACTAAATCCAAAAAAATCGAAGTTGGTTTCAAATAAATTTAGTAAAATTTGACACTTCCAACTAAAATTTTTTTCTCATTCCTTAAAATTGAAGTTATTTTCATCTAAATTTACTCAAATATAGATCCTACAACAAAAATACTCAACAAAATCTAAAAAAATCGAAGTTGGTTTCAAATAAATTTATTAAAATTTAACACTTCCAACTAACATTTTTTTCACAATCCAAAAAATAGTAGTTATTTTCAACTAAATTTACTCAAATACACATCCTACAACAAAAATACTCGACAAAATAAAAAAAAATCGAAGTTGGTTTCAAATAAATTTATTAAAATTTGACACTTCCAAGTAAAATTTTTTTCACATTCCTAAAAATTGAAGTTATTTTCATCTAAATTTATTCAAATATAGACCCTACAACAAAAATACTCAACAAAATCCAAAATAATCCAAGTTGATTTCAATTAAATTTATTAAAATTTGGCAAAAATCGTGACAAAATCCAAAAAATCGATGTTAATTTTAACTGAAATTACTCAAATTAGGCTTCTCTATCAAAAAAACTCAACATAGTCGAGAAAAATCGAAATTGGTTTCAAATAAATTTATTAAAATTTGACACTTCCAACTAAATTTTTTTCACAATCCAAAAAATTGAAGTTATTTTCATCTAAATTTACTCAAATATAGATCCTACAACAAAAATACTCAACTAAATCCAAAAAAATCGAAGTTGGTTTCAAATAAATTTATTAAAATTTGACACTTCAAACTAAAATTTTTTTCTCATTCCTTAAAATTGAAGTTATTTTCATCTAAATTTACTCAAATATAGATCCTACAACAAAAATACGCAACAAAATCCAAAAAAATCGAAGTTGGTTTCAAATAAATTTATTAAAATTTTACACTTCCAAGTAAATTTTTTTTCACAATCCAAAAAATTGAAGTTATTTTCATCTAAATTTACCCAAATATAGATCCTACAACAAAAATACTCGACAAAATCCAAAAAAATCGAAGATGGTTTCAAATAAATTTATTAAAATTTGACACTTCCAACTAAAATTTTTTTCACATTCCTAAAAATTGAAGTTATTTTCATCTAAATTTATTCAAATATAGATCCTACAACAAAAATACTCAACAAAATCCAAAATAATCCAAGTTGATTTTAAGTAAATTTATTAGAATTTGGCAAAAATCGTGACAAAATCCAAAAAATCGAAGTTAATTTCAACTGAAATTACTCAAATTATGCTTCTCTATCAAAAAAACTCAACATAGTCGAGAAAAATCGAAATTGGTTTCAAATAAATTTATTAAAATTTGACACTTCCAACTAAAATTTTTTTCACAATCCAAAGAATTGACTTATTTTCATCTAAATTTACTTAATATAGATCCTACAACAAAATACTCAACAAAATAAAAAAAAATCGAAGTTGGTTTCAAATAAATTTATTAAAATTTAACACTTCCAACTATAATTTTTTTTCACAATCCAAAAAAATTGTCGTTATTTTCATCTAAATTTACTCAAATATACATCCTACAACAGAAATACTCGACAAAATCCAAAAAAATCGAAGTTGGTTTCAAATAAATTTATTAAAATTTGACACTTCCAACTAAAATTTTTTTTACAATCCTAAAAATTGAAGTTATTTTCATCAACATTTACTCAAATATAGATCCTACAACAAAAATACTCAACTAAATCCAAAAAAATCGAAGTTGGTTTCAAATAAATTTCTTAAAATTTGACACTTCCAACTAAAATTTTTTTCACAATCCAAAAAATTGACTTATTTTCATCTAAATTTACTCAAATATAGATCCTACAACAAAATACTCATCAAAATAAAAAAAAATCGAAGTTGGTTTCAAATAAATTTATTAAAATTTGACACTTCCAACTATAATTTTTTTTCACAATCCAAAAAAATTGTCGTTATTTTCAACTAAATTTACTCAAATATAGATCCTACAACAAAAATACTCAACTAAATCCAAAAAAATCGAAGTTGGTTTCAAATAAATTTATTAAAATTTGACACTTCAAACTAAAATTTTTTTCTCATTCCTTAAAATTGAAGTTATTTTCATCTAAATTTACTCAAATATAGATCCTACAACAAAATACTCATCAAAATAAAAAAAAATCGAAGTTGGTTTCAAATAAATTTATTAAAATTTGACACTTCCAACTATAATTTTTTTTCACAATCCAAAAAAATTGTCGTTATTTTCAACTAAATTTACTCAAATATAGATCCTACAACAAAAATACTCAACTAAATCCAAAAAAATCGAAGTTGGTTTCAAATAAATTTATTAAAATTTGACACTTCAAACTAAAATTTTTTTCACATTCCTAAAAATTGAAGTTATTTTCATCTAAATTTATTCAAATATAGATCCTACAACAAAAATACTCAACAAAATCCAAAATAATCCAAGTTGATTTTAAATAAATTTATTAGAATTTGGCAAAAATCGTGACAAAATCCAAAAAATCGAAGTTAATTTCAACTGAAATTACTCAAATTATGCTTCTCTATCAAAAAAACTCAACATAGTCGAGAAAAATCGAAATTGGTTTCAAATAAATTTATTAAAATTTGACACTTCCAACTATAATTTTTTTTCACAATCCAAAAAAATTGTCGTTATTTTCAACTAAATTTACTCAAATATAGATCCTACAACAAAAATACTCAACTAAATCCAAAAAAATCGAAGTTGGTTTCAAATAAATTTATTAAAATTTGACACTTCCAACTAAATTTTTTTCACAATCCAAAAAATTGAAGTTATTTTCATCTAAATTTACTCAAATATAGATCCTACAACAAAAATACTCAACTAAATCCAAAAAAATCGAAGTTGGTTTCAAATAAATTTATTAAAATTTGACACTTCAAACTAAAATTTTTTTCTCATTCCTTAAAATTGAAGTTATTTTCATCTAAATTTACTCAAATATAGATCCTACAACAAAAATACTCAACAAAATCCAAAAAAATCGAAGTTGGTTTCAAATAAATTTATTAAATTTTTACACTTCCAAGTAAATTTTTTTTCACAATCCAAAAAATTGAAGTTATTTTCATCTAAATTTACCCAAATATAGATCCTACAACAAAAATACTCGACAAAATCCAAAAAAATCGAAGTTGGTTTCAAATAAATTTATTAAAATTTGACACTTCCAACTAAATTTTTTTCACAATCCAAAAAATTGAAGTTATTTTCATCTAAATTTACTCAAATATAGATCCTACAACAAAAATACTCAACTAAATCCAAAAAAATCGAAGTTGGTTTCAAATAAATTTATTAAAATTTGACACTTCAAACTAAAATTTTTTTCTCATTCCTTAAAATTGAAGTTATTTTCATCTAAATTTACTCAAATATAGATCCTACAACAAAAATACTCAACAAAATCCAAAAAAATCGAAGTTGGTTTCAAATAAATTTATTAGAATTTGGCAAAAATCGTGACAAAATCCAAAAAATCGAAGTTAATTTCAACTGAAATTACTCAAATTATGCTTCTCTATCAAAAAAACTCAACATAGTCGAGAAAAATCGAAATTGGTTTCAAATAAATTTATTAAAATTTGACACTTCCAACTATAATTTTTTTTCACAATCCAAAAAAATTGTCGTTATTTTCAACTAAATTTACTCAAATATAGATCCTACAACAAAAATACTCAACTAAATCCAAAAAAATCGAAGTTGGTTTCAAATAAATTTATTAAAATTTGACACTTCAAACTAAAATTTTTTTCTCATTCCTTAAAATTGAAGTTATTTTCATCTAAATTTACTCAAATATAGATCCTACAACAAAAATACTCAACAAAATCCAAAAAAATCGAAGTTGGTTTCAAATAAATTTATTAAAATTTTACACTTCCAAGTAAATTTTTTTTCACAATCCAAAAAATTGAAGTTATTTTCATCTAAATTTACCCAAATATAGATCCTACAACAAAAATACTCGACAAAATCCAAAAAAATCGAAGTTGGTTTCAAATAAATTTATTAAAATTTGACACTTCCAACTAAATTTTTTTTCACAATCCTAAAAATTGAAGTTATTTTCATCAAAATTTACTCTAATATAGACCCTACAACAAAAATACGCTACAAAATCCAAAAAATCGAAGTTGGTTTCAAATAAATTTATTAAAATTTGACACTTCCAACTAAAATTTTTTTTCACAATCCAATAAATTGTCGTTATTTTCATCTAAATTTACTCTAATATAGACCCTACAACAAAAATACTCAACAAAATCCAAAAAAATCGAAGCTGGATTCAAATAAATTTATTAAAATTTGACACTTCCAACTAAAATTTTTTTTCACAATCCAATAAATTGTCGTTATTTTCATCTAAATTTACTCAAATATACATCCTACAACAAAAATACTCAACTAAATCCAAAAAAATCGAAGTTGGTTTCAAATAAATTTATTAAAATTTGACACTTCCAACTAAATTTTTTTCACAATCCAAAAAATTGAAGTTATTTTCATCTATATTTACTCAAATATAGATCCTACAACAAAAATACTCAACTAAATCCAAAAAAATCGAAGTTGGTTTCAAATAAATTTATTAAAATTTGACACTTCAAACTAAAATTTTTTTCTCATTCCTTAAAATTGAAGTTATTTTCATCTAAATTTACTCAAATATAGATCCTACAACAAAAATACTCAACAAAATCCAAAATAATCCAAGTTGATTTTAAATAAATTTATTAGAATTTGGCAAAAATCGTGACAAAATCCAAAAAATCGAAGTTAATTTCAACTGAAATTACTCAAATTATGCTTCTCTATAAAAAAAACTCAACATAGTCGAGAAAAATCGAAATTGGTTTCAAATAAATTTATTAAAATTTGACACTTCCAACTATAATTTTTTTTCACAATCCAAAAAAATTGTCGTTTTTTTCAACTAAATTTACTCAAATATAGATCCTACAACAAAAATACTCAACTAAATCCAAAAAAATCGAAGTTGGTTTCAAATAAATTTATTAAAATTTGACACTTCAAACTAAAATTTTTTTCTCATTCCTTAAAATTGAAGTTATTTTCATCTAAATTTACTCAAATATAGATCCTACAACAAAAATACTCAACAAAATCCAAAAAAATCGAAGTTGGTTTCAAATAAATTTATTAAAATTTTACACTTCCAAGTAAATTTTTTTTCACAATCCAAAAAATTGAAGTTATTTTCATCTAAATTTACCCAAATATAGATCCTACAACAAAAATACTCGACAAAATCCAAAAAAATCGAAGTTGGTTTCAAATAAATTTATTAAAATTTGACACTTCCAACTAAATTTTTTTTCACAATCCTAAAAATTGAAGTTATTTTCATCAAAATTTACTCTAATATAGACCCTACAACAAAAATACGCTACAAAATCCAAAAAATCGAAGTTGGTTTCAAATAAATTTATTAAAATTTGACACTTCCAACTAAAATTTTTTTTCACAATCCAATAAATTGTCGTTATTTTCATCTAAATTTACTCTAATATAGACCCTACAACAAAAATACTCAACAAAATCCAAAAAAATCGAAGCTGGTTTCAAATAAATTTATTAAAATTTGACACTTCCAACTAAAATTTTTTTTCACAATCCAAAAAATAGTAGTTATTTTCAACTAAATTTACTCAAATACACATCCTACAACAAAAATACTCGACAAAATAAAAAAAAATCGAAGTTGGTTTCAAATAAATTTATTAAAATTGGACACTTCCAACTATAATTTTTTTTCACAATCCAAAAAAATTGTCGTTATTTTCAACTAAATTTACTCAAATATACATCCTACAACAGAAATACTCGACAAAATCCAAAAAAATCGAAGTTGGTTTCAAATAAATTTATTAAAATTTGACACTTCCAACTAAATTTTTTTTCACAATCCTAAAAATTGAAGTTATTTTCATCAAAATTTACTCTAATATAGAACCTACAACAAAAATACGCTACAAAATCCAAAAAATCGAAGTTGGTTTCAAATAAATTTATTAAAATTTGACACTTCCAACTAAAATTTTTTTTCACAATCCAATAAATTGTCGTTATTTTCATCTAAATTTACTCAAATATACATCCTACAACAGAAATACTCGACAAAATCCAAAAAAATCGAAGTTGGTTTCAAATAAATTTATTAAAATTTGACACTTCCAACTAAAATTTTTTTCACATTCCTAAAAATTGAAGTTATTTTCATCTAAATTTATTCAAATATAGATCCTACAACAAAAATACTCAACAAAATCCAAAATAATCCAAGTTGATTTTAAATAAATTTATTAGAATTTGGCAAAAATCGTGACAAAATCAAAAAAATCGAAGTTAATTTCAACTGAAATTACTCAAATTATGCTTCTCTATCAAAAAAACTCAACATAGTCGAGAAAAATCGAAATTGGTTTCAAATAAATTTATTAAAATTTGACACTTCCAACTAAAATTTTTTTCACAATCCAAAGAATTGACTTATTTTCATCTAAATTTACTTAATATAGATCCTACAACAAAATACTCAACAAAATAAAAAAAAATCGAAGTTGGTTTCAAATAAATTTATTAAAATTTAACACTTCCAACTAAAATTTTTTTCACAATCCAAAAAATTGACTTATTTTCATCTAAATTTACTCAAATATAGATCCTACAACAAAATACTCATCAAATTAAAAAAAAATCGAAGTTGGTTTCAAATAAATTTATTAAAATTTGACACTTCCAACTATAATTTTTTTTCACAATCCAAAAAAATTGTCGTTATTTTCAACTAAATTTACTCAAATATACATCCTACAACAGAAATACTCGACAAAATCCAAAAAAAATCGAAGTTGGTTTCAAATAAATTTATTAAAATTTGACACTTCCAACTAAAATTTTTTTCTCATTCCTTAAAATTGAAGTTATTTTCATCAAAATTTACTCTAATATAGACCCTACAACAAAAATACGCTACAAAATCCGAAAAATCGAAGTTGGTTTCAAATAAATTTATTAAAATTTGACAAAAATCGTGACAAAATCCAAAAAATCGAAGTTAATTTCAACTGAAATTACTCAAATTCACCTTCTCTATCAAAAAAACTCAACATAGTCGAGGAAAATCGAAGTTGGTTTCAAATAAATTTATTAAAATTTGACACTTCCAACTGAAATTTTTTTCACAATCCAAAAAATTGAAGTTAGTTTCATCTAAATTTACTCAAATATAGATCCTACAACAAAAATACTCAACAAAATCCAAAAAAATCGAAGTTGGTTTCAAATAAATTTATTAATATTTTACACTTCCAAGTAAATTTTTTTTCACAATCCAAAAAATTGAAGTTATTTTCATCTAAATTTACTCCATTATACATCCTACAACAAAAATACTCGACTAAATCCAAAAAAATCGAAGTTGGTTTCAAATAAATTTATTAAAATTTGACACTTCCAACTAAATTTTTTTCACAATCCAAAAAATTGAAGTTATTTTCATCTAAATTTACTCAAATATAGATCCTACAATAAAAGTACTCAACAAAATCCAAAATAATCCAAGTTGATTTCAAATAAATTAATTAAAATTTGACCTAAATCGTGACAAAATCCAAAAAATCGAAGTTAATTTCAACTGACATTACTCAAATTAAGCTTCTCTATCAAAAAAACTCAACATAGTCGAGGAAAATCGAAGTTGGTTTCAAATAAATTTATTAAATTTTGACACTTCCAACTAAAATTTTTTTTCACAATGCAATAAATTGTCGGTATTTTCATCTAAATTTACTCAAATATTCATCCTACAAACAAAAATACTCAACAAAATCCAAAAAAATCGAAGTTGGTTTCAAATAAATTTATTAAAATTTGACACTTCCAACTAAAATTTTTTTTCACAATCCAATAAATTGTCGTTATTTTCATCTAAATTTACTCAAATATAGATCCTACAACAAAAATACTCAACAAAATCTAAAAAAATCGAAGTTGGTTTCAAATAAATTTATTAAAATTTAACACTTCCAACTAACATTTTTTTCACAATCCAAAAAATAGTAGTTATTTTCATCTAAATTTATTCAAATATAGGCCCTACAACAAAAATACTCAACAAAATCCAAAATGATCCAAGTTGATTTCAATTAAATTTATTAAAATTTGGCAAAAATCGTGACAAAATCCAAAGAAACGAAGTTAATTTTAACTGAAATTACTCAAATTAGGCTTCTCTATCAACCAAACTCAACATAGTCGAGAAAAATCGAAATTGGTTTCAAATAAATATATTAAAATTTGACACTTCCAACTAAAATTTTTTTCACAATCCAAAAAATTGACTTATTTTCATCTAAATATACTCAAATATAGATCCTACAACAAAATACTCATCAAAATAAAAAAAAATCGAAGTTGGTTTCAATTAAATTTATTAAAATTTGACACTTCCAACTATAATTTTTTTTAACAATCCAAAAAAATTGTCGTTATTTTCAACTAAATTTACTCAAATATACATCCTACAACAGAAATACTCGACAAAATAAAAAAAAATCGAAGTTGGTTTCAAATAAATTTATTAAAATTGGACACTTCCAACTAAATTTTTTTTCACAATCCTAAAAATTGAAGTTATTTTCATCAAAATTTACTCTAATATAGACCCTACAACAAAAATACGCTACAAAATCCAAAAAATCGAAGTTGGTTTCAAATAAATTTATTAAAATTTGACACTTCCAACTAAAATTTTTTTTCACAATCCAATAAATTGTCGTTATTTTCATCTAAATTTACTCAAATATACATCCTACAACACAAATACTCAACAAAATCCAAAAAAATCGAAGTTGGTTTCAAATAAATTTATTAAAATTTGACACTTCCAACTAAAAATTTTTTCTCAATCCTTAAAATTGAAGTTATTTTCATCTAAATTTACTCAAATATAGATCCTACAACAAAAATGCTCAACAAAATCCAAAAAAATCGAAGTTGGTTTCAAATAAATTTATTAAAATTTGACACTTCCAACTAAATTTTTTTTTCACAATCCAAAAAATTGTCGTTATTTTCATCTAAATTTACTCAAATATACATCCTACAAAAAAAATACTCGACAAAATCCAAAAAAATCGATGTTGGTTTCAAATAAATTTATTAAAATTTGACACTTCCAACTACAATTTTTTCACAACCCAAAAAATTGAAGTTATTTTCATCTACATTTACTTAAATATAGATCCTACAACAAAAATACTCAACAAAATCTAAAAAAATCGAAGTTGGTTTCAAATAAATTTATTAAAATTTAACACTTCCAACTAACATTTTTTTCACAATCCAAAAAATAGTAGTTATTTTCAACTAAATTTACTCAAATACACATCCTACAACAAAAATACTCGACAAAATAAAAAAAAATCGAAGTTGGTTTCAAATAAATTTATTAAAATTTGACACTTCCAAGTAAAATTTATTTCACATTCCTAAAAATTGAAGTTATTTTCATCTAAATTTACTCAAATATACATAGTACAACAAAAATACTCAACTAAATCCAAAAAAATCGAAGTTGGTTTCAGTTAAATTTATTAAAATTTGACACTTCCAACTAAAATTTTTTTCTCATTCCTTAAAATTGAAGTTATTTTCATCTAAATTTACTCAAATATAGATCCTACAACATAAATACTCAACAAAATCCAAAAAAATCGAAGTTGGTTTCAAATAAATTTATTAAAATTTTACACTTCCAAGTAAATTTTTTTTCACAATCCAAAAAATCGAAGTTAATTTTAACTGAAATTACTCAAATTAGGCTTCTCTATCAAAAAAACTCAACATAGTCGAGAAAAATCGAAATTGGTTTCAAATAAATTTATTAAAATTTGACACTTCCAACTAAAATTTTTTTCACAATCCAAAAAATTGACTTATTTTCATCTAAATTTACTCAAATATAGATCCTACAACAAAATACTCATCAAAATAAAAAAAAATCGAAGTTGGTTTCAAATAAATTTATTAAAATTTGACACTTCCAACTATAATTTTTTTTCACAATCCAAAAAAATTGTCGTTATTTTCAACTAAATATACTCAAATATACATCCTACAACAGAAATACTCGACAAAATCCAAAAAAATCGAAGTTGGTTTCAAATAAATTTATTAAAATTTGACACTTCCAACTATAATTTTTTTTCACAATCCAAAAAAATTGTCGTTATTTTCAACTAAATTTACTCAAATATAGATCCTACAACAAAAATACTCAACTAAATCCAAAAAAATCGAAGTTGGTTTCAAATAAATTTAGTAAAATTTGACACTTCCAACTAAAATTTTTTTCTCATTCCTTAAAATTGAAGTTATTTTCATCTAAATTTACTCAAATATAGATCCTACAACAAAAATACTCAACAAAATCTAAAAAAATCGAAGTTGGTTTCAAATAAATTTATTAAAATTTAACACTTCCAACTAACATTTTTTTCACAATCCAAAAAATAATAGTTATTTTCAACTAAATTTACTCAAATACACATCCTACAACAAAAATACTCGACAAACTAAAAAAAAATCGAAGTTGGTTTAAAATAAATTTATTAAAATTTGACACTTCCAAGTATAATTTTTTTCACATTCCTAAAAATTGAAGTTATTTTCATCTAAATTTATTCAAATGTAGACCCTACAACAAAAATACTCAACAAAATCCAAAATAATCCAAGTTGATTTCAATTAAATTTATTAAAATTTGGCAAAAATCGTGACAAAATCCAAAAAATCGAAGTTAATTTTAACTGAAATTACTCAAATTAGGCTTCTCTATCAAAAAAACTCAACATAGTCGAGAAAAATCGAAATTGGTTTCAAATAAATTTATTAAAATTTGACACTTCCAACTAAAATTTTTTTCACAATCCAAAAAATTGACTTATTTTCATCTAAATTTACTCAAATATAGATCCTACAACAACATACTCATCCAAATAAAAAAAAAACGAAGTTGGTTTCAAATAAATTTATTAAAATTTGACACTTCCAACTATAATTTTTTTTCACAATCCAAAAAAATTGTCGTTATTTTCAACTAAATTTACTCAAATATACATCCTACAACAGAAATACTCGACAAAATCCAAAAAAATCGAAGTTGGTTTCAAATAAATATATTAAAATTTGACACTTCCAACTAAAATTTTTTTCACAATCCAAAAAATTGACTTATTTTCATCTAAATATACTCAAATATAGATCCTACAACAAAATACTCATCAAAATAAAAAAAAATCGAAGTTGGTTTCAATTAAATTTATTAAAATTTGACACTTCCAACTATAATTTTTTTTAACAATCCAAAAAAATTGTCGTTATTTTCAACTAAATTTACTCAAATATACATCCTACAACAGAAATACTCGACAAAATAAAAAAAAATCGAAGTTGGTTTCAAATAAATTTATTAAAATTGGACACTTCCAACTAAATTTTTTTTCACAATCCTAAAAATTGAAGTTATTTTCATCAAAATTTACTCTAATATAGACCCTACAACAAAAATACGCTACAAAATCCAAAAAATCGAAGTTGGTTTCAAATAAATTTATTAAAATTTGACACTTCCAACTAAAATTTTTTTTCACAATCCAATAAATTGTCGTTATTTTCATCTGAATTTACTCAAATATACATCCTACAACACAAATACTCAACAAAATCCAAAAAAATCGAAGTTGGTTTCAAATAAATTTATTAAAATTTGACACTTCCAACTAAAAATTTTTTCTCAATCCTTAAAATTGAAGTTATTTTCATCTAAATTTACTCAAATATAGATCCTACAACAAAAATGCTCAACAAAATCCAAAAAAATCGAAGTTGGTTTCAAATAAATTTATTAAAATTTGACACTTCCAACTAAATTTTTTTTTCACAATCCAAAAAATTGTCGTTATTTTCATCTAAATTTACTCAAATATACATCCTACAAAAAAAATACTCGACAAAATCCAAAAAAATCGATGTTGGTTTCAAATAAATTTATTAAAATTTGACACTTCCAACTACAATTTTTTCACAACCCAAAAAATTGAAGTTATTTTCATCTACATTTACTTAAATATAGATCCTACAACAAAAATACTCAACAAAATCTAAAAAAATCGAAGTTGGTTTCAAATAAATTTATTAAAATTTAACACTTCCAACTAACATTTTTTTCACAATCCAAAAAATAGTAGTTATTTTCAACTAAATTTACTCAAATACACATCCTACAACAAAAATACTCGACAAAATAAAAAAAAATCGAAGTTGGTTTCAAATAAATTTATTAAAATTTGACACTTCCAAGTAAAATTTATTTCACATTCCTAAAAATTGAAGTTATTTTCATCTAAATTTACTCAAATATACATAGTACAACAAAAATACTCAACTAAATCCAAAAAAATCGAAGTTGGTTTCAGTTAAATTTATTAAAATTTGACACTTCCAACTAAAATTTTTTTCTCATTCCTTAAAATTGAAGTTATTTTCATCTAAATTTACTCAAATATAGATCCTACAACATAAATACTCAACAAAATCCAAAAAAATCGAAGTTGGTTTCAAATAAATTTATTAAAATTTTACACTTCCAAGTAAATTTTTTTTCACAATCCAAAAAATCGAAGTTAATTTTAACTGAAATTACTCAAATTAGGCTTCTCTATCAAAAAAACTCAACATAGTCGAGAAAAATCGAAATTGGTTTCAAATAAATTTATTAAAATTTGACACTTCCAACTAAAATTTTTTTCACAATCCAAAAAATTGACTTATTTTCATCTAAATTTACTCAAATATAGATCCTACAACAAAATACTCATCAAAATAAAAAAAAATCGAAGTTGGTTTCAAATAAATTTATTAAAATTTGACACTTCCAACTATAATTTTTTTTCACAATCCAAAAAAATTGTCGTTATTTTCAACTAAATATACTCAAATATACATCCTACAACAGAAATACTCGACAAAATCCAAAAAAATCGAAGTTGGTTTCAAATAAATTTATTAAAATTTGACACTTCCAACTATAATTTTTTTTCACAATCCAAAAAAATTGTCGTTATTTTCAACTAAATTTACTCAAATATAGATCCTACAACAAAAATACTCAACTAAATCCAAAAAAATCGAAGTTGGTTTCAAATAAATTTAGTAAAATTTGACACTTCCAACTAAAATTTTTTTCTCATTCCTTAAAATTGAAGTTATTTTCATCTAAATTTACTCAAATATAGATCCTACAACAAAAATACTCAACAAAATCTAAAAAAATCGAAGTTGGTTTCAAATAAATTTATTAAAATTTAACACTTCCAACTAACATTTTTTTCACAATCCAAAAAATAATAGTTATTTTCAACTAAATTTACTCAAATACACATCCTACAACAAAAATACTCGACAAACTAAAAAAAAATCGAAGTTGGTTTAAAATAAATTTATTAAAATTTGACACTTCCAAGTATAATTTTTTTCACATTCCTAAAAATTGAAGTTATTTTCATCTAAATTTATTCAAATGTAGACCCTACAACAAAAATACTCAACAAAATCCAAAATAATCCAAGTTGATTTCAATTAAATTTATTAAAATTTGGCAAAAATCGTGACAAAATCCAAAAAATCGAAGTTAATTTTAACTGAAATTACTCAAATTAGGCTTCTCTATCAAAAAAACTCAACATAGTCGAGAAAAATCGAAATTGGTTTCAAATAAATTTATTAAAATTTGACACTTCCAACTAAAATTTTTTTCACAATCCAAAAAATTGACTTATTTTCATCTAAATTTACTCAAATATAGATCCTACAACAAAATACTCATCAAAATAAAAAAAAATCGAAGTTGGTTTCAAATAAATTTATTAAAATTTGACACTTCCAACTATAATTTTTTTTCACAATCCAAAAAAATTGTCGTTATTTTCAACTAAATATACTCAAATATACATCCTACAACAGAAATACTCGACAAAATCCAAAAAAATCGAAGTTGGTTTCAAATAAATTTATTAAAATTTGACACTTCCAACTATAATTTTTTTTCACAATCCAAAAAAATTGTCGTTATTTTCAACTAAATTTACTCAAATATAGATCCTACAACAAAAATACTCAACTAAATCCAAAAAAATCGAAGTTGGTTTCAAATAAATTTAGTAAAATTTGACACTTCCAACTAAAATTTTTTTCTCATTCCTTAAAATTGAAGTTATTTTCATCTAAATTTACTCAAATATAGATCCTACAACAAAAATACTCAACAAAATCTAAAAAAATCGAAGTTGGTTTCAAATAAATTTATTAAAATTTAACACTTCCAACTAACATTTTTTTCACAATCCAAAAAATAATAGTTATTTTCAACTAAATTTACTCAAATACACATCCTACAACAAAAATACTCGACAAACTAAAAAAAAATCGAAGTTGGTTTAAAATAAATTTATTAAAATTTGACACTTCCAAGTATAATTTTTTTCACATTCCTAAAAATTGAAGTTATTTTCATCTAAATTTATTCAAATGTAGACCCTACAACAAAAATACTCAACAAAATCCAAAATAATCCAAGTTGATTTCAATTAAATTTATTAAAATTTGGCAAAAATCGTGACAAAATCCAAAAAATCGAAGTTAATTTTAACTGAAATTACTCAAATTAGGCTTCTCTATCAAAAAAACTCAACATAGTCGAGAAAAATCGAAATTGGTTTCAAATAAATTTATTAAAATTTGACACTTCCAACTAAAATTTTTTTCACAATCCAAAAAATTGACTTATTTTCATCTAAATTTACTCAAATATAGATCCTACAACAAAATACTCATCCAAATAAAAAAAAATCGAAGTTGGTTTCAAATAAATTTATTAAAATTTGACACTTCCAACTATAATTTTTTTTCACAATCCAAAAAAATTGTCGTTATTTTCAACTAAATTTACTCAAATATACATCCTACAACAGAAATACTCGACAAAATCCAAAAAAATCGAAGTTGGTTTCAAATAAATTTATTAAAATTTGACACTTCCAACTAAATTTTTTTTCACAATCCTAAAAATTGAAGTTATTTTCATCAAAATTTACTCTAATATAGACCCTACAACAAAAATACTCAACTAAATCCAAAAAAATCGAAGTTGGTTTCAAATAAATTTATTAAAATTTGACACTTCAAACTAAAATTTTTTTCTCATTCCTTAAAATTGAAGTTATTTTCATCTAAATTTACTCAAATATAGATCCTACAACAAAAATACGCAACAAAATCCAAAAAAATCGAAGTTGGTTTCAAATAAATTTATTAAAATTTTACACTTCCAAGTAAATTTTTTTTCACAATCCAAAAAATTGAAGTTATTTTCATCTAAATTTACCCAAATATAGATCCTACAACAAAAATACTCGACAAAATCCAAAAAAATCGAAGATGGTTTCAAATAAATTTATTAAAATTTGACACTTCCAACTAAAATTTTTTTCACATTCCTAAAAATTGAAGTTATTTTCATCTAAATTTATTCAAATATAGATCCTACAACAAAAATACTCAACAAAATCCAAAATAATCCAAGTTGATTTTAAGTAAATTTATTAGAATTTGGCAAAAATCGTGACAAAATCCAAAAAATCGAAGTTAATTTCAACTGAAATTACTCAAATTATGCTTCTCTATCAAAAAAACTCAACATAGTCGAGAAAAATCGAAATTGGTTTCAAATAAATTTATTAAAATTTGACACTTCCAACTAAAATTTTTTTCACAATCCAAAGAATTGACTTATTTTCATCTAAATTTACTTAATATAGATCCTACAACAAAATACTCAACAAAATAAAAAAAAATCGAAGTTGGTTTCAAATAAATTTATTAAAATTTAACACTTCCAACTATAATTTTTTTTCACAATCCAAAAAAATTGTCGTTATTTTCATCTAAATTTACTCAAATATACATCCTACAACAGAAATACTCGACAAAATCCAAAAAAATCGAAGTTGGTTTCAAATAAATTTATTAAAATTTGACACTTCCAACTAAAATTTTTTTTACAATCCTAAAAATTGAAGTTATTTTCATCAACATTTACTCAAATATAGATCCTACAACAAAAATACTCAACTAAATCCAAAAAAATCGAAGTTGGTTTCAAATAAATTTATTAAAATTTGACACTTCCAACTAAAATTTTTTTCACAATCCAAAAAATTGACTTATTTTCATCTAAATTTACTCAAATATAGATCCTACAACAAAATACTCATCAAAATAAAAAAAAATCGAAGTTGGTTTCAAATAAATTTATTAAAATTTGACACTTCCAACTATAATTTTTTTTCACAATCCAAAAAAATTGTCGTTATTTTCAACTAAATTTACTCAAATATAGATCCTACAACAAAAATACTCAACTAAATCCAAAAAAATCGAAGTTGGTTTCAAATAAATTTATTAAAATTTGACACTTCAAACTAAAATTTTTTTCTCATTCCTTAAAATTGAAGTTATTTTCATCTAAATTTACTCAAATATAGATCCTACAACAAAATACTCATCAAAATAAAAAAAAATCGAAGTTGGTTTCAAATAAATTTATTAAAATTTGACACTTCCAACTATAATTTTTTTTCACAATCCAAAAAAATTGTCGTTATTTTCAACTAAATTTACTCAAATATAGATCCTACAACAAAAATACTCAACTAAATCCAAAAAAATCGAAGTTGGTTTCAAATAAATTTATTAAAATTTGACACTTCAAACTAAAATTTTTTTCTCATTCCTTAAAATTGAAGTTATTTTCATCTAAATTTACTCAAATATAGATCCTACAACAAAAATACTCAACAAAATCCAAAAAAATCGAAGTTGGTTTCAAATAAATTTATTAAAATTTTACACTTCCAAGTAAATTTTTTTTCACAATCCAAAAAATTGAAGTTATTTTCATCTAAATTTACCCAAATATAGATCCTACAACAAAAATACTCGACAAAATCCAAAAAAATCGAAGTTGGTTTCAAATAAATTTATTAAAATTTGACACTTCCAACTAAATTTTTTTTCACAATCCTAAAAATTGAAGTTATTTTCATCCAAATTTACTCTAATATAGACCCTACAACAAAAATACGCTACAAAATCCAAAAAATCGAAGTTGGTTTCAAATAAATTTATTAAAATTTGACACTTCCAACTAAAATTTTTTTTCACAATCCAATAAATTGTCGTTATTTTCATCTAAATATACTCTAATATAGACCCTACAACAAAAATACTCAACAAAATCCAAAAAAATCGAAGCTGGATTCAAATAAATTTATTAAAATTTGACACTTCCAACTAAAATTTTTTTTCACAATCCAATAAATTGTCGTTATTTTCATCTAAATTTACTCAAATATACATCCTACAACAAAAATACTCAACTAAATCCAAAAAAATCGAAGTTGGTTTCAAATAAATTTATTAAAATTTGACACTTCCAACTAAATTTTTTTCACAATCCAAAAAATTGAAGTTATTTTCATCTAAATTTACTCAAATATAGATCCTACAACAAAAATACTCAACTAAATCCAAAAAAATCGAAGTTGGTTTCAAATAAATTTATTAAAATTTGACACTTCAAACTAAAATTTTTTTCTCATTCCTTAAAATTGAAGTTATTTTCATCTAAATTTACTCAAATATAGATCCTACAACAAAAATACTCAACAAAATCCAAAATAATCCAAGTTGATTTTAAATAAATTTATTAGAATTTGGCAAAAATCGTGACAAAATCCAAAAAATCGAAGTTAATTTCAACTGAAATTACTCAAATTATGCTTCTCTATCAAAAAAACTCAACATAGTCGAGAAAAATCGAAATTGGTTTCAAATAAATTTATTAAAATTTGACACTTCCAACTATAATTTTTTTTCACAATCCAAAAAAATTGTCGTTTTTTTCAACTAAATTTACTCAAATATAGATCCTACAACAAAAATACTCAACTAAATCCAAAAAAATCGAAGTTGGTTTCAAATAAATTTATTAAAATTTGACACTTCAAACTAAAATTTTTTTCTCATTCCTTAAAATTGAAGTTATTTTCATCTAAATTTACTCAAATATAGATCCTACAACAAAAATACTCAACAAAATCCAAAAAAATCGAAGTTGGTTTCAAATAAATTTATTAAAATTTTACACTTCCAAGTAAATTTTTTTTCACAATCCAAAAAATTGAAGTTATTTTCATCTAAATTTACCCAAATATAGATCCTACAACAAAAATACTCGACAAAATCCAAAAAAATCGAAGTTGGTTTCAAATAAATTTATTAAAATTTGACACTTCCAACTAAATTTTTTTTCACAATCCTAAAAATTGAAGTTATTTTCATCAAAATTTACTCTAATATAGACCCTACAACAAAAATACGCTACAAAATCCAAAAAATCGAAGTTGGTTTCAAATAAATTTATTAAAATTTGACACTTCCAACTAAAATTTTTTTTCACAATCCAATAAATTGTCGTTATTTTCATCTAAATTTACTCTAATATAGACCCTACAACAAAAATACTCAACAAAATCCAAAAAAATCGAAGCTGGTTTCAAATAAATTTATTAAAATTTGACACTTCCAACTAAAATTTTTTTTCACAATCCAATAAATTGTCGTTATTTTCATCTAAATTTACTCAAATATACATCCTACAACAAAAATACTCAACTAAATCCAAAAAAATCGAAGTTGGTTTCAAATAAATTTATTAAAATTTGACACTTCCAACTAAATTTTTTTCACAATCCAAAAAATTGAAGTTATTTTCATCTAAATTTACTCAAATATAGATCCTACAACAAAAATACTCAACTAAATCCAAAAAAATCGAAGTTGGTTTCAAATAAATTTATTAAAATTTGACACTTCAAACTAAAATTTTTTTCTCATTCCTTAAAATTGAAGTTATTTTCATCTAAATTTACTCAAATATAGATCCTACAACAAAAATACTCAACTAAATCCAAAAAAATCGAAGTTGGTTTCAAATAAATTTATTAAAATTTGACACTTCCAACTAAAATTTTTTTCTCATTCCTTAAAATTGAAGTTATTTTCATCTAAATTTACTCAAATATAGATCCTACAACAAAAATACTCAACAAAATCTAAAAAAATCGAAATTGCCCGACTAGAATTATTAGTTGGGCAGACATTAGGTCCGTATTAGGCTAGCCTAATTTCGCTGTTAGGCCCGGATGGGGCAGCCCCATCAGGCCGGCGTGCGGCATGTAACGCGAAACATCCGTGACTGCCTAATTGGGAAATTCGCACGAGGCCCGTATTAGGAACCCCGCGTATGGGCCACATTAGGCTTTCCCAATGACTATCCGGTGTGGCCGAACGCATTAGGCCCACATTATGCTTTCCCAATGACTATCCAATGACGCCAAATGCATTAGGCCCACATTAGGCTATCCCAATGACTATCCAGTGACGCCAAATGCATTAGGCCCACATCAGGATAGCCTTATTAGGCCCTCATTGGGAGACATTAATGAAATCTCATGAGGGATCCCTCAAAAGATCTGTGGTGTAGGCTTCAGTTCGTTAAATTAATTCGTAAATGAAATAAGACTGCTCTTTTATTACAATTTTTCATTTATTATGTATATATATATATATACAAAAAGTATAAAGACAAAATACCAGACATTGAGAGAAAGAAGTGATCGATTTGGCGTGGAATGAACCTTTTTCTTATGGCGTTTTCGGACGGTCGCACTGGGGCGCACTGAGTGCGAATTTTGGCCAATCGAAGGCGAAAAAGTTCACACTCTCCGCTTCCGATTGGGTAGGGTTCGCACTCGGGCCGCCCCAGTGCGACCGTCCAAAAACGCCATTAATGATTTTATTTCCTTAATTATTATTATTTATTTATTATTCTATTGTTACCTATACCCACAACCATGCAATCAACATATATAAATTACACATATATATAATCGTTGATTGCAAGGTTATAGGTAACAATAGAATAATAAATAATGATAATTAAGGAAATAAAATCATTAAGAAAAAGGATCATTCCACCCCAAAATCGATCACTTTTTTCTCTCAATGTCTATATATTTCGATTGACTTCCGAGACATTTGAAACATCCGACTCAAAATTTTCTGAATTTACACTCCCACATTCTTCATAGATTCTTCTGGTTTTGGGCATCACTATCGTATCTGCAGCTTCATAATTTACAAATTCTGGGCATTGCTGATCACTGAATAATTTACGCCGCTTACGAAGTCGTTGAACTCTGAGACGTGTGAGTTCACGAGTTTTCAGATCTCGCATATCCGACATCGCAGAGGAAAACAATTAACTTACGGGAACAGTCTTAGAAATAGTATTGGGAATTCCAATTATTTATAATCGTAAAAACTCTATTACGTCAACGTAACCTCTACACGGAAGCTTGCGTATACGTCGATGTCAGATTTGACACTGCGAGAAGCTGACTGCAAAATAACCTCTAGTTTGAGAGGCAAATGTTAGGCATGCCCAACTTAGGTGCGTGCTCGGCCATCCCCATTTGCGCCACGTATGGCAAATGTTAGGAATGCCCAACTTGGCGCACGCTCGGCCGTCCCCATTTGAGCCACGTATGGCAAATGTTAGGAATGCCCAACTTGGCGCGCGCTCGGCCATCCCCATTTGCGCTACGTATGGCAAATGTTAGGAATGCCCCACCTAGGCGCGCGCTCGGCCATCCCCATTTGAGCCACGTATGGCAAATGTTAGGAATGCCTAACTTAGGCGCGCGCTCGGCCGTCCCCATTTGAGCCACGTATGGCAAATGTTAGGAATGCCTAACTTAGGCGCGCGCTCGGCCGTCCCCATTTGAGCCACGTATGGCAAATGTTAGGAATGCCCAACTTGGCGCGCGCTCGGCCATCCCCATTTGCGCCACGTATGGCAAATGTTAGGAATGCCCAACTTGGCGCGCGCTCGGCCGTCCCCATTTGAGCCACGTATGGCAAATGTTAGGAATGCCTAACTTAGGCGCGCGCTCGGCCGTCCCCATTTGAGCCACGTATGGCAAATGTTAGGAATGCCTAACTTAGGCGCGCGCTCGGCCGTCCCCATTTGAGCCACGTATGGCAAATGTTAGGAATGCCTAACTTAGGCGCGCGCTCGGCCGTCCCCATATGAGCCACGTATGACAAATGTTAGGAATGCCTAACTTAGGCGCGCGCTCGGCCGTCCCCATTTGCGCCACGTATGACAAATGTTAGGAATGCCCAACTTAGGCGCGTGCTCGGCCATCCCCATTTGCGCCACGTATGGCAAATGTTAGGGATTCCCAACGTAGGCGTGCATCATTCTTTCCGGATTACGGCCTAATGGGGTAACAATTAGGCTTGCCCAATGTAGGTGTACCTAATCATTTCCGCACTAGGCCCACATTCGTGTTTAGGCATGCCTAACTGAAATTCTAGTCGGGTGGTTTCAAATAAATTTATTAAAATTTGACACTTCCAACTAAAATTTTTTTCACAATCCAAAAAATTGACTTATTTTCATCTAAATTTACTCAAATATAGATCCTACAACAAAATACTCATCAAAATAAAAAAAAATCGAAGTTCGTTTCAAATAAATTTATTAAAATTTGACACTTCCAACTATAATTTTTTTTCACAATCCAAAAAAATTGTCGTTATTTTCAACTAAATTTACTCAAATATACATCCTACAACAGAAATACTCGACAAAATCCAAAAAAATCGAAGTTGGTTTCAAATAAATTTATTAAAATTTGACACTTCCAACTAAATTTTTTTTCACAATCCTAAAAATTGAAGTTATTTTCATCAAAATTTACTCTAATATAGACCCTACAACAAAAATACGCTACAAAATCCAAAATATCGAAGTTGGTTTCAAATAAATTTATTAAAATTTGACACTTCCAACTAAATTTTTTTTCACAATCCTAAAAATTGAAGTTATTTTCATCAAAATTTACTCTAATATAGACCCTACAACAAAAATACGCTACAAAATCCAAAATATCGAAGTTGGTTTCAAATAAATTTATTAAAATTTGACACTTCCAACTAAAATTTTTTTTCACAATCCTAAAAATTGAAGTTATTTTCATCTAAATTTACTCAAATATACATCCTACAACACAAATACTCAACAAAATCCAAAAAAATCGAAGTTGGTTTCAAATAAATTTATTAAAATTTGACACTTCCAACTAAAATTTTTTTTCACAATGCAATAAATTGTCGATATTTTCATCTAAATTTACTCAAATATTCATCCTACAGACAAAAATACTCAACAAAATCCAAAAAAATCGAAGTTGGTTTCAAATAAATTTATTAAAATTTGACACTTCCAACTAAAATTTTTTTCACATTCCTAAAAATTGAAGTTATTTTCATCTAAATTTATTCAAATATAGATCCTACAACAAAAATACTCAACAAAATCCAAAATAATCCAAGTTGATTTTAAATAAATTTATTAGAATTTGGCAAAAATCGTGACAAAATCCAAAAAATCGAAGTTAATTTCAACTGAAATTACTCAAATTATGCTTCTCTATCAAAAAAACTCAACATAGTCGAGAAAAATCGAAATTGGTTTCAAATAAATTTATTAAAATTTGACACTTCCAACTAAAATTTTTTTCACAATCCAAAGAATTGACTTATTTTCATCTAAATTTACTCAAATATAGATCCTACAACAAAATACTCATCAAAATAAAAAAAAATCGAAGTTGGTTTCAAATAAATTTATTAAAATTTGACACTTCCAAGTAAATTTTTTTTCACAATCCAAAAAATTGAAGTTATTTTCATCTAAATTTACCCAAATATAGATCCTACAACAAAAATACTCAAAAAAAAAAACCAAAAAAATCGAAGTTGGTTTCAAATAAATTTATTAAAATTTGACACTTCCAACTAAATTTTTTTCACAATCCAAAAAATTGAAGTTATTTTCATCTAAATTTACTCAAATATAGATCCTACAACAAAAATACTCAACTAAATCCAAAAAAATCGAAGTTGGTTTCAAATAAATTTATTAAAATTTGACACTTCAAACTAAAATTTTTTTCTCATTCCTTAAAATTGAAGTTATTTTCATCTAAATTTACTCAAATATAGATCCTACAACAAAAATACTCAACAAAATCCAAAAAAATCGAAGTTGGTTTCAAATAAATTTATTAAAATTTTACACTTCCAAGTAAATTTTTTTTCACAATCCAAAAAATTGAAGTTATTTTCATCTAAATTTACCCAAATATAGATCCTACAACAAAAATACTCAAAAAAAAACCAAAAAAATCGAAGTTGGTTTCAAATAAATTTATTAAAATTTGACACTTCCAACTAAATTTTTTTCACAATCCAAAAAATTGAAGTTATTTTCATCTAAATTTACTCAAATATAGATCCTACAACAAAAATACTCAACTAAATCCAAAAAAATCGAAGTTGGTTTCAAATAAATTTATTAAAATTTGACACTTCAAACTAAAATTTTTTTCTCATTCCTTAAAATTGAAGTTATTTTCATCTAAATTTACTCAAATATAGATCCTACAACAAAAATACTCAACTAAATCCAAAAAAATCGAAGTTGGTTTCAAATAAATTTATTAAAATTTGACACTTCCAACTAAAATTTTTTTCTCATTCCTTAAAATTGAAGTTATTTTCATCTAAATTTACTCAAATATAGATCCTACAACAAAAATACTCAACAAAATCTAAAAAAATCGAAATTGGTTTCAAATAAATTTATTAAAATTTGACACTTCCAACTTAAATTTTTTTCACAATCCAAAAAATTGACTTATTTTCATCTAAATTTACTCAAATATAGATCCTACAACAAAATACTCATCAAAATAAAAAAAAATCGAAGTTGGTTTCAAATAAATTTATTAAAATTTGACACTTCCAACTATAATTTTTTTTCACAATCCAAAAAAATTGTCGTTATTTTCAACTAAATTTACTCAAATATACATCCTACAACAGAAATACTCGACAAAATCCAAAAAAATCGAAGTTGGTTTCAAATAAATTTATTAAAATTTGACACTTCCAACTAAATTTTTTTTCACAATCCTAAAAATTGAAGTTATTTTCATCAAAATTTACTCTAATATAGACCCTACAACAAAAATACGCTACAAAATCCAAAAAATCGAAGTTGGTTTCAAATAAATTTATTAAAATTTGACACTTCCAACTAAAATTTTTTTTCACAATCCAATAAATTGTCGTTATTTTCATCTAAATTTACTCAAATATACATCCTACAACACAAATACTCAACAAAATCCAAAAAAATCGAAGTTGGTTTCAAATAAATTTATTAAAATTTGACACTTCCAACTAAAATTTTTTTTCACAATGCAATAAATTGTCGATATTTTCATCTAAATTTACTCAAATATTCATCCTACAGACAAAAATACTCAACAAAATCCAAAAAAATCGAAGTTGGTTTCAAATAAATTTATTAAAATTTGACACTTCCAACTAAAATTTTTTTCACAATCCTAAAAATTGAAGTTATTTTCATAAAAAATTACTCTAATATAGACCCTACAACAAAAATACTCAACAAAATCCAAAAAAATCGAAGCTGGTTTCAAATAAATTTATTAAAATTTGACACTACCAACTAAAATTTTTTTTCACAATTCAACAAATTGTCGTTATTTTCATCTAAATTTACTCAAATATACATCCTACAACAAAAATACTCAACTAAATCCAAAAAAATCGAAGTTGGTTTCAAATAAATTTATTAAAATTTGACACTTCCAACTAAATTTTTTTCACAATCCAAAAAATTGAAGTTATTTTCATCTAAATTTACTCAAATATAGATCCTACAACAAAAATACTCAACTAAATCCAAAAAAATCGAAGTTGGTTTCAAATAAATTTAGTAAAATTTGACACTTCCAACTAAAATTTTTTTCTCATTCCTTAAAATTGAAGTTATTTTAATCTAAATTTACTCAAATATAGATCCTACAACAAAAATACTCAACAAAATCTAAAAAAATCGAAGTTGGTTTCAAATAAATTTATTAAAATTTAACACTTCCAACTAACATTTTTTTCACACTCCAAAAAATAATAGTTATTTTCAACTAAATTTACTCAAATACACATCCTACAACAAAAATACTCGACAAAATAAAAAAAAATCGAAGTTGGTTTCAAATAAATTTATTAAAATTTGACACTTCCAACTATAATTTTTTTTCACAATCCAAAAAAATTGTCGTTATTTTCAACTAAATTTACTCAAATATACATCCTACAACAGAAATACTCGACAAAATCCAAAAAAATCGAAGTTGGTTTCAAATAAATTTATTAAAATTTGACACTTCCAACTAAATTTTTTTTCACAATCCTAAAAATTGAAGTTATTTTCATCAAAATTTACTCTAATATAGACCCTACAACAAAAATACGCTACAAAATCCAAAAAATCGAAGTTGGTTTCAAATAAATTTATTAAAATTTGACACTTCCAACTAAAATTTTTTTTCACAATCCAATAAATTGTCGTTATTTTCATCTAAATTTACTCAAATATACATCCTACAACACAAATACTCAACAAAATCCAAAAAAATCGAAGTTGGTTTCAAATAAATTTATTAAAATTTGACACTTCCAACTAAAATTTTTTTTCACAATGCAATAAATTGTCGATATTTTCATCTAAATTTACTCAAATATTCATCCTACAGACAAAAATACTCAACAAAATCCAAAAAAATCGAAGTTGGTTTCAAATAAATTTATTAAAATTTGACACTTCAAACTAAAATTTTTTTCTCATTCCTTAAAATTGAAGTTATTTTCATCTAAATTTACTCAAATATAGATCCTACAACAAAAATACTCAACAAAGTCCAAAAAAATCGAAGTTGGTTTCAAATAAATTTATTAAAATTTTACACTTCCAAGTAAATTTTTTTTCACAATCCAAAAAATTGAAGTTATTTTCATCTAAATTTACCCAAATATAGATCCTACAACAAAAATACTCGACAAAATCCAAAAAAATCGAAGTTGGTTTCAAATAAATTTATTAAAATTTGACACTTCCAACTAATTTTTTTTTCACAATCCTAAAAATTGAAGTTATTTTCATCAAAATTTACTCTAATATAGACCCTACAACAAAAATACGCTACAAAATCCAAAAAATCGAAGTTGGTTTCAAATAAATTTATTAAAATTTGACACTTCCAACTAAAATTTTTTTTCACAATCCAATAAATTGTCGTTATTTTCATCTAAATTTACTCTAATATAGACCCTACAACAAAAATACTCAACAAAATCCAAAAAAATCGAAGCTGGATTCAAATAAATTTATTAAAATTTGACACTTCCAACTAAAATTTTTTTTCACAATCCAATAAATTGTCGTTATTTTCATCTAAATTTACTCAAATATACATCCTACAACAAAAATACTCAACTAAATCCAAAAAAATCGAAGTTGGTTTCAAATAAATTTATTAAAATTTGACACTTCCAACTAAATTTTTTTCACAATCCAAAAAATTGAAGTTATTTTCATCTAAATTTACTCAAATATAGATCCTACAACAAAAATACTCAACTAAATCCAAAAAAATCGAAGTTGGTTTCAAATAAATTTATTAAAATTTGACACTTCAAACTAAAATTTTTTTCTCATTCCTTAAAATTGAAGTTATTTTCATCTAAATTTACTCAAATATAGATCCTACAACAAAAATACTCAACAAAATCCAAAATAATCCAAGTTGATTTTAAATAAATTTATTAGAATTTGGCAAAAATCGTGACAAAATCCAAAAAATCGAAGTTAATTTCAACTGAAATTACTCAAATTATGCTTCTCTATCAAAAAAACTCCACATAGTCGAGAAAAATCGAAATTGGTTTCAAATAAATTTATTAAAATTTGACACTTCCAACTATAATTTTTTTTCACAATCCAAAAAAATTGTCGTTTTTTTCAACTAAATTTACTCAAATATAGATCCTACAACAAAAATACTCAACTAAATCCAAAAAAATCGAAGTTGGTTTCAAATAAATTTATTAAAATTTGACACTTCAAACTAAAATTTTTTTCTCATTCCTTAAAATTGAAGTTATTTTCATCTAAATTTACTCAAATATAGATCCTACAACAAAAATACTCAACAAAATCCAAAAAAATCGAAGTTGGTTTCAAATAAATTTATTAAAATTTTACACTTCCAAGTAAATTTTTTTTCACAATCCAAAAAATTGAAGTTATTTTCATCTAAATTTACCCAAATATAGATCCTACAACAAAAATACTCGACAAAATCCAAAAAAATCGAAGTTGGTTTCAAATAAATTTATTAAAATTTGACACTTCCAACTAAATTTTTTTTCACAATCCTAAAAATTGAAGTTATTTTCATCAAAATTTACTCTAATATAGACCCTACAACAAAAATACGCTACAAAATCCAAAAAATCGAAGTTGGTTTCAAATAAATTTATTAAAATTTGACACTTCCAACTAAAATTTTTTTTCACAATCCAATAAATTGTCGTTATTTTCATCTAAATTTACTCTAATATAGACCCTACAACAAAAATACTCAACAAAATCCAAAAAAATCGAAGCTGGTTTCAAATAAATTTATTAAAATTTGACACTTCCAACTAAAATTTTTTTTCACAATCCAATAAATTGTCGTTATTTTCATCTAAATTTACTCAAATATACATCCTACAACAAAAATACTCAACTAAATCCAAAAAAAATCGAAGTTGGTTCCAAATAAATTTATTAAAATTTGACACTTCCAACTAAATTTTTTTCACAATCCAAAAAATTGAAGTTATTTTCATCTAAATTTACTCAAATATAGATCCTACAACAAAAATACTCAACTAAATCCAAAAAAATCGAAGTTGGTTTCAAATAAATTTATTAAAATTTGACACTTCAAACTAAAATTTTTTTCTCATTCCTTAAAATTGAAGTTATTTTCATCTAAATTTACTCAAATATAGATCCTACAACAAAAATACTCAACTAAATCCAAAAAAATCGAAGTTGGTTTCAAATAAATTTATTAAAATTTGACACTTCCAACTAAAATTTTTTTCTCATTCCTTAAAATTGAAGTTATTTTCATCTAAATTTACTCAAATATAGATCCTACAACAAAAATACTCAACAAAATCTAAAAAAATCGAAATTGCCCGACTAGAATTATTAGTTGGGCAGACATTAGGTCCGTATTAGGCTAGCCTAATTTCGCTGTTAGGCCCGGATGGGGCAGCCCCATCAGGCCGGCGTGCGGCATGTAACGCGAAACATCCGTGACTGCCTAATTGGGAAATTCGCACGAGGCCCGTATTAGGAACCCCGCGTATGGGCCACATTAGGCTTTCCCAATGACTATCCGGTGTGGCCGAACGCATTAGGCCCACATTATGCTTTCCCAATGACTATCCAATGACGCCAAATGCATTAGGCCCACATTAGGCTATCCCAATGACTATCCAGTGACGCCAAATGCATTAGGCCCACATCAGGATAGCCTTATTAGGCCCTCATTGGGAGACATTAATGAAATCTCATGAGGGATCCCTCAAAAGATCTGTGGTGTAGGCTTCAGTTCGTTAAATTAATTCGTAAATGAAATAAGACTGCTCTTTTATTACAATTTTTCATTTATTATGTATATATATATATATACAAAAAGTATAAAGACAAAATACCAGACATTGAGAGAAAGAAGTGATCGATTTGGCGTGGAATGAACCTTTTTCTTATGGCGTTTTCGGACGGTCGCACTGGGGCGCACTGAGTGCGAATTTTGGCCAATCGAAGGCGAAAAAGTTCACACTCTCCGCTTCCGATTGGGTAGGGTTCGCACTCGGGCCGCCCCAGTGCGACCGTCCAAAAACGCCATTAATGATTTTATTTCCTTAATTATTATTATTTATTTATTATTCTATTGTTACCTATACCCACAACCATGCAATCAACATATATAAATTACACATATATATAATCGTTGATTGCAAGGTTATAGGTAACAATACAATAATAAATAATGATAATTAAGGAAATAAAATCATTAAGAAAAAGGATCATTCCACCCCAAAATCGATCACTTTTTTCTCTCAATGTCTATATATTTCGATTGACTTCCGAGACATTTGAAACATCCGACTCAAAATTTTCTGAATTTACACTCCCACATTCTTCATAGATTCTTCTGGTTTTGGGCATCACTATCGTATCTGCAGCTTCATAATTTACAAATTCTGGGCATTGCTGATCACTGAATAATTTACGCCGCTTACGAAGTCGTTGAACTCTGAGACGTGTGAGTTCACGAGTTTTCAGATCTCGCATATCCGACATCGCAGAGGAAAACAATTAACTTACGGGAACAGTCTTAGAAATAGTATTGGGAATTCCAATTATTTATAATCGTAAAAACTCTATTACGTCAACGTAACCTCTACACGGAAGCTTGCGTATACGTCGATGTCAGATTTGACACTGCGAGAAGCTGACTGCAAAATAACCTCTAGTTTGAGAGGCAAATGTTAGGCATGCCCAACTTAGGCGCGTGCTCGGCCATCCCCATTTGCGCCACGTATGGCAAATGTTAGGAATGCCCAACTTGGCGCACGCTCGGCCGTCCCCATTTGAGCCACGTATGGCAAATGTTAGGAATGCCCAACTTGGCGCGCGCTCGGCCATCCCCATTTGCGCTACGTATGGCAAATGTTAGGAATGCCCCACCTAGGCGCGCGCTCGGCCATCCCCATTTGAGCCACGTATGGCAAATGTTAGGAATGCCTAACTTAGGCGCGCGCTCGGCCGTCCCCATTTGAGCCACGTATGGCAAATGTTAGGAATGCCTAACTTAGGCGCGCGCTCGGCCGTCCCCATTTGAGCCACGTATGGCAAATGTTAGGAATGCCCAACTTGGCGCGCGCTCGGCCATCCCCATTTGCGCCACGTATGGCAAATGTTAGGAATGCCCAACTTGGCGCGCGCTCGGCCGTCCCCATTTGAGCCACGTATGGCAAATGTTAGGAATGCCTAACTTAGGCGCGCGCTCGGCCGTCCCCATTTGAGCCACGTATGGCAAATGTTAGGAATGCCTAACTTAGGCGCGCGCTCGGCCGTCCCCATTTGAGCCACGTATGGCAAATGTTAGGAATGCCTAACTTAGGCGCGCGCTCGGCCGTCCCCATATGAGCCACGTATGACAAATGTTAGGAATGCCTAACTTAGGCGCGCGCTCGGCCGTCCCCATTTGCGCCACGTATGACAAATGTTAGGAATGCCCAACTTAGGCGCGTGCTCGGCCATCCCCATTTGCGCCACGTATGGCAAATGTTAGGGATTCCCAACGTAGGCGTGCATCATTCTTTCCGGATTACGGCCTAATGGGGTAACAATTAGGCTTGCCCAATGTAGGTGTACCTAATCATTTCCGCACTAGGCCCACATTCGTGTTTAGGCATGCCTAACTGAAATTCTAGTCGGGTGGTTTCAAATAAATTTATTAAAATTTGACACTTCCAACTAAAATTTTTTTCACAATCCAAAAAATTGACTTATTTTCATCTAAATTTACTCAAATATAGATCCTACAACAAAATACTCATCAAAATAAAAAAAAATCGAAGTTCGTTTCAAATAAATTTATTAAAATTTGACACTTCCAACTATAATTTTTTTTCACAATCCAAAAAAATTGTCGTTATTTTCAACTAAATTTACTCAAATATACATCCTACAACAGAAATACTCGACAAAATCCAAAAAAATCGAAGTTGGTTTCAAATAAATTTATTAAAATTTGACACTTCCAACTAAATTTTTTTTCACAATCCTAAAAATTGAAGTTATTTTCATCAAAATTTACTCTAATATAGACCCTACAACAAAAATACGCTACAAAATCCAAAATATCGAAGTTGGTTTCAAATAAATTTATTAAAATTTGACACTTCCAACTAAATTTTTTTTCACAATCCTAAAAATTGAAGTTATTTTCATCAAAATTTACTCTAATATAGACCCTACAACAAAAATACGCTACAAAATCCAAAATATCGAAGTTGGTTTCAAATAAATTTATTAAAATTTGACACTTCCAACTAAAATTTTTTTTCACAATCCTAAAAATTGAAGTTATTTTCATCTAAATTTACTCAAATATACATCCTACAACACAAATACTCAACAAAATCCAAAAAAATCGAAGTTGGTTTCAAATAAATTTATTAAAATTTGACACTTCCAACTAAAATTTTTTTTCACAATGCAATAAATTGTCGATATTTTCATCTAAATTTACTCAAATATTCATCCTACAGACAAAAATACTCAACAAAATCCAAAAAAATCGAAGTTGGTTTCAAATAAATTTATTAAAATTTGACACTTCCAACTAAAATTTTTTTCACATTCCTAAAAATTGAAGTTATTTTCATCTAAATTTATTCAAATATAGATCCTACAACAAAAATACTCAACAAAATCCAAAATAATCCAAGTTGATTTTAAATAAATTTATTAGAATTTGGCAAAAATCGTGACAAAATCCAAAAAATCGAAGTTAATTTCAACTGAAATTACTCAAATTATGCTTCTCTATCAAAAAAACTCAACATAGTCGAGAAAAATCGAAATTGGTTTCAAATAAATTTATTAAAATTTGACACTTCCAACTAAAATTTTTTTCACAATCCAAAGAATTGACTTATTTTCATCTAAATTTACTCAAATATAGATCCTACAACAAAATACTCATCAAAATAAAAAAAAATCGAAGTTGGTTTCAAATAAATTTATTAAAATTTGACACTTCCAAGTAAATTTTTTTTCACAATCCAAAAAATTGAAGTTATTTTCATCTAAATTTACCCAAATATAGATCCTACAACAAAAATACTCAAAAAAAAAAACCAAAAAAATCGAAGTTGGTTTCAAATAAATTTATTAAAATTTGACACTTCCAACTAAATTTTTTTCACAATCCAAAAAATTGAAGTTATTTTCATCTAAATTTACTCAAATATAGATCCTACAACAAAAATACTCAACTAAATCCAAAAAAATCGAAGTTGGTTTCAAATAAATTTATTAAAATTTGACACTTCAAACTAAAATTTTTTTCTCATTCCTTAAAATTGAAGTTATTTTCATCTAAATTTACTCAAATATAGATCCTACAACAAAAATACTCAACAAAATCCAAAAAAATCGAAGTTGGTTTCAAATAAATTTATTAAAATTTTACACTTCCAAGTAAATTTTTTTTCACAATCCAAAAAATTGAAGTTATTTTCATCTAAATTTACCCAAATATAGATCCTACAACAAAAATACTCAAAAAAAACCAAAAAAATCGAAGTTGGTTTCAAATAAATTTATTAAAATTTGACACTTCCAACTAAATTTTTTTCACAATCCAAAAAATTGAAGTTATTTTCATCTAAATTTACTCAAATATAGATCCTACAACAAAAATACTCAACTAAATCCAAAAAAATCGAAGTTGGTTTCAAATAAATTTATTAAAATTTGACACTTCAAACTAAAATTTTTTTCTCATTCCTTAAAATTGAAGTTATTTTCATCTAAATTTACTCAAATATAGATCCTACAACAAAAATACTCAACTAAATCCAAAAAAATCGAAGTTGGTTTCAAATAAATTTATTAAAATTTGACACTTCCAACTAAAATTTTTTTCTCATTCCTTAAAATTGAAGTTATTTTCATCTAAATTTACTCAAATATAGATCCTACAACAAAAATACTCAACAAAATCTAAAAAAATCGAAATTGGTTTCAAATAAATTTATTAAAATTTGACACTTCCAACTTAAATTTTTTTCACAATCCAAAAAATTGACTTATTTTCATCTAAATTTACTCAAATATAGATCCTACAACAAAATACTCATCAAAATAAAAAAAAATCGAAGTTGGTTTCAAATAAATTTATTAAAATTTGACACTTCCAACTATAATTTTTTTTCACAATCCAAAAAAATTGTCGTTATTTTCAACTAAATTTACTCAAATATACATCCTACAACAGAAATACTCGACAAAATCCAAAAAAATCGAAGTTGGTTTCAAATAAATTTATTAAAATTTGACACTTCCAACTAAATTTTTTTTCACAATCCTAAAAATTGAAGTTATTTTCATCAAAATTTACTCTAATATAGACCCTACAACAAAAATACGCTACAAAATCCAAAAAATCGAAGTTGGTTTCAAATAAATTTATTAAAATTTGACACTTCCAACTAAAATTTTTTTTCACAATCCAATAAATTGTCGTTATTTTCATCTAAATTTACTCAAATATACATCCTACAACACAAATACTCAACAAAATCCAAAAAAATCGAAGTTGGTTTCAAATAAATTTATTAAAATTTGACACTTCCAACTAAAATTTTTTTTCACAATGCAATAAATTGTCGATATTTTCATCTAAATTTACTCAAATATTCATCCTACAGACAAAAATACTCAACAAAATCCAAAAAAATCGAAGTTGGTTTCAAATAAATTTATTAAAATTTGACACTTCCAACTAAAATTTTTTTCACAATCCTAAAAATTGAAGTTATTTTCATAAAAAATTACTCTAATATAGACCCTACAACAAAAATACTCAACAAAATCCAAAAAAATCGAAGCTGGTTTCAAATAAATTTATTAAAATTTGACACTACCAACTAAAATTTTTTTTCACAATTCAACAAATTGTCGTTATTTTCATCTAAATTTACTCAAATATACATCCTACAACAAAAATACTCAACTAAATCCAAAAAAATCGAAGTTGGTTTCAAATAAATTTATTAAAATTTGACACTTCCAACTAAATTTTTTTCACAATCCAAAAAATTGAAGTTATTTTCATCTAAATTTACTCAAATATAGATCCTACAACAAAAATACTCAACTAAATCCAAAAAAATCGAAGTTGGTTTCAAATAAATTTAGTAAAATTTGACACTTCCAACTAAAATTTTTTTCTCATTCCTTAAAATTGAAGTTATTTTAATCTAAATTTACTCAAATATAGATCCTACAACAAAAATACTCAACAAAATCTAAAAAAATCGAAGTTGGTTTCAAATAAATTTATTAAAATTTAACACTTCCAACTAACATTTTTTTCACACTCCAAAAAATAATAGTTATTTTCAACTAAATTTACTCAAATACACATCCTACAACAAAAATACTCGACAAAATAAAAAAAAATCGAAGTTGGTTTCAAATAAATTTATTAAAACTTGACACTTCCAACTATAATTTTTTTTCACAATCCAAAAAAATTGTCGTTATTTTCAACTAAATTTACTCAAATATACATCCTACAACAGAAATACTCGACAAAATCCAAAAAAATCGAAGTTGGTTTCAAATAAATTTATTAAAATTTGACACTTCCAACTAAATTTTTTTTCACAATCCTAAAAATTGAAGTTATTTTCATCAAAATTTACTCTAATATAGACCCTACAACAAAAATACGCTACAAAATCCAAAAAATCGAAGTTGGTTTCAAATAAATTTATTAAAATTTGACACTTCCAACTAAAATTTTTTTTCACAATCCAATAAATTGTCGTTATTTTCATCTAAATTTACTCAAATATACATCCTACAACACAAATACTCAACAAAATCCAAAAAAATCGAAGTTGGTTTCAAATAAATTTATTAAAATTTGACACTTCCAACTAAAATTTTTTTTCACAATGCAATAAATTGTCGATATTTTCATCTAAATTTACTCAAATATTCATCCTACAGACAAAAATACTCAACAAAATCCAAAAAAATCGAAGTTGGTTTCAAATAAATTTATTAAAATTTGACACTTCAAACTAAAATTTTTTTCTCATTCCTTAAAATTGAAGTTATTTTCATCTAAATTTACTCAAATATAGATCCTACAACAAAAATACTCAACAAAGTCCAAAAAAATCGAAGTTGGTTTCAAATAAATTTATTAAAATTTTACACTTCCAAGTAAATTTTTTTTCACAATCCAAAAAATTGAAGTTATTTTCATCTAAATTTACCCAAATATAGATCCTACAACAAAAATACTCGACAAAATCCAAAAAAATCGAAGTTGGTTTCAAATAAATTTATTAAAATTTGACACTTCCAACTAATTTTTTTTTCACAATCCTAAAAATTGAAGTTATTTTCATCAAAATTTACTCTAATATAGACCCTACAACAAAAATACGCTACAAAATCCAAAAAATCGAAGTTGGTTTCAAATAAATTTATTAAAATTTGACACTTCCAACTAAAATTTTTTTTCACAATCCAA
Organism: Andrena praecox; assembly: GCA_963932275.1. NCBI lineage: Eukaryota > Metazoa > Arthropoda > Insecta > Hymenoptera > Andrenidae > Andrena > Andrena praecox. The sequence goes on from OZ010730.1 coordinate 23,350,208, forward strand.
TAAATTGTCGTTATTTTCATCTAAATTTACTCTAATATAGACCCTACAACAAAAATACTCAACAAAATCCAAAAAAATCGAAGCTGGATTCAAATAAATTTATTAAAATTTGACACTTCCAACTAAAATTTTTTTTCACAATCCAATAAATTGTCGTTATTTTCATCTAAATTTACTCAAATATACATCCTACAACAAAAATACTCAACTAAATCCAAAAAAATCGAAGTTGGTTTCAAATAAATTTATTAAAATTTGACACTTCCAACTAAATTTTTTTCACAATCCAAAAAATTGAAGTTATTTTCATCTAAATTTACTCAAATATAGATCCTACAACAAAAATACTCAACTAAATCCAAAAAAATCGAAGTTGGTTTCAAATAAATTTATTAAAATTTGACACTTCAAACTAAAATTTTTTTCTCATTCCTTAAAATTGAAGTTATTTTCATCTAAATTTACTCAAATATAGATCCTACAACAAAAATACTCAACAAAATCCAAAATAATCCAAGTTGATTTTAAATAAATTTATTAGAATTTGGCAAAAATCGTGACAAAATCCAAAAAATCGAAGTTAATTTCAACTGAAATTACTCAAATTATGCTTCTCTATCAAAAAAACTCCACATAGTCGAGAAAAATCGAAATTGGTTTCAAATAAATTTATTAAAATTTGACACTTCCAACTATAATTTTTTTTCACAATCCAAAAAAATTGTCGTTTTTTTCAACTAAATTTACTCAAATATAGATCCTACAACAAAAATACTCAACTAAATCCAAAAAAATCGAAGTTGGTTTCAAATAAATTTATTAAAATTTGACACTTCAAACTAAAATTTTTTTCTCATTCCTTAAAATTGAAGTTATTTTCATCTAAATTTACTCAAATATAGATCCTACAACAAAAATACTCAACAAAATCCAAAAAAATCGAAGTTGGTTTCAAATAAATTTATTAAAATTTTACACTTCCAAGTAAATTTTTTTTCACAATCCAAAAAATTGAAGTTATTTTCATCTAAATTTACCCAAATATAGATCCTACAACAAAAATACTCGACAAAATCCAAAAAAATCGAAGTTGGTTTCAAATAAATTTATTAAAATTTGACACTTCCAACTAAATTTTTTTTCACAATCCTAAAAATTGAAGTTATTTTCATCAAAATTTACTCTAATATAGACCCTACAACAAAAATACGCTACAAAATCCAAAAAATCGAAGTTGGTTTCAAATAAATTTATTAAAATTTGACACTTCCAACTAAAATTTTTTTTCACAATCCAATAAATTGTCGTTATTTTCATCTAAATTTACTCTAATATAGACCCTACAACAAAAATACTCAACAAAATCCAAAAAAATCGAAGCTGGTTTCAAATAAATTTATTAAAATTTGACACTTCCAACTAAAATTTTTTTTCACAATCCAATAAATTGTCGTTATTTTCATCTAAATTTACTCAAATATACATCCTACAACAAAAATACTCAACTAAATCCAAAAAAAATCGAAGTTGGTTCCAAATAAATTTATTAAAATTTGACACTTCCAACTAAATTTTTTTCACAATCCAAAAAATTGAAGTTATTTTCATCTAAATTTACTCAAATATAGATCCTACAACAAAAATACTCAACTAAATCCAAAAAAATCGAAGTTGGTTTCAAATAAATTTATTAAAATTTGACACTTCAAACTAAAATTTTTTTCTCATTCCTTAAAATTGAAGTTATTTTCATCTAAATTTACTCAAATATAGATCCTACAACAAAAATACTCAACTAAATCCAAAAAAATCGAAGTTGGTTTCAAATAAATTTATTAAAATTTGACACTTCCAACTAAAATTTTTTTCTCATTCCTTAAAATTGAAGTTATTTTCATCTAAATTTACTCAAATATAGATCCTACAACAAAAATACTCAACAAAATCTAAAAAAATCGAAATTGCCCGACTAGAATTATTAGTTGGGCAGACATTAGGTCCGTATTAGGCTAGCCTAATTTCGCTGTTAGGCCCGGATGGGGCAGCCCCATCAGGCCGGCGTGCGGCATGTAACGCGAAACATCCGTGACTGCCTAATTGGGAAATTCGCACGAGGCCCGTATTAGGAACCCCGCGTATGGGCCACATTAGGCTTTCCCAATGACTATCCGGTGTGGCCGAACGCATTAGGCCCACATTATGCTTTCCCAATGACTATCCAATGACGCCAAATGCATTAGGCCCACATTAGGCTATCCCAATGACTATCCAGTGACGCCAAATGCATTAGGCCCACATCAGGATAGCCTTATTAGGCCCTCATTGGGAGACATTAATGAAATCTCATGAGGGATCCCTCAAAAGATCTGTGGTGTAGGCTTCAGTTCGTTAAATTAATTCGTAAATGAAATAAGACTGCTCTTTTATTACAATTTTTCATTTATTATGTATATATATATATATACAAAAAGTATAAAGACAAAATACCAGACATTGAGAGAAAGAAGTGATCGATTTGGCGTGGAATGAACCTTTTTCTTATGGCGTTTTCGGACGGTCGCACTGGGGCGCACTGAGTGCGAATTTTGGCCAATCGAAGGCGAAAAAGTTCACACTCTCCGCTTCCGATTGGGTAGGGTTCGCACTCGGGCCGCCCCAGTGCGACCGTCCAAAAACGCCATTAATGATTTTATTTCCTTAATTATTATTATTTATTTATTATTCTATTGTTACCTATACCCACAACCATGCAATCAACATATATAAATTACACATATATATAATCGTTGATTGCAAGGTTATAGGTAACAATACAATAATAAATAATGATAATTAAGGAAATAAAATCATTAAGAAAAAGGATCATTCCACCCCAAAATCGATCACTTTTTTCTCTCAATGTCTATATATTTCGATTGACTTCCGAGACATTTGAAACATCCGACTCAAAATTTTCTGAATTTACACTCCCACATTCTTCATAGATTCTTCTGGTTTTGGGCATCACTATCGTATCTGCAGCTTCATAATTTACAAATTCTGGGCATTGCTGATCACTGAATAATTTACGCCGCTTACGAAGTCGTTGAACTCTGAGACGTGTGAGTTCACGAGTTTTCAGATCTCGCATATCCGACATCGCAGAGGAAAACAATTAACTTACGGGAACAGTCTTAGAAATAGTATTGGGAATTCCAATTATTTATAATCGTAAAAACTCTATTACGTCAACGTAACCTCTACACGGAAGCTTGCGTATACGTCGATGTCAGATTTGACACTGCGAGAAGCTGACTGCAAAATAACCTCTAGTTTGAGAGGCAAATGTTAGGCATGCCCAACTTAGGCGCGTGCTCGGCCATCCCCATTTGCGCCACGTATGGCAAATGTTAGGAATGCCCAACTTGGCGCACGCTCGGCCGTCCCCATTTGAGCCACGTATGGCAAATGTTAGGAATGCCCAACTTGGCGCGCGCTCGGCCATCCCCATTTGCGCTACGTATGGCAAATGTTAGGAATGCCCCACCTAGGCGCGCGCTCGGCCATCCCCATTTGAGCCACGTATGGCAAATGTTAGGAATGCCTAACTTAGGCGCGCGCTCGGCCGTCCCCATTTGAGCCACGTATGGCAAATGTTAGGAATGCCTAACTTAGGCGCGCGCTCGGCCGTCCCCATTTGAGCCACGTATGGCAAATGTTAGGAATGCCCAACTTGGCGCGCGCTCGGCCATCCCCATTTGCGCCACGTATGGCAAATGTTAGGAATGCCCAACTTGGCGCGCGCTCGGCCGTCCCCATTTGAGCCACGTATGGCAAATGTTAGGAATGCCTAACTTAGGCGCGCGCTCGGCCGTCCCCATTTGAGCCACGTATGGCAAATGTTAGGAATGCCTAACTTAGGCGCGCGCTCGGCCGTCCCCATTTGAGCCACGTATGGCAAATGTTAGGAATGCCTAACTTAGGCGCGCGCTCGGCCGTCCCCATATGAGCCACGTATGACAAATGTTAGGAATGCCTAACTTAGGCGCGCGCTCGGCCGTCCCCATTTGCGCCACGTATGACAAATGTTAGGAATGCCCAACTTAGGCGCGTGCTCGGCCATCCCCATTTGCGCCACGTATGGCAAATGTTAGGGATTCCCAACGTAGGCGTGCATCATTCTTTCCGGATTACGGCCTAATGGGGTAACAATTAGGCTTGCCCAATGTAGGTGTACCTAATCATTTCCGCACTAGGCCCACATTCGTGTTTAGGCATGCCTAACTGAAATTCTAGTCGGGTGGTTTCAAATAAATTTATTAAAATTTGACACTTCCAACTAAAATTTTTTTCACAATCCAAAAAATTGACTTATTTTCATCTAAATTTACTCAAATATAGATCCTACAACAAAATACTCATCAAAATAAAAAAAAATCGAAGTTCGTTTCAAATAAATTTATTAAAATTTGACACTTCCAACTATAATTTTTTTTCACAATCCAAAAAAATTGTCGTTATTTTCAACTAAATTTACTCAAATATACATCCTACAACAGAAATACTCGACAAAATCCAAAAAAATCGAAGTTGGTTTCAAATAAATTTATTAAAATTTGACACTTCCAACTAAATTTTTTTTCACAATCCTAAAAATTGAAGTTATTTTCATCAAAATTTACTCTAATATAGACCCTACAACAAAAATACGCTACAAAATCCAAAAAATCGAAGTTGGTTTCAAATAAATTTATTAAAATTTGACACTTCCAACTAAAATTTTTTTTCACAATCCAATAAATTGTCGTTATTTTCATCTAAATTTACTCAAATATACATCCTACAACACAAATACTCAACAAAATCCAAAAAAATCGAAGTTGGTTTCAAATAAATTTATTAAAATTTGACACTTCCAACTAAAATTTTTTTTCACAATGCAATAAATTGTCGATATTTTCATCTAAATTTACTCAAATATTCATCCTACAGACAAAAATACTCAACAAAATCCAAAAAAATCGAAGTTGGTTTCAAATAAATTTATTAAAATTTGACACTTCCAACTAAAATTTTTTTCACATTCCTAAAAATTGAAGTTATTTTCATCTAAATTTATTCAAATATAGATCCTACAACAAAAATACTCAACAAAATCCAAAATAATCCAAGTTGATTTTAAATAAATTTATTAGAATTTGGCAAAAATCGTGACAAAATCCAAAAAATCGAAGTTAATTTCAACTGAAATTACTCAAATTATGCTTCTCTATCAAAAAAACTCAACATAGTCGAGAAAAATCAAAATTGGTTTCAAATAAATTTATTAAAATTTGACACTTCCAACTAAAATTTTTTTCACAATCCAAAGAATTGACTTATTTTCATCTAAATTTACTTAATATAGATCCTACAACAAAATACTCAACAAAATAAAAAAAAATCGAAGTTGGTTTCAAATAAATTTATTAAAATTTAACACTTCCAACTATAATTTTTTTTCACAATCCAAAAAAATTGTCGTTATTTTCATCTAAATTTACTCAAATATACATCCTACAACAGAAATACTCGACAAAATAAAAAAAAATCGAAGTTGGTTTCAAATAAATTTATTAAAATTTGACACTTCAAACTAAAATTTTTTTCTCATTCCTTAAAATTGAAGTTATTTTCATCTAAATTTACTCAAATATAGATCCTACAACAAAAATACTCAACAAAATCCAAAATAATCCATTTGATTTTAAATAAATTTATTAGAATTTGGCAAAAATCGTGACAAAATCCAAAAAATCGAAGTTAATTTCAACTGAAATTACTCAAATTATGCTTCTCTATCAAAAAAACTCCACATAGTCGAGAAAAATCGAAATTGGTTTCAAATAAATTTATTAAAATTTGACACTTCCAACTATAATTTTTTTTCACAATCCAAAAAAATTGTCGTTTTTTTCAACTAAATTTACTCAAATATAGATCCTACAACAAAAATACTCAACTAAATCCAAAAAAATCGAAGTTGGTTTCAAATAAATTTATTAAAATTTGACACTTCAAACTAAAATTTTTTTCTCATTCCTTAAAATTGAAGTTATTTTCATCTAAATTTACTCAAATATAGATCCTACAACAAAAATACTCAACAAAATCCAAAAAAATCGAAGTTGGTTTCAAATAAATTTATTAAAATTTTACACTTCCAAGTAAATTTTTTTTCACAATCCAAAAAATTGAAGTTATTTTCATCTAAATTTACCCAAATATAGATCCTACAACAAAAATACTCGACAAAATCCAAAAAAATCGAAGTTGGTTTCAAATAAATTTATTAAAATTTGACACTTCCAACTAAATTTTTTTTCACAATCCTAAAAATTGAAGTTATTTTCATCAAAATTTACTCTAATATAGACCCTACAACAAAAATACGCTACAAAATCCAAAAAATCGAAGTTGGTTTCAAATAAATTTATTAAAATTTGACACTTCCAACTAAAATTTTTTTTCACAATCCAATAAATTGTCGTTATTTTCATCTAAATTTACTCTAATATAGACCCTACAACAAAAATACTCAACAAAATCCAAAAAAATCGAAGCTGGTTTCAAATAAATTTATTAAAATTTGACACTTCCAACTAAAATTTTTTTTCACAATCCAATAAATTGTCGTTATTTTCATCTAAATTTACTCAAATATACATCCTACAACAAAAATACTCAACTAAATCCAAAAAAAATCGAAGTTGGTTCCAAATAAATTTATTAAAATTGGACACTTCCAACTAAATTTTTTTCACAATCCAAAAAATTGAAGTTATTTTCATCTAAATTTACTCAAATATAGATCCTACAACAAAAATACTCAACTAAATCCAAAAAAATCGAAGTTGGTTTCAAATAAATTTATTAAAATTTGACACTTCAAACTAAAATTTTTTTCTCATTCCTTAAAATTGAAGTTATTTTCATCTAAATTTACTCAAATATAGATCCTACAACAAAAATACTCAACTAAATCCAAAAAAATCGAAGTTGGTTTCAAATAAATTTATTAAAATTTGACACTTCCAACTAAAATTTTTTTCTCATTCCTTAAAATTGAAGTTATTTTCATCTAAATTTACTCAAATATAGATCCTACAACAAAAATACTCAACAAAATCTAAAAAAATCGAAATTGCCCGACTAGAATTATTAGTTGGGCAGACATTAGGTCCGTATTAGGCTAGCCTAATTTCGCTGTTAGGCCCGGATGGGGCAGCCCCATCAGGCCGGCGTGCGGCATGTAACGCGAAACATCCGTGACTGCCTAATTGGGAAATTCGCACGAGGCCCGTATTAGGAACCCCGCGTATGGGCCACATTAGGCTTTCCCAATGACTATCCGGTGTGGCCGAACGCATTAGGCCCACATTATGCTTTCCCAATGACTATCCAATGACGCCAAATGCATTAGGCCCACATTAGGCTATCCCAATGACTATCCAGTGACGCCAAATGCATTAGGCCCACATCAGGATAGCCTTATTAGGCCCTCATTGGGAGACATTAATGAAATCTCATGAGGGATCCCTCAAAAGATCTGTGGTGTAGGCTTCAGTTCGTTAAATTAATTCGTAAATGAAATAAGACTGCTCTTTTATTACAATTTTTCATTTATTATGTATATATATATATATACAAAAAGTATAAAGACAAAATACCAGACATTGAGAGAAAGAAGTGATCGATTTGGCGTGGAATGAACCTTTTTCTTATGGCGTTTTCGGACGGTCGCACTGGGGCGCACTGAGTGCGAATTTTGGCCAATCGAAGGCGAAAAAGTTCACACTCTCCGCTTCCGATTGGGTAGGGTTCGCACTCGGGCCGCCCCAGTGCGACCGTCCAAAAACGCCATTAATGATTTTATTTCCTTAATTATTATTATTTATTTATTATTCTATTGTTACCTATACCCACAACCATGCAATCAACATATATAAATTACACATATTTATAATCGTTGATTGCAAGGTTATAGGTAACAATACAATAATAAATAATGATAATTAAGGAAATAAAATCATTAAGAAAAAGGATCATTCCACCCCAAAATCGATCACTTTTTTCTCTCAATGTCTATATATTTCGATTGACTTCCGAGACATTTGAAACATCCGACTCAAAATTTTCTGAATTTACACTCCCACATTCTTCATAGATTCTTCTGGTTTTGGGCATCACTATCGTATCTGCAGCTTCATAATTTACAAATTCTGGGCATTGCTGATCACTGAATAATTTACGCCGCTTACGAAGTCGTTGAACTCTGAGACGTGTGAGTTCACGAGTTTTCAGATCTCGCATATCCGACATCGCAGAGGAAAACAATTAACTTACGGGAACAGTCTTAGAAATAGTATTGGGAATTCCAATTATTTATAATCGTAAAAACTCTATTACGTCAACGTAACCTCTACACGGAAGCTTGCGTATACGTCGATGTCAGATTTGACACTGCGAGAAGCTGACTGCAAAATAACCTCTAGTTTGAGAGGCAAATGTTAGGCATGCCCAACTTAGGCGCGTGCTCGGCCATCCCCATTTGCGCCACGTATGGCAAATGTTAGGAATGCCCAACTTGGCGCACGCTCGGCCGTCCCCATTTGAGCCACGTATGGCAAATGTTAGGAATGCCCAACTTGGCGCGCGCTCGGCCATCCCCATTTGCGCTACGTATGGCAAATGTTAGGAATGCCCCACCTAGGCGCGCGCTCGGCCATCCCCATTTGAGCCACGTATGGCAAATGTTAGGAATGCCTAACTTAGGCGCGCGCTCGGCCGTCCCCATTTGAGCCACGTATGGCAAATGTTAGGAATGCCTAACTTAGGCGCGCGCTCGGCCGTCCCCATTTGAGCCACGTATGGCAAATGTTAGGAATGCCCAACTTGGCGCGCGCTCGGCCATCCCCATTTGCGCCACGTATGGCAAATGTTAGGAATGCCCAACTTGGCGCGCGCTCGGCCGTCCCCATTTGAGCCACGTATGGCAAATGTTAGGAATGCCTAACTTAGGCGCGCGCTCGGCCGTCCCCATTTGAGCCACGTATGGCAAATGTTAGGAATGCCTAACTTAGGCGCGCGCTCGGCCGTCCCCATTTGAGCCACGTATGGCAAATGTTAGGAATGCCTAACTTAGGCGCGCGCTCGGCCGTCCCCATATGAGCCACGTATGACAAATGTTAGGAATGCCTAACTTAGGCGCGCGCTCGGCCGTCCCCATTTGCGCCACGTATGACAAATGTTAGGAATTCCCAACTTAGGCGCTTGCTCGGCCATCCCCATTTGCGCCACGTATGGCAAATGTTAGGGATTCCCAACGTAGGCGTGCATCATTCTTTCCGGATTACGGCCTAATGGGGTAACAATTAGGCTTGCCCAATGTAGGTGTACCTAATCATTTCCGCACTAGGCCCACATTCGTGTTTAGGCATGCCTAACTGAAATTCTAGTCGGGTGGTTTCAAATAAATTTATTAAAATTTGACACTTCCAACTAAAATTTTTTTTCACAATCCAATAAATTGTCGTTATTTTCATCTAAATTTACTCAAATATACATCCTACAACACAAATACTCAACAAAATCCAAAAAAATCGAAGTTGGTTTCAAATAAATTTATTAAAATTTGACACTTCCAACTAAAATTTTTTTTCACAATGCAATAAATTGTCGATATTTTCATCTAAATTTACTCAAATATTCATCCTACAGACAAAAATACTCAACAAAATCCAAAAAAATCGAAGTTGGTTTCAAATAAATTTATTAAAATTTGACACTTCCAACTAAAATTTTTTTCACAATCCTAAAAATTGAAGTTATTTTCATAAAAAATTACTCTAATATAGACCCTACAACAAAAATACTCAACAAAATCCAAAAAAATCGAAGTTGGTTTCAAATAAATTTATTAAAATTTTACACTTCCAAGTAAATTTTTTTTCACAATCCAAAAAATTGAAGTTATTTTCATCTAAATTTACCCAAATATAGATCCTACAACAAAAATACTCGACAAAATCCAAAAAAATCGAAGATGGTTTCAAATAAATTTATTAAAATTTGACACTTCCAACTAAAATTTTTTTCACATTCCTAAAAATTGAAGTTATTTTCATCTAAATTTATTCAAATATAGATCGTACAACAAAAATACTCAACAAAATCCAAAATAATCCAAGTTGATTTTAAATAAATTTATTAGAATTTGGCAAAAATCGTGACAAAATCCAAAAAATCGAAGTTAATTTCAACTGAAATTACTCAAATTATGCTTCTCTATCAAAAAAACTCAACATAGTCGAGAAAAATCAAAATTGGTTTCAAATAAATTTATTAAAATTTGACACTTCCAACTAAAATTTTTTTCACAATCCAAAGAATTGACTTATTTTCATCTAAATTTACTTAATATAGATCCTACAACAAAATACTCAACAAAATAAAAAAAAATCGAAGTTGGTTTCAAATAAATTTATTAAAATTTAACACTTCCAACTATAATTTTTTTTCACAATCCAAAAAAATTGTCGTTATTTTCATCTAAATTTACTCAAATATACATCCTACAACAGAAATACTCGACAAAATCAAAAAAAATCGAAGTTGGTTTCAAATAAATTTATTAAAATTTGACACTTCCAACTAAAATTTTTTTTACAATCCTAAAAATTGAAGTTATTTTCATCAAAATTTACTCAAATATTGATCCTACAACAAAAATACTCAACTAAATCCAAAAAAATCGAAGTTGGTTTCAAATAAATTTATTAAAATTTGACACTTCCAACTAAAATTTTTTTCACAATCCAAAAAATTGACTTATTTTCATCTAAATTTACTCAAATATAGATCCTACAACAAAATACTCATCAAAATAAAAAAAAATCGAAGTTGGTTTCAAATAAATTTATTAAAATTTGACACTTCCAACTATAATTTTTTTTCACAATCCAAAAAAATTGTCGTTATTTTCAACTAAATTTACTCAAATATAGATCCTACAACAAAAATACTCAACTAAATCCAAAAAAATCGAAGTTGGTTTCAAATAAATTTATTAAAATTTGACACTTCAAACTAAAATTTTTTTCTCATTCCTTAAAATTGAAGTTATTTTCATCTAAATTTACACAAATATAGATCCTACAACAAAAATACTCAACAAAATCCAAAAAAATCGAAGTTGGTTTCAAATAAATTTATTAAAATTTTACACTTCCAAGTAAATTTTTTTTCACAATCCAAAAAATTGAAGTTATTTTCATCTAAATTTACCCAAATATAGATCCTACAACAAAAATACTCAAAAAAAACCAAAAAAATCGAAGTTGGTTTCAAATAAATTTATTAAAATTTGACACTTCCAACTAAATTTTTTTCACAATCCAAAAAATTGAAGTTATTTTCATCTAAATTTACTCAAATATAGATCCTACAACAAAAATACTCAACTAAATCCAAAAAAATCGAAGTTGGTTTCAAATAAATTTATTAAAATTTGACACTTCAAACTAAAATTTTTTTCTCATTCCTTTAAATTGAAGTTATTTTCATCTAAATTTACTCAAATATAGATCCTACAACAAAAATACTCAACTAAATCCAAAAAAATCGAAGTTGGTTTCAAATAAATTTATTAAAATTTGACACTTCCAACTAAAATTTTTTTCTCATTCCTTAAAATTGAAGTTATTTTCATCTAAATTTACTCAAATATAGATCCTACAACAAAAATACTCAACAAAATCTAAAAAAATCGAAATTGGTTTCAAATAAATTTATTAAAATTTGACACTTCCAACTTAAATTTTTTTCACAATCCAAAAAATTGACTTATTTTCATCTAAATTTACTCAAATATAGATCCTACAACAAAATACTCATCAAAATAAAAAAAATCGAAGTTGGTTTCAAATAAATTTATTAAAATTTGACACTTCCAACTATAATTTTTTTTCACAATCCAAAAAAATTGTCGTTATTTTCAACTAAATTTACTCAAATATACATCCTACAACAGAAATACTCGACAAAATCCAAAAAAATCGAAGTTGGTTTCAAATAAATTTATTAAAATTTGACACTTCCAACTAAATTTTTTTTCACAATCCTAAAAATTGAAGTTATTTTCATCAAAATTTACTCTAATATAGACCCTACAACAAAAATACGCTACAAAATCCAAAAAATCGAAGTTGGTTTCAAATAAATTTATTAAAATTTGACACTTCCAACTAAAATTTTTTTCTCATTCCTTAAAATTGAAGTTATTTTCATCTAAATTTACTCAAATATAGATCCTACAACAAAAATACTCAACAAAATCTAAAAAAATCGAAGTTGGTTTCAAATAAATTTATTAAAATTTAACACTTCCAACTAACATTTTTTTCACAATCCAAAAAATAGTAGTTATTTTCAACTAAATTTACTCAAATACACATCCTACAACAAAAATACTCGACAAAATAAAAAAAAATCGAAGTTGGTTTCAAATAAATTTATTAAAATTTGACACTTCCAAGTAAAATTTTTTTCACATTCCTAAAAATTGAAGTTATTTTCATCTAAATTTATTCAAATATAGACCCTACAACAAAAATACTCAACAAAATCCAAAATAATCCAAGTTGATTTCAATTAAATTTATTAAAATTTGGCAAAAATCGTGACAAAATCCAAAAAATCGATGTTAATTTTAACTGAAATTACTCAAATTAGGCTTCTCTATCAAAAAAACTCAACATAGTCGAGAAAAATCGAAATTGGTTTCAAATAAATTTATTAAAATTTGACACTTCCAACTATAATTTTTTTCACAATCCAAAAAATTGACTTATTTTCATCTAAATTTACTCAAATATAGATCCTACAACAAAATACTCATCAAAATAAAAAAAAATCGAAGTTGGTTTCAAATAAATTTATTAAAATTTGACACTTCCAACTATAATTTTTTTTCACAATCCAAAAAAATTGTCGTTATTTTCAACTAAATTTACTCAAATATACATCCTACAACAGAAATACTCGACAAAATCCAAAAAAATCGAAGTTGGTTTCAAATAAATTTATTAAAATTTGACACTTCCAAGTAAATTTTTTTTCACAATCCTAAAAATTGAAGTTATTTTCATCAAAATTTACTCTAATATAGACCCTACAACAAAAATACGCTACAAAATCCAAAAAATCGAAGTTGGTTTCAAATAAATTTATTAAAATTTGACACTTCCAACTAAAATTTTTTTTCACAATCCAATAAATTGTCGTTATTTTCATCTAAATTTACTCAAATATACATCCTACAACACAAATACTCAACAAAATCCAAAAAAATCGAAGTTGGTTTCAAATAAATTTATTAAAATTTGACACTTCCAACTAAAATATTTTTTCACAATGCAATAAATTGTCGATATTTTCATCTAAATTTACTCAAATATTCATCCTTCAGACAAAAATACTCAACAAAATCCAAAAAAATCGAAGTTGGTTTCAAATAAATTTATTAAAATTTGACACTTCCAACTAAAATTTTTTTCACAATCCTAAAAATTGAAGTTATTTTCATAAAAAATTACTCTAATATAGACCCTACAACAAAAATACTCAACAAAATCCAAAAAAATCGAAGTTGGTTTCAAATAAATTTATTAAAATTTGACACTTCCAACTAAATTTTTTTCACAATCCAAAAAATTGAAGTTATTTTCATCTAAATTTACTCAAATATAGATCCTACAACAAAAATACTCAACTAAATCCAAAAAAATCGAAGTTGGTTTCAAATAAATTTATTAAAATTTGACACTTCAAACTAAAATATTTTTCTCATTCCTTAAAATGGAAGTTATTTTCATCTAAATTTACTCAAATATAGATCCTACAACAAAAATACTCAACTAAATCCAAAAAAATCGAAGTTGGTTTCAAATAAATTTATTAAAATTTGACACTTCCAACTAAAATTTTTTTCTCATTCCTTAAAATTGAAGTTATTTTCATCTAAATTTACTCAAATATAGATCCTACAACAAAAATACTCAACTAAATCCAAAAAAATCGAAGTTGGTTTCAAATAAATTTAGTAAAATTTGACACTTCCAACTAAAATTTTTTTCTCATTCCTTAAAATTGAAGTTATTTTAATCTAAATTTACTCAAATATAGATCCTACAACAAAAATACTCAACAAAATCTAAAAAAATCGAAGTTGGTTTCAAATAAATTTATTAAAATTTAACACTTCCAACTAACATTTTTTTCACACTCCAAAAAATAATAGTTATTTTCAACTAAATTTACTCAAATACACATCCTACAACAAAAATACTCGACAAAATAAAAAAAAATCGAAGTTGGTTTCAAATAAATTTATTAAAATTTGACACTTCCAACTATAATTTTTTTCACAATCCAAAAAAATTGTCGTTATTTTCAACTAAATTTACTCAAATATACATCCTACAACAGAAATACTCGACAAAATCCAAAAAAATCGAAGTTGGTTTCAAATAAATTTATTAAAATTTTACACTTCCAAGTAAATTTTTTTTCACAATCCAAAAAATTGAAGTTATTTTCATCTAAATTTACCCAAATATAGATCCTACAACAAAAATACTCGACAAAATCCAAAAAAATCGAAGATGGTTTCAAATAAATTTATTAAAATTTGACACTTCCAACTAAAATTTTTTTCACATTCCTAAAAATTGAAGTTATTTTCATCTAAATTTATTCAAATATAGATCCTACAACAAAAATACTCAACAAAATCCAAAATAATCCAAGTTGATTTTAAATAAATTTATTAGAATTTGGCAAAAATCGTGACAAAATCCAAAAAATCGAAGTTAATTTCAACTGAAATTACTTAAATTATGCTTCTCTATCAAAAAAACTCAACATAGTCGAGAAAAATCGAAATTGGTTTCAAATAAATTTATTAAAATTTGACACTTCCAACTAAAATTTTTTTCACAATCCAAAGAATTGACTTATTTTCATCTAAATTTACTTAATATAGATCCTACAACAAAATACTCAACAAAATAAAAAAAAATCGAAGTTGGTTTCAAATAAATTTATTAAAATTTAACACTTCCAACTATAATTTTTTTTCACAATCCAAAAAAATTGTCGTTATTTTCATCTAAATTTACTCAAATATACATCCTACAACAGAAATACTCGACAAAATCAAAAAAAATCGAAGTTGGTTTCAAATAAATTTATTAAAATTTGACACTTCCAACTAAAATTTTTTTTACAATCCTAAAAATTGAAGTTATTTTCATCAAAATTTACTCAAATATAGATCCTACAACAAAAATACTCAACTAAATCCAAAAAAATCGAAGTTGGTTTCAAATAAATTTATTAAAATTTGACACTTCCAACTAAAATTTTTTTCACAATCCAAAAAATTGAAGTTATTTTCATCTAAATTTACCCAAATATAGATCCTACAACAAAAATACTCGACAAAATCCAAAAAAATCGAAGATGGTTTCAAATAAATTTATTAAAATTTGACACTTCCAACTAAAATTTTTTTCACATTCCTAAAAATTGAAGTTATTTTCATCTAAATTTATTCAAATATAGATCCTACAACAAAAATACTCAACAAAATCCAAAATAATCCAAGTTGATTTTAAATAAATTTATTAGAATTTGGCAAAAATCGTGACAAAATCCAAAAAATCGAAGTTAATTTCAACTGAAATTACTTAAATTATGCTTCTCTATCTAAAAAACTCAACATAGTCGAGAAAAATCGAAATTGGTTTCAAATAAATTTATTAAAATTTGACACTTCCAACTAAAATTTTTTTCACAATCCAAAGAATTGACTTATTTTCATCTAAATTTACTTAATATAGATCCTACAACAAAATACTCAACAAAATAAAAAAAAATCGAAGTTGGTTTCAAATAAATTTATTAAAATTTAACACTTCCAACTATAATTTTTTTTCACAATCCAAAAAAATTGTCGTTATTTTTATCTAAATTTACTCAAATATACATCCTACAACAGAAATACTCGACAAAATAAAAAAAAATCGAAGTTGGTTTCAAATAAATTTATTAAAATTTGACACTTCCAACTAAAATTTTTTTTACAATCCTAAAAATTGAAGTTATTTTCATCAAAATTTACTCAAATATAGATCCTACAACAAAAATACTCAACTAAATCCAAAAAAATCGAAGTTGGTTTCAAATAAATTTATTAAAATTTGACACTTCCAACTAAAATTTTTTTCACAATCCAAAAAATTGACTTATTTTCATCTAAATTTACTCAAATATAGATCCTACAACAAAATACTCATCAAAATAAAAAAAAATCGAAGTTGGTTTCAAATAAATTTATTAAAATTTGACACTTCCAACTATAATTTTTTTTCACAATCCAAAAAAATTGTCGTTATTTTCAACTAAATTTACTCAAATATAGATCCTACAACAAAAATACTCAACTAAATCCAAAAAAATCGAAGTTGGTTTCAAATAAATTTATTAAAATTTGACACTTCAAACTAAAATTTTTTTCTCATTCCTTAAAATTGAAGTTATTTTCATCTAAATTTACTCAAATATAGATCCTACAACAAAAATACTCAACAAAATCCAAAAAAATCGAAGTTGGTTTCAAATAAATTTATTAAAATTTGACACTTCAAACTAAAATTTTTTTCTCATTCCTTAAAATTGAAGTTATTTTCATCTAAATTTACTCAAATATAGATCCTACAACAAAAATACTCAACTAAATCCAAAAAAATCGAAGTTGGTTTCAAATAAATTTATTAAAATTTGACACTTCCAACTAAAATTTTTTTCTCATTCCTTAAAATTGAAGTTATTTTCATCTAAATTTACTCAAATATAGATCCTACAACAAAAATACTCAACAAAATCTAAAAAAATCGAAATTGGTTTCAAATAAATTTATTAAAATTTGACACTTCCAACTTAAATTTTTTTCACAATCCAAAAAATTGACTTATTTTCATCTAAATTTACTCAAATATAGATCCTACAACAAAATACTCATCAAAATAAAAAAAAATCGAAGTTGGTTTCAAATAAATTTATTAAAATTTGACACTTCCAACTATAATTTTTTTTCACAATCCAAAAAAATTGTCGTTATTTTCAACTAAATTTACTCAAATATACATCCTACAACAGAAATACTCGACAAAATCCAAAAAAATCGAAGTTGGTTTCAAATAAATTTATTAAAATTTGACACTTCCAACTAAATTTTTTTTCACAATCCTAAAAATTGAAGTTATTTTCATCAAAATTTACTCTAATATAGACCCTACAACAAAAATACGCTACAAAATCCAAAAAATCGAAGTTGGTTTCAAATAAATTTATTAAAATTTGACACTTCCAACTAAAATTTTTTTTCACAATCCAATAAATTGTCGTTATTTTCATCTAAATTTACTCAAATATACATCCTACAACACAAATACTCAACAAAATCCAAAAAAATCGAAGTTGGTTTCAAATAAATTTATTAAAATTTGACACTTCCAACTAAAATTTTTTTTCACAATGCAATAAATTGTCGATATTTTCATCTAAATTTACTCAAATATTCATCCTACAGACAAAAATACTCAACAAAATCCAAAAAAATCGAAGTTGGTTTCAAATAAATTTATTAAAATTTGACACTTCCAACTAAAATTTTTTTCACAATCCTAAAAATTGAAGTTATTTTCATAAAAAATTACTCTAATATAGACCCTACAACAAAAATACTCAACAAAATCCAAAAAAATCGAAGCTGGTTTCAAATAAATTTATTAAAATTTGACACTACCAACTAAAATTTTTTTTCACAATCCAACAAATTGTCGTTATTTTCATCTAAATTTACTCAAATATACATCCTACAACAAAAATACTCAACTAAATCCAAAAAAATCGAAGTTGGTTTCAAATAAATTTATTAAAATTTGACACTTCCAACTAAATTTTTTTCACAATCCAAAAAATTGAAGTTATTTTCATCTAAATTTACTCAAATATAGATCCTACAACAAAAATACTCAACTAAATCCAAAAAAATCGAAGTTGGTTTCAAATAAATTTAGTAAAATTTGACACTTCCAACTAAAATTTTTTTCTCATTCCTTAAAATTGAAGTTATTTTAATCTAAATTTACTCAAATATAGATCCTACAACAAAAATACTCAACAAAATCTAAAAAAATCGAAGTTGGTTTCAAATAAATTTATTAAAATTTAACACTTCCAACTAACATTTTTTTCACACTCCAAAAAATAATAGTTATTTTCAACTAAATTTACTCAAATACACATCCTACAACAAAAATACTCGACAAAATAAAAAAAAATCGAAGTTGGTTTCAAATAAATTTATTAAAATTTGACACTTCCAACTATAATTTTTTTTCACAATCCAAAAAAATTGTCGTTATTTTCAACTAAATTTACTCAAATATACATCCTACAACAGAAATACTCGACAAAATCCAAAAAAATCGAAGTTGGTTTCAAATAAATTTATTAAAATTTGACACTTCCAACTAAATTTTTTTTCACAATCCTAAAAATTGAAGTTATTTTCATCAAAATTTACTCTAATATAGACCCTACAACAAAAATACTCAACTAAATCCAAAAAAATCGAAGTTGGTTTCAAATAAATTTATTAAAATTTGACACTTCCAACTAAAATTTTTTTCTCATTCCTTAAAATTGAAGTTATTTTCATCTAAATTTACTCAAATATAGATCCTACAACAAAAATACTCAACAAAATCTAAAAAAATCGAAGTTGGTTTCAAATAAATTTATTAAAATTTAACACTTCCAACTAACATTTTTTTCACAATCCAAAAAATAGTAGTTATTTTCAACTAAATTTACTCAAATACACATCCTACAACAAAAATACTCGACAAAATAAAAAAAAATCGAAGTAGGTTTCAAATAAATTTATTAAAATTTGACACTTTCAAGTAAAATTTTTTTCACATTCCTAAAAATTGAAGTTATTTTCATCTAAATTTATTCAAATATAGACCCTACAACAAAAATACTCAACAAAATCCAAAATAATCCAAGTTGATTTCAATTAAATTTATTAAAATTTGGCAAAAATCGTGACAAAATCCAAAAAATCGATGTTAATTTTAACTGAAATTACTCAAATTAGGCTTCTCTATCAAAAAAACTCAACATAGTCGAGAAAAATCGAAATTGGTTTCAAATAAATTTATTAAAATTTGACACTTCCAACTATAATTTTTTTCACAATCCAAAAAATTGACTTATTTTCATCTAAATTTACTCAAATATAGATCCTACAACAAAATACTCATCAAAATAAAAAAAAATCGAAGTTGGTTTCAAATAAATTTATTAAAATTTGACACTTCCAACTATATTTTTTTTTCACAATCCAAAAAAATTGTCGTTATTTTCAACTAAATTTACTCAAATATACATCCCACAACAGAAATACTCGACAAAATCCAAAAAAATCGAAGTTGGTTTCAAATAAATTTATTAAAATTTGACACTTCCAAGTAAATTTTTTTTCACAATCCTAAAAATTGAAGTTATTTTCATCAAAATTTACTCTAATATAGACCCTACAACAAAAATACGCTACAAAATCCAAAAAATCGAAGTTGGTTTCAAATAAATTTATTAAAATTTGACACTTCCAACTAAAATTTTTTTTCACAATCCAATAAATTGTCGTTATTTTCATCTAAATTTACTCAAATATTCATCCTTCAGACAAAAATACTCAACAAAATCCAAAAAAATCGAAGTTGGTTTCAAATAAATTTATTAAAATTTGACACTTCCAACTAAAATTTTTTTCACAATCCTAAAAATTGAAGTTATTTTCATAAAAAATTACTCTAATATAGACCCTACAACAAAAATACTCAACAAAATCCAAAAAAATCGAAGTTGGTTTCAAATAAATTTATTAAAATTTGACACTTCCAACTAAATTTTTTTCACAATCCAAAAAATTGAAGTTATTTTCATCTAAATTTACTCACATATAGATCCTACAACAAAAATACTCAACTAAATCCAAAAAAATCGAAGTTGGTTTCAAATAAATTTATTAAAATTTGACACTTCAAACTAAAATTTTTTTCTCATTCCTTAAAATGGAAGTTATTTTCATCTAAATTTACTCAAATATAGATCCTACAACAAAAATACTCAACTAAATCCAAAAAAATCGAAGTTGGTTTCAAATAAATTTATTAAAATTTGACACTTCCAACTAAAATTTTTTTCTCATTCCTTAAAATTGAAGTTATTTTCATCTAAATTTACTCAAATATAGATCCTACAACAAAAATACTCAACAAAATCTAAAAAAATCGAAATTGGTTTCAAATAAATTTATTAAAATTTGACACTTCCAACTTAAATTTTTTTCACAATCCAAAAAATTGACTTATTTTCATCTAAATTTACTCAAATATAGATCCTACAACAAAATACTCATCAAAATAAAAAAAAATCGAAGTTGGTTTCAAATAAATTTATTAAAATTTGACACTTCCAACTATAATTTTTTTTCACAATCCAAAAAAATTGTCGTTATTTTCAACTAAATTTACTCAAATATACATCCTACAACAGAAATACTCGACAAAATCCAAAAAAATCGAAGTTGGTTTCAAATAAATTTATTAAAATTTGACACTTCCAACTAAATTTTTTTTCACAATCCTAAAAATTGAAGTTATTTTCATCAAAATTTACTCTAATATAGACCCTACAACAAAAATACGCTACAAAATCCAAAAAATCGAAGTTGGTTTCAAATAAATTTATTAAAATTTGACACTTCCAACTAAAATTTTTTTTCACAATCCAATAAATTGTCGTTATTTTCATCTAAATTTACTCAAATATACATCCTACAACACAAATACTCAACAAAATCCAAAAAAATCGAAGTTGGTTTCAAATAAATTTATTAAAATTTGACACTTCCAACTAAAATTTTTTTTCACAATGCAATAAATTGTCGATATTTTCATCTAAATTTACTCAAATATTCATCCTACAGACAAAAATACTCAACAAAATCCAAAAAAATCGAAGTTGGTTTCAAATAAATTTATTAAAATTTGACACTTCCAACTAAAATTTTTTTCACAATCCTAAAAATTGAAGTTATTTTCATAAAAAATTACTCTAATATAGACCCTACAACAAAAATACTCAACAAAATCCAAAAAAATCGAAGCTGGTTTCAAATAAATTTATTAAAATTTGACACTACCAACTAAAATTTTTTTTCACAATCCAACAAATTGTCGTTATTTTCATCTAAATTTACTCAAATATACATCCTACAACAAAAATACTCAACTAAATCCAAAAAAATCGAAGTTGGTTTCAAATAAATTTATTAAAATTTGACACTTCCAACTAAATTTTTTTCACAATCCAAAAAATTGAAGTTATTTTCATCTAAATTTACTCAAATATAGATCCTACAACAAAAATACTCAACTAAATCCAAAAAAATCGAAGTTGGTTTCAAATAAATTTAGTAAAATTTGACACTTCCAACTAAAATTTTTTTCTCATTCCTTAAAATTGAAGTTATTTTAATCTAAATTTACTCAAATATAGATCCTACAACAAAAATACTCAACAAAATCTAAAAAAATCGAAGTTGGTTTCAAATAAATTTATTAAAATTTAACACTTCCAACTAACATTTTTTTCACACTCCAAAAAATAATAGTTATTTTCAACTAAATTTACTCAAATACACATCCTACAACAAAAATACTCGACAAAATAAAAAAAAATCGAAGTTGGTTTCAAATAAATTTATTAAAATTTGACACTTCCAACTATAATTTTTTTTCACAATCCAAAAAAATTGTCGTTATTTTCAACTAAATTTACTCAAATATACATCCTACAACAGAAATACTCGACAAAATCCAAAAAAATCGAAGTTGGTTTCAAATAAATTTATTAAAATTTGACACTTCCAACTAAATTTTTTTTCACAATCCTAAAAATTGAAGTTATTTTCATCAAAATTTACTCTAATATAGACCCTACAACAAAAATACTCAACTAAATCCAAAAAAATCGAAGTTGGTTTCAAATAAATTTATTAAAATTTGACACTTCCAACTAAAATTTTTTTCTCATTCCTTAAAATTGAAGTTATTTTCATCTAAATTTACTCAAATATAGATCCTACAACAAAAATACTCAACAAAATCTAAAAAAATCGAAGTTGGTTTCAAATAAATTTATTAAAATTTAACACTTCCAACTAACATTTTTTTCACAATCCAAAAAATAGTAGTTATTTTCAACTAAATTTACTCAAATACACATCCTACAACAAAAATACTCGACAAAATAAAAAAAAATCGAAGTAGGTTTCAAATAAATTTATTAAAATTTGACACTTTCAAGTAAAATTTTTTTCACATTCCTAAAAATTGAAGTTATTTTCATCTAAATTTATTCAAATATAGACCCTACAACAAAAATACTCAACAAAATCCAAAATAATCCAAGTTGATTTCAATTAAATTTATTAAAATTTGGCAAAAATCGTGACAAAATCCAAAAAATCGATGTTAATTTTAACTGAAATTACTCAAATTAGGCTTCTCTATCAAAAAAACTCAACATAGTCGAGAAAAATCGAAATTGGTTTCAAATAAATTTATTAAAATTTGACACTTCCAACTATAATTTTTTTCACAATCCAAAAAATTGACTTATTTTCATCTAAATTTACTCAAATATAGATCCTACAACAAAATACTCATCAAAATAAAAAAAAATCGAAGTTGGTTTCAAATAAATTTATTAAAATTTGACACTTCCAACTATATTTTTTTTTCACAATCCAAAAAAATTGTCGTTATTTTCAACTAAATTTACTCAAATATACATCCTACAACAGAAATACTCGACAAAATCCAAAAAAATCGAAGTTGGTTTCAAATAAATTTATTAAAATTTGACACTTCCAAGTAAATTTTTTTTCACAATCCTAAAAATTGAAGTTATTTTCATCAAAATTTACTCTAATATAGACCCTACAACAAAAATACGCTACAAAATCCAAAAAATCGAAGTTGGTTTCAAATAAATTTATTAAAATTTGACACTTCCAACTAAAATTTTTTTTCACAATCCAATAAATTGTCGTTATTTTCATCTAAATTTACTCAAATATTCATCCTTCAGACAAAAATACTCAACAAAATCCAAAAAAATCGAAGTTGGTTTCAAATAAATTTATTAAAATTTGACACTTCCAACTAAAATTTTTTTCACAATCCTAAAAATTGAAGTTATTTTCATAAAAAATTACTCTAATATAGACCCTACAACAAAAATACTCAACAAAATCCAAAAAAATCGAAGTTGGTTTCAAATAAATTTATTAAAATTTGACACTTCCAACTAAATTTTTTTCACAATCCAAAAAATTGAAGTTATTTTCATCTAAATTTACTCAAATATAGATCCTACAACAAAAATACTCAACTAAATCCAAAAAAATCGAAGTTGGTTTCAAATAAATTTATTAAAATTTGACACTTCAAACTAAAATTTTTTTCTCATTCCTTAAAATGGAAGTTATTTTCATCTAAATTTACTCAAATATAGATCCTACAACAAAAATACTCAACTAAATCCAAAAAAATCGAAGTTGGTTTCAAATAAATTTATTAAAATTTGACACTTCCAACTAAAATTTTTTTCTCATTCCTTAAAATTGAAGTTATTTTCATCTAAATTTACTCAAATATAGATCCTACAACAAAAATACTCAACTAAATCCAAAAAAATCGAAGTTGGTTTCAAATAAATTTAGTAAAATTTGACACTTCCAACTAAAATTTTTTTCTCATTCCTTAAAATTGAAGTTATTTTAATCTAAATTTACTCAAATATAGATCCTACAACAAAAATACTCAACAAAATCTAAAAAAATCGAAGTTGGTTTCAAATAAATTTATTAAAATTTAACACTTCCAACTAACATTTTTTTCACACTCCAAAAAATAATAGTTATTTTCAACTAAATTTACTCAAATACACATCCTACAACAAAAATACTCGACAAAATAAAAAAAAATCGAAGTTGGTTTCAAATAAATTTATTAAAATTTGACACTTCCAACTATAATTTTTTTCACAATCCAAAAAAATTGTCGTTATTTTCAACTAAATTTACTCAAATATACATCCTACAACAGAAATACTCGACAAAATCCAAAAAAATCGAAGTTGGTTTCAAATAAATTTATTAAAATTTGACACTTCCAACTAAATTTTTTTTCACAATCCTAAAAATTGAAGTTATTTTCATCAAAATTTACTCTAATATAGACCCCACAACAAAAATACTCAACTAAATCCAAAAAAATCGAAGTTGGTTTCAAATAAATTTATTAAAATTTGACACTTCCAACTAAAATTTTTTTCTCATTCCTTAAAATTGAAGTTATTTTCATCTAAATTTACTCAAATATAGATCCTACAACAAAAATACTCAACAAAATCTAAAAAAATCGAAGTTGGTTTCAAATAAATTTATTAAAATTTAACACTTCCAACTAACATTTTTTTCACAATCCAAAAAATAGTAGTTATTTTCAACTAAATTTACTCAAATACACATCCTACAACAAAAATACTCGACAAAATAAAAAAAAATCGAAGTTGGTTTCAAATAAATTTATTAAAATTTGACACTTCCAAGTAAAATTTTTTTCACATTCCTAAAAATTGAAGTTATTTTCATCTAAATTTATTCAAATATAGACCCTACAACAAAAATACTCAACAAAATCCAAAATAATCCAAGTTGATTTCAATTAAATTTATTAAAATTTGGCAAAAATCGTGACAAAATCCAAAAAATCGATGTTAATTTTAACTGAAATTACTCAAATTAGGCTTCTCTATCAAAAAAACTCAACATAGTCGAGAAAAATCGAAATTGGTTTCAAATAAATTTATTAAAATTTGACACTTCCAACTATAATTTTTTTCACAATCCAAAAAATTGACTTATTTTCATCTAAATTTACTCAAATATAGATCCTACAACAAAATACTCATCAAAATAAAAAAAAATCGAAGTTGGTTTCAAATAAATTTATTAAAATTTGACACTTCCAACTAAAATTTTTTTTCACAATCCAATAAATTGTCGTTATTTTCATCTAAATTTACTCAAATATACATCCTACAACACAAATACTCAACAAAATCCAAAAAAATCGAAGTTGGTTTCAAATAAATTTATTAAAATTTGACACTTCCAACTAAAATTTTTTTTCACAATGCAATAAATTGTCGATATTTTCATCTAAATTTACTCAAATATTCATCCTACAGACAAAAATACTCAACAAAATCCAAAAAAATCGAAGTTGGTTTCAAATAAATTTATTAAAATTTGACACTTCCAACTAAAATTTTTTTCACAATCCTAAAAATTGAAGTTATTTTCATAAAAAATTACTCTAATATAGACCCTACAACAAAAATACTCAACAAAATCTAAAAAAATCGAAATTGCCCGACTAGAATTATTAGTTGGGCAGACATTAGGTCCGTATTAGGCTAGCCTAATTTCGCTGTTAGGCCCGGATGGGGCAGCCCCATCAGGCCGGCGTGCGGCATGTAACGCGAAACATCCGTGACTGCCTAATTGGGAAATTCGCACGAGGCCCGTATTAGGAACCCCGCGTATGGGCCACATTAGGCTTTCCCAATGACTATCCGGTGTGGCCGAACGCATTAGGCCCACATTATGCTTTCCCAATGACTATCCAATGACGCCAAATGCATTAGGCCCACATTAGGCTATCCCAATGACTATCCAGTGACGCCAAATGCATTAGGCCCACATCAGGATAGCCTTATTAGGCCCTCATTGGGAGACATTAATGAAATCTCATGAGGGATCCCTCAAAAGATCTGTGGTGTAGGCTTCAGTTCGTTAAATTAATTCGTAAATGAAATAAGACTGCTCTTTTATTACAATTTTTCATTTATTATGTATATATATATATATACAAAAAGTATAAAGACAAAATACCAGACATTGAGAGAAAGAAGTGATCGATTTGGCGTGGAATGAACCTTTTTCTTATGGCGTTTTCGGACGGTCGCACTGGGGCGCACTGAGTGCGAATTTTGGCCAATCGAAGGCGAAAAAGTTCACACTCTCCGCTTCCGATTGGGTAGGGTTCGCACTCGGGCCGCCCCAGTGCGACCGTCCAAAAACGCCATTAATGATTTTATTTCCTTAATTATTATTATTTATTTATTATTCTATTGTTACCTATACCCACAACCATGCAATCAACATATATAAATTACACATATATATAATCGTTGATTGCAAGGTTATAGGTAACAATAAAATAATAAATAATGATAATTAAGGAAATAAAATCATTAAGAAAAAGGATCATTCCACCCCAAAATCGATCACTTTTTTCTCTCAATGTCTATATATTTCGATTGACTTCCGAGACATTTGAAACATCCGACTCAAAATTTTCTGAATTTACACTCCCACATTCTTCATAGATTCTTCTGGTTTTGGGCATCACTATCGTATCTGCAGCTTCATAATTTACAAATTCTGGGCATTGCTGATCACTGAATAATTTACGCCGCTTACGAAGTCGTTGAACTCTGAGACGTGTGAGTTCACGAGTTTTCAGATCTCGCATATCCGACATCGCAGAGGAAAACAATTAACTTACGGGAACAGTCTTAGAAATAGTATTGGGAATTCCAATTATTTATAATCGTAAAAACTCTATTACGTCAACGTAACCTCTACACGGAAGCTTGCGTATACGTCGATGTCAGATTTGACACTGCGAGAAGCTGACTGCAAAATAACCTCTAGTTTGAGAGGCAAATGTTAGGCATGCCCAACTTAGGCGCGTGCTCGGCCATCCCCATTTGCGCCACGTATGGCAAATGTTAGGAATGCCCAACTTGGCGCACGCTCGGCCGTCCCCATTTGAGCCACGTATGGCAAATGTTAGGAATGCCCAACTTGGCGCGCGCTCGGCCATCCCCATTTGCGCTACGTATGGCAAATGTTAGGAATGCCCCACCTAGGCGCGCGCTCGGCCATCCCCATTTGAGCCACGTATGGCAAATGTTAGGAATGCCTAACTTAGGCGCGCGCTCGGCCGTCCCCATTTGAGCCACGTATGGCAAATGTTAGGAATGCCTAACTTAGGCGCGCGCTCGGCCGTCCCCATTTGAGCCACGTATGGCAAATGTTAGGAATGCCCAACTTGGCGCGCGCTCGGCCATCCCCATTTGCGCCACGTATGGCAAATGTTAGGAATGCCCAACTTGGCGCGCGCTCGGCCGTCCCCATTTGAGCCACGTATGGCAAATGTTAGGAATGCCTAACTTAGGCGCGCGCTCGGCCGTCCCCATTTGAGCCACGTATGGCAAATGTTAGGAATGCCTAACTTAGGCGCGCGCTCGGCCGTCCCCATTTGAGCCACGTATGGCAAATGTTAGGAATGCCTAACTTAGGCGCGCGCTCGGCCGTCCCCATATGAGCCACGTATGACAAATGTTAGGAATGCCTAACTTAGGCGCGCGCTCGGCCGTCCCCATTTGCGCCACGTATGACAAATGTTAGGAATGCCCAACTTAGGCGCGTGCTCGGCCATCCCCATTTGCGCCACGTATGGCAAATGTTAGGGATTCCCAACGTAGGCGTGCATCATTCTTTCCGGATTACGGCCTAATGGGGTAACAATTAGGCTTGCCCAATGTAGGTGTACCTAATCATTTCCGCACTAGGCCCACATTCGTGTTTAGGCATGCCTAACTGAAATTCTAGTCGGGTGGTTTCAAATAAATTTATTAAAATTTGACACTTCCAACTAAAATTTTTTTCACAATCCAAAAAATTGACTTATTTTCATCTAAATTTACTCAAATATAGATCCTACAACAAAATACTCATCAAAATAAAAAAAAATCGAAGTTCGTTTCAAATAAATTTATTAAAATTTGACACTTCCAACTATAATTTTTTTTCACAATCCAAAAAAATTGTCGTTATTTTCAACTAAATTTACTCAAATATACATCCTACAACAGAAATACTCGACAAAATCCAAAAAAATCGAAGTTGGTTTCAAATAAATTTATTAAAATTTGACACTTCCAACTAAATTTTTTTTCACAATCCTAAAAATTGAAGTTATTTTCATCAAAATTTACTCTAATATAGACCCTACAACAAAAATACGCTACAAAATCCAAAAAATCGAAGTTGGTTTCAAATAAATTTATTAAAATTTGACACTTCCAACTAAAATTTTTTTTCACAATCCAATAAATTGTCGTTATTTTCATCTAAATTTACTCAAATATACATCCTACAACACAAATACTCAACAAAATCCAAAAAAATCGAAGTTGGTTTCAAATAAATTTATTAAAATTTGACACTTCCAACTAAAATTTTTTTTCACAATGCAATAAATTGTCGATATTTTCATCTAAATTTACTCAAATATTCATCCTACAGACAAAAATACTCAACAAAATCCAAAAAAATCGAAGTTGGTTTCAAATAAATTTATTAAAATTTGACACTTCCAACTAAAATTTTTTTCACAATCCTAAAAATTGAAGTTATTTTCATAAAAAATTACTCTAATATAGACCCTACAACAAAAATACTCAACAAAATCCAAAAAAATCGAAGTTGGTTTCAAATAAATTTATTAAAATTTTACACTTCCAAGTAAATTTTTTTTCACAATCCAAAAAATTGAAGTTATTTTCATCTAAATTTACCCAAATATAGATCCTACAACAAAAATACTCGACAAAATCCAAAAAAATCGAAGATGGTTTCAAATAAATTTATTAAAATTTGACACTTCCAACTAAAATTTTTTTCACATTCCTAAAAATTGAAGTTATTTTCATCTAAATTTATTCAAATATAGATCCTACAACAAAAATACTCAACAAAATCCAAAATAATCCAAGTTGATTTTAAATAAATTTATTAGAATTTGGCAAAAATCGTGACAAAATCCAAAAAATCGAAGTTAATTTCAACTGAAATTACTAAAATTATGCTTCTCTATCAAAAAAACTCAACATAGTCGAGAAAAATCGAAATTGGTTTCAAATAAATTTATTAAAATTTGACACTTCCAACTAAAATTTTTTTCACAATCCAAAGAATTGACTTATTTTCATCTAAATTTACTTAATATAGATCCTACAACAAAATACTCAACAAAATAAAAAAAAATCGAAGTTGGTTTCAAATAAATTTATTAAAATTTGACACTTCCAACTAAATTTTTTTCACAATCCAAAAAATTGAAGTTATTTTCATCTAAATTTACTCAAATATAGATCCTACAACAAAAATACTCAACTAAATCCAAAAAAATCGAAGTTGGTTTCAAATAAATTTATTAAAATTTGACACTTCAAACTAAAATTTTTTTCTCATTCCTTAAAATTGAAGTTATTTTCATCTAAATTTACTCAAATATAGATCCTACAACAAAAATACTCAACTAAATCCAAAAAAATCGAAGTTGGTTTCAA
This sequence comes from Andrena praecox, assembly GCA_963932275.1. Taxonomy (NCBI): domain Eukaryota; kingdom Metazoa; phylum Arthropoda; class Insecta; order Hymenoptera; family Andrenidae; genus Andrena; species Andrena praecox. Next base: position 23,379,923 of record OZ010730.1, read on the forward strand.
ATAAATTTATTAAAATTTGACACTTCCAACTAAAATTTTTTTCTCATTCCTTAAAATTGAAGTTATTTTCATCTAAATTTACTCAAATATAGATCCTACAACAAAAATACTCAACAAAATCTAAAAAAATCGAAATTGGTTTCAAATAAATTTATTAAAATTTGACACTTCCAACTTAAATTTTTTTCACAATCCAAAAAATTGACTTATTTTCATCTAAATTTACTCAAATATAGATCCTACAACAAAATACTCATCAAAATAAAAAAAAATCGAAGTTGGTTTCAAATAAATTTATTAAAATTTGACACTTCCAACTATAATTTTTTTTCACAATCCAAAAAATTGAAGTTATTTTCAACTAAATTTACTCAAATATACATCCTACAACAGAAATACTCGACAAAATCCAAAAAAATCGAAGTTGGTTTCAAATAAATTTATTAAAATTTGACACTTCCAACTAAATTTTTTTTCACAATCCTAAAAATTGAAGTTATTTTCATCAAAATTTACTCTAATATAGACCCTACAACAAAAATACGCTACAAAATCCAAAAAATCGAAGTTGGTTTCAAATAAATTTATTAGAATTTGGCAAAAATCGTGACAAAATCCAAAAAATCGAAGTTAATTTCAACTGAAATTACTTAAATTATGCTTCTCTATCAAAAAAACTCAACATAGTCGAGAAAAATCGAAATTGGTTTCAAATAAATTTATTAAAATTTGACACTTCCAACTAAAATTTTTTTTCACAATGCAATAAATTGTCGATATTTTCATCTAAATTTACTCAAATATTCATCCTACAGACAAAAATACTCAACAAAATCCAAAAAAATCGAAGTTGGTTTCAAATAAATTTATTAAAATTTGACACTTCCAACTAAAATTTTTTTCACAATCCTAAAAATTGAAGTTATTTTCATAAAAAATTACTCTAATATAGACCCTACAACAAAAATACTCAACAAAATCCAAAAAAATCGAAGCTGGTTTCAAATAAATTTATTAAAATTTGACACTACCAACTAAAAATTTTTTTCACAATCCAACAAATTGTCGTTATTTTCATCTAAATTTACTCAAATATACATCCTACAACAAAAATACTCAACTAAATCCAAAAAAATCGAAGTTGGTTTCAAATAAATTTATTAAAATTTGACACTTCCAACTAAATTTTTTTCACAATCCAAAAAATTGAAGTTATTTTCATCTAAATTTACTCAAATATAGATCCTACAACAAAAATACTCAACTAAATCCAAAAAAATCGAAGTTGGTTTCAAATAAATTTAGTAAAATTTGACACTTCCAACTAAAATTTTTTTCTCATTCCTTAAAATTGAAGTTATTTTAATCTAAATTTACTCAAATATAGATCCTACAACAAAAATACTCAACAAAATCTAAAAAAATCGAAGTTGGTTTCAAATAAATTTATTAAAATTTAACACTTCCAACTAACATTTTTTTCACACTTCAAAAAATAATAGTTATTTTCAACTAAATTTACTCAAATACACATCCTACAACAAAAATACTCGACAAAATAAAAAAAAATCGAAGTTGGTTTCAAATAAATTTATTAAAATTTGACACTTCCAACTATAATTTTTTTTCACCATCCAAAAAAATTGTCGTTATTTTCAACTAAATTTACTCAAATATACATCCTACAACAGAAATACTCGACAAAATCCAAAAAAATCGAAGTTGGTTTCAAATAAATTTATTAAAATTTGACACTTCCAACTAAATTTTTTTTCACAATCCTAAAAATTGAAGTTATTTTCATCAAAATTTACTCTAATATAGACCCTACAACAAAAATACTCAACTAAATCCAAAAAAATCGAAGTTGGTTTCAAATAAATTTATTAAAATTTGACACTTCCAACTAAAAATTTTTTCTCATTCCTTAAAATTGAAGTTATTTTCATCTAAATTTACTCAAATATAGATCCTACAACAAAAATACTCAACAAAATCTAAAAAAATCGAAGTTGGTTTCAAATAAATTTATTAAAATTTAACACTTCCAACTAACATTTTTTTCACAATCCAAAAAATAGTAGTTATTTTCAACTAAATTTACTCAAATACACATCCTACAACAAAAATACTCGACAAAATAAAAAAAAATCGAAGTTGGTTTCAAATAAATTTATTAAAATTTGACACTTCCAAGTAAAATTTTTTTCACATTCCTAAAAATTGAAGTTATTTTCATCTAAATTTATTCAAATATAGACCCTACAACAAAAATACTCAACAAAATCCAAAATAATCCAAGTTGATTTCAATTAAATTTATTAAAATTTGGCAAAAATCGTGACAAAATCCAAAAAATCGATGTTAATTTTAACTGAAATTACTCAAATTAGGCTTCTCTATCAAAAAAACTCAACATAGTCGAGAAAAATCGAAATTGGTTTCAAATAAATTTATTAAAATTTGACACTTCCAACTATAATTTTTTTCACAATCCAAAAAATTGACTTATTTTCATCTAAATTTACTCAAATATAGATCCTACAACAAAATACTCATCAAAATAAAAAAAAATCGAAGTTGGTTTCAAATAAATTTATTAAAATTTGACACTTCCAACTATAATTTTTTTTCACAATCCAAAAAAATTGTCGTTATTTTCAACTAAATTTACTCAAATATACATCCTACAACAGAAATACTCGACAAAATCCAAAAAAATCGAAGTTGGTTTCAAATAAATTTATTAAAATTTGACACTTCCAAGTAAATTTTTTTTCACAATCCTAAAAATTGAAGTTATTTTCATCAAAATTTACTCTAATATAGACCCTACAACAAAAATACGCTACAAAATCCAAAAAATCGAAGTTGGTTTCAAATAAATTTATTAAAATTTGACACTTCCAACTAAAATTTTTTTTCACAATCCAATAAATTGTCGTTATTTTCATCTAAATTTACTCAAATATACATCCTACAACACAAATACTCAACAAAATCCAAAAAAATCGAAGTTGGTTTCAAATAAATTTATTAAAATTTGACACTTCCAACTAAAATTTTTTTTCACAATGCAATAAATTGTCGATATTTTCATCTAAATTTACTCAAATATTCATCCTTCAGACAAAAATACTCAACAAAATCCAAAAAAATCGAAGTTGGTTTCAAATAAATTTATTAAAATTTGACACTTCCAACTAAAATTTTTTTCACAATCCTAAAAATTGAAGTTATTTTCATAAAAAATTACTCTAATATAGACCCTACAACAAAAATACTCAACAAAAACCCAAAAAATCGAAGTTGGTTTCAAATAAATTTATTAAAATTTGACACTTCCAACTAAATTTTTTTCACAATCCAAAAAATTGAAGTTATTTTCATCTAAATTTACTCAAATATAGATCCTACAACAAAAATACTCAACTAAATCCAAAAAAATCGAAGTTGGTTTCAAATAAATTTATTAAAATTTGACACTTCAAACTAAAATTTTTTTCTCATTCCTTAAAATGGAAGTTATTTTCATCTAAATTTACTCAAATATAGATCCTACAACAAAAATACTCAACTAAATCCAAAAAAATCGAAGTTGGTTTCAAATAAATTTATTAAAATTTGACACTTCCAACTAAAATTTTTTTCTCATTCCTTAAAATTGAAGTTATTTTCATCTAAATTTACTCAAATATAGATCCTACAACAAAAATACTCAACTAAATCCAAAAAAATCGAAGTTGGTTTCAAATAAATTTAGTAAAATTTGACACTTCCAACTAAAATTTTTTTCTCATTCCTTAAAATTGAAGTTATTTTAATCTAAATTTACTCAAATATAGATCCTACAACAAAAATACTCAACAAAATCTAAAAAAATCGAAGTTGGTTTCAAATAAATTTATTAAAATTTAACACTTCCAACTAACATTTTTTTCACACTCCAAAAAATAATAGTTATTTTCAACTAAATTTACTCAAATACACATCCTACAACAAAAATACTCGACAAAATAAAAAAAAATCGAAGTTGGTTTCAAATAAATTTATTAAAATTTGACACTTCCAACTATAATTTTTTTCACAATCCAAAAAAATTGTCGTTATTTTCAACTAAATTTACTCAAATATACATCCTACAACAGAAATACTCGACAAAATCCAAAAAAATCGAAGTTGGTTTCAAATAAATTTATTAAAATTTGACACTTCCAACTAAAATTTTTTTCACAATCCTAAAAATTGAAGTTATTTTCATAAAAAATTACTCTAATATAGACCCTACAACAAAAATACTCAACAAAATCCAAAAAAATCGAAGTTGGTTTCAAATAAATTTATTAAAATTTTACACTTCCAAGTAAATTTTTTTTCACAATCCAAAAAATTGAAGTTATTTTCATCTAAATTTACCCAAATATAGATCCTACAACAAAAATACTCGACAAAATCCAAAAAAATCGAAGATGGTTTCAAATAAATTTATTAAAATTTGACACTTCCAACTAAAATTTTTTTCACATTCCTAAAAATTGAAGTTATTTTCATCTAAATTTATTCAAATATAGATCCTACAACAAAAATACTCAACAAAATCCAAAATAATCCAAGTTGATTTTAAATAAATTTATTAGAATTTGGCAAAAATCGTGACAAAATCCAAAAAATCGAAGTTAATTTCAACTGAAATTACTAAAATTATGCTTCTCTATCAAAAAAACTCAACATAGTCGAGAAAAATCGAAATTGGTTTCAAATAAATTTATTAAAATTTGACACTTCCAACTAAAATTTTTTTCACAATCCAAAGAATTGACTTATTTTCATCTAAATTTACTTAATATAGATCCTACAACAAAATACTCAACAAAATAAAAAAAAATCGAAGTTGGTTTCAAATAAATTTATTAAAATTTGACACTTCCAACTAAATTTTTTTCACAATCCAAAAAATTGAAGTTATTTTCATCTAAATTTACTCAAATATAGATCCTACAACAAAAATACTCAACTAAATCCAAAAAAATCGAAGTTGGTTTCAAATAAATTTATTAAAATTTGACACTTCAAACTAAAATTTTTTTCTCATTCCTTAAAATTGAAGTTATTTTCATCTAAATTTACTCAAATATAGATCCTACAACAAAAATACTCAACTAAATCCAAAAAAATCGAAGTTGGTTTCAAATAAATTTATTAAAATTTGACACTTCCAACTAAAATTTTTTTCTCATTCCTTAAAATTGAAGTTATTTTCATCTAAATTTACTCAAATATAGATCCTACAACAAAAATACTCAACAAAATCTAAAAAAATCGAAATTGGTTTCAAATAAATTTATTAAAATTTGACACTTCCAACTTAAATTTTTTTCACAATCCAAAAAATTGACTTATTTTCATCTAAATTTACTCAAATATAGATCCTACAACAAAATACTCATCAAAATAAAAAAAAATCGAAGTTGGTTTCAAATAAATTTATTAAAATTTGACACTTCCAACTATAATTTTTTTTCACAATCCAAAAAATTGAAGTTATTTTCAACTAAATTTACTCAAATATACATCCTACAACAGAAATACTCGACAAAATCCAAAAAAATCGAAGTTGGTTTCAAATAAATTTATTAAAATTTGACACTTCCAACTAAATTTTTTTTCACAATCCTAAAAATTGAAGTTATTTTCATCAAAATTTACTCTAATATAGACCCTACAACAAAAATACGCTACAAAATCCAAAAAATCGAAGTTGGTTTCAAATAAATTTATTAGAATTTGGCAAAAATCGTGACAAAATCAAAAAAATCGAAGTTAATTTCAACTGAAATTACTTAAATTATGCTTCTCTATCAAAAAAACTCAACATAGTCGAGAAAAATCGAAGTTGGTTTCAAATAAATTTATTAAAATTTGACACTTCCAACTAAAATTTTTTTCACAATCCTAAAAATTGAAGTTATTTTCATAAAAAATTACTCTAATATAGACCCTACAACAAAAATACTCAACAAAATCCAAAAAAATCGAAGCTGGTTTCAAATAAATTTATTAAAATTTGACACTACCAACTAAAAATTTTTTTCACAATCCAACAAATTGTCGTTATTTTCATCTAAATTTACTCAAATATACATCCTACAACAAAAATACTCAACTAAATCCAAAAAAATCGAAGTTGGTTTCAAATAAATTTATTAAAATTTGACACTTCCAACTAAATTTTTTTCACAATCCAAAAAATTGAAGTTATTTTCATCTAAATTTACTCAAATATAGATCCTACAACAAAAATACTCAACTAAATCCAAAAAAATCGAAGTTGGTTTCAAATAAATTTAGTAAAATTTGACACTTCCAACTAAATTTTTTTTCTCATTCCTTAAAATTGAAGTTATTTTAATCTAAATTTACTCAAATATAGATCCTACAACAAAAATACTCAACAAAATCTAAAAAAATCGAAGTTGGTTTCAAATAAATTTATTAAAATTTAACACTTCCAACTAACATTTTTTTCACACTCCAAAAAATAATAGTTATTTTCAACTAAATTTACTCAAATACACATCCTACAACAAAAATACTCGACAAAATAAAAAAAAATCGAAGTTGGTTTCAAATAAATTTATTAAAATTTGACACTTCCAACTATAATTTTTTTTCACCATCCAAAAAAATTGTCGTTATTTTCAACTAAATTTACTCAAATATACATCCTACAACAGAAATACTCGACAAAATCCAAAAAAATCGAAGTTGGTTTCAAATAAATTTATTAAAATTTGACACTTCCAACTAAATTTTTTTTCACAATCCTAAAAATTGAAGTTATTTTCATCAAAATTTACTCTAATATAGACCCTACAACAAAAATACTCAACTAAATCCAAAAAAATCGAAGTTGGTTTCAAATAAATTTATTAAAATTTGACACTTCCAACTAAAATTTTTTTCTCATTCCTTAAAATTGAAGTTATTTTCATCTAAATTTACTCAAATATAGATCCTACAACAAAAATACTCAACAAAATCTAAAAAAATCGAAGTTGGTTTCAAATAAATTTATTAAAATTTAACACTTCCAACTAACATTTTTTTCACAATCCAAAAAATAGTAGTTATTTTCAACTAAATTTACTCAAATACACATCCTACAACAAAAATACTCGACAAAATAAAAAAAAATCGAAGTTGGTTTCAAATAAATTTATTAAAATTTGACACTTCCAAGTAAAATTTTTTTCACATTCCTAAAAATTGAAGTTATTTTCATCTAAATTTATTCAAATATAGACCCTACAACAAAAATACTCAACAAAATCCAAAATAATCCAAGTTGATTTCAATTAAATTTATTAAAATTTGGCAAAAATCGTGACAAAATCCAAAAAATCGATGTTAATTTTAACTGAAATTACTCAAATTAGGCTTCTCTATCAAAAAAACTCAACATAGTCGAGAAAAATCGAAATTGGTTTCAAATAAATTTATTAAAATTTGACACTTCCAACTATAATTTTTTTCACAATCCAAAAAATTGACTTATTTTCATCTAAATTTACTCAAATATAGATCCTACAACAAAATACTCATCAAAATAAAAAAAAATCGAAGTTGGTTTCAAATAAATTTATTAAAATTTGACACTTCCAACTATAATTTTTTTTCACAATCCAAAAAAATTGTCGTTATTTTCAACTAAATTTACTCAAATATACATCCTACAACAGAAATACTCGACAAAATCCAAAAAAATCGAAGTTGGTTTCAAATAAATTTATTAAAATTTGACACTTCCAAGTAAATTTTTTTTCACAATCCTAAAAATTGAAGTTATTTTCATAAAAATTTACTCTAATATAGACCCTACAACAAAAATACGCTACAAAATCCAAAAAATCGAAGTTGGTTTCAAATAAATTTATTAAAATTTGACACTTCCAACTAAAATTTTTTTTCACAATCCAATAAATTGTCGTTATTTTCATCTAAATTTACTCAAATATACATCCTACAACACAAATACTCAACAAAATCCAAAAAAATCGAAGTTGGTTTCAAATAAATTTATTAAAATTTGACACTTCCAACTAAAATTTTTTTTCACAATGCAATAAATTGTCGATATTTTCATCTAAATTTACTCAAATATTCATCCTTCAGACAAAAATACTCAACAAAATCCAAAAAAATCGAAGTTGGTTTCAAATAAATTTATTAAAATTTGACACTTCCAACTAAAATTTTTTTCACAATCCTAAAAATTGAAGTTATTTTCATAAAAAATTACTCTAATATAGACCCTACAACAAAAATACTCAACAAAATCAAAAAAATCGAAGTTGGTTTCAAATAAATTTATTAAAATTTGACACTTCCAACTAAATTTTTTTCACAATCCAAAAAATTGAAGTTATTTTCATCTAAATTTACTCAAATATAGATCCTACAACAAAAATACTCAACTAAATCCAAAAAAATCGAAGTTGGTTTCAAATAAATTTATTAAAATTTGACACTTCAAACTAAAATTTTTTTCTCATTCCTTAAAATGGAAGTTATTTTCATCTAAATTTACTCAAATATAGATCCTACAACAAAAATACTCAACTAAATCCAAAAAAATCGAAGTTGGTTTCAAATAAATTTATTAAAATTTGACACTTCCAACTAAAATTTTTTTCTCATTCCTTAAAATTGAAGTTATTTTCATCTAAATTTACTCAAATATAGATCCTACAACAAAAATACTCAACTAAATCCAAAAAAATCGAAGTTGGTTTCAAATAAATTTAGTAAAATTTGACACTTCCAACTAAAATTTTTTTCTCATTCCTTAAAATTGAAGTTATTTTAATCTAAATTTACTCAAATATAGATCCTACAACAAAAATACTCAACAAAATCTAAAAAAATCGAAGTTGGTTTCAAATAAATTTATTAAAATTTAACACTTCCAACTAACATTTTTTTCACACTCCAAAAAATAATAGTTATTTTCAACTAAATTTACTCAAATACACATCCTACAACAAAAATACTCGACAAAATAAAAAAAAATCGAAGTTGGTTTCAAATAAATTTATTAAAATTTGACACTTCCAACTATAATTTTTTTCACAATCCAAAAAAATTGTCGTTATTTTCAACTAAATTTACTCAAATATACATCCTACAACAGAAATACTCGACAAAATCCAAAAAAATCGAAGTTGGTTTCAAATAAATTTATTAAAATTTGACACTTCCAACTAAATTTTTTTTCACAATCCTAAAAATTGAAGTTATTTTCATCAAAATTTACTCTAATATAGACCCTACAACAAAAATACTCAACTAAATCCAAAAAAATCGAAGTTTGTTTCAAATAAATTTATTAAAATTTTACACTTCCAAGTAAATTTTTTTTCACAATCCAAAAAATTGAAGTTATTTTCATCTAAATTTACCCAAATATAGATCCTACAACAAAAATACTCGACAAAATCCAAAAAAATCGAAGATGGTTTCAAATAAATTTATTAAAATTTGACACTTCCAACTAAAATTTTTTTCACATTCCTAAAAATTGAAGTTATTTTCATCTAAATTTATTCAAATATAGATCCTACAACAAAAATACTCAACAAAATCCAAAATAATCCAAGTTGATTTTAAATAAATTTATTAGAATTTGGCAAAAATCGTGACAAAATCCAAAAAATCGAAGTTAATTTCAACTGAAATTACTTAAATTATGCTTCTCTATCAAAAAAACTCAACATAGTCGAGAAAAATCGAAATTGGTTTCAAATAAATTTATTAAAATTTGACACTTCCAACTAAAATTTTTTTCACAATCCAAAGAATTGACTTATTTTCATCTAAATTTACTTAATATAGATCCTACAACAAAATACTCAACAAAATAAAAAAAAATCGAAGTTGGTTTCAAATAAATTTATTAAAATTTAACACTTCCAACTATAATTTTTTTTCACAATCCAAAAAAATTGTCGTTATTTTCATCTAAATTTACTCAAATATACATCCTACAACAGAAATACTCGACAAAATAAAAAAAAATCGAAGTTGGTTTCAAATAAATTTATTAAAATTTGACACTTCCAACTAAAATTTTTTTTACAATCCTAAAAATTGAAGTTATTTTCATCAAAATTTACTCAAATATAGATCCTACAACAAAAATACTCAACTAAATCCAAAAAAATCGAAGTTGGTTTCAAATAAATTTATTAAAATTTGACACTTCCAACTAAAATTTTTTTCACAATCCAAAAAATTGACTTATTTTCATCTAAATTTACTCAAATATAGATCCTACAACAAAATACTCATCAAAATAAAAAAAAATCGAAGTTGGTTTCAAATAAATTTATTAAAATTTGACACTTCCAACTATAATTTTTTTTCACAATCCAAAAAAATTGTCGTTATTTTCAACTAAATTTACTCAAATATAGATCCTACAACAAAAATACTCAACTAAATCCAAAAAAATCGAAGTTGGTTTCAAATAAATTTATTAAAATTTAACACTTCCAACTATAATTTTTTTTCACAATCCAAAAAAATTGTCGTTATTTTCATCTAAATTTACTCAAATATACATCCTACAACAGAAATACTCGACAAAATCAAAAAAAATCGAAGTTGGTTTCAAATAAATTTATTAAAATTTGACACTTCCAACTAAAATTTTTTTTACAATCCTAAAAATTGAAGTTATTTTCATCAAAATTTACTCAAATATAGATCCTACAACAAAAATACTCAACTAAATCCAAAAAAATCGAAGTTGGTTTCAAATAAATTTATTAAAATTTGACACTTCCAACTAAAATTTTTTTCACAATCCAAAAAATTGACTTATTTTCATCTAAATTTACTCAAATATAGATCCTACAACAAAATACTCATCAAAATAAAAAAAAATCGAAGTTGGTTTCAAATAAATTTATTAAAATTTGACACTTCCAACTATAATTTTTTTTCACAATCCAAAAAAATTGTCGTTATTTTCAACTAAATTTACTCAAATATAGATCCTACAACAAAAATACTCAACTAAATCCAAAAAAATCGAAGTTGGTTTCAAATAAATTTATTAAAATTTGACACTTCAAACTAAAATTTTTTGCTCATTCCTTAAAATTGAAGTTATTTTCATCTAAATTTACTCAAATATAGATCCTACAACAAAAATACTCAACAAAATCCAAAAAAATCGAAGTTGGTTTCAAATAAATTTATTAAAATTTGACACTTCAAACTAAAATTTTTTTCTCATTCCTTAAAATTGAAGTTATTTTCATCTAAATTTACTCAAATATAGATCCTACAACAAAAATACTCAACTAAATCCAAAAAAATCGAAGTTGGTTTCAAATAAATTTATTAAAATTTGACACTTCCAACTAAAATTTTTTTCTCATTCCTTAAAATTGAAGTTATTTTCATCTAAATTTACTCAAATATAGATCCTACAACAAAAATACTCAACAAAATCTAAAAAAATCGAAATTGGTTTCAAATAAATTTATTAAAATTTGACACTTCCAACTTAAATTTTTTTCACAATCCAAAAAATTGACTTATTTTCATCTAAATTTACTCAAATATAGATCCTACAACAAAATACTCATCAAAATAAAAAAAAATCGAAGTTGGTTTCAAATAAATTTATTAAAATTTGACACTTCCAACTAAATTTTTTTCACAATCCAAAAAAATTGTCGTTATTTTCAACTAAATTTACTCAAATATACATCCTACAACAGAAATACTCGACAAAATCCAAAAAAATCGAAGTTGGTTTCAAATAAATTTATTAAAATTTGACACTTCCAACTAAATTTTTTTTCACAATCCTAAAAATTGAAGTTATTTTCATCAAAATTTACTCTAATATAGACCCTACAACAAAAATACGCTACAAAATCCAAAAAATCGAAGTTGGTTTCAAATAAATTTATTAAAATTTGACACTTCCAACTAAAATTTTTTTTCACAATCCAATAAATTGTCGTTATTTTCATCTAAATTTACTCAAATATACATCCTACAACACAAATACTCAACAAAATCCAAAAAAATCGAAGTTGGTTTCAAATAAATTTATTAAAATTTGACACTTCCAACTAAAATTTTTTTTCACAATGCAATAAATTGTCGATATTTTCATCTAAATTTACTCAAATATTCATCCTACAGACAAAAATACTCAACAAAATCCAAAAAAATCGAAGTTGGTTTCAAATAAATTTATTAAAATTTGACACTTCCAACTAAAATTTTTTTCACAATCCTAAAAATTGAAGTTATTTTCATAAAAAATTACTCTAATATAGACCCTACAACAAAAATACTCAACAAAATCCAAAAAAATCGAAGCTGGTTTCAAATAAATTTATTAAAATTTGACACTACCAACTAAAATTTTTTTTCACAATCCAACAAATTGTCGTTATTTTCATCTAAATTTACTCAAATATACATCCTACAACAAAAATACTCAACTAAATCCAAAAAAATCGAAGTTGGTTTCAAATAAATTTATTAAAATTTGACACTTCCAACTAAATTTTTTTCACAATCCAAAAAATTGAAGTTATTTTCATCTAAATTTACTCAAATATAGATCCTACAACAAAAATACTCAACTAAATCCAAAAAAATCGAAGTTGGTTTCAAATAAATTTAGTAAAATTTGACACTTCCAACTAAAATTTTTTTCTCATTCCTTAAAATTGAAGTTATTTTAATCTAAATTTACTCAAATATAGATCCTACAACAAAAATACTCAACAAAATCTAAAAAAATCGAAGTTGGTTTCAAATAAATTTATTAAAATTTAACACTTCCAACTAACATTTTTTTCACACTGCAAAAAATAATAGTTATTTTCAACTAAATTTACTCAAATACACATCCTACAACAAAAATACTCGACAAAATAAAAAAAAATCGAAGTTGGTTTCAAATAAATTTATTAAAATTTGACACTTCCAACTATAATTTTTTTTCACAATCCAAAAAAATTGTCGTTATTTTCAACTAAATTTACTCAAATATACATCCTACAACAGAAATACTCGACAAAATCCAAAAAAATCGAAGTTGGTTTCAAATAAATTTATTAAAATTTGACACTTCCAACTAAATTTTTTTTCACAATCCTAAAAATTGAAGTTATTTTCATCAAAATTTACTCTAATATAGACCCTACAACAAAAATACTCAACTAAATCCAAAAAAATCGAAGTTGGTTTCAAATAAATTTATTAAAATTTGACACTTCCAACTAAAATTTTTTTCTCATTCCTTAAAATTGAAGTTATTTTCATCTAAATTTACTCAAATATAGATCCTACAACAAAAATACTCAACAAAATCTAAAAAAATCGAAGTTGGTTTCAAATAAATTTATTAAAATTTAACACTTCCAACTAACATTTTTTTCACAATCCAAAAAATAGTAGTTATTTTCAACTAAATTTACTCAAATACACATCCTACAACAAAAATACTCGACAAAATAAAAAAAAATCGAAGTTGGTTTCAAATAAATTTATTAAAATTTGACACTTCCAAGTAAAATTTTTTTCACATTCCTAAAAATTGAAGTTATTTTCATCTAAATTTATTCAAATATAGACCCTACAACAAAAATACTCAACAAAATCCAAAATAATCCAAGTTGATTTCAATTAAATTTATTAAAATTTGGCAAAAATCGTGACAAAATCCAAAAAATCGATGTTAATTTTAACTGAAATTACTCAAATTAGGCTTCTCTATCAAAAAAACTCAACATAGTCGAGAAAAATCGAAATTGGTTTCAAATAAATTTATTAAAATTTGACACTTCCAACTATAATTTTTTTCACAATCCAAAAAATTGACTTATTTTCATCTAAATTTACTCAAATATAGATCCTACAACAAAATACTCATCAAAATAAAAAAAAATCGAAGTTGGTTTCAAATAAATTTATTAAAATTTGACACTTCCAACTATAATTTTTTTTCACAATCCAAAAAAATTGTCGTTATTTTCAACTAAATTTACTCAAATATACATCCTACAACAGAAATACTCGACAAAATCCAAAAAAATCGAAGTTGGTTTCAAATAAATTTATTAAAATTTGACACTTCCAAGTAAATTTTTTTTCACAATCCTATAAATTGAAGTTATTTTCATCAAAATTTACTCTAATATAGACCCTACAACAAAAATACGCTACAAAATCCAAAAAATCGAAGTTGGTTTCAAATAAATTTATTAAAATTTGACACTTCCAACTAAAATTTTTTTTCACAATCCAATAAATTGTCGTTATTTTCATCTAAATTTACTCAAATATACATCCTACAACAAAAATACTCAACTAAATCCAAAAAAATCGAAGTTGGTTTCAAATAAATTTATTAAAATTTGACACTTCCAACTAAAATTTTTTTTCACAATGCAATAAATTGTCGATATTTTCATCTAAATTTACTCAAATATTCATCCTTCAGACAAAAATACTCAACAAAATCCAAAAAAATCGAAGTTGGTTTCAAATAAATTTATTAAAATTTGACACTTCCAACTAAAATTTTTTTCACAATCCTAAAAATTGAAGTTATTTTCATAAAAAATTACTCTAATATAGACCCTACAACAAAAATACTCAACAAAATCCAAAAAAATCGAAGTTGGTTTCAAATAAATTTATTAAAATTTGACACTTCCAACTAAATTTTTTTCACAATCCAAAAAATTGAAGTTATTTTCATCTAAATTTACTCAAATATAGATCCTACAACAAAAATACTCAACTAAATCCAAAAAAATCGAAGTTGGTTTCAAATAAATTTATTAAAATTTGACACTTCGAACTAAAATTTTTTTCTCATTCCTTAAAATGGAAGTTATTTTCATCTAAATTTACTCAAATATAGATCCTACAACAAAAATACTCAACTAAATCCAAAAAAATCGAAGTTGGTTTCAAATAAATTTATTAAAATTTGACACTTCCAACTAAAATTTTTTTCTCATTCCTTAAAATTGAAGTTATTTTCATCTAAATTTACTCAAATATAGATCCTACAACAAAAATACTCAACTAAATCCAAAAAAATCGAAGTTGGTTTCAAATAAATTTAGTAAAATTTGACACTTCCAACTAAAATTTTTTTCTCATTCCTTAAAATAGTAGTTATTTTCAACTAAATTTACTCAAATACACATCCTACAACAAAAATACTCGACAAAATAAAAAAAAATCGAAGTTGGTTTCAAATAAATTTATTAAAATTTGACACTTCCAAGTAAAATTTTTTTCACATTCCTAAAAATTGAAGTTATTTTCATCTAAATTTATTCAAATATAGACCCTACAACAAAAATACTCAACAAAATCCAAAATAATCCAAGTTGATTTCAATTAAATTTATTAAAATTTGGCAAAAATCGTGACAAAATCCAAAAAATCGATGTTAATTTTAACTGAAATTACTCAAATTAGGCTTCTCTATCAAAAAAACTCAACATAGTCGAGAAAAATCGAAATTGGTTTCAAATAAATTTATTAAAATTTGACACTTCCAACTATAATTTTTTTCACAATCCAAAAAATTGACTTATTTTCATCTAAATTTACTCAAATATAGATCCTACAACAAAATACTCATCAAAATAAAAAAAAATCGAAGTTGGTTTCAAATAAATTTATTAAAATTTGACACTTCCAACTATAATTTTTTTTCACAATCCAAAAAAATTGTCGTTATTTTCAACTAAATTTACTCAAATATACATCCTACAACAGAAATACTCGACAAAATCCAAAAAAATCGAAGTTGGTTTCAAATAAATTTATTAAAATTTGACACTTCCAAGTAAATTTTTTTTCACAATCCTATAAATTGAAGTTATTTTCATCAAAATTTACTCTAATATAGACCCTACAACAAAAATACGCTACAAAATCCAAAAAATCGAAGTTGGTTTCAAATAAATTTATTAAAATTTGACACTTCCAACTAAAATTTTTTTTCACAATCCAATAAATTGTCGTTATTTTCATCTAAATTTACTCAAATATACATCCTACAACAAAAATACTCAACTAAATCCAAAAAAATCGAAGTTGGTTTCAAATAAATTTATTAAAATTTGACACTTCCAACTAAAATTTTTTTTCACAATGCAATAAATTGTCGATATTTTCATCTAAATTTACTCAAATATTCATCCTTCAGACAAAAATACTCAACAAAATCCAAAAAAATCGAAGTTGGTTTCAAATAAATTTATTAAAATTTGACACTTCCAACTAAAATTTTTTTCACAATCCTAAAAATTGAAGTTATTTTCATAAAAAATTACTCTAATATAGACCCTACAACAAAAATACTCAACAAAATCCAAAAAAATCGAAGTTGGTTTCAAATAAATTTATTAAAATTTGACACTTCCAACTAAATTTTTTTCACAATCCAAAAAATTGAAGTTATTTTCATCTAAATTTACTCAAATATAGATCCTACAACAAAAATACTCAACTAAATCCAAAAAAATCGAAGTTGGTTTCAAATAAATTTATTAAAATTTGACACTTCGAACTAAAATTTTTTTCTCATTCCTTAAAATGGAAGTTATTTTCATCTAAATTTACTCAAATATAGATCCTACAACAAAAATACTCAACTAAATCCAAAAAAATCGAAGTTGGTTTCAAATAAATTTATTAAAATTTGACACTTCCAACTAAAATTTTTTTCTCATTCCTTAAAATTGAAGTTATTTTCATCTAAATTTACTCAAATATAGATCCTACAACAAGAATACTCAACTAAATCCAAAAAAATCGAAGTTGGTTTCAAATAAATTTAGTAAAATTTGACACTTCCAACTAAAATTTTTTTCTCATTCCTTAAAATTGAAGTTATTTTAATCTAAATTTACTCAAATATAGATCCTACAACAAAAATACTCAACAAAATCTAAAAAAATCGAAGTTGGTTTCAAATAAATTTATTAAAATTTAACACTTCCAACTAACATTTTTTTCACACTCCAAAAAATAATAGTTATTTTCAACTAAATTTACTCAAATACACATCCTACAACAAAAATACTCGACAAAATAAAAAAAAATCGAAGTTGGTTTCAAATAAATTTATTAAAATTTGACACTTCCAACTATAATTTTTTTCACAATCCAAAAAAATTGTCGTTATTTTCAACTAAATTTACTCAAATATACATCCTACAACAGAAATACTCGACAAAATCCAAAAAAATCGAAGTTGGTTTCAAATAAATTTATTAAAATTTGACACTTCCAACTTAAATTTTTTTCACAATCCTAAAAATTGACTTATTTTCATCTAAATTTACTCAAATATAGATCCTACAACAAAATACTCATCAAAATAAAAAAAAATCGAAGTTGGTTTCAAATAAATTTATTAAAATTTGACACTTCCAACTATAATTTTTTTTCACAATCCAAAAAAATTGTCGTTATTTTCAACTAAATTTACTCAAATATACATCCTACAACAGAAATACTCGACAAAATAAAAAAAAATCGAAGTTGGTTTCAAATAAATTTATTAAAATTTGACACTTCCAAGTAAAATTTTTTTCACATTCCTAAAAATTGAAGTTATTTTCATCTAAATTTATTCAAATATAGACCCCACAACAAAAATACTCAACAAAATCCAAAATAATCCAAGTTGATTTCAATTAAATTTATTAAAATTTGGCAAAAATCGTGACAAAATCCAAAAAATCGATGTTAATTTTAACTGAAATTACTCAAATTAGGCTTCTCTATCAAAAAAACTCAACATAGTCGAGAAAAATCGAAATTGGTTTCAAATAAATTTATTAAAATTTGACACTTCCAACTATAATTTTTTTCACAATCCAAAAAATTGACTTATTTTCATCTAAATTTACTCAAATATAGATCCTACAACAAAATACTCATCAAAATAAAAAAAAATCGAAGTTGGTTTCAAATAAATTTATTAAAATTTGACACTTCCAACTAAAATTTTTTTTCACAATCCAATAAATTGTCGTTATTTTCATCTAAATTTACTCAAATATACATCCTACAACACAAATACTCAACTAAATCCAAAAAAATCGAAGTTGGTTTCAAATAAATTTATTAAAATTTGACACTTCCAACTAAAATTTTTTTCACAATCCAAAAAATTGACTTATTTTCATCTAAATTTACTCAAATATAGATCCTACAACAAAATACTCATCAAAATAAAAAAAAATCGAAGTTGGTTTCAAATAAATTTATTAAAATTTGACACTTCCAACTATAATTTTTTTTCACAATCCAAAAAAATTGTCGTTATTTTCAACTAAATTTACTCAAATATAGATCCTACAACAAAAATACTCAACTAAATCCAAAAAAATCGAAGTTGGTTTCAAATAAATTTATTAAAATTTAACACTTCCAACTATAATTTTTTTTCACAATCCAAAAAAATTGTCGTTATTTTCATCTAAATTTACTCAAATATACATCCTACAACAGAAATACTCGACAAAATCAAAAAAAATCGAAGTTGGTTTCAAATAAATTTATTAAAATTTGACACTTCCAACTAAAATTTTTTTTACAATCCTAAAAATTGAAGTTATTTTCATCAAAATTTACTCAAATATAGATCCTACAACAAAAATACTCAACTAAATCCAAAAAAATCGAAGTTGGTTTCAAATAAATTTATTAAAATTTGACACTTCCAACTAAAATTTTTTTCACAATCCAAAAAATTGACTTATTTTCATCTAAATTTACTCAAATATAGATCCTACAACAAAATACTCATCAAAATAAAAAAAAATCGAAGTTGGTTTCAAATAAATTTATTAAAATTTGACACTTCCAACTATAATTTTTTTTCACAATCCAAAAAAATTGTCGTTATTTTCAACTAAATTTACTCAAATATAGATCCTACAACAAAAATACTCAACTAAATCCAAAAAAATCGAAGTTGGTTTCAAATAAATTTATTAAAATTTGACACTTCAAACTAAAATTTTTTCCTCATTCCTTAAAATTGAAGTTATTTTCATCTAAATTTACTCAAATATAGATCCTACAACAAAAATACTCAACAAAATCCAAAAAAATCGAAGTTGGTTTCAAATAAATTTATTAAAATTTGACACTTCAAACTAAAATTTTTTTCTCATTCCTTAAAATTGAAGTTATTTTCATCTAAATTTACTCAAATATAGATCCTACAACAAAAATACTCAACTAAATCCAAAAAAATCGAAGTTGGTTTCAAATAAATTTATTAAAATTTGACACTTCCAACTAAAATTTTTTTCTCATTCCTTAAAATTGAAGTTATTTTCATCTAAATTTACTCAAATATAGATCCTACAACAAAAATACTCAACAAAATCTAAAAAAATCGAAATTGGTTTCAAATAAATTTATTAAAATTTGACACTTCCAACTTAAATTTTTTTCACAATCCAAAAAATTGACTTATTTTCATCTAAATTTACTCAAATATAGATCCTACAACAAAATACTCATCAAAATAAAAAAAAATCGAAGTTGGTTTCAAATAAATTTATTAAAATTTGACACTTCCAACTATAATTTTTTTTCACAATCCAAAAAAATTGTCGTTATTTTCAACTAAATTTACTCAAATATACATCCTACAACAGAAATACTCGACAAAATCCAAAAAAATCGAAGTTGGTTTCAAATAAATTTATTAAAATTTGACACTTCCAACTAAATTTTTTTTCACAATCCTAAAAATTGAAGTTATTTTCATCAAAATTTACTCTAATATAGACCCTACAACAAAAATACGCTACAAAATCCAAAAAATCGAAGTTGGTTTCAAATAAATTTATTAAAATTTGACACTTCCAACTAAAATTTTTTTTCACAATCCAATAAATTGTCGTTATTTTCATCTAAATTTACTCAAATATACATCCTACAACACAAATACTCAACAAAATCCAAAAAAATCGAAGTTGGTTTCAAATAAATTTATTAAAATTTGACACTTCCAACTAAAATTTTTTTTCACAATGCAATAAATTGTCGATATTTTCATCTAAATTTACTCAAATATTCATCCTACAGACAAAAATACTCAACAAAATCCAAAAAAATCGAAGTTGGTTTCAAATAAATTTATTAAAATTTGACACTTCCAACTAAAATTTTTTTCACAATCCTAAAAAATGAAGTTATTTTCATAAAAAATTACTCTAATATAGACCCTACAACAAAAATACTCAACAAAATCCAAAAAAATCGAAGCTGGTTTCAAATAAATTTATTAAAATTTGACACTACCAACTAAAATTTTTTTTCACAATCCAACAAATTGTCGTTATTTTCATCTAAATTTACTCAAATATACATCCTACAACAAAAATACTCAACTAAATCCAAAAAAATCGAAGTTGGTTTCAAATAAATTTATTAAAATTTGACACTTCCAACTAAATTTTTTTCACAATCCAAAAAATTGAAGTTATTTTCATCTAAATTTACTCAAATATAGATCCTACAACAAAAATACTCAACTAAATCCAAAAAAATCGAAGTTGGTTTCAAATAAATTTAGTAAAATTTGACACTTCCAACTAAAATTTTTTTCTCATTCCTTAAAATTGAAGTTATTTTAATCTAAATTTACTCAAATATAGATCCTACAACAAAAATACTCAACAAAATCTAAAAAAATCGAAGTTGGTTTCAAATAAATTTATTAAAATTTAACACTTCCAACTAACATTTTTTTCACACTCCAAAAAATAATAGTTATTTTCAACTAAATTTACTCAAATACACATCCTACAACAAAAATACTCGACAAAATAAAAAAAAATCGAAGTTGGTTTCAAATAAATTTATTAAAATTTGACACTTCCAACTATAATTTTTTTTCACAATCCAAAAAAATTGTCGTTATTTTCAACTAAATTTACTCAAATATACATCCTACAACAGAAATACTCGACAAAATCCAAAAAAATCGAAGTTGGTTTCAAATAAATTTATTAAAATTTGACACTTCCAACTATAATTTTTTTCACAATCCAAAAAATTGACTTATTTTCATCTAAATTTACTCAAATATAGATCCTACAACAAAATACTCATCAAAATAAAAAAAAATCGAAGTTGGTTTCAAATAAATTTATTAAAATTTGACACTTCCAACTAAAATTTTTTTTCACAATCCAATAAATTGTCGTTATTTTCATCTAAATTTACTCAAATATACATCCTACAACACAAATACTCAACTAAATCCAAAAAAATCGAAGTTGGTTTCAAATAAATTTATTAAAATTTGACACTTCCAACTAAAATTTTTTTCACAATCCAAAAAATTGACTTATTTTCATCTAAATTTACTCAAATATAGATCCTACAACAAAATACTCATCAAAATAAAAAAAAATCGAAGTTGGTTTCAAATAAATTTATTAAAATTTGACACTTCCAACTATAATTTTTTTTCACAATCCAAAAAAATTGTCGTTATTTTCAACTAAATTTACTCAAATATAGATCCTACAACAAAAATACTCAACTAAATCCAAAAAAATCGAAGTTGGTTTCAAATAAATTTATTAAAATTTAACACTTCCAACTATAATTTTTTTTCACAATCCAAAAAAATTGTCGTTATTTTCATCTAAATTTACTCAAATATACATCCTACAACAGAAATACTCGACAAAATCAAAAAAAATCGAAGTTGGTTTCAAATAAATTTATTAAAATTTGACACTTCCAACTAAAATTTTTTTTACAATCCTAAAAATTGAAGTTATTTTCATCAAAATTTACTCAAATATAGATCCTACAACAAAAATACTCAACTAAATCCAAAAAAATCGAAGTTGGTTTCAAATAAATTTATTAAAATTTGACACTTCCAACTAAAATTTTTTTCACAATCCAAAAAATTGACTTATTTTCATCTAAATTTACTCAAATATAGATCCTACAACAAAATACTCATCAAAATAAAAAAAAATCGAAGTTGGTTTCAAATAAATTTATTAAAATTTGACACTTCCAACTATAATTTTTTTTCACAATCCAAAAAAATTGTCGTTATTTTCAACTAAATTTACTCAAATATAGATCCTACAACAAAAATACTCAACTAAATCCAAAAAAATCGAAGTTGGTTTCAAATAAATTTATTAAAATTTGACACTTCAAACTAAAATTTTTTCCTCATTCCTTAAAATTGAAGTTATTTTCATCTAAATTTACTCAAATATAGATCCTACAACAAAAATACTCAACAAAATCCAAAAAAATCGAAGTTGGTTTCAAATAAATTTATTAAAATTTGACACTTCAAACTAAAATTTTTTTCTCATTCCTTAAAATTGAAGTTATTTTCATCTAAATTTACTCAAATATAGATCCTACAACAAAAATACTCAACTAAATCCAAAAAAATCGAAGTTGGTTTCAAATAAATTTATTAAAATTTGACACTTCCAACTAAAATTTTTTTCTCATTCCTTAAAATTGAAGTTATTTTCATCTAAATTTACTCAAATATAGATCCTACAACAAAAATACTCAACAAAATCTAAAAAAATCGAAATTGGTTTCAAATAAATTTATTAAAATTTGACACTTCCAACTTAAATTTTTTTCACAATATAAAAAATTGACTTATTTTCATCTAAATTTACTCAAATATAGATCCTACAACAAAATACTCATCAAAATAAAAAAAAATCGAAGTTGGTTTCAAATAAATTTATTAAAATTTGACACTTCCAACTATAATTTTTTTTCACAATCCAAAAAAATTGTCGTTATTTTCAACTAAATTTACTCAAATATACATCCTACAACAGAAATACTCGACAAAATCCAAAAAAATCGAAGTTGGTTTCAAATAAATTTATTAAAATTTGACACTTCCAACTAAATTTTTTTTCACAATCCTAAAAATTGAAGTTATTTTCATCAAAATTTACTCTAATATAGACCCTACAACAAAAATACGCTACAAAATCCAAAAAATCGAAGTTGGTTTCAAATAAATTTATTAAAATTTGACACTTCCAACTAAAATTTTTTTTCACAATCCAATAAATTGTCGTTATTTTCATCTAAATTTACTCAAATATACATCCTACAACACAAATACTCAACAAAATCCAAAAAAATCGAAGTTGGTTTCAAATAAATTTATTAAAATTTGACACTTCCAACTAAAATTTTTTTTCACAATGCAATAAATTGTCGATATTTTCATCTAAATTTACTCAAATATTCATCCTACAGACAAAAATACTCAACAAAATCCAAAAAAATCGAAGTTGGTTTCAAATAAATTTATTAAAATTTGACACTTCCAACTAAAATTTTTTTCACAATCCTAAAAAATGAAGTTATTTTCATAAAAAATTACTCTAATATAGACCCTACAACAAAAATACTCAACAAAATCCAAAAAAATCGAAGCTGGTTTCAAATAAATTTATTAAAATTTGACACTACCAACTAAAATTTTTTTTCACAATCCAACAAATTGTCGTTATTTTCATCTAAATTTACTCAAATATACATCCTACAACAAAAATACTCAACTAAATCCAAAAAAATCGAAGTTGGTTTCAAATAAATTTATTAAAATTTGACACTTCCAACTAAATTTTTTTCACAATCCAAAAAATTGAAGTTATTTTCATCTAAATTTACTCAAATATAGATCCTACAACAAAAATACTCAACTAAATCCAAAAAAATCGAAGTTGGTTTCAAATAAATTTAGTAAAATTTGACACTTCCAACTAAAATTTTTTTCTCATTCCTTAAAATTGAAGTTATTTTAATCTAAATTTACTCAAATATAGATCCTACAACAAAAATACTCAACAAAATCTAAAAAAATCGAAGTTGGTTTCAAATAAATTTATTAAAATTTAACACTTCCAACTAACATTTTTTTCACACTCCAAAAAATAATAGTTATTTTCAACTAAATTTACTCAAATACACATCCTACAACAAAAATACTCGACAAAATAAAAAAAAATCGAAGTTGGTTTCAAATAAATTTATTAAAATTTGACACTTCCAACTATAATTTTTTTTCACAATCCAAAAAAATTGTCGTTATTTTCAACTAAATTTACTCAAATATACATCCTACAACAGAAATACTCGACAAAATCCAAAAAAATCGAAGTTGGTTTCAAATAAATTTATTAAAATTTGACACTTCCAACTAAATTTTTATTCACAATGCAATAAATTGTCGATATTTTCATCTAAATTTACTCAAATATTCATCCTTCAGACAAAAATACTCAACAAAATCCAAAAAAATCGAAGTTGGTTTCAAATAAATTTATTAAAATTTGACACTTCCAACTAAAATTTTTTTCACAATCCTAAAAATTGAAGTTATTTTCATAAAAAATTACTCTAATATAGACCCTACAACAAAAATACTCAACAAAATCCAAAAAAATCGAAGTTGGTTTCAAATAAATTTATTAAAATTTGACACTTCCAACTAAATTTTTTTCACAATCCAAAAAATTGAAGTTATTTTCATCTAAATTTACTCAAATATAGATCCTACAACAAAAATACTCAACTAAATCCAAAAAAATCGAAGTTGGTTTCAAATAAATTTATTAAAATTTGACACTTCGAACTAAAATTTTTTTCTCATTCCTTAAAATGGAAGTTATTTTCATCTAAATTTACTCAAATATAGATCCTACAACAAAAATACTCAACTAAATCCAAAAAAATCGAAGTTGGTTTCAAATAAATTTATTAAAATTTGACACTTCCAACTAAAATTTTTTTCTCATTCCTTAAAATTGAAGTTATTTTCATCTAAATTTACTCAAATATAGATCCTACAACAAAAATACTCAACTAAATCCAAAAAAATCGAAGTTGGTTTCAAATAAATTTAGTAAAATTTGACACTTCCAACTAAAATTTTTTTCTCATTCCTTAAAATTGAAGTTATTTTAATCTAAATTTACTCAAATATAGATCCTACAACAAAAATACTCAACAAAATCTAAAAAAATCGAAGTTGGTTTCAAATAAATTTATTAAAATTTAACACTTCCAACTAACATTTTTTTCACACTCCAAAAAATAATAGTTATTTTCAACTAAATTTACTCAAATACACATCCTACAACAAAAATACTCGACAAAATAAAAAAAAATCGAAGTTGGTTTCAAATAAATTTATTAAAATTTGACACTTCCAACTATAATTTTTTTCACAATCCAAAAAAATTGTCGTTATTTTCAACTAAATTTACTCAAATATACATCCTACAACAGAAATACTCGACAAAATCCAAAAAAATCGAAGTTGGTTTCAAATAAATTTATTAAAATTTGACACTTCCAACTAAATTTTTTTTCACAATCCTAAAAATTGAAGTTATTTTCATCAAAATTTACTCTAATATAGACCCTACAACAAAAATACTCAACAAAATCTAAAAAAATCGAAGTTGGTTTCAAATAAATTTATTAAAATTTAACACTTCCAACTAACATTTTTTTCACAATCCAAAAAATAGTAGTTATTTTCAACTAAATTTACTCAAATACACATCCTACAACAAAAATACTCGGCAAAATAAAAAAAAATCGAAGTTGGTTTCAAATAAATTTATTAAAATTTGACACTTCCAAGTAAAATTTTTTTCACATTCCTAAAAATTGAAGTTATTTTCATCTAAATTTATTCAAATATAGACCCCACAACAAAAATACTCAACAAAATCCAAAATAATCCAAGTTGATTTCAATTAAATTTATTAAAATTTGGCAAAAATCGTGACAAAATCCAAAAAATCGATGTTAATTATAACTGAAATTACTCAAATTAGGCTTCTCTATCAAAAAAACTCAACATAGTCGAGAAAAATCGAAATTGGTTTCAAATAAATTTATTAAAATTTGACACTTCCAACTATAATTTTTTTCACAATCCAAAAAATTGACTTATTTTCATCTAAATTTACTCAAATATAGATCCTACAACAAAATACTCATCAAAATAAAAAAAAATCGAAGTTGGTTTCAAATAAATTTATTAAAATTTGACACTTCCAACTAAAATTTTTTTTCACAATCCAATAAATTGTCGTTATTTTCATCTAAATTTACTCAAATATACATCCTACAACACAAATACTCAACAAAATCCAAAAAAATCGAAGTTGGTTTCAAATAAATTTATTAAAATTTGACACTTCCAACTAAAATTTTTTTTCACAATGCAATAAATTGTCGATATTTTCATCTAAATTTACTCAAATATTCATCCTACAGACAAAAATACTCAACAAAATCCAAAAAAATCGAAGTTGGTTTCAAATAAATTTATTAAAATTTGACACTTCCAACTAAAATTTTTTTCACAATCCTAAAAATTGAAGTTATTTTCATAAAAAATTACTCTAATATAGACCCTACAACAAAAATACTCAACAAAATCCAAAAAAATCGAAGTTGGTTTCAAATAAATTTATTAAAATTTTACACTTCCAAGTAAATTTTTTTTCACAATCCAAAAAATTGAAGTTATTTTCATCTAAATTTACCCAAATATAGATCCTACAACAAAAATACTCGACAAAATCCAACAAAATCGAAGATGGTTTCAAATAAATTTATTAAAATTTGACACTTCCAACTAAAATTTTTTTCACATTCCTAAAAATTGAAGTTATTTTCATCTAAATTTATTCAAATATAGATCCTACAACAAAAATACTCAACAAAATCCAAAATAATCCAAGTTGATTTTAAATAAATTTATTAGAATTTGGCAAAAATCGTGACAAAATCCAAAAAATCGAAGTTAATTTCAACTGAAATTACTCAAATTATGCTTCTCTATCAAAAAAACTCAACATAGTCGAGAAAAATCGAAATTGGTTTCAAATAAATTTATTAAAATTTGACACTTCCAACTATAATTTTTTTTCACAATCCAAAAAAATTGTCGTTATTTTCAACTAAATTTACTCAAATATAGATCCTACAACAAAAATACTCAACTAAATCCAAAAAAATCGAAGTTGGTTTCAAATAAATTTATTAAAATTTGACACTTCAAACTAAAATTTTTTTCTCATTCCTTAAAATTGAAGTTATTTTCATCTAAATTTACTCAAATATAGATCCTACAACAAAAATACTCAACAAAATCCAAAAAAATCGAAGTTGGTTTCAAATAAATTTATTAAAATTTGACACTTCCAACTAATTTTTTTTTCACAATCCTAAAAATTGAAGTTATTTTCATCAAAATTTACTCTAATATAGATCCTACAACAAAAATACGCTACAAAATCCAAAAAATCGAAGTTGGTTTCAAATAAATTTATTAAAATTTGACACTTCCAACTAAAATTTTTTTTCACAATCCAATAAATTGTCGTTATTTTCATCTAAATTTACTCTAATATAGACCCTACAACAAAAATACTCAACAAAATCCAAAAAAATCGAAGCTGGATTCAAATAAATTTATTAAAATTTGACACTTCCAACTAAAATTTTTTTTCACAATCCAATAAATTGTCGTTATTTTCATCTAAATTTACTCAAATATAGATCCTACAACAAAAATACTCAACTAAATCCAAAAAAATCGAAGTTGGTTTCAAATAAATTTATTAAAATTTGACACTTCCAACTAAAATTTTTTTCACAATCCAAAAAATTGACTTATTTTCATCTAAATTTACTCAAATATAGATCCTACAACAAAATACTCATCAAAATAAAAAAAAATCGAAGTTGGTTTCAAATAAATTTATTAAAATTTGACACTTCCAACTATAATTTTTTTTCACAATCCAAAAAAATTGTCGTTATTTTCAACTAAATTTACTCAAATATAGATCCTACAACAAAAATACTCAACTAAATCCAAAAAAATCGAAGTTGGTTTCAAATAAATTTATTAAAATTTAACACTTCCAACTATAATTTTTTTTCACAATCCAAAAAAATTGTCGTTATTTTCATCTAAATTTACTCAAATATACATCCTACAACAGAAATACTCGACATAATCAAAAAAAATCGAAGTTGGTTTCAAATAAATTTATTAAAATTTGACACTTCCAACTAAAATTTTTTTTACAATCCTAAAAATTGAAGTTATTTTCATCAAAATTTACTCAAATATAGATCCTACAACAAAAATACTCAACTAAATCCAAAAAAATCGAAGTTGGTTTCAAATAAATTTAGTAAAATTTGACACTTCCAACTAAAATTTTTTTCTCATTCCTTAAAATTGAAGTTATTTTAATCTAAATTTACTCAAATATAGATCCTACAACAAAAATACTCAACAAAATCTAAAAAAATCGAAGTTGGTTTCAAATAAATTTATTAAAATTTAACACTTCCAACTAACATTTTTTTCACACTCCAAAAAATAATAGTTATTTTCAACTAAATTTACTCAAATACACATCCTACAACAAAAATACTCGACAAAATAAAAAAAAATCGAAGTTGGTTTCAAATAAATTTATTAAAATTTGACACTTCCAACTATAATTTTTTTTCACAATCCAAAAAAAATTGTCGTTATTTTCAACTAAATTTACTCAAATATACATCCTACAACAGAAATACTCGACAAAATCCAAAAAAATCGAAGTTGGTTTCAAATAAATTTATTAAAATTTGACACTTCCAACTAAATTTTTTTTCACAATCCTAAAAATTGAAGTTATTTTCATCAAAATTTACTCTAATATAGACCCTACAACAAAAATACTCAACTAAATCCAAAAAAATCGAAGTTGGTTTCAAATAAATTTATTAAAATTTGACACTTCCAACTAAAATTTTTTTCTCATTCCTTAAAATTGAAGTTATTTTCATCTAAATTTACTCAAATATAGATCCTACAACAAAAATACTCAACAAAATCTAAAAAAATCGAAGTTGGTTTCAAATAAATTTATTAAAATTTAACACTTCCAACTAACATTTTTTTCACAATCCAAAAAATAGTAGTTATTTTCAACTAAATTTACTCAAATACACATCCTACAACAAAAATACTCGACAAAATAAAAAAAAATCGAAGTTGGTTTCAAATAAATTTATTAAAATTTGACACTTCCAAGTAAAATTTTTTTCACATTCCTAAAAATTGAAGTTATTTTCATCTAAATTTATTCAAATATAGACCCTACAACAAAAATACTCAACAAAATCCAAAATAATCCAAGTTGATTTCAATTAAATTTATTAAAATTTGGCAAAAATCGTGACAAAATCCAAAAAATCGATGTTAATTTTAACTGAAATTACTCAAATTAGGCTTCTCTATCAAAAAAAACTCAACATAGTCGAGAAAAATCGAAATTGGTTTCAAATAAATTTATTAAAATTTGACACTTCCAACTATAATTTTTTTCACAATCCAAAAAATTGACTTATTTTCATCTAAATTTACTCAAATATAGATCCTACAACAGAATACTCATCAAAATAAAAAAAAATCGAAGTTGGTTTCAAATAAATTTATTAAAATTTGACACTTCCAACTATAATTTTTTTTCACAATCCAAAAAAATTGTCGTTATTTTCAACTAAATTTACTCAAATATACATCCTACAACAGAAATACTCGACAAAATCCAAAAAAATCGAAGTTGGTTTCAAATAAATTTATTAAAATTTGACACTTCCAAGTAAATTTTTTTTCACAATCCTATAAATTGAAGTTATTTTCATCAAAATTTACTCTAATATAGACCCTACAACAAAAATACGCTACAAAATCCAAAAAATCGAAGTTGGTTTCAAATAAATTTATTAAAATTTGACACTTCCAACTAAAATTTTTTTTCACAATCCAATAAATTGTCGTTATTTTCATCTAAATTTACTCAAATATATATCCTACAACACAAATACTCAACAAAATCCAAAAAAATCGAAGTTGGTTTCAAATAAATTTATTAAAATTTGACACTTCCAACTAAAATTTTTTTTCACAATGCAATAAATTGTCGATATTTTCATCTAAATTTACTCAAATATTCATCCTTCAGACAAAAATACTCAACAAAATCCAAAAAAATCGAAGTTGGTTTCAAATAAATTTATTAAAATTTGACACTTCCAACTAAAATTTTTTTCACAATCCTAAAAATTGAAGTTATTTTCATAAAAAATTACTCTAATATAGACCCTACAACAAAAATACTCAACAAAATCCAAAAAAATCGAAGTTGGTTTCAAATAAATTTATTAAAATTTGACACTTCCAACTAAATTTTTTTCACAATCCAAAAAATTGAAGTTATTTTCATCTAAATTTACTCAAATATAGATCCTACAACAAAAATACTCAACTAAATCCAAAAAAATCGAAGTTGGTTTCAAATAAATTTATTAAAATTTGACACTTCGAACTAAAATTTTTTTCTCATTCCTTAAAATGGAAGTTATTTTCATCTAAATTTACTCAAATATAGATCCTACAACAAAAATACTCAACTAAATCCAAAAAAATCGAAGTTGGTTTCAAATAAATTTATTAAAATTTGACACTTCCAACTAAAATTTTTTTCTCATTCCTTAAAATTGAAGTTATTTTCATCTAAATTTACTCAAATATAGATCCTACAACAAAAATACTCAACTAAATCCAAAAAAATCGAAGTTGGTTTCAAATAAATTTAGTAAAATTTGACACTTCCAACTAAAATTTTTTTCTCATTCCTTAAAATTGAAGTTATTTTAATCTAAATTTACTCAAATATAGATCCTACAACAAAAATACTCAACAAAATCTAAAAAAATCGAAGTTGGTTTCAAATAAATTTATTAAAATTTAACACTTCCAACTAACATTTTTTTCACACTCCAAAAAATAATAGTTATTTTCAACTAAATTTACTCAAATACACATCCTACAACAAAAATACTCGACAAAATAAAAAAAAATCGAAGTTGGTTTCAAATAAATTTATTAAAATTTGACACTTCCAACTATAATTTTTTTCACAATCCAAAAAAATTGTCGTTATTTTCAACTAAATTTACTCAAATATACATCCTACAACAGAAATACTCGACAAAATCCAAAAAAATCGAAGTTGGTTTCAAATAAATTTATTAAAATTTGACACTTCCAACTAAATTTTTTTTCACAATCCTAAAAATTGAAGTTATTTTCATCAAAATTTACTCTAATATAGACCCTACAACAAAAATACTCAACAAAATCTAAAAAAATCGAAGTTGGTTTCAAATAAATTTATTAAAATTTAACACTTCCAACTAACATTTTTTTCACAATCCAAAAAATAGTAGTTATTTTCAACTAAATTTACTCAAATACACATCCTACAACAAAAATACTCGGCAAAATAAAAAAAAATCGAAGTTGGTTTCAAATAAATTTATTAAAATTTGACACTTCCAAGTAAAATTTTTTTCACATTCCTAAAAATTGAAGTTATTTTCATCTAAATTTATTCAAATATAGACCCCACAACAAAAATACTCAACAAAATCCAAAATAATCCAAGTTGATTTCAATTAAATTTATTAAAATTTGGCAAAAATCGTGACAAAATCCAAAAAATCGATGTTAATTTTAACTGAAATTACTCAAATTAGGCTTCTCTATCAAAAAAACTCAACATAGTCGAGAAAATCGAAATTGGTTTCAAATAAATTTATTAAAATTTGACACTTCCAACTATAATTTTTTTCACAATCCAAAAAATTGACTTATTTTCATCTAAATTTACTCAAATATAGATCCTACAACAAAATACTCATCAAAATAAAAAAAAATCGAAGTTGGTTTCAAATAAATTTATTAAAATTTGACACTTCCAACTAAAATTTTTTTTCACAATCCAATAAATTGTCGTTATTTTCATCTAAATTTACTCAAATATACATCCTACAACACAAATACTCAACAAAATCCAAAAAAATCGAAGTTGGTTTCAAATAAATTTATTAAAATTTGACACTTCCAACTAAAATTTTTTTTCACAATGCAATAAATTGTCGATATTTTCATCTAAATTTACTCAAATATTCATCCTACAGACAAAAATACTCAACAAAATCCAAAAAAATCGAAGTTGGTTTCAAATAAATTTATTAAAATTTGACACTTCCAACTAAAATTTTTTTCACAATCCTAAAAATTGAAGTTATTTTCATAAAAAATTACTCTAATATAGACCCTACAACAAAAATACTCAACAAAATCCAAAAAAATCGAAGTTGGTTTCAAATAAATTTATTAAAATTTTACACTTCCAAGTAAATTTTTTTTCACAATCCAAAAAATTGAAGTTATTTTCATCTAAATTTACCCAAATATAGATCCTACAACAAAAATACTCGACAAAATCCAACAAAATCGAAGATGGTTTCAAATAAATTTATTAAAATTTGACACTTCCAACTAAAATTTTTTTCACATTCCTAAAAATTGAAGTTATTTTCATCTAAATTTATTCAAATATAGATCCTACAACAAAAATACTCAACAAAATCCAAAATAATCCAAGTTGATTTTAAATAAATTTATTAGAATTTGGCAAAAATCGTGACAAAATCCAAAAAATCGAAGTTAATTTCAACTGAAATTACTCAAATTATGCTTCTCTATCAAAAAAACTCAACATAGTCGAGAAAAATCGAAATTGGTTTCAAATAAATTTATTAAAATTTGACACTTCCAACTATAATTTTTTTTCACAATCCAAAAAAATTGTCGTTATTTTCAACTAAATTTACTCAAATATAGATCCTACAACAAAAATACTCAACTAAATCCAAAAAAATCGAAGTTGGTTTCAAATAAATTTATTAAAATTTGACACTTCAAACTAAAATTTTTTTCTCATTCCTTAAAATTGAAGTTATTTTCATCTAAATTTACTCAAATATAGATCCTACAACAAAAATACTCAACAAAATCCAAAAAAATCGAAGTTGGTTTCAAATAAATTTATTAAAATTTGACACTTCCAACTAATTTTTTTTTCACAATCCTAAAAATTGAAGTTATTTTCATCAAAATTTACTCTAATATAGATCCTACAACAAAAATACGCTACAAAATCCAAAAAATCGAAGTTGGTTTCAAATAAATTTATTAAAATTTGACACTTCCAACTAAAATTTTTTTCTCATTCCTTAAAATTGAAGTTATTTTCATCTAAATTTACTCAAATATAGATCCTACAACAAAAATACTCAACAAAATCTAAAAAAATCGAAATTGCCCGACTAGAATTATTAGTTGGGCAGACATTAGGTCCGTATTAGGCTAGCCTAATTTCGCTGTTAGGCCCGGATGGGGCAGCCCCATCAGGCCGGCGTGCGGCATGTAACGCGAAACATCCGTGACTGCCTAATTGGGAAATTCGCACGAGGCCCGTATTAGGAACCCCGCGTATGGGCCACATTAGGCTTTCCCAATGACTATCCGGTGTGGCCGAACGCATTAGGCCCACATTATGCTTTCCCAATGACTATCCAATGACGCCAAATGCATTAGGCCCACATTAGGCTATCCCAATGACTATCCAGTGACGCCAAATGCATTAGGCCCACATCAGGATAGCCTTATTAGGCCCTCATTGGGAGACATTAATGAAATCTCATGAGGGATCCCTCAAAAGATCTGTGGTGTAGGCTTCAGTTCGTTAAATTAATTCGTAAATGAAATAAGACTGCTCTTTTATTACAATTTTTCATTTATTATGTATATATATATATATACAAAAAGTATAAAGACAAAATACCAGACATTGAGAGAAAGAAGTGATCGATTTGGCGTGGAATGAACCTTTTTCTTATGGCGTTTTCGGACGGTCGCACTGGGGCGCACTGAGTGCGAATTTTGGCCAATCGAAGGCGAAAAAGTTCACACTCTCCGCTTCCGATTGGGTAGGGTTCGCACTCGGGCCGCCCCAGTGCGACCGTCCAAAAACGCCATTAATGATTTTATTTCCTTAATTATTATTATTTATTTATTATTCTATTGTTACCTATACCCACAACCATGCAATCAACATATATAAATTACACATATATATAATCGTTGATTGCAAGGTTATAGGTAACAATAAAATAATAAATAATGATAATTAAGGAAATAAAATCATTAAGAAAAAGGATCATTCCACCCCAAAATCGATCACTTTTTTCTCTCAATGTCTATATATTTCGATTGACTTCCGAGACATTTGAAACATCCGACTCAAAATTTTCTGAATTTACACTCCCACATTCTTCATAGATTCTTCTGGTTTTGGGCATCACTATCGTATCTGCAGCTTCATAATTTACAAATTCTGGGCATTGCTGATCACTGAATAATTTACGCCGCTTACGAAGTCGTTGAACTCTGAGACGTGTGAGTTCACGAGTTTTCAGATCTCGCATATCCGACATCGCAGAGGAAAACAATTAACTTACGGGAACAGTCTTAGAAATAGTATTGGGAATTCCAATTATTTATAATCGTAAAAACTCTATTACGTCAACGTAACCTCTACACGGAAGCTTGCGTATACGTCGATGTCAGATTTGACACTGCGAGAAGCTGACTGCAAAATAACCTCTAGTTTGAGAGGCAAATGTTAGGCATGCCCAACTTAGGCGCGTGCTCGGCCATCCCCATTTGCGCCACGTATGGCAAATGTTAGGAATGCCCAACTTGGCGCACGCTCGGCCGTCCCCATTTGAGCCACGTATGGCAAATGTTAGGAATGCCCAACTTGGCGCGCGCTCGGCCATCCCCATTTGCGCTACGTATGGCAAATGTTAGGAATGCCCCACCTAGGCGCGCGCTCGGCCATCCCCATTTGAGCCACGTATGGCAAATGTTAGGAATGCCTAACTTAGGCGCGCGCTCGGCCGTCCCCATTTGAGCCACGTATGGCAAATGTTAGGAATGCCTAACTTAGGCGCGCGCTCGGCCGTCCCCATTTGAGCCACGTATGGCAAATGTTAGGAATGCCCAACTTGGCGCGCGCTCGGCCATCCCCATTTGCGCCACGTATGGCAAATGTTAGGAATGCCCAACTTGGCGCGCGCTCGGCCGTCCCCATTTGAGCCACGTATGGCAAATGTTAGGAATGCCTAACTTAGGCGCGCGCTCGGCCGTCCCCATTTGAGCCACGTATGGCAAATGTTAGGAATGCCTAACTTAGGCGCGCGCTCGGCCGTCCCCATTTGAGCCACGTATGGCAAATGTTAGGAATGCCTAACTTAGGCGCGCGCTCGGCCGTCCCCATATGAGCCACGTATGACAAATGTTAGGAATGCCTAACTTAGGCGCGCGCTCGGCCGTCCCCAT
The DNA here is from genome assembly GCA_963932275.1 of Andrena praecox. Classification (NCBI taxonomy): domain Eukaryota; kingdom Metazoa; phylum Arthropoda; class Insecta; order Hymenoptera; family Andrenidae; genus Andrena; species Andrena praecox. Next base: position 23,415,384 of record OZ010730.1, read on the forward strand.
TTGCGCCACGTATGACAAATGTTAGGAATGCCCAACTTAGGCGCGTGCTCGGCCATCCCCATTTGCGCCACGTATGGCAAATGTTAGGGATTCCCAACGTAGGCGTGCATCATTCTTTCCGGATTACGGCCTAATGGGGTAACAATTAGGCTTGCCCAATGTAGGTGTACCTAATCATTTCCGCACTAGGCCCACATTCGTGTTTAGGCATGCCTAACTGAAATTCTAGTCGGGTGGTTTCAAATAAATTTATTAAAATTTGACACTTCCAACTAAAATTTTTTTCACAATCCAAAAAATTGACTTATTTTCATCTAAATTTACTCAAATATAGATCCTACAACAAAATACTCATCAAAATAAAAAAAAATCGAAGTTCGTTTCAAATAAATTTATTAAAATTTGACACTTCCAACTATAATTTTTTTTCACAATCCAAAAAAATTGTCGTTATTTTCAACTAAATTTACTCAAATATACATCCTACAACAGAAATACTCGACAAAATCCAAAAAAATCGAAGTTGGTTTCAAATAAATTTATTAAAATTTGACACTTCCAACTAAATTTTTTTTCACAATCCTAAAAATTGAAGTTATTTTCATCAAAATTTACTCTAATATAGACCCTACAACAAAAATACGCTACAAAATCCAAAAAATCGAAGTTGGTTTCAAATAAATTTATTAAAATTTGACACTTCCAACTAAAATTTTTTTTCACAATCCAATAAATTGTCGTTATTTTCATCTAAATTTACTCAAATATACATCCTACAACACAAATACTCAACAAAATCCAAAAAAATCGAAGTTGGTTTCAAATAAATTTATTAAAATTTGACACTTCCAACTAAAATTTTTTTTCACAATGCAATAAATTGTCGATATTTTCATCTAAATTTACTCAAATATTCATCCTACAGACAAAAATACTCAACAAAATCCAAAAAAATCGAAGTTGGTTTCAAATAAATTTATTAAAATTTGACACTTCCAACTAAATTTTTTTTCACAATCCTAAAAATTGAAGTTATTTTCATAAAAAATTACTCTAATATAGACCCTACAACAAAAATACTCAACAAAATCCAAAAAAATCGAAGTTGGTTTCAAATAAATTTATTAAAATTTTACACTTCCAAGTAAATTTTTTTTCACAATCCAAAAAATTGAAGTTATTTTCATCTAAATTTACCCAAATATAAATCCTACAACAAAAATACTCGACAAAATCCAAAAAAATCGAAGATGGTTTCAAATAAATTTATTAAAATTTGACACTTCCAACTAAAATTTTTTTCACATTCCTAAAAATTGAAGTTATTTTCATCTAAATTTATTCAAATATAGATCCTACAACAAAAATACTCAACAAAATCCAAAATAATCCAAGTTGATTTTAAATAAATTTATTAGAATTTGGCAAAAATCGTGACAAAATCCAAAAAATCGAAGTTAATTTCAACTGAAATTACTCAAATTATGCTTCTCTATCAAAAAAACTCAACATAGTCGAGAAAAATCGAAATTTGTTTCAAATAAATTTATTAAAATTTGACACTTCCAACTAAAATTTTTTTCACAATCCAAAGAATTGACTTATTTTCATCTAAATTTACTTAATATAGATCCTACAACAAAATACTCAACAAAATAAAAAAAAATCGAAGTTGGTTTCAAATAAATTTAGTAAAATTTAACACTTCCAACTATAATTTTTTTTCACAATCCAAAAAAATTGTCGTTATTTTCATCTAAATTTACCCAAATATACATCCTACAACAGAAATACTCGACAAAATCAAAAAAAATCGAAGTTGGTTTCAAATAAATTTATTAAAATTTGACACTTCCAACTAAAATTTTTTTTACAATCCTAAAAATTGAAGTTATTTTCATCAAAATTTACTCAAATATAGATCCTACAACAAAAATACTCAACTAAATCCAAAAAAATCGAAGTTGGTTTCAAATAAATTTATTAAAATTTGACACTTCCAACTAAAATTTTTTTCACAATCCAAAAAATTGACTTATTTTCATCTAAATTTACTCAAATATAGATCATACAACAAAATACTCATCAAAATAAAAAAAAATCGAAGTTGGTTTCAAATAAATTTATTAAAATTTGACACTTCCAACTATAATTTTTTTTCACAATCCAAAAAAATTGTCGTTATTTTCAACTAAATTTACTCAAATATAGATCCTACAACAAAAATACTCAACTAAATCCAAAAAAATCGAAGTTGGTTTCAAATAAATTTATTAAAATTTGACACTTCAAACTAAAATTTTTTTCTCATTCCTTAAAATTGAAGTTATTTTCATCTAAATTTACTCAAATATAGATCCTACAACAAAAATACTCAACAAAATCCAAAAAAATCGAAGTTGGTTTCAAATAAATTTATTAAAATTTTACACTTCCAAGTAAATTTTTTTTCACAATCCAAAAAATTGAAGTTATTTTCATCTAAATTTACCCAAATATAGATCCTACAACAAAAATACTCAAAAAAAACCAAAAAAATCGAAGTTGGTTTCAAATAAATTTATTAAAATTTGACACTTCCAACTAAATTTTTTTCACAATCCAAAAAATTGAAGTTATTTTCATCTAAATTTACTCAAATATAGATCCTACAACAAAAATACTCAACTAAATCCAAAAAAATCGAAGTTGGTTTCAAATAAATTTATTAAAATTTGACACTTCAAACTAAAATTTTTTTCTCATTCCTTAAAATTGAAGTTATTTTCATCTAAATTTACTCAAATATAGATCCTACAACAAAAATACTCAACTAAATCCAAAAAAATCGAAGTTGGTTTCAAATAAATTTATTAAAATTTGACACTTCCAACTAAAATTTTTTTCTCATTCCTTAAAATTGAAGTTATTTTCATCTAAATTTACTCAAATATAGATCCTACAACAAAAATACTCAACAAAATCTAAAAAAATCGAAATTGGTTTCAAATAAATTTATTAAAATTTGACACTTCCAACTTAAATTTTTTTCACAATCCAAAAAATTGACTTATTTTCATCTAAATTTACTCAAATATAGATCCTACAACAAAATACTCATCAAAATAAAAAAAAATCGAAGTTGGTTTCAAATAAATTTATTAAAATTTGACACTTCCAACTATAATTTTTTTTCACAATCCAAAAAAATTGTCGTTATTTTCAACTAAATTTACTCAAATATACATCCTACAACAGAAATACTCGACAAAATCCAAAAAAATCGAAGTTGGTTTCAAATAAATTTATTAAAATTTGACACTTCCAACTAAATTTTTTTTCACAATCCTAAAAATTGAAGTTATTTTCATCAAAATTTACTCTAATATAGACCCTACAACAAAAATACGCTACAAAATCCAAAAAATCGAAGTTGGTTTCAAATAAATTTATTAAAATTTGACACTTCCAACTAAAATTTTTTTTCACAATCCAATAAATTGTCGTTATTTTCATCTAAATTTACTCAAATATACATCCTACAACACAAATACTCAACAAAATCCAAAAAAATCGAAGTTGGTTTCAAATAAATTTATTAAAATTTGACACTTCCAACTAAAATTTTTTTTCACAATGCAATAAATTGTCGATATTTTCATCTAAATTTACTCAAATATTCATCCTACAGACAAAAATACTCAACAAAATCCAAAAAAATCGAAGTTGGTTTCAAATAAATTTATTAAAATTTGACACTTCCAACTAAAATTTTTTTCACAATCCTAAAAATTGAAGTTATTTTCATAAAAAATTACTCTAATATAGACCCTACAACAAAAATACTCAACAAAATCCAAAAAAATCGAAGCTGGTTTCAAATAAATTTATTAAAATTTGACACTACCAACTAAAAATTTTTTTCACAATCCAACAAATTGTCGTTATTTTAATCTAAATTTACTCAAATATAGATCCTACAACAAAAATACTCAACAAAATCTAAAAAAATCGAAGTTGGTTTCAAATAAATTTATTAAAATTTAACACTTCCAACTAACATTTTTTTCACACTCCAAAAAATAATAGTTATTTTCAACTAAATTTACTCAAATACACATCCTACAACAAAAATACTCGACAAAATAAAAAAAAATCGAAGTTGGTTTCAAATAAATTTATTAAAATTTGACACTTCCAACTATAATTTTTTTTCACCATCCAAAAAAATTGTCGTTATTTTCAACTAAATTTACTCAAATATACATCCTACAACAGAAATACTCGACAAAATCCAAAAAAATCGAAGTTGGTTTCAAATAAATTTATTAAAATTTGACACTTCCAATTAAATTTTTTTTCACAATCCTAAAAATTGAAGTTATTTTCATCAAAATTTACTCTAATATAGACCCTACAACAAAAATACTCAACTAAATCCAAAAAAATCGAAGTTGGTTTCAAATAAATTTATTAAAATTTGACACTTCCAACTAAAATTTTTTTCTCATTCCTTAAAATTGAAGTTATTTTCATCTAAATTTACTCAAATATAGATCCTACAACAAAAATACTCAACAAAATCTAAAAAAATCGAAGTTGGTTTCAAATAAATTTATTAAAATTTAACACTTCCAACTAACATTTTTTTCACAATCCAAAAAATAGTAGTTATTTTCAACTAAATTTACTCAAATACACATCCTACAACAAAAATACTCGACAAAATAAAAAAAAATCGAAGTTGGTTTCAAATAAATTTATTAAAATTTGACACTTCCAAGTAAAATTTTTTTCACATTCCTAAAAATTGAAGTTATTTTCATCTAAATTTATTCAAATATAGACCCTACAACAAAAATACTCAACAAAATCCAAAATAATCCAAGTTGATTTCAATTAAATTTATTAAAATTTGGCAAAAATCGTGACAAAATCCAAAAAATCGATGTTAATTTTAACTGAAATTACTCAAATTAGGCTTCTCTATCAAAAAAACTCAACATAGTCGAGAAAAATCGAAATTGGTTTCAAATAAATTTATTAAAATTTGACACTTCCAACTATAATTTTTTTCACAATCCAAAAAATTGACTTATTTTCATCTAAATTTACTCAAATATAGATCCTACAACAAAATACTCATCAAAATAAAAAAAAATCGAAGTTGGTTTCAAATAAATTTATTAAAATTTGACACTTCCAACTATAATTTTTTTTCACAATCCAAAAAAATTGTCGTTATTTTCAACTAAATTTACTCAAATATACATCCTACAACAGAAATACTCGACAAAATCCAAAAAAATCGAAGTTGGTTTCAAATAAATTTATTAAAATTTGACACTTCCAAGTAAATTTTTTTTCACAATCCTAAAAATTGAAGTTATTTTCATCAAAATTTACTCTAATATAGACCCTACAACAAAAATACGCTACAAAATACAAAAAATCGAAGTTGGTTTCAAATAAATTTATTAAAATTTGACACTTCCAACTAAAATTTTTTTTCACAATCCAATAAATTGTCGTTATTTTCATCTAAATTTACTCAAATATACATCCTACAACACAAATACTCAACAAAATCCAAAAAAATCGAAGTTGGTTTCAAATAAATTTATTAAAATTTGACACTTCCAACTAAAATTTTTTTTCACAATGCAATAAATTGTCGATATTTTCATCTAAATTTACTCAAATATTCATCCTTCAGACAAAAATACTCAACAAAATCCAAAAAAATCGAAGTTGGTTTCAAATAAATTTATTAAAATTTGACACTTCCAACTAAAATTTTTTTCACAATCCTAAAAATTGAAGTTATTTTCATAAAAAATTACTCTAATATAGACCCTACAACAAAAATACTCAACAAAATCCAAAAAAATCGAAGTTGGTTTCAAATAAATTTATTAAAATTTGACACTTCCAACTAAATTCTTTTCACAATCCAAAAAATTGAAGTTATTTTCATCTAAATTTACTCAAATATAGATCCTACAACAAAAATACTCAACTAAATCCAAAAAAATCGAAGTTGGTTTCAAATAAGTTTATTAAAATTTGACACTTCAAACTAAAATTTTTTTCTCATTCCTTAAAATGGAAGTTATTTTCATCTAAATTTACTCAAATATAGATCCTACAACAAAAATACTCAACTAAATCCAAAAAAATCGAAGTTGGTTTCAAATAAATTTATTAAAATTTGACACTTCAAACTAAAATTTTTTTCTCATTCCTTAAAATTGAAGTTATTTTCATCTAAATTTACTCAAATATAGATCCTACAACAAAAATACTCAACAAAATCCAAAAAAATCGAAGTTGGTTTCAAATAAATTTATTAAAATTTTACACTTCCAAGTAAATTTTTTTTCACAATCCAAAAAATTGAAGTTATTTTCATCTAAATTTACCCAAATATAGATCCTACAACAAAAATACTCGACAAAATCAAAAAAAATCGAAGTTGGTTTCAAATAAATTTATTAAAATTTGACACTTCCAACTAAATTTTTTTCACAATCCAAAAAATTGAAGTTATTTTCATCTAAATTTACTCAAATATAGATCCTACAACAAAAATACTCACCTAAATCCAAAAAAATCGAAGTTGGTTTCAAATAAATTTATTAAAATTTGACACTTCAAACTAAAATTTTTTTCTCATTCCTTAAAATTGAAGTTATTTTCATCTAAATTTACTCAAATATAGATCCTACAACAAAAATACTCAACAAAATCCAAAAAAATCGAAGTTGGTTTCAAATAAATTTATTAGAATTTGGCAAAAATCGTGACAAAATCCAAAAAATCGAAGTTAATTTCAACTGAAATTACTCAAATTATGCTTCTCTATCAAAAAAACTCAACATAGTCGAGAAAAATCGAAATTGGTTTCAAATAAATTTATTAAAATTTGACACTTCCAACTATAATTTTTTTTCACAATCCAAAAAAATTGTCGTTATTTTCAACTAAATTTACTCAAATATAGATCCTACAACAAAAATACTCAACTAAATCCAAAAAAATCGAAGTTGGTTTCAAATAAATTTATTAAAATTTGACACTTCAAACTAAAATTTTTTTCTCATTCCTTAAAATTGAAGTTATTTTCATCTAAATTTACTCAAATATAGATCCTACAACAAAAATACTCAACAAAATCCAAAAAAATCGAAGTTGGTTTCAAATAAATTTATTAAAATTTTACACTTCCAAGTAAATTTTTTTTCACAATCCAAAAAATTGAAGTTATTTTCATCTAAATTTACCCAAATATAGATCCTACAACAAAAATACTCGACAAAATCCAAAAAAATCGAAGTTGGTTTCAAATAAATTTATTAAAATTTGACACTTCCAACTAAATTTTTTTTCACAATCCTAAAAATTGAAGTTATTTTCATCAAAATTTACTCTAATATAGACCCTACAACAAAAATACGCTACAAAATCCAAAAAATCGAAGTTGGTTTCAAATAAATTTATTAAAATTTGACACTTCCAACTAAAATTTTTTTTCACAATCCAATAAATTGTCGTTATTTTCATCTAAATTTACTCTAATATAGACCCTACAACAAAAATACTCAACAAAATCCAAAAAAATCGAAGCTGGATTCAAATAAATTTATTAAAATTTGACACTTCCAACTAAAATTTTTTTTCACAATCCAATAAATTGTCGTTATTTTCATCTAAATTTACTCAAATATACATCCTACAACAAAAATACTCAACTAAATCCAAAAAAATCGAAGTTGGTTTCAAATAAATTTATTAAAATTTGACACTTCCAACTAAATTTTTTTCACAATCCAAAAAATTGAAGTTATTTTCATCTAAATTTACTCAAATATAGATCCTACAACAAAAATACTCAACTAAAGTTGGCAAGCTGCCGACTTGTCCGACGACTATAGGGTCGTCCCCACGACCCCGGGAATAGATTGGCCCGCCACCGTCATTTCCGACGACAATAGGGTCGTCCCCACGACCACGGGTCAAAGTTGGCCAGCCGCCGACATATCCGACGACTATAGGGTCGCCCACACGACCACGGGCCAAAGTTGTCCAGCCGCCGACTTGTCCGAAGACTATAGGCTCGTCCCCACGTCCCCGGGTCATATTTGGCCAGCCGCCGACATGTCCGACGACTATAGGGTCGTCCCCACGACCCCGGGACTAGGTTGGCTCGCCACCGTCATGTCTGACGACTATAGGGTCGTCCCCACGACCACGGGCGAAAGTTGGCCAGCCGCCGACTTGTCCGACGACTATAGGGTCGTCCCCACGACCACGGGCCAAAGTTGGCCAGCCGGCGACATGTCCGACGACTATAGGGTCGTCCATACGACCCCGGGACTAGGTTGGCCCGCCGCAGACTTCTCCGACGACTATAGGGTCGTCCCCACGACCCCCGGACTAGGTTGGCTCGCCGCCGACTTGTCCGACGAGTATAGGGTCGTCCCCACGACTCCGGGACTAGGTTGCCCCGCCGCCGACTTGTCCGACGACTATAGGGTCGTCCCCACGACCCCGGGCCAAAGTTGGCAAGCCGCCGACATGTCCGACGACTATTGGATCGCCCCCACGACCACGGGCCAAAGTTGGCCAGCCGCCGACATGTCCGACGACTATAGGGTCGTCCCCACGACCACGGGCCAAAGTTGGCCAGCCGCCGACATGTCCGACGGCTATAGGGTCGCCCCCACGACCCCGGGTCTAGGTTGGCCAGCCGCCGACATGTCCGACGACTATAGAGTCGTCCCCACGACACCGGGCCAAAGTTGGCCAGCCGCTGACATGTCCAACGACTATAGGGTCGTCCCCATGACCACGGGCCAAAGTTGGCCAGCCGCCGACATGTCCGACGACTATAGGGTCGTCCCCACGACCCCGGGACTAGGTTGGCCAGCCGCCGACATGTCCGACGACTATAGGGTCGACCCGACGACCCCGGGCCAATGTTGGCCAATCGCCAACATGTCCGACGACTATAGGGTCGTCCCTACGACCCCGGGACTAGATTGGCCCGCCACCGTCAAGTCCGACGACCTCGGGACTAGGTTGGCCAGCCGCCGACATGTCCGACGACTATAGGGTCGCCCCCACGACGTCGGGCCAATTTTGGCCAGCCGCCGACATGTCCGACGACTATAGGGTCGTCCCCACGACCCCGGGCCAAATTTGGCAAGCCGCCGAAATGTCCGACGACTGTAGGGTCGTCCCCACGACCCCGGGAATAGATTGGCCCGCCACCGTCAAGTCCGACGACTATAGGGTCGTCCCCACGACCCCGGGCCAAAGTTGGCAAGCCGCCGAAATGTCCGACGACTGTAGGGTCGTCCCCACGACCCCCGGACTAGATTGGCCCGCCACCGTCATGTCCAACGACTATCGGATCGTCCCCACGACCACGGGCCAAAGTTGGCCAGCCGCCGACATGTCCGACGACTGTAGGGTCGTCCCCACAACCCCGGGACTAGATTGGCCCGCCACCGTCAAGTCCGACGACTATAGGGTCGTCCCCACGACCCCGGGCCAAAGTTGGCAAGCCGCCGAAATGTCCGACGACTGTAGGGTCGTCCCCACAACCCCGGGACTAGATTGGCCCGCCACCGTCAAGTCCGACGACTATAGGGTCGTCCCCACGACCCCGGGCCAAAGTTGGCAAGCCGCCGAAACTTCCGACGACTGTAGGGTCGTCCCCACGACCACGGGCCAAAGTTGGCCAGACGCCGACATGTCCGACGACTATTGGGTCGTCCCCACGACCATGGGCCAAAGTTGGCCAGCCGCCGACATGTCCGACGACTATAGGGTCGTCCCCTCGACCCCGGGCCAATAATGGCCAATCGCCGACATGTCCGACGACTATAGGGTCGTACCTACTACCCCGGGACTCGATTGCCCCGGCACCGTCATGTCCAACGACTATCGGATCGTCCCCACGACCACGGGCCAAAGTTGGCCTGCCGCCGACATGTCCGACGACTATAGGGTCGTGCCCACGACCCGGGGACTAGATTGGCCCGCCACCGTCATGTCCAACGACTATAGGGTCGTCCCCACGACCCCGGGCAAATTTGGCAAGCCGCCGACATATCCGACGACTATAGGGTCGTCCCCACAACCCCGGGACTAGATTGGCCCGCCACCGTCAAGTCCGACGACTATAGAGTCGTCCCCACGACCACGGGCCAAAGTTGGCCAGCCGCCGACATGTCCGACGTCTATTGGATCGTCCCCACGACCACGGGCCAAAGTTGGCCAGCCGCCGACATGTCCGACGACTATCGGATCGTCCCCACGACCACGGGCCAAAGATGGCCAGCCGCCGACATGTCAGACGACTATTGGATCGTCCCCACGGCCACGGGCCAAAGTTGGCCCGCCGCCGACTTGTCCGACGACTATAGGGTCGTCCCCACGACCACGGGACTAGATTGGCCCGCCACCGCCATGTCCGACGACTATAGGGTCGTCCCCACGACCCCGGGCCAAAGTTGGCCAGCCGCTGATATGTCCGACGACTATAGGGTCGTCCCCACGACCCGGGACTAGACTGGCCCGCCACCGACATGTCCGACGACTATAGAGTCGTCCCCACGACCCCGGGTCAATGTTGGCTCGCCGCCGACATGTCCGACGACTATAGGGTCGTCCCCACGACCCGGGACTAGACTGGCCCGCCACCGTCATGTCCGACGACTATAGTGTCGTCCCCACGACCCCCGGACTAGGTTGGCCGGCCGCCGACTTGTCCGACGACTATAGGGTCGTCCCCACGACCGCCCCACTAGGTGGGCTCGCCGCCGACTTGTCCGACGACTATAGGGTCGTTCCCACGACCCCGGGCCAAAGTTGGCAAGCTGCCGACTTATCCGACGACTATAGGGTCGTCCCCACGACCCCGGGACTAGGTTGGCCAGCCGCCGACATGTCCGACGACTATAGGGTCGTCCCCACGACCCGGGACTAGACTGGCCCGCCACTGACATGTCCGACGACTATAGAGTCGTCACCACGACCCCGGGTCAATTTTGGCTCGCCGCCGACATGTCCGACGACTATAGGGTCGTCCCCACGACCCCTGGGCCAAAGTTGGACAGCCACCGACATTTCCGACGACTAAAGGGTCGTCCCCACGACCACGGGCCAAAGTTGGCCAGCCGCCGACATGTCCGACGACTATAGGGTCGTCCCCACGACGCGGGACTAGACTGGCCCGCCACCGTCATGTCCGACGACTATAGTGTCGTCCCCACGACCCCCGGACTAGGTTGGCCGGCCGCCGACTTGTCCGACGACTATAGGGACGTCCCCACGACCCCCCGAATAGGTGGGCTCGCCGCCGACATGTCCGACGACTATAGGGTCGTCCCCACGACCACGGGCCAAAGCTGGACAGCCGCCGACATATCCGACGACTATAGGGTCGTCCCCACGACCACGGGCCAATGTTGGCCAGCCGCTGACTTGTCCGACGACTTAGGGTCGTCCCCACGACCGCGGGGCTAGATTGGCTCGCCGCCGACTTGTCCGACAACTGTAGGGTCGTCCCCACGACTCCGTGCCAAAGTTGGCAAGCTGCCGACTTGTCCGACGACTATAGGGTCGTCCCCACGACCCCGGGAATAGATTGGCCCGCCACCGTCATTTCCGACGACAATAGGGTCGTCCCCCCGACCACGGGTCAAAGTTGGCCAGCCGCCGACATATCCGACGACTATAGGGTCGTCCCCACGACCACGGGCCAAAGTTGGCCAGCCGCCGACATATCCGACGACTATAGGGTCGTCCCCACGACCACGGGCCAATGTTGGCCAGCCGCTGACTTGTCCGACGACTTAGGGTCGTCCCCACGACCGCGGGGCTAGATTGGCTCGCCACCGTCATGTCTGACGACTATAGGGTCGTCCCCACGACCACGGGCCAAAGTTGGCCAGCCGCCGACTTGTCCGACGACTATAGGGTCGTCCCCACGACCACGGGCCAAAGTTGGCCAGCCGGCGACATGTCCGACGACTATAGGGTCGTCCATACGACCCCGGGACTAGGTTGGCCCGCCGCAGACTTCTCCGACGACTATAGGGTCGTCCCCACGACCCCCGGACTAGGTTGGCTCGCCGCCGACTTGTCCGACGAGTATAGGGTCGTCCCCACGACCCCGGGACTAGGTTGCCCCGCCGCCGACTTGTCCGACGACTATAGGGTCGTCCCCACGACCCCGGGCCAAAGTTGGCAAGCCGCCGACATGTCCGACGACTATAGGGTCGTTCCTACGACCTCGGGACTAGATTGGCCCGCCACCGTCATGTCCAACGACTATAGGGTCGTCCCCACAACCCCGGGACTAGGTTGACAAGCCGCCGAAATGTCCGACGACTATAGGGTCGTCCTCACGACCCCGGGACTAGATTCGCCCGCCACCGTCATGTCCGACGACTATAGGGTCGTCCTCACGACCCCGGGACAAGGTTGGCCCGCCGCCGACTTGTCCGACGACTATAGGGTCGTACCCACGACCCTGGGACTAGGCTGACAAGCCGCCAACATGTCCGACGACTATAGAGTCGTCCCCACGACCCCGGGCCAATGTTGGCCGATCGCCAACATATCCGACGACTATAGGGTCGTCCGTACGACCCCGGGAATAGATTGGCCCGCCACCGTCATGTCCGACGACAATAGGGTCGTCCCGACGACCCCGGGTCTAGGTTGGCCAGCCGCGGACATGTCCGACGACTACAGAGTCGTCCCCACGACACCGGGCCAAAGTTGGCCAGCCGCTGACATGTCCAACGACTATAGGGTCGTCCCCACGACCACGGGCCAAAGTTGGCCAGCCGCCGACATGTCCGACGACTATTGGATCGTCCCCACGACCACGGGCCAAAGTTGGCCAGCCGCCGACATATCCGACGACTATAGGGTCGTCCCCACGACCCCGGGACTAGATTGGTCCGCCACCGTCATGTCCGACGACTATAGGGTCGTCCCCACGACACCGGGCCAAAGTTGGCAAGCCGCCGAAATGTCCGACGACTGTACGGTCGTCCCCACGACCACGGGCCAATGTTGGCCAGCCGCTGACTTGTCCGACGACTTAGGGTCGTCCCCACGACCGCGGGGCTAGATTGGCTCGCCGCCGACTTGTCCGACGGCTGTAGGGTCGTCCCCACGACTCCGTGCCAAAGTTGGCAAGCTGCCGACTTGTCCGACGACTATAGGGTCGTCCCCACGACCCCGGGAATAGATTGGCCCGCCACCGTCATTTCCGACGACAATAGGGTCGTCCCCACGACCACGGGTCAAAGTTGGCCAGCCGCCGACATATCCGACGACTATAGGGTCGCCCACACGACCACGGGCCAAAGTTGTCCAGCCGCCGACTTGTCCGAAGACTATAGGCTCGTCCCCACGTCCCCGGGTCATATTTGGCCAGCCGCCGACATGTCCGACGACTATAGGGTCGTCCCCACGACCCCGGGACTAGGTTGGCTCGCCACCGTCATGTCTGACGACTATAGGGTCGTCCCCACGACCACGGGCGAAAGTTGGCCAGCCGCCGACTTGTCCGACGACTATAGGGTCGTCCCCACGACCACGGGCCAAAGTTGGCCAGCCGGCGACATGTCCGACGACTATAGGGTCGTCCATACGACCCCGGGACTAGGTTGGCCCGCCGCAGACTTCTCCGACGACTATAGGGTCGTCCCCACGACCCCCGGACTAGGTTGGCTCGCCGCCGACTTGTCCGACGAGTATAGGGTCGTCCCCACGACCCCGGGACTAGGTTGCCCCGCCGCCGACTTGTCCGACGACTATAGGGTCGTCCCCACGACCCCGGGCCAAAGTTGGCAAGGCGCCGACATGTCCGACGACTATTGGATCGCCCCCACGACCACGGGCCAAAGTTGGCCAGCCGCCGACATGTCCGACGACTATAGGGTCGTCCCCACGACCACGGGCCAAAGTTGGCCAGCCGCCGACATGTCCGACGGCTATAGGGTCGCCCCCACGACCCCGGGTCTAGGTTGGCCAGCCGCCGACATGTCCGACGACTATAGAGTCGTCACCACGACACCGGGCCAAAGTTGGCCAGCCGCTGACATGTCCAACGACTATAGGGTCGTCCCCATGACCACGGGCCAAAGTTGGCCAGCCGCCGACATGTCCGACGACTATAGGGTCGTCCCCACGACCCCGGGACTAGGTTGGCCAGCCGCCGACATGTCCGACGACTATAGGGTCGACCCGACGACCCCGGGCCAATGTTGGCCAATCGCCAACATGTCCGACGACTATAGGGTCGTCCCTACGACCCCGGGACTAGATTGGCCCGCCACCGTCAAGTCCGACGACCTCGGGACTAGGTTGGCCAGCCGCCGACATGTCCGACGACTATAGGGTCGCCCCCACGACGTCGGGCCAATTTTGGCCAGCCGCCGACATGTCCGACGACTATAGGGTCGTCCCCACGACCCCGGGCCAAATTTGGCAAGCCGCCGAAATGTCCGACGACTGTAGGGTCGTCCCCACGACCCCGGGAATAGATTGGCCCGCCACCGTCAAGTCCGACGACAATAGGGTCGTCCCCACGACCCCGGGCCAAAGTTGGCAAGCCGCCGAAATGTCCGACGACTGTAGGGTCGTCCCCACGACCCCCGGACTAGATTGGCCCGCCGCCGACATGTCCGACGACTATAGGGTCGTCCCCACGACGCGGGACTAGACTGGCCCGCCACCGTCATGTCCGACGACTATAGTGTCGTCCCCACGACCCCCGGACTAGGTTGGCCGGCCGCCGACTTGTCCGACAACTGTAGGGTCGTCCCCACGACTCCGTGCCAAAGTTGGCAAGCTGCCGACTTGTCCGACGACTATAGGGTCGTCCCCACGACCCCGGGAATAGATTGGCCCGCCACCGTCATTTCCGACGACTATAGGGTCGTCCCCACGACCCCCGGACTAGGTTGGCCGGCCGCCGACTTGTCCGACGACTATAGGGACGTCCCCACGACCCCCCGAATAGGTGGGCTCGCCGCCGACTTGTCCGACGACTATAGGGTCGTCCCCACGACCACGGGCCAAAGTTGGCAAGCCGCCGACATATCCGACGACTATAGGGTCGTCCCCACGACCACGGGCCAATGTTGGCCAGCCGCTGACTTGTCCGACGACTTAGGGTCGTCCCCACGACCGCGGGGCTAGATTGGCTCGCCGCCGACTTGTCCGACAACTGTAGGGTCGTCCCCACGACTCCGTGCCAAAGTTGGCAAGCTGCCGACTTGTCCGACGACTATAGGGTCGTCCCCACGACCCCGGGAATAGATTGGCCCGCCACCGTCATTTCCGACGACAATAGGGTCGTCCCCCCGACCACGGGTCAAAGTTGGCCAGCCGCCGACATATCCGACGACTATAGGGTCGTCCCCACGACCACGGGCCAAAGTTGGCCAGCCGCCGACATATCCGACGACTATAGGGTCGTCCCCACGACCACGGGCCAATGTTGGCCAGCCGCTGACTTGTCCGACGACTTAGGGTCGTCCCCACGACCGCGGGGCTAGATTGGCTCGCCAACGTCATGTCTGACGACTATAGGGTCGTCCCCACGACCACGGGCCAAAGTTGGCCAGCCGCCGACTTGTCCGACGACTATAGGGTCGTCCCCACGACCACGGGCCAAAGTTGGCCAGCCGGCGACATGTCCGACGACTATAGGGTCGTCCATACGACCCCGGGACTAGGTTGGCCCGCCGCAGACTTCTCCGACGACTATAGGGTCGTCCCCACGACCCCCGGACTAGGTTGGCTCGCCGCCGACTTGTCCGACGAGTATAGGGTCGTCCCCACGACCCCGGGACTAGGTTGCCCCGCCGCCGACTTGTCCGACGACTATAGGGTCGTCCCCACGACCCCGGGCCAAAGTTGGCAAGCCGCCGACATGTCCGACGACTATAGGGTCGTTCCTACGACCTCGGGACTAGATTGGCCCGCCACCGTCATGTCCAACGACTATAGGGTCGTCCCCACAACCCCGGGACTAGGTTGACAAGCCGCCGAAATGTCCGACGACTATAGGGTCGTCCCCACGACCCCGGGACTAGATTCGCCCGCCACCGTCATGTCCGACGACTATAGGGTCGTCCTCACGACCCCGGGACAAGGTTGGCCCGCCGCCGACTTGTCCGACGACTATAGGGTCGTACCCACGACCCTGGGACTAGGCTGACAAGCCGCCGACATGTCCGACGACTATAGGGTCGTCCCCACGACCCCGGGCCAATGTTGGCCAATCGCCGACATGTCCGACGACTATAGGGTCGTCCCCACGACCCCGGGACTAGATTGGCCCGCCAGCGACAAGTCCGACGACTATAGGGTCGTCCCCACGACGTCGGGACTAGGTTGGCCAGCCGCAGACATGTCCGACGACTATAGGGTCGTCCCCACGACCCCGGGCCAATGTTGGCCAATCGCCGACATGTCCGACGACTATAGGGTCGTCCCCACGACCCCGGGACTAGGTTGGCTCGCCACCGTCATGTCTGACGACTATAGGGTCGTCCCCACGACCACGGGCCAAAGTTGGCCAGCCGCCGACATGTCCGACGACTATAGGGTCGTCCGCACGACCCGGGACTAGACTGGCCCGCCACCGTCATGTCCGACGACTATAGGGTCGTCCCCACGACCCCGGGACTAGGTTGCCCCGCCGCCGACTTGTCCGACAAGTATAGGGTCGTCCCCACGGCCCCGGGACTAGGTTGGATCGCCACCGTCTTGTCTGACGACTATAGGGTCGTCCCCACGACCACGGGCTAAAGTTGGCCAGCCGCCGACTTGTCCGACGACTATAGGGTCGTCCCCATGACCCGGGACTAGACTGGCCCGCCACCGTCATGTCCGACGACTATAGGGTCGTCCCCACGACCCCGGGCCAAAGTTGGCCAGCCGCTGATATGTCCGACGACTATAGGGTCGTCCCCACGACCCGGGACTAGACTGGCCCGCCACCGACATGTCCGACGACTATAGAGTCGTCCCCACGACCCCGGGTCAATGTTGGCTCGCCGCCGACATGTCCGACGACTATAGGGTCGTCCCCACGACCCCTGGGCCAAAGTTGGACAGCCACCGACATTTCCGACGACTATAGGGTCGTCCCCACGACCACGGGCCAAAGTTGGCCAGCCGCCGACATGTCCGACGACTATAGGGTCGTCCCCACGACCCGCGACTAGACTGGCCCGCCAACGACATGTCCGACGACTATAGAGTCGTCCCCACGACCCCGGGTCAATGTTGGCTCGCCGCCGACATGTCCGACGACTATAGGGTCGTCCCCACGACCCGGGACTAGACTGGCCCGCCACCGTCATGTCCGACGACTATAGGGTCGTCCCCACGACCCCCGGACTAGGTTGGCCGGCCGCCGACTTGTCGGACGACTATAGGGTCGTCCCCACGACCCCGGGCCAAAGTTGGCCAGCCGCTGATATGTCCGACGACTATAGGGTCGTCCCCACGACCCGGGACTAGACTGGCCCGCCACCGACATGTCCGACGACTATAGAGTCGTCCCCACGACCCCGGGTCAATGTTGGCTCGCCGCCGACATGTCCGACGACTATAGGGTCGTCCCCACGACCCCTGGGCCAAAGTTGGACAGCCACCGACCTTTCCGACGACTATAGGGTCGTCCCCACGACCACGGGCCAAAGTTGGCCAGCCGCCGACATGTCCGACGACTATAGGGTCGTCCCCACGACCCGGGACTAGACTGGCCCGCCACCGTCATGTCCGACGACTATAGGGTCGTCCCCACGACCCCCGGACTAGGTTGGCCGGCCGCCGACTTGTCCGACGACTATAGGGTCGTCCCCACGACCGCCCCACTAGGTGGGCTCGCCGCCGACTTGTCCGACGACTATAGGGTCGTTCCCACGACCCCGGGCCAAAGTTGGCAAGCTGCCGACTTATCCGACGACTATAGGGTCGTCCCCACGACCCCGGGAGTAGGTAGGCCCGCCGCCGACTTGTCCGACCACTATAGGGTCGTCCCCACGACCCCGGGCCAAAGATGTCCAGCCGCCGTCTTGTCCGACGCCTATAGGGTCGTCCCCACGACCCCGGGTCCAGGTTGGCCAGCCGCCGACATTTCCGACGACTATAGAGTCGTCCCCACGACACCGGGCCAAAGTTGGCCAGCCGCCGACATGTCCGACGACTATAGGGTCGTCCCCACGACCCCGGGACATGGTTGGCCCGCCGCCGACATGTCCGACGAATATAGGGCCGTACCCACGACCCCGGGACTAGGCTGCAAAGCCGCCAACATGTCCGACGACTATAGGGTCGTCCCCACGACCCCGGGACTAGGTTGGCCAGCCGCCGACATGTCCGACGACTATAGGGTCGTCCCGACGACCCCGGGCCAATGTTGGCCAATCGCCAACATGTCCGACGACTATAGGGTCGTCCCTACGACCCCGGGACTAGATTGGCCCGCCACCGTCATGTCCAACGATTATAGTGTCGTCCCCACGACCCCGGGACTAGATTGGCCCGCCACCGTCATGTCCGACGACTATAGGGTCGTCCCCACGACCACGGGCCAAAGTTGGCCAGCCGCTGACATGTCCAACGACTATAGGGTCGTCCCCACGAACACGGGCCTAAGTTCGTCAGCCGCCGACATGTCCGACGACTATTGGATCGTCCCCACGACCACGGGCCAAAGTTGGCCAGCCGCCGACATGTCCGACGACTATAGGGTCGTCCCCACGACCCCGGGACTAGATTGACCCTAGACCGTCATGTCCGACGACTATCGGATCGTCCCCACGACCACGGGCGAAAGCTGGCCAGCCGCCGACATGTCCGACGACTATTGAGTCGTCCCCACGACCACCGGCCAAAGTTGGCCAGCCGCCGACATGTGCGACGACTATAGGGTCGTCCCCACGACCCCGGGACTAGATTGGCCCGCCACCGTCATGTCCGACGACAATAGGGTCGTCCCCATGACCCCGGGTCTAGGTTGGCCAGCCGCCGAAATGTCCGACGACTAAACAGTCGTCCTCACGACCACGGGCCAATGTTGGCTAGCCGCTGACTTGTCCGACGACTATAGGGTCGTCCCCACGACCGCGGGACTAGATTGGCTCGCCGCCGACTTGTCCGACGACTGTAGGGTCGTCCCCACGACCCCGGGACTAGATTGGCCCGCCACCGTCATTTCCGACGACTATAGGGTCGTCCCCACGACCACGGGCCAAAGCTGGCCAGCCGCCGACATGTCCGACGACTATAGGGTCGTCCCCACGACCCCTGGGCCAAAGTTGGACAGCCACCGACATTTCCGACGACTATACGGTCGTCCCCAGGACCACGGGCCAAAGTTGGCCAGCCGCGGACATGTCCGACGACTATAGGGTCGTCCCCACGACCCGGGACTAGACTGGCCCGCCACCGTCATGTCCGACGACTATAGGGTCGTTCCCACGACCCCCGGACTAGGTTGGCCGGCCGCCGACTTGTCCGACGACTATAGGGTCGTCCCCACGACCCCCCGACTAGGTGGGCTCGCCGCCGACTTGTCCGACGACTATAGGGTCGTTCCCACGACCCCGGGCCAAAGTTGGCAAGCTGCCGACTTATCCGACGACTATAGGGTCGTCCCCATGACCCCGGGACTAGGTAGGCCCGCCGCCGACTTGTCCGACGACTATAGGGTCGTCCCCACGACCCCGGGACTAGATTGGCCCGCCACCGTTATGTCCGACGACTATAGGGTCGTCCCCACGACCACGGGCCAAAGTTGGCCAGCCGCCGACATGTCCGACGACAATAGGGTCGTCCCCACGACCCGGGACTAGACTGGCCCGCCACCGTCATGTCCGACAACTATAGGGTCATCCCCACGACCCCGGGACTAGATTGGCCCGCCACCGTTAAGTCCGACGACTATTGGGTCGTCCCCACGACCCCTGGGCCAAAGTTGGACAGCCACCGACATTTCCGACGACTATAGGGTCGTCCCCACGACCGCGGGCCAAAGTTGGACAGCCGCCGACTTGTCCGACGACTATAGGGTCGTCCCCACGACCACGGGCCAAAGTTGGACAGCCACAGACATTTCCGACGACTATACGGTCGTCCCCACGACCACGGGCCAAAGTTGGCCAGCCGCCGACATGTCCGACGACTATAGGGTCGTTCCCACGACCCCCGGACTAGGTTGGCCGGCTGCCGACTTGTCCGACGACTATAGGGTGGTCCCCACGACCCCCCGACTAGGTGGGCTCGCCGCCGACTTGTCCGACGACTATAGGGTCGTCCCCACGACCCCGGGACTAGGTTGGCTTGCCGCCGACTTATCCGACGACTATAGGGTCGTCCCCACGACCCCGGGCAAATTTGGCAAGCCGCCGACATGTCCGACGACTATAGGGTCGTCCCCACAACCCAGGGACTAGATTGGCCCGACACCGTCAAGTCCGCCGACTATAGGGTCGTCCCCACGACCCCCGGACTAGCTTGGCCCGCCGTCGACTTGTCCGAAGACTATAGGGTCGTCCGAACGACCCCGGGACTAGGTTGACCTGCCGCCAACATGTCCGGCGACTATAGGGTCGTCCCCACAACCCTGGGCCAAAGTTGGCCAGCCGCCGACATGTCCGACGACTATAGGGTCGTCCCCACAACCCGGGACTAGACTGACCCGCCACCGTCATGTCCGACGACTATATGGTCGTCCCCACGACCACGGGCCAATGTTGGCCAGCCGCTGACTTGTCCGACGACTATAGGGTCGTCTCCACGACTGCGGGACTAGATTGGCTCGCCGCCGACTTGTCCGACGACTATAGGGTCGTTCCCACGACCACGGGCCAAAGTTGGCGACCCGCCGACTTGTCCGAGGACCATAGGGTCGTCCCCACGACCCCGGGTCTAGGTTGGCCAGCCGCCGACATGTCCGACGACTATGGAGTCGTCCCCACGACACCGGGACTATGTTGGCTCGCCGCCGACTTGTCCGACGACTATAGTGTCGCCCACACGACCACCGGCCAAAGTTGGCCAGCCGCCGACATTTCCGACGACTATAGGGTCGCCCCGACGACCCCGGGCCAAAGTTGGTCAGCCGCCGATTTGTCCGACGACTATAGGGTCGTCCCTACGACCACGGTCAAAAGTTGGCCAGCCGCCGACTTGTCCGACGACTATAGGGTCGTCCCGACGACCACGGGCCAAAGTTGGCCCGCCGCCGACATGTCCAAAGACTATAGGGTCGTCCCCACGACCCCGGTACTAGATTGGCCCGCCACCGACATGTCCGATCAAAATAAAAAAAAATCGAAGTTGGTTTCAAATAAATTTATTAAAATTTGACACTTCCAACTATAATTTTTTTTCACAATCCAAAAAAATTGTCGTTATTTTCAACTAAATTTACTCAAATATACATCCTACAACAGAAATACTCGACAAAATCCAAAAAAATCGAAGTTGGTTTCAAATAAATTTATTAAAATTTGACACTTCCAAGTAAATTTTTTTTCACAATCCTAAAAATTGAAGTTATTTTCATCAAAATTTACTCTAATATAGACCCTACAACAAAAATACGCTACAAAATACAAAAAATCGAAGTTGGTTTCAAATAAATTTATTAAAATTTGACACTTCCAACTAAAATTTTTTTTCACAATCCAATAAATTGTCGTTATTTTCATCTAAATTTACTCAAATATACATCCTACAACACAAATACTCAACAAAATCCAAAAAAATCGAAGTTGGTTTCAAATAAATTTATTAAAATTTGACACTTCCAACTAAAATTTTTTTTCACAATGCAATAAATTGTCGATATTTTCATCTAAATTTACTCAAATATTCATCCTTCAGACAAAAATACTCAACAAAATCCAAAAAAATCGAAGTTGGTTTCAAATAAATTTATTAAAATTTGACACTTCCAACTAAAATTTTTTTCACAATCCTAAAAATTGAAGTTATTTTCATAAAAAATTACTCTAATATAGACCCTACAACAAAAATACTCAACAAAATCCAAAAAAATCGAAGTTGGTTTCAAATAAATTTATTAAAATTTGACACTTCCAACTAAATTCTTTTCACAATCCAAAAAATTGAAGTTATTTTCATCTAAATTTACTCAAATATAGATCCTACAACAAAAATACTCAACTAAATCCAAAAAAATCGAAGTTGGTTTCAAATAAGTTTATTAAAATTTGACACTTCAAACTAAAATTTTTTTCTCATTCCTTAAAATGGAAGTTATTTTCATCTAAATTTACTCAAATATAGATCCTACAACAAAAATACTCAACTAAATCCAAAAAAATCGAAGTTGGTTTCAAATAAATTTATTAAAATTTGACACTTCAAACTAAAATTTTTTTCTCATTCCTTAAAATTGAAGTTATTTTCATCTAAATTTACTCAAATATAGATCCTACAACAAAAATACTCAACAAAATCCAAAAAAATCGAAGTTGGTTTCAAATAAATTTATTAAAATTTTACACTTCCAAGTAAATTTTTTTTCACAATCCAAAAAATTGAAGTTATTTTCATCTAAATTTACCCAAATATAGATCCTACAACAAAAATACTCGACAAAATCAAAAAAAATCGAAGTTGGTTTCAAATAAATTTATTAAAATTTGACACTTCCAACTAAATTTTTTTCACAATCCAAAAAATTGAAGTTATTTTCATCTAAATTTACTCAAATATAGATCCTACAACAAAAATACTCACCTAAATCCAAAAAAATCGAAGTTGGTTTCAAATAAATTTATTAAAATTTGACACTTCAAACTAAAATTTTTTTCTCATTCCTTAAAATTGAAGTTATTTTCATCTAAATTTACTCAAATATAGATCCTACAACAAAAATACTCAACAAAATCCAAAAAAATCGAAGTTGGTTTCAAATAAATTTATTAGAATTTGGCAAAAATCGTGACAAAATCCAAAAAATCGAAGTTAATTTCAACTGAAATTACTCAAATTATGCTTCTCTATCAAAAAAACTCAACATAGTCGAGAAAAATCGAAATTGGTTTCAAATAAATTTATTAAAATTTGACACTTCCAACTATAATTTTTTTTCACAATCCAAAAAAATTGTCGTTATTTTCAACTAAATTTACTCAAATATAGATCCTACAACAAAAATACTCAACTAAATCCAAAAAAATCGAAGTTGGTTTCAAATAAATTTATTAAAATTTGACACTTCAAACTAAAATTTTTTTCTCATTCCTTAAAATTGAAGTTATTTTCATCTAAATTTACTCAAATATAGATCCTACAACAAAAATACTCAACAAAATCCAAAAAAATCGAAGTTGGTTTCAAATAAATTTATTAAAATTTTACACTTCCAAGTAAATTTTTTTTCACAATCCAAAAAATTGAAGTTATTTTCATCTAAATTTACCCAAATATAGATCCTACAACAAAAATACTCGACAAAATCCAAAAAAATCGAAGTTGGTTTCAAATAAATTTATTAAAATTTGACACTTCCAACTAAATTTTTTTTCACAATCCTAAAAATTGAAGTTATTTTCATCAAAATTTACTCTAATATAGACCCTACAACAAAAATACGCTACAAAATCCAAAAAATCGAAGTTGGTTTCAAATAAATTTATTAAAATTTGACACTTCCAACTAAAATTTTTTTTCACAATCCAATAAATTGTCGTTATTTTCATCTAAATTTACTCTAATATAGACCCTACAACAAAAATACTCAACAAAATCCAAAAAAATCGAAGCTGGATTCAAATAAATTTATTAAAATTTGACACTTCCAACTAAAATTTTTTTTCACAATCCAATAAATTGTCGTTATTTTCATCTAAATTTACTCAAATATACATCCTACAACAAAAATACTCAACTAAATCCAAAAAAATCGAAGTTGGTTTCAAATAAATTTATTAAAATTTGACACTTCCAACTAAATTTTTTTCACAATCCAAAAAATTGAAGTTATTTTCATCTAAATTTACTCAAATATAGATCCTACAACAAAAATACTCAACTAAAGTTGGCAAGCTGCCGACTTGTCCGACGACTATAGGGTCGTCCCCACGACCCCGGGAATAGATTGGCCCGCCACCGTCATTTCCGACGACAATAGGGTCGTCCCCACGACCACGGGTCAAAGTTGGCCAGCCGCCGACATATCCGACGACTATAGGGTCGCCCACACGACCACGGGCCAAAGTTGTCCAGCCGCCGACTTGTCCGAAGACTATAGGCTCGTCCCCACGTCCCCGGGTCATATTTGGCCAGCCGCCGACATGTCCGACGACTATAGGGTCGTCCCCACGACCCCGGGACTAGGTTGGCTCGCCACCGTCATGTCTGACGACTATAGGGTCGTCCCCACGACCACGGGCGAAAGTTGGCCAGCCGCCGACTTGTCCGACGACTATAGGGTCGTCCCCACGACCACGGGCCAAAGTTGGCCAGCCGGCGACATGTCCGACGACTATAGGGTCGTCCATACGACCCCGGGACTAGGTTGGCCCGCCGCAGACTTCTCCGACGACTATAGGGTCGTCCCCACGACCCCCGGACTAGGTTGGCTCGCCGCCGACTTGTCCGACGAGTATAGGGTCGTCCCCACGACTCCGGGACTAGGTTGCCCCGCCGCCGACTTGTCCGACGACTATAGGGTCGTCCCCACGACCCCGGGCCAAAGTTGGCAAGCCGCCGACATGTCCGACGACTATTGGATCGCCCCCACGACCACGGGCCAAAGTTGGCCAGCCGCCGACATGTCCGACGACTATAGGGTCGTCCCCACGACCACGGGCCAAAGTTGGCCAGCCGCCGACATGTCCGACGGCTATAGGGTCGCCCCCACGACCCCGGGTCTAGGTTGGCCAGCCGCCGACATGTCCGACGACTATAGAGTCGTCCCCACGACACCGGGCCAAAGTTGGCCAGCCGCTGACATGTCCAACGACTATAGGGTCGTCCCCATGACCACGGGCCAAAGTTGGCCAGCCGCCGACATGTCCGACGACTATAGGGTCGTCCCCACGACCCCGGGACTAGGTTGGCCAGCCGCCGACATGTCCGACGACTATAGGGTCGACCCGACGACCCCGGGCCAATGTTGGCCAATCGCCAACATGTCCGACGACTATAGGGTCGTCCCTACGACCCCGGGACTAGATTGGCCCGCCACCGTCAAGTCCGACGACCTCGGGACTAGGTTGGCCAGCCGCCGACATGTCCGACGACTATAGGGTCGCCCCCACGACGTCGGGCCAATTTTGGCCAGCCGCCGACATGTCCGACGACTATAGGGTCGTCCCCACGACCCCGGGCCAAATTTGGCAAGCCGCCGAAATGTCCGACGACTGTAGGGTCGTCCCCACGACCCCGGGAATAGATTGGCCCGCCACCGTCAAGTCCGACGACTATAGGGTCGTCCCCACGACCCCGGGCCAAAGTTGGCAAGCCGCCGAAATGTCCGACGACTGTAGGGTCGTCCCCACGACCCCCGGACTAGATTGGCCCGCCACCGTCATGTCCAACGACTATCGGATCGTCCCCACGACCACGGGCCAAAGTTGGCCAGCCGCCGACATGTCCGACGACTGTAGGGTCGTCCCCACAACCCCGGGACTAGATTGGCCCGCCACCGTCAAGTCCGACGACTATAGGGTCGTCCCCACGACCCCGGGCCAAAGTTGGCAAGCCGCCGAAATGTCCGACGACTGTAGGGTCGTCCCCACAACCCCGGGACTAGATTGGCCCGCCACCGTCAAGTCCGACGACTATAGGGTCGTCCCCACGACCCCGGGCCAAAGTTGGCAAGCCGCCGAAACTTCCGACGACTGTAGGGTCGTCCCCACGACCACGGGCCAAAGTTGGCCAGACGCCGACATGTCCGACGACTATTGGGTCGTCCCCACGACCATGGGCCAAAGTTGGCCAGCCGCCGACATGTCCGACGACTATAGGGTCGTCCCCTCGACCCCGGGCCAATAATGGCCAATCGCCGACATGTCCGACGACTATAGGGTCGTACCTACTACCCCGGGACTCGATTGCCCCGGCACCGTCATGTCCAACGACTATCGGATCGTCCCCACGACCACGGGCCAAAGTTGGCCTGCCGCCGACATGTCCGACGACTATAGGGTCGTGCCCACGACCCGGGGACTAGATTGGCCCGCCGCCGACATGTCCGACGACTGTAGGGTTATCGCCACGACCCTGGGCCTATGTTGGCCTGCCGTCGACTTGCCCGACGACTATAGGGTCGTCCCCACGACCACGGGCCAAAGTTGGCCAGCCGCCGACTTGTCCGAGGACTATAGGGTCGTCCCCACGACCCCCGGACTAGGTTGGCCCGCCACCGTCAAGTCCGACGACTATAGGGTCGTCCCCACGACCCCGGGCCAAAGTTGGCAAGCCGCCGACATGTCCGATGACTATAGGGTCGTCCCCACGACCCCGGGCCAATGTTGGCCAATCGCCGACATGTCCGACGACTATGGGGTCGTCCCTACGACCCCGGGACTAGATTGGCCCGCCACCGTCATGTCCAACGACTATAGGGTCGTCCCCACGACCCCGGGCAAATTTGGCAAGCCGCCGACATATCCGACGACTATAGGGTCGTCCCCACAACCCCGGGACTAGATTGGCCCGCCACCGTCAAGTCCGACGACTATAGAGTCGTCCCCACGACCACGGGCCAAAGTTGGCCAGCCGCCGACATGTCCGACGTCTATTGGATCGTCCCCACGACCACGGGCCAAAGTTGGCCAGCCGCCGACATGTCCGACGACTATCGGATCGTCCCCACGACCACGGGCCAAAGATGGCCAGCCGCCGACATGTCAGACGACTATTGGATCGTCCCCACGGCCACGGGCCAAAGTTGGCCCGCCGCCGACTTGTCCGACGACTATAGGGTCGTCCCCACGACCACGGGACTAGATTGGCCCGCCACCGCCATGTCCGACGACTATAGGGTCGTCCCCACGACCCCGGGCCAAAGTTGGCCAGCCGCTGATATGTCCGACGACTATAGGGTCGTCCCCACGACCCGGGACTAGACTGGCCCGCCACCGACATGTCCGACGACTATAGAGTCGTCCCCACGACCCCGGGTCAATGTTGGCTCGCCGCCGACATGTCCGACGACTATAGGGTCGTCCCCACGACCCGGGACTAGACTGGCCCGCCACCGTCATGTCCGACGACTATAGTGTCGTCCCCACGACCCCCGGACTAGGTTGGCCGGCCGCCGACTTGTCCGACGACTATAGGGTCGTCCCCACGACCGCCCCACTAGGTGGGCTCGCCGCCGACTTGTCCGACGACTATAGGGTCGTTCCCACGACCCCGGGCCAAAGTTGGCAAGCTGCCGACTTATCCGACGACTATAGGGTCGTCCCCACGACCCCGGGACTAGGTTGGCCAGCCGCCGACATGTCCGACGACTATAGGGTCGTCCCCACGACCCGGGACTAGACTGGCCCGCCACTGACATGTCCGACGACTATAGAGTCGTCACCACGACCCCGGGTCAATTTTGGCTCGCCGCCGACATGTCCGACGACTATAGGGTCGTCCCCACGACCCCTGGGCCAAAGTTGGACAGCCACCGACATTTCCGACGACTAAAGGGTCGTCCCCACGACCACGGGCCAAAGTTGGCCAGCCGCCGACATGTCCGACGACTATAGGGTCGTCCCCACGACGCGGGACTAGACTGGCCCGCCACCGTCATGTCCGACGACTATAGTGTCGTCCCCACGACCCCCGGACTAGGTTGGCCGGCCGCCGACTTGTCCGACGACTATAGGGACGTCCCCACGACCCCCCGAATAGGTGGGCTCGCCGCCGACATGTCCGACGACTATAGGGTCGTCCCCACGACCACGGGCCAAAGCTGGACAGCCGCCGACATATCCGACGACTATAGGGTCGTCCCCACGACCACGGGCCAATGTTGGCCAGCCGCTGACTTGTCCGACGACTTAGGGTCGTCCCCACGACCGCGGGGCTAGATTGGCTCGCCGCCGACTTGTCCGACAACTGTAGGGTCGTCCCCACGACTCCGTGCCAAAGTTGGCAAGCTGCCGACTTGTCCGACGACTATAGGGTCGTCCCCACGACCCCGGGAATAGATTGGCCCGCCACCGTCATTTCCGACGACAATAGGGTCGTCCCCCCGACCACGGGTCAAAGTTGGCCAGCCGCCGACATATCCGACGACTATAGGGTCGTCCCCACGACCACGGGCCAAAGTTGGCCAGCCGCCGACATATCCGACGACTATAGGGTCGTCCCCACGACCACGGGCCAATGTTGGCCAGCCGCTGACTTGTCCGACGACTTAGGGTCGTCCCCACGACCGCGGGGCTAGATTGGCTCGCCACCGTCATGTCTGACGACTATAGGGTCGTCCCCACGACCACGGGCCAAAGTTGGCCAGCCGCCGACTTGTCCGACGACTATAGGGTCGTCCCCACGACCACGGGCCAAAGTTGGCCAGCCGGCGACATGTCCGACGACTATAGGGTCGTCCATACGACCCCGGGACTAGGTTGGCCCGCCGCAGACTTCTCCGACGACTATAGGGTCGTCCCCACGACCCCCGGACTAGGTTGGCTCGCCGCCGACTTGTCCGACGAGTATAGGGTCGTCCCCACGACCCCGGGACTAGGTTGCCCCGCCGCCGACTTGTCCGACGACTATAGGGTCGTCCCCACGACCCCGGGCCAAAGTTGGCAAGCCGCCGACATGTCCGACGACTATAGGGTCGTTCCTACGACCTCGGGACTAGATTGGCCCGCCACCGTCATGTCCAACGACTATAGGGTCGTCCCCACAACCCCGGGACTAGGTTGACAAGCCGCCGAAATGTCCGACGACTATAGGGTCGTCCTCACGACCCCGGGACTAGATTCGCCCGCCACCGTCATGTCCGACGACTATAGGGTCGTCCTCACGACCCCGGGACAAGGTTGGCCCGCCGCCGACTTGTCCGACGACTATAGGGTCGTACCCACGACCCTGGGACTAGGCTGACAAGCCGCCAACATGTCCGACGACTATAGAGTCGTCCCCACGACCCCGGGCCAATGTTGGCCGATCGCCAACATATCCGACGACTATAGGGTCGTCCGTACGACCCCGGGAATAGATTGGCCCGCCACCGTCATGTCCGACGACAATAGGGTCGTCCCGACGACCCCGGGTCTAGGTTGGCCAGCCGCGGACATGTCCGACGACTACAGAGTCGTCCCCACGACACCGGGCCAAAGTTGGCCAGCCGCTGACATGTCCAACGACTATAGGGTCGTCCCCACGACCACGGGCCAAAGTTGGCCAGCCGCCGACATGTCCGACGACTATTGGATCGTCCCCACGACCACGGGCCAAAGTTGGCCAGCCGCCGACATATCCGACGACTATAGGGTCGTCCCCACGACCCCGGGACTAGATTGGTCCGCCACCGTCATGTCCGACGACTATAGGGTCGTCCCCACGACACCGGGCCAAAGTTGGCAAGCCGCCGAAATGTCCGACGACTGTACGGTCGTCCCCACGACCACGGGCCAATGTTGGCCAGCCGCTGACTTGTCCGACGACTTAGGGTCGTCCCCACGACCGCGGGGCTAGATTGGCTCGCCGCCGACTTGTCCGACGGCTGTAGGGTCGTCCCCACGACTCCGTGCCAAAGTTGGCAAGCTGCCGACTTGTCCGACGACTATAGGGTCGTCCCCACGACCCCGGGAATAGATTGGCCCGCCACCGTCATTTCCGACGACAATAGGGTCGTCCCCACGACCACGGGTCAAAGTTGGCCAGCCGCCGACATATCCGACGACTATAGGGTCGCCCACACGACCACGGGCCAAAGTTGTCCAGCCGCCGACTTGTCCGAAGACTATAGGCTCGTCCCCACGTCCCCGGGTCATATTTGGCCAGCCGCCGACATGTCCGACGACTATAGGGTCGTCCCCACGACCCCGGGACTAGGTTGGCTCGCCACCGTCATGTCTGACGACTATAGGGTCGTCCCCACGACCACGGGCGAAAGTTGGCCAGCCGCCGACTTGTCCGACGACTATAGGGTCGTCCCCACGACCACGGGCCAAAGTTGGCCAGCCGGCGACATGTCCGACGACTATAGGGTCGTCCATACGACCCCGGGACTAGGTTGGCCCGCCGCAGACTTCTCCGACGACTATAGGGTCGTCCCCACGACCCCCGGACTAGGTTGGCTCGCCGCCGACTTGTCCGACGAGTATAGGGTCGTCCCCACGACCCCGGGACTAGGTTGCCCCGCCGCCGACTTGTCCGACGACTATAGGGTCGTCCCCACGACCCCGGGCCAAAGTTGGCAAGGCGCCGACATGTCCGACGACTATTGGATCGCCCCCACGACCACGGGCCAAAGTTGGCCAGCCGCCGACATGTCCGACGACTATAGGGTCGTCCCCACGACCACGGGCCAAAGTTGGCCAGCCGCCGACATGTCCGACGGCTATAGGGTCGCCCCCACGACCCCGGGTCTAGGTTGGCCAGCCGCCGACATGTCCGACGACTATAGAGTCGTCCCCACGACACCGGGCCAAAGTTGGCCAGCCGCTGACATGTCCAACGACTATAGGGTCGTCCCCATGACCACGGGCCAAAGTTGGCCAGCCGCCGACATGTCCGACGACTATAGGGTCGTCCCCACGACCCCGGGACTAGGTTGGCCAGCCGCCGACATGTCCGACGACTATAGGGTCGACCCGACGACCCCGGGCCAATGTTGGCCAATCGCCAACATGTCCGACGACTATAGGGTCGTCCCTACGACCCCGGGACTAGATTGGCCCGCCACCGTCAAGTCCGACGACCTCGGGACTAGGTTGGCCAGCCGCCGACATGTCCGACGACTATAGGGTCGCCCCCACGACGTCGGGCCAATTTTGGCCAGCCGCCGACATGTCCGACGACTATAGGGTCGTCCCCACGACCCCGGGCCAAATTTGGCAAGCCGCCGAAATGTCCGACGACTGTAGGGTCGTCCCCACGACCCCGGGAATAGATTGGCCCGCCACCGTCAAGTCCGACGACAATAGGGTCGTCCCCACGACCCCGGGCCAAAGTTGGCAAGCCGCCGAAATGTCCGACGACTGTAGGGTCGTCCCCACGACCCCCGGACTAGATTGGCCCGCCGCCGACATGTCCGACGACTATAGGGTCGTCCCCACGACGCGGGACTAGACTGGCCCGCCACCGTCATGTCCGACGACTATAGTGTCGTCCCCACGACCCCCGGACTAGGTTGGCCGGCCGCCGACTTGTCCGACAACTGTAGGGTCGTCCCCACGACTCCGTGCCAAAGTTGGCAAGCTGCCGACTTGTCCGACGACTATAGGGTCGTCCCCACGACCCCGGGAATAGATTGGCCCGCCACCGTCATTTCCGACGACTATAGGGTCGTCCCCACGACCCCCGGACTAGGTTGGCCGGCCGCCGACTTGTCCGACGACTATAGGGACGTCCCCACGACCCCCCGAATAGGTGGGCTCGCCGCCGACTTGTCCGACGACTATAGGGTCGTCCCCACGACCACGGGCCAAAGTTGGCAAGCCGCCGACATATCCGACGACTATAGGGTCGTCCCCACGACCACGGGCCAATGTTGGCCAGCCGCTGACTTGTCCGACGACTTAGGGTCGTCCCCACGACCGCGGGGCTAGATTGGCTCGCCGCCGACTTGTCCGACAACTGTAGGGTCGTCCCCACGACTCCGTGCCAAAGTTGGCAAGCTGCCGACTTGTCCGACGACTATAGGGTCGTCCCCACGACCCCGGGAATAGATTGGCCCGCCACCGTCATTTCCGACGACAATAGGGTCGTCCCCCCGACCACGGGTCAAAGTTGGCCAGCCGCCGACATATCCGACGACTATAGGGTCGTCCCCACGACCACGGGCCAAAGTTGGCCAGCCGCCGACATATCCGACGACTATAGGGTCGTCCCCACGACCACGGGCCAATGTTGGCCAGCCGCTGACTTGTCCGACGACTTAGGGTCGTCCCCACGACCGCGGGGCTAGATTGGCTCGCCAACGTCATGTCTGACGACTATAGGGTCGTCCCCACGACCACGGGCCAAAGTTGGCCAGCCGCCGACTTGTCCGACGACTATAGGGTCGTCCCCACGACCACGGGCCAAAGTTGGCCAGCCGGCGACATGTCCGACGACTATAGGGTCGTCCATACGACCCCGGGACTAGGTTGGCCCGCCGCAGACTTCTCCGACGACTATAGGGTCGTCCCCACGACCCCCGGACTAGGTTGGCTCGCCGCCGACTTGTCCGACGAGTATAGGGTCGTCCCCACGACCCCGGGACTAGGTTGCCCCGCCGCCGACTTGTCCGACGACTATAGGGTCGTCCCCACGACCCCGGGCCAAAGTTGGCAAGCCGCCGACATGTCCGACGACTATAGGGTCGTTCCTACGACCTCGGGACTAGATTGGCCCGCCACCGTCATGTCCAACGACTATAGGGTCGTCCCCACAACCCCGGGACTAGGTTGACAAGCCGCCGAAATGTCCGACGACTATAGGGTCGTCCCCACGACCCCGGGACTAGATTCGCCCGCCACCGTCATGTCCGACGACTATAGGGTCGTCCTCACGACCCCGGGACAAGGTTGGCCCGCCGCCGACTTGTCCGACGACTATAGGGTCGTACCCACGACCCTGGGACTAGGCTGACAAGCCGCCGACATGTCCGACGACTATAGGGTCGTCCCCACGACCCCGGGCCAATGTTGGCCAATCGCCGACATGTCCGACGACTATAGGGTCGTCCCCACGACCCCGGGACTAGATTGGCCCGCCAGCGACAAGTCCGACGACTATAGGGTCGTCCCCACGACGTCGGGACTAGGTTGGCCAGCCGCAGACATGTCCGACGACTATAGGGTCGTCCCCACGACCCCGGGCCAATGTTGGCCAATCGCCGACATGTCCGACGACTATAGGGTCGTCCCCACGACCCCGGGACTAGGTTGGCTCGCCACCGTCATGTCTGACGACTATAGGGTCGTCCCCACGACCACGGGCCAAAGTTGGCCAGCCGCCGACATGTCCGACGACTATAGGGTCGTCCGCACGACCCGGGACTAGACTGGCCCGCCACCGTCATGTCCGACGACTATAGGGTCGTCCCCACGACCCCGGGACTAGGTTGCCCCGCCGCCGACTTGTCCGACAAGTATAGGGTCGTCCCCACGGCCCCGGGACTAGGTTGGATCGCCACCGTCTTGTCTGACGACTATAGGGTCGTCCCCACGACCACGGGCTAAAGTTGGCCAGCCGCCGACTTGTCCGACGACTATAGGGTCGTCCCCATGACCCGGGACTAGACTGGCCCGCCACCGTCATGTCCGACGACTATAGGGTCGTCCCCACGACCCCGGGCCAAAGTTGGCCAGCCGCTGATATGTCCGACGACTATAGGGTCGTCCCCACGACCCGGGACTAGACTGGCCCGCCACCGACATGTCCGACGACTATAGAGTCGTCCCCACGACCCCGGGTCAATGTTGGCTCGCCGCCGACATGTCCGACGACTATAGGGTCGTCCCCACGACCCCTGGGCCAAAGTTGGACAGCCACCGACATTTCCGACGACTATAGGGTCGTCCCCACGACCACGGGCCAAAGTTGGCCAGCCGCCGACATGTCCGACGACTATAGGGTCGTCCCCACGACCCGCGACTAGACTGGCCCGCCAACGACATGTCCGACGACTATAGAGTCGTCCCCACGACCCCGGGTCAATGTTGGCTCGCCGCCGACATGTCCGACGACTATAGGGTCGTCCCCACGACCCGGGACTAGACTGGCCCGCCACCGTCATGTCCGACGACTATAGGGTCGTCCCCACGACCCCCGGACTAGGTTGGCCGGCCGCCGACTTGTCCGACGACTATAGGGTCGTCCCCACGACCCCGGGCCAAAGTTGGCCAGCCGCTGATATGTCCGACGACTATAGGGTCGTCCCCACGACCCGGGACTAGACTGGCCCGCCACCGACATGTCCGACGACTATAGAGTCGTCCCCACGACCCCGGGTCAATGTTGGCTCGCCGCCGACATGTCCGACGACTATAGGGTCGTCCCCACGACCCCTGGGCCAAAGTTGGACAGCCACCGACCTTTCCGACGACTATAGGGTCGTCCCCACGACCACGGGCCAAAGTTGGCCAGCCGCCGACATGTCCGACGACTATAGGGTCGTCCCCACGACCCGGGACTAGACTGGCCCGCCACCGTCATGTCCGACGACTATAGGGTCGTCCCCACGACCCCCGGACTAGGTTGGCCGGCCGCCGACTTGTCCGACGACTATAGGGTCGTCCCCACGACCGCCCCACTAGGTGGGCTCGCCGCCGACTTGTCCGACGACTATAGGGTCGTTCCCACGACCCCGGGCCAAAGTTGGCAAGCTGCCGACTTATCCGACGACTATAGGGTCGTCCCCACGACCCCGGGAGTAGGTAGGCCCGCCGCCGACTTGTCCGACCACTATAGGGTCGTCCCCACGACCCCGGGCCAAAGATGTCCAGCCGCCGTCTTGTCCGACGCCTATAGGGTCGTCCCCACGACCCCGGGTCCAGGTTGGCCAGCCGCCGACATTTCCGACGACTATAGAGTCGTCCCCACGACACCGGGCCAAAGTTGGCCAGCCGCCGACATGTCCGACGACTATAGGGTCGTCCCCACGACCCCGGGACATGGTTGGCCCGCCGCCGACATGTCCGACGAATATAGGGCCGTACCCACGACCCCGGGACTAGGCTGCAAAGCCGCCAACATGTCCGACGACTATAGGGTCGTCCCCACGACCCCGGGACTAGGTTGGCCAGCCGCCGACATGTCCGACGACTATAGGGTCGTCCCGACGACCCCGGGCCAATGTTGGCCAATCGCCAACATGTCCGACGACTATAGGGTCGTCCCTACGACCCCGGGACTAGATTGGCCCGCCACCGTCATGTCCAACGATTATAGTGTCGTCCCCACGACCCCGGGACTAGATTGGCCCGCCACCGTCATGTCCGACGACTATAGGGTCGTCCCCACGACCACGGGCCAAAGTTGGCCAGCCGCTGACATGTCCAACGACTATAGGGTCGTCCCCACGAACACGGGCCTAAGTTCGTCAGCCGCCGACATGTCCGACGACTATTGGATCGTCCCCACGACCACGGGCCAAAGTTGGCCAGCCGCCGACATGTCCGACGACTATAGGGTCGTCCCCACGACCCCGGGACTAGATTGACCCTAGACCGTCATGTCCGACGACTATCGGATCGTCCCCACGACCACGGGCGAAAGCTGGCCAGCCGCCGACATGTCCGACGACTATTGAGTCGTCCCCACGACCACCGGCCAAAGTTGGCCAGCCGCCGACATGTGCGACGACTATAGGGTCGTCCCCACGACCCCGGGACTAGATTGGCCCGCCACCGTCATGTCCGACGACAATAGGGTCGTCCCCATGACCCCGGGTCTAGGTTGGCCAGCCGCCGAAATGTCCGACGACTAAACAGTCGTCCTCACGACCACGGGCCAATGTTGGCTAGCCGCTGACTTGTCCGACGACTATAGGGTCGTCCCCACGACCGCGGGACTAGATTGGCTCGCCGCCGACTTGTCCGACGACTGTAGGGTCGTCCCCACGACCCCGGGACTAGATTGGCCCGCCACCGTCATTTCCGACGACTATAGGGTCGTCCCCACGACCACGGGCCAAAGCTGGCCAGCCGCCGACATGTCCGACGACTATAGGGTCGTCCCCACGACCCCTGGGCCAAAGTTGGACAGCCACCGACATTTCCGACGACTATACGGTCGTCCCCAGGACCACGGGCCAAAGTTGGCCAGCCGCGGACATGTCCGACGACTATAGGGTCGTCCCCACGACCCGGGACTAGACTGGCCCGCCACCGTCATGTCCGACGACTATAGGGTCGTTCCCACGACCCCCGGACTAGGTTGGCCGGCCGCCGACTTGTCCGACGACTATAGGGTCGTCCCCACGACCCCCCGACTAGGTGGGCTCGCCGCCGACTTGTCCGACGACTATAGGGTCGTTCCCACGACCCCGGGCCAAAGTTGGCAAGCTGCCGACTTATCCGACGACTATAGGGTCGTCCCCATGACCCCGGGACTAGGTAGGCCCGCCGCCGACTTGTCCGACGACTATAGGGTCGTCCCCACGACCCCGGGACTAGATTGGCCCGCCACCGTTATGTCCGACGACTATAGGGTCGTCCCCACGACCACGGGCCAAAGTTGGCCAGCCGCCGACATGTCCGACGACAATAGGGTCGTCCCCACGACCCGGGACTAGACTGGCCCGCCACCGTCATGTCCGACAACTATAGGGTCATCCCCACGACCCCGGGACTAGATTGGCCCGCCACCGTTAAGTCCGACGACTATTGGGTCGTCCCCACGACCCCTGGGCCAAAGTTGGACAGCCACCGACATTTCCGACGACTATAGGGTCGTCCCCACGACCGCGGGCCAAAGTTGGACTGCCGCCGACTTGTCCGACGACTATAGGGTCGTCCCCACGACCACGGGCCAAAGTTGGACAGCCACAGACATTTCCGACGACTATACGGTCGTCCCCACGACCACGGGCCAAAGTTGGCCAGCCGCCGACATGTCCGACGACTATAGGGTCGTTCCCACGACCCCCGGACTAGGTTGGCCGGCTGCCGACTTGTCCGACGACTATAGGGTGGTCCCCACGACCCCCCGACTAGGTGGGCTCGCCGCCGACTTGTCCGACGACTATAGGGTCGTCCCCACGACCCCGGGACTAGGTTGGCTTGCCGCCGACTTATCCGACGACTATAGGGTCGTCCCCACGACCCCGGGCAAATTTGGCAAGCCGCCGACATGTCCGACGACTATAGGGTCGTCCCCACAACCCAGGGACTAGATTGGCCCGACACCGTCAAGTCCGCCGACTATAGGGTCGTCCCCACGACCCCCGGACTAGCTTGGCCCGCCGTCGACTTGTCCGAAGACTATAGGGTCGTCCGAACGACCCCGGGACTAGGTTGACCTGCCGCCAACATGTCCGGCGACTATAGGGTCGTCCCCACAACCCTGGGCCAAAGTTGGCCAGCCGCCGACATGTCCGACGACTATAGGGTCGTCCCCACAACCCGGGACTAGACTGACCCGCCACCGTCATGTCCGACGACTATATGGTCGTCCCCACGACCACGGGCCAATGTTGGCCAGCCGCTGACTTGTCCGACGACTATAGGGTCGTCTCCACGACTGCGGGACTAGATTGGCTCGCCGCCGACTTGTCCGACGACTATAGGGTCGTTCCCACGACCACGGGCCAAAGTTGGCGACCCGCCGACTTGTCCGAGGACCATAGGGTCGTCCCCACGACCCCGGGTCTAGGTTGGCCAGCCGCCGACATGTCCGACGACTATGGAGTCGTCCCCACGACACCGGGACTATGTTGGCTCGCCGCCGACTTGTCCGACGACTATAGTGTCGCCCACACGACCACCGGCCAAAGTTGGCCAGCCGCCGACATTTCCGACGACTATAGGGTCGCCCCGACGACCCCGGGCCAAAGTTGGTCAGCCGCCGATTTGTCCGACGACTATAGGGTCGTCCCTACGACCACGGTCAAAAGTTGGCCAGCCGCCGACTTGTCCGACGACTATAGGGTCGTCCCGACGACCACGGGCCAAAGTTGGCCCGCCGCCGACATGTCCAAAGACTATAGGGTCGTCCCCACGACCCCGGTACTAGATTGGCCCGCCACCGACATGTCCGACGACTATAGGGTCGTCCAAAGGAGCCCGGGACTAGGTTGGCTCGCCGCCGAAATGTCCGACGACTATAGGGTCGTCCCCACGACCCCGGGACTAGATTCGCCCGCCACCGTCATGTCCGACGACTATAGGGTCGTCCTCACGACCCCGGGACAAGGTTGGCCCGCCGCCGACTTGTCCGACGACTATAGGGTCGTACCCACGACCCTGGGACTAGGCTGACAAGCCGCCAACATGTCCGACGACTATAGAGTCGTCCCCACGACCCCGGGCCAATGTTGGCCGATCGCCAACATATCCGACGACTATAGGGTCGTCCGTACGACCCCGGGAATAGATTGGCCCGCCACCGTCATGTCCGACGACAATAGGGTCGTCCCCACGACCTCGGGACTAGATTGGCCCGCCAACGTCAAGTCCGACGACTATAGGGTCGTCCCCACGACCCCGGGCCAAAGTTGGCAAGCCGCCGAAATGTCCGACGACTGTAGGTTCGTCCCCACAACCCCGGGACTAGATTGGCCCGCCACCGTCAAGTCCGACGACTATAGGGTCGTCCCCACGACCCCGGGCCAAAGTTGGCAAGCCGCCGAAATGTCCGACGACTGTAGGGTCGTCCCCACGACCCCCGGACTAGATTGGCCCGCCACCGTCATGTCCAACGACTATCGGATCGTCCCCACGACCACGGGCCAAAGTTGGCCAGCCGCCGACATGTCCGACGACTATAGGGTCGTACCTACTACCCCGGGACTCGATTGCCCCGGCACCGTCATGTCCAACGACTATCGGATCGTCCCCACGACCACGGGCCAAAGTTGGCCTGCCGCCGACATGTCCGACGACTATAGGGTCGTGCCCACGACCCGGGGACTAGATTGGCCCGCCGCCGACATGTCCGACGACTATAGGATCGCCTCCACGACCACGGGCCAATGTTGGCCAATCGCCGACATGTCCGACGACTATGGGGTCGTCCCCACGACCCCGGGCCACAGTTGGCAAGCCGCCGACATGTCCGATGACTATAGGGTCGTCCCCACGACCCCGGGCCAATGTTGGCCAATCGCCGACATGTCCGACGACTATGGGGTCGTCCCTACGACCCCGGGACTAGATTGGCCCGCCACCGTCATGTCCGACGACTATAGGGTCGTCCCCACGACCCCGGGACTAGATTGGCCCGCCACCGTCATGTCCAACGACTATAGGGTCGTCCCCACGACCATGGGCCAAAGTTGGCCAGCCGCCGATATGTCCAACGACTATTGGGTCGTCCCCACGACCCCGGGACTAGATTGGCCCGCCACCGTCAAGTCCGACGACTATAGGGTCGTCCCCACGACCCCGGGCAAATTTGGCAAGCCGCCGACATATCCGACGACTATAGGGTCGTCCCCACAACCCCGGGACTAGATTGGCCCGCCACCGTCAAGTCCGACGACTATAGGATCGTCTCCACGACCACGGCCCAAAGTTGGCCAGCCGCCGACATGTCCAACGACTATTGGGTCGTCCCCACGACCACGGGCCAAAGTTAGCCAGCCGCCGACATGTCCGACGACTATAGGGTCGTCCCGACGACCCCGGGCCAATGTTGGCCAATCGCCAACATGTCCGACGACTATAGGGTCGTCCCTACGACCCCGGGACTAGATTGGCCCGCCACCGTCATGTCCAACGATTATAGGGTCGTCCCCACGACCCCGGGACTAGATTGGCCCGCTACCGTCATGTCCGAAGACTATAGGGTCGTCCCCACGACCACGGACCAAAGTTGGCCAGCCGCCGACATGTCCGACGACTATAGGGTCGTCCCCACGACCCCGGGACTAGATTGACCCTAGACCGTCATGTCCGACGACTATCGGATCGTCCCCACGACCACGGGCGAAAGCTGGCCAGCCGCCGACATGTCCGACGACTATTGAGTCGTCCCCACGACCACGGGCCAAAGTTGGCCAGCCGCCGACATGTGCGACGACTATAGGGTCGTCCCCACGACCCCGGTACAAGGTTGGCCCGCCGCCGACTTGCCCGTCGACTATAGGGTCGTCCCCACGACCACGGGCCAAAGTTGGCCAGCCGCTGACATGTCCAACGACTATAGGGTCGTCCCCACGACCACGGGCCTAAGTTCGTCAGCCGCCGACATGTCCGACGACTATTGGATCGTCCCCACGACCACGGGCCAAAGTTGGCCAGCCGCCAACATGTCCGACGACTATAGGGTCGTCCCGACGACCCCGGGAATAGATTGGCCCGCCACCGTCATGTCCGACGACAATAGGGTCGTCCCCACGACCCCGGGTCTAGGTTGGCCAGCCGCCGACATGTCCGACGATTATAGAGTTGTCCCCACGACACCGGGCCAAAGTTGGCCAGCCGCTGACATGTCCAACGACTATAGGGTCGTCCCCACGACCACGGGCCAAAGTTGGCCAGCCGCCGACATGTCCGACGACTATTGGATCGTCCCCACGACCCCGGGGCTAGATTGCCCCGCCACCGTCATGTCCAACGACTATCGGATCGTCCCCACGACCAGGGGCCAAAGTTGGCCAGCCGCCGACATGTCCGACGACTATAGGGTCGTCCCCACGACCCCGGGACTAGATTGGCCAGCCGCCGACATGTCCGACGACTATAGGGTCGTCCCGACGACCCCGGGCCAATGTTGGCCAATCGCCAACATGTCCGACGACTATAGGGTCGTCCCTACGACCCCGGGACTAGATTGGCCCGTCACCGTCATGTCCAACGATTATAGGGTCGTCCCCACGACCCCGGGACTAGATTGGCCCGCTACCGTCATGTCCGAAGACTATAGGGTCGTCCCCACGACCACGGGCCAAAGTTGGCCAGCCGCTGACATGTCCAACGACTATAGGGTCGTCCCCACGACCACGGGCCTAAGTTCGTCAGCCGCCGACATGTCCGACGACTATTGGATCGTCCCCACGACCACGGGCCAAAGTTGGCCAGCCGCCGACATGTCCGACGACTATAGGGTCGTCCCCACGACCCCGGGACTACATTGACCCTAGACCGTCATGTCCGACGACTATCGGATCGTCCCCACGACCACGGGCGAAAGCTGGCCAGCCGCCGACATGTCCGACGACTATTGAGTCGTCCCCACGACCACGGGCCAAAGTTGGCCAGCCGCCGACATGTGCGACGACTATAGGGTCGTCCCCACGACCCCGGGACTAGATTGGCCCGCCACCGTCATGTCCGACGACTATTGGGTCGTCCCCACGACCCCGGGACAAGGGTGGCCTGCAGCCGACATGTCCGACGACTATAGAGTCGTCCCCAAGACACCGGGCCAAAGTTGGACAGTCGCCGACATGTCCGACGACTATAGCGTCGTCCACACGACCCAGAGAATAGATTGGCCCGCCGCCGTCATGTCCGACGACTATCGGATCGACCCCACGACCACGGACCAAAGTTGGCCAATCGCTGACATGTCCGACGACTATAGGGTGGTCCCTATGACCCCGGGACTAGATTGGCCCGCCACCGTCATGTCCGACGACAATAGGGTCGTACCCACGACCCCGGGCCAATGTTGGCCAATCGCCAACATGTCCGACGACTATAGGGTCGTCCCTACGACCCCGGGACTAGATTGGCCCGCCGCCGACATGTCCGACGACTATAGGGTCGTCCCCACGACCTCGGGACTAGGTTGGCCATCCGCCGACATGTCCGACGACTACAAGGTCGTCCCCACGACCTCGGGACTAGGTTGGCCAGCCGCCGACATGTCCGACGACTATAGGGTCGTCCCGACGACCCCGGGCCAATGTTGGCCAATCGCCAACATGTCCGACGACAATAGGGTCGTCCCCACGACCCAGAGAATAGATTGGCCCGCCACCGTCATGTCCGACGACAATAGGGTCGTCCCCACGACCCCGGTTCTAGGTTGGCCAGCCGCCGACATGTCCGACGACTATAGAGTTGTCCCCACGACACCGGGCCAAAGTTGGCCAGCCGCTGACATGTCCAACGACTATAGGGTCGTCCCCACGACCACGGGCCAAAGTTGGCCAGCCGCCGACATGTCCGACGACTATTGGATCGTCCCCACGACCCCGGGACTAGATTGGCCCGCCACCGTCATGTCCAACGACTATCGGATCGTCCCCACGACCAGGAGCCAAAGTTGGCCAGCCGCCGACATGTCCGACGACTATAGGGACGTCCCCACGACCCCGGGACTAGATTGGCCAGCCGCCGACATGTCCGACGACTATAGGGTCGTCCCGACGACCCCGGGCCAATGTTGGCCAATCGCCAACATGTCCGACGACTATAGGGTCGTCCCTACGACCCCGGGACTAGATTGGCCCGCCACCGTCATGTCCAACGATTATAGGGTCGTCCCCACGACCCCGGGACTAGATTGGCCCGCTACCGTCATGTCCGAAGACTATAGGGTCGTCCCCACGACCACGGGCCAAAGTTGGCCAGCCGCTGAGATGTCCAACGACTATAGGGTCGTCCCCACGACCACGGGCCTAAGTTCGTCAGCCGCCGACATGTCCGACGACTATTGGATCGTCCCCACGACCACGGGCCAAAGTTGGCCAGCCGCCGACATGTCCGACGACTATAGGGTCGTCCCCACGACCCCGGGACTAGATTGACCCTAGACCGTCATGTCCGACGACTATCGGATCGTCCCCACGACCACGGGCGAAAGCTGGCCAGCCGCCGACATGTCCGACGACTATTGAGTCGTCCCCACGACCACGGGCCAAAGTTGGCCAGCCGCCGACATGTGCGACGACTATAGGGTCGTCCCCACGACCCCGGGACTAGATTGGCCCGCCACAGTCATGTCCAACGACTATAGGGTCGTCCCCACGACCCCGGGCCAAAGTTGGCAAGGCGCTGAAATGTCCGACGACTATAGGGTCGTCCCCACGACCCTGGGCCAAAGTTGGCAAGCCGCCGAAATGTCCGGCGACTTTCGGGTCGTCCCCACGCCTACGGGCCAAAGTTGGCCAGCCGCCGACATGTCCGACGACTATTGGGTCGCCCCACGACCACGGGACTAGATTGGTCCGCCACCGTCATGTCCGACGACTATAGGGTTGTCCCCACGACCCCGGGCCAAAGTTGGCAAGCCGCCGAAATGTCCGACGACTGTAGGGTCGTCCCCACGACCCCGGGACTAGTTGGCCCGCCACCGACAAGTCCGACGACCTCGGGACTAGGTTGGCCAGCCGCCGACATGTCCGACGAATATAGGGTCGCCCCCACGACCTCGGGACTAGGTTGGCCAGCCGCCGACATGTTCGACGACTATAGGGTCGTCCCCACGACCCCGGGCCAATGTTGGCAAGCCGCCGAAGTGTCCGACGACTGTAGGGTCGTCCCCACGACCCCGGGACTAGATTGGCCCGCCACCGTCAAGTCCGACGACCTCGTACTAGGTTGGCCAGCCGCCGACATGTCCGACGACTATAGGGTCGCCCCCACGACCTCGGGAGTAGGTTCGCCAGCCGCCGACATGTCCGACGACTATAGGGTCGTCCCCATGACCCCGGGACTAGGCTGACCTGCCGCCAACATATCCGACGACTATAGGGTCGTCCCCACGACCACGGGCCAAAGTTGGCCAGCCGCCGACATGTCCAATGACTATTGGGTCGCCCCACGACCGCGGGACAAAGTTGGCCAGCCGCCGACATGTCCGATGACTATATGGTCGTCCCCACGACCCCGGGACTAGATTGGCCCGCCACCGTCATGTCCAACGACTATAGGGTCGTCCCCACAACCACGGGCCAAAGTTGGCCAGCCGCCGACATGTCCAACGACTGTTGGGTCGTCCCCACGACCACGGGCCAAAGTTGGCCAGCCGCCGACATGTCCGACGACTCTAGGGTCGTCCCCATGACCCCGGGACTAGATTGGTCCGCCACCGTCATGTCCGACGACTATAGGGTCGTCCCCATGACCCCGGGCCAAATTTGGCAAGCCGCCGAAATGTCCGACGACTGTAGGGTCGTCCCCACGACCCCGGGACTAGATTGGCCCGCCACCGTGAAGTCCGACGACTATAGGGTCGTCCCCACGACCTCGGGACTAGGTTGGCCAGCCGCCGACATGTCCGATGACTATAGGGTCGTCCCCACGACCCCGGGCCAATGTTGGCCAATCGCCGACATGTCCGACGACTATGGGGTCGTCCCTACGACCCCGGGACTAGATTGGCCCGCCACCGTCATGTCCAACGACTATAGGGTCGTCCCCACGACCCCGGGCCAAAGTTGGCATGCCGCTGACATGTCCAACGACTATAGGGTCGTCCCCACGACCACGGGCCAAAGTTAGCCAGCCGCCGACATGTCCGACGACTATAGGGTCGACCCCACGACCCCAGGACTAGATTGGCCCGCCAGCGACCAGTCCGACGACTATAGGGTCGTCCCCACGACCTCGGGACTAGGTTGGCCAGCCGCAGACATGTCCGACGACTATAGGGTCGTCCCCACGACCCCGGGACTAGATTGGCCTGCCACCGTCATGTCCAACGACTATAGGGTCGTCCCCACGACCATGGGCCAAAGTTGGCCAGCCGCCGATATGTCCAACGACTATTGGGTCGTCCCCACGACCCCGGGACTAGATTGGCCCGCCACCGTCAAGTCCGACGACTATAGGATCGTCTCCACGACCACGGCCCAAAGTTGGCCAGCCGCCGACATGTCCAACGACTATTGGGTCGTCCCCACGACCACGGGCCAAAGTTAGCCAGCCGCCGACATGTCCGACGACTATAGGGTCGTCCCCACGACCCCGGGACTAGATTGGCCC
Organism: Andrena praecox; assembly: GCA_963932275.1. Lineage (NCBI taxonomy): Eukaryota > Metazoa > Arthropoda > Insecta > Hymenoptera > Andrenidae > Andrena > Andrena praecox. The sequence goes on from OZ010730.1 coordinate 23,460,152, forward strand.
GCCAGCGACCAGTCCGACGACTATAGGGTCGTCCCCACGACCTCGGGACTAGGTTGGCCAGCCGCAGACATGTCCGACGACTATAGGGTCGTCCCCACGACCCCGGGACTAGATTGGCCTGCCACCGTCATGTCCAACGACTATAGGGTCGTCCCCACGACCCCGGGCCAATTTTGGCCAGCCGCCGACATGTTCGACGACTATAGGGTCGTCCCCACGACCCCGGGACTAGGTTGGCTCGCCACCGTCATGTCTGACGAATATAGGGTCGTCCCCACGACCACGGGCTAAAGTTGGCCAGCCGCCGACTTGTCCGACGACTATAGGGTCGTCCCCATGACCCGGGACTAGACTGGCCCGCCACCGTCATGTCCGACGACTATAGGGTCGTCCCCACGACCCCGGGCCAAAGTTAGCCAGCCGCTGATATGTCCGACGACTATAGGGTCGTCCCCACGACCCGGGACTAGACTGGCCCGCCACCGACATGTCCGACGAATATAGAGTCGTCCCCACGACCCCGGGTCAATGTTGGCTCGCCGCCGACATGTCCGACGACTATAGGGTCGTCCCCACGACCCCTGGGCCAAAGTTGGACAGCCACCGACCTTTCCGACGACTATAGGGTCGTCCCCACGACCACGGGCCAAAGTTGGCCAGCCGCCGACATGTCCGACGACTATAGGGTCGTCCCCACGACCCGGGACTAGACTGGCCCGCCACCGTCATGTCCGACGACTATAGGGTCGTCCCCACGACCCCCGGACTAGGTTGGCCGGCCGCCGACTTGTCCGACGACTATAGGGTCGTCCCCACGACCGCCCCACTAGGTGGGCTCGCCGCCGACTTGTCCGACGACTATAGGGTCGTTCCCACGACCCCGGGCTAAAGTTGGCAAGCTGCCGACTTATCCGACGACTATAGGGTCGTCCCCACGACCCCGGGACTAGGTAGGCCCGCCGCCGACTTGTCCGACCACTATAGGGTCGTCCCCACGACCCCGGGACTAGATTGGCCCGCCACCGTTATGTCCGACGACTATAGGGTCGTCCCCACGACCACGGGCCAAAGTTGGCCAGCCGGCGACATGTCCGACGACTATAGGGTCATCCCCAGGACCTCGGGACTAGGTTGGCCCGCCGGCGACATGTCCGACGACTATAGGGTCGTCCCCACGACCCGGGACTAGACTGGCCCGCCACCGTCATTTCCGACGACTATAGTGTCGTCCCCACGACCCCCGGACTAGGTTGGCCGGCCGCCGACTTGTCCGACGACTATAGGGTCGTCTCCACGACCCCCCGAATAGGTGGGCTCGCCGCCGACATGTCCGACGACTATAGGGTCGTCCCCACGACCACGGGCCAAAGTTGGCCAGCCGCCGACATATCCGACGACTATAGGGTCGTCCCCACGACCACGGGCCAATGTTGGCCAGCCGCTGACTTGTCCGACGACTTAGGGTCGTCCCCACGACCGCGGGGCTAGATTGGCTCGCCGCCGACTTGCCCGACGACTGTAGGGTCGTCCCCACGACTCCGTGCCAAAGTTGGCAAGCTGCCGACTTGTCCGACGACTATAGGGTCGTCCCCACGACCCCGGGAATAGATTGGCCCGCCACCGTCATTTCCGACGACAATAGGGTCGTCCCCACGACCACGGGTCAAAGTTGGCCAGCCGCCGACATATCCGACGACTATAGGGTCGCCCACACGACCACGGGCCAAAGTTGTCCAGCCGCCGACTTGTCCGAAGACTATAGGCTCGTCCCCACGTCCCCGGGTCATATTTGGCCAGCCGCCGACATGTCCGACGACTATAGGGTCGTCCCCACGACCCCGGGACTAGGTTGGCTCGCCACCGTCATGTCTGACGACTATAGGGTCGTCCCCACGACCACGGGCGAAAGTTGGCCAGCCGCCGACTTGTCCGACGACTATAGGGTCGTCCCCACGACCACGGGCCAAAGTTGGCCAGCCGGCGACATGTCCGACGACTATAGGGTCGTCCATACGACCCCGGGACTAGGTTGGCCCGCCGCAGACTTCTCCGACGACTATAGGGTCGTCCCCACGACCCCCGGACTAGGTTGGCTCGCCGCCGACTTGTCCGACGAGTATAGGGTCGTCCCCACGACTCCGGGACTAGGTTGCCCCGCCGCCGACTTGTCCGACGACTATAGGGTCGTCCCCACGACCCCGGGCCAAAGTTGGCAAGCCGCCGACATGTCCGACGACTATTGGATCGCCCCCACGACCACGGGCCAAAGTTGGCCAGCCGCCGACATGTCCGACGACTATAGGGTCGTCCCCACGACCACGGGCCAAAGTTGGCCAGCCGCCGACATGTCCGACGGCTATAGGGTCGCCCCCACGACCCCGGGTCTAGGTTGGCCAGCCGCCGACATGTCCGACGACTATAGAGTCGTCCCCACGACACCGGGCCAAAGTTGGCCAGCCGCTGACATGTCCAACGACTATAGGGTCGTCCCCATGACCACGGGCCAAAGTTGGCCAGCCGCCGACATGTCCGACGACTATAGGGTCGTCCCCACGACCCCGGGACTAGGTTGGCCAGCCGCCGACATGTCCGACGACTATAGGGTCGACCCGACGACCCCGGGCCAATGTTGGCCAATCGCCAACATGTCCGACGACTATAGGGTCGTCCCTACGACCCCGGGACTAGATTGGCCCGCCACCGTCAAGTCCGACGACCTCGGGACTAGGTTGGCCAGCCGCCGACATGTCCGACGACTATAGGGTCGCCCCCACGACGTCGGGCCAATTTTGGCCAGCCGCCGACATGTCCGACGACTATAGGGTCGTCCCCACGACCCCGGGCCAAATTTGGCAAGCCGCCGAAATGTCCGACGACTGTAGGGTCGTCCCCACGACCCCGGGAATAGATTGGCCCGCCACCGTCAAGTCCGACGACTATAGGGTCGTCCCCACGACCCCGGGCCAAAGTTGGCAAGCCGCCGAAATGTCCGACGACTGTAGGGTCGTCCCCACGACCCCCGGACTAGATTGGCCCGCCACCGTCATGTCCAACGACTATCGGATCGTCCCCACGACCACGGGCCAAAGTTGGCCAGCCGCCGACATGTCCGACGACTGTAGGGTCGTCCCCACAACCCCGGGACTAGATTGGCCCGCCACCGTCAAGTCCGACGACTATAGGGTCGTCCCCACGACCCCGGGCCAAAGTTGGCAAGCCGCCGAAATGTCCGACGACTGTAGGGTCGTCCCCACAACCCCGGGACTAGATTGGCCCGCCACCGTCAAGTCCGACGACTATAGGGTCGTCCCCACGACCCCGGGCCAAAGTTGGCAAGCCGCCGAAATGTCCGACGACTATGGGGTCGTCCCTACGACCCCGGGACTAGATTGGCCCGCCACCGTCATGTCCAACGACTATAGGGTCGTCCCCACGACCCCGGGCCAAAGTTGGCATGCCGCTGACATGTCCAACGACTATAGGGTCGTCCCCACGACCACGGGCCAAAGTTAGCCAGCCGCCGACATGTCCGACGACTATAGGGTCGACCCCACGACCCCAGGACTAGATTGGCCCGCCAGCGACCAGTCCGACGACTATAGGGTCGTCCCCACGACCTCGGGACTAGGTTGGCCAGCCGCAGACATGTCCGACGACTATAGGGTCGTCCCCACGACCCCGGGACTAGATTGGCCTGCCACCGTCATGTCCAACGACTATAGGGTCGTCCCCACGACCATGGGCCAAAGTTGGCCAGCCGCCGATATGTCCAACGACTATTGGGTCGTCCCCACGACCCCGGGACTAGATTGGCCCGCCACCGTCAAGTCCGACGACTATAGGATCGTCTCCACGACCACGGCCCAAAGTTGGCCAGCCGCCGACATGTCCAACGACTATTGGGTCGTCCCCACGACCACGGGCCAAAGTTAGCCAGCCGCCGACATGTCCGACGACTATAGGGTCGTCCCCACGACCCCGGGACTAGATTGGCCCGCCAGCGACCAGTCCGACGACTATAGGGTCGTCCCCACGACCTCGGGACTAGGTTGGCCAGCCGCAGACATGTCCGACGACTATAGGGTCGTCCCCACGACCCCGGGACTAGATTGGCCTGCCACCGTCATGTCCAACGACTATAGGGTCGTCCCCACGACCCCGGGCCAATTTTGGCCAGCCGCCGACATGTTCGACGACTATAGGGTCGTCCCCACGACCCCGGGACTAGGTTGGCTCGCCACCGTCATGTCTGACGAATATAGGGTCGTCCCCACGACCACGGGCTAAAGTTGGCCAGCCGCCGACTTGTCCGACGACTATAGGGTCGTCCCCATGACCCGGGACTAGACTGGCCCGCCACCGTCATGTCCGACGACTATAGGGTCGTCCCCACGACCCCGGGCCAAAGTTAGCCAGCCGCTGATATGTCCGACGACTATAGGGTCGTCCCCACGACCCGGGACTAGACTGGCCCGCCACCGACATGTCCGACGAATATAGAGTCGTCCCCACGACCCCGGGTCAATGTTGGCTCGCCGCCGACATGTCCGACGACTATAGGGTCGTCCCCACGACCCCTGGGCCAAAGTTGGACAGCCACCGACCTTTCCGACGACTATAGGGTCGTCCCCACGACCACGGGCCAAAGTTGGCCAGCCGCCGACATGTCCGACGACTATAGGGTCGTCCCCACGACCCGGGACTAGACTGGCCCGCCACCGTCATGTCCGACGACTATAGGGTCGTCCCCACGACCCCCGGACTAGGTTGGCCGGCCGCCGACTTGTCCGACGACTATAGGGTCGTCCCCACGACCGCCCCACTAGGTGGGCTCGCCGCCGACTTGTCCGACGACTATAGGGTCGTTCCCACGACCCCGGGCTAAAGTTGGCAAGCTGCCGACTTATCCGACGACTATAGGGTCGTCCCCACGACCCCGGGACTAGGTAGGCCCGCCGCCGACTTGTCCGACCACTATAGGGTCGTCCCCACGACCCCGGGACTAGATTGGCCCGCCACCGTTATGTCCGACGACTATAGGGTCGTCCCCACGACCACGGGCCAAAGTTGGCCAGCCGGCGACATGTCCGACGACTATAGGGTCATCCCCAGGACCTCGGGACTAGGTTGGCCCGCCGGCGACATGTCCGACGACTATAGGGTCGTCCCCACGACCCGGGACTAGACTGGCCCGCCACCGTCATTTCCGACGACTATAGTGTCGTCCCCACGACCCCCGGACTAGGTTGGCCGGCCGCCGACTTGTCCGACGACTATAGGGTCGTCTCCACGACCCCCCGAATAGGTGGGCTCGCCGCCGACATGTCCGACGACTATAGGGTCGTCCCCACGACCACGGGCCAAAGTTGGCCAGCCGCCGACATATCCGACGACTATAGGGTCGTCCCCACGACCACGGGCCAATGTTGGCCAGCCGCTGACTTGTCCGACGACTTAGGGTCGTCCCCACGACCGCGGGGCTAGATTGGCTCGCCGCCGACTTGCCCGACGACTGTAGGGTCGTCCCCACGACTCCGTGCCAAAGTTGGCAAGCTGCCGACTTGTCCGACGACTATAGGGTCGTCCCCACGACCCCGGGAATAGATTGGCCCGCCACCGTCATTTCCGACGACAATAGGGTCGTCCCCACGACCACGGGTCAAAGTTGGCCAGCCGCCGACATATCCGACGACTATAGGGTCGCCCACACGACCACGGGCCAAAGTTGTCCAGCCGCCGACTTGTCCGAAGACTATAGGCTCGTCCCCACGTCCCCGGGTCATATTTGGCCAGCCGCCGACATGTCCGACGACTATAGGGTCGTCCCCACGACCCCGGGACTAGGTTGGCTCGCCACCGTCATGTCTGACGACTATAGGGTCGTCCCCACGACCACGGGCGAAAGTTGGCCAGCCGCCGACTTGTCCGACGACTATAGGGTCGTCCCCACGACCACGGGCCAAAGTTGGCCAGCCGGCGACATGTCCGACGACTATAGGGTCGTCCATACGACCCCGGGACTAGGTTGGCCCGCCGCAGACTTCTCCGACGACTATAGGGTCGTCCCCACGACCCCCGGACTAGGTTGGCTCGCCGCCGACTTGTCCGACGAGTATAGGGTCGTCCCCACGACTCCGGGACTAGGTTGCCCCGCCGCCGACTTGTCCGACGACTATAGGGTCGTCCCCACGACCCCGGGCCAAAGTTGGCAAGCCGCCGACATGTCCGACGACTATTGGATCGCCCCCACGACCACGGGCCAAAGTTGGCCAGCCGCCGACATGTCCGACGACTATAGGGTCGTCCCCACGACCACGGGCCAAAGTTGGCCAGCCGCCGACATGTCCGACGGCTATAGGGTCGCCCCCACGACCCCGGGTCTAGGTTGGCCAGCCGCCGACATGTCCGACGACTATAGAGTCGTCCCCACGACACCGGGCCAAAGTTGGCCAGCCGCTGACATGTCCAACGACTATAGGGTCGTCCCCATGACCACGGGCCAAAGTTGGCCAGCCGCCGACATGTCCGACGACTATAGGGTCGTCCCCACGACCCCGGGACTAGGTTGGCCAGCCGCCGACATGTCCGACGACTATAGGGTCGACCCGACGACCCCGGGCCAATGTTGGCCAATCGCCAACATGTCCGACGACTATAGGGTCGTCCCTACGACCCCGGGACTAGATTGGCCCGCCACCGTCAAGTCCGACGACCTCGGGACTAGGTTGGCCAGCCGCCGACATGTCCGACGACTATAGGGTCGCCCCCACGACGTCGGGCCAATTTTGGCCAGCCGCCGACATGTCCGACGACTATAGGGTCGTCCCCACGACCCCGGGCCAAATTTGGCAAGCCGCCGAAATGTCCGACGACTGTAGGGTCGTCCCCACGACCCCGGGAATAGATTGGCCCGCCACCGTCAAGTCCGACGACTATAGGGTCGTCCCCACGACCCCGGGCCAAAGTTGGCAAGCCGCCGAAATGTCCGACGACTGTAGGGTCGTCCCCACGACCCCCGGACTAGATTGGCCCGCCACCGTCATGTCCAACGACTATCGGATCGTCCCCACGACCACGGGCCAAAGTTGGCCAGCCGCCGACATGTCCGACGACTGTAGGGTCGTCCCCACAACCCCGGGACTAGATTGGCCCGCCACCGTCAAGTCCGACGACTATAGGGTCGTCCCCACGACCCCGGGCCAAAGTTGGCAAGCCGCCGAAATGTCCGACGACTGTAGGGTCGTCCCCACAACCCCGGGACTAGATTGGCCCGCCACCGTCAAGTCCGACGACTATAGGGTCGTCCCCACGACCCCGGGCCAAAGTTGGCAAGCCGCCGAAATGTCCGACGACTGTAGGGTCGTCCCCACGACCACGGGCCAAAGTTGGCCAGACGCCGACATGTCCGACGACTATTGGGTCGTCCCCACGACCATGGGCCAAAGTTGGCCAGCCGCCGACATGTCCGACGACTATAGGGTCGTCCCCTCGACCCCGGGCCAATAATGGCCAATCGCCGACATGTCCGACGACTATAGGGTCGTACCTACTACCCCGGGACTCGATTGCCCCGGCACCGTCATGTCCAACGACTATCGGATCGTCCCCACGACCACGGGCCAAAGTTGGCCTGCCGCCGACATGTCCGACGACTATAGGGTCGTGCCCACGACCCGGGGACTAGATTGGCCCGCCGCCGACATGTCCGACGACTGTAGGGTTATCGCCACGACCCTGGGCCTATGTTGGCCTGCCGTCGACTTGCCCGACGACTATAGGGTCGTCCCCACGACCACGGGCCAAAGTTGGCCAGCCGCCGACTTGTCCGAGGACTATAGGGTCGTCCCCACGACCCCCGGACTAGGTTGGCCCGCCACCGTCAAGTCCGACGACTATAGGGTCGTCCCCACGACCACGGGCCAAAGTTGGCCAGCCGCCGACATATCCGACGACTATAGGGTCGTCCCCACGACCCCGGGCCAAAGCTGGCCAGCCGCCGACATGTCCGACGACTATAGGGTCGTCCCCACGACCCGCGACTAGAGTGGCCCGCCACCGTCATGTCCGACGACTATATGGTCGTCCCCACGACCACGGGCCAATGTTGGCCAGCCGCTGACATGTCCGACGACTATAGGGTCGTCTCCACGACCGCGGGACTAGATTGGCTCGCCGCCGGCTTGTCCGACGATTATAGGGTCGTCCCCACGACCCCGGGACTAGGTTGGCCCGCCGCCGACTTGTCCGACGACTATAGGGTCCTCCCCACGATCACGGGCCAAAGTTGGCCAGCCGCCGACATGTCCGACGACTATAGGGTCCTCCCCACGACCCTGGAATAGACTGGCCCGCCACCGACATGTCCGACGACTATAGGGTCGTCCCCACGACCCGGGACTAGACTGGCCCGCCACCGTCATGTCCGACGACTATAGGGTCGTCCCCACGACCCCCGGACTAGGTTGGCCGGCCGCCGACTTGTCCGACGACTATAGGGTCGTCCCCACGACCACGGGCCAATGTAGTCCAGCCGCTGACTTGTCCGACGACTATAGGGTCGTCCCCACGACCCGGGACTAGAGTGGCCCGCCACCGTCATGTCCGACGACTATATGGTCGTCCCCACGACCACGGGCCAATGTAGGCCAGCCGCTGACTTGTCCGACGACTATAGGGTCGTCCCCACGACCGCGGGACTAGATTGGCTCGCCGCCGACTTGTCCGACGACTATAGGGTCGTCCCCACGACCACGGGCCAAAGTTGGCCAGCCGGCGACATGTCCGACGACTATAGGGTCATCCCCACGACCCCGGGACTAGGTTGGCCCGCCGGCGACTTGTCCGACGACTATAGGGTCGTCCCCACGACCCCGGGACTAGATTGGCCCGCCACCGTCATTTCCGACGACTATAGGGTCGTCCCCACGACCACGGGCCAAAGTTGGCCAGCCGCCGACATGTCCGACGACTATAGGGTCGTCCCCACGACCCGGGACTAGACTGGCCCGCCACCGTCATGTCCGACGACTATAGTGTCGTCCCCACGACCCCGGGTCAATTTTGGCTCCCCGCCGACATGTCCGACGACTATAGGGTCGTCCCCACGACCCCTGGGCCAAAGTTGGACAGCCACCGACATTTCCGACAACTATAGGGTCGTCCCCACGACCACGGGCCAAAGTTGGCCAGCCGCCGACATGTCCGACGACTATAGGGTCGTCCCCACGACCCGGGACTAGACTGGCCCGCCACCGTCATGTCCGACGACTATAGTGTCGTCCCCACGACCCCCGGACTAGGTTGGCCGGCCGCCGACTTGTCCGACGACTATAGGGTCGTCCCCATGACCGCCCCACTAGGTGGGCTCGCCGCCGACTTGTCCGACGACTATAGGGTCGTTCCCACGACCCCGGGCCAACGTTGGCAAGCTGCCGACTTATCCGACGACTATAGGGTCGTCCCCACGACCCCGGGCCAAAGTTGGCATGCCGCCGACATGTCCGACGACTATAGGGTCGTCCCCACGACCCCGGACTAGACTGGCCCGCCACCGTCATGTTCGACGACTATAGGGTCGTCACCACGACCCCCGGACTAGGTTGGCCGGCCGCCGACTTGTCCGACGACTATAGGGTCGTCCCCACGACCCCGGGCCAAAGTTGGCCAGCCGCTGATATGTCCGACGACTATAGGGTCGTCCCCACGACCCGGGACTAGACTGGCCCGCCACCGACATGTCCGACGACTATAGAGTCGTCCCCACGACCCCGGGTCAATGTTGGCTCGCCGCCGACATGTCCGACGACTATAGGGTCGTCCCCACGACCCCTGGGCCAAAGTTGGACAGCCACCGACCTTTCCGACGACTATAGGGTCGTCCCCACGACCACGGGCCAAAGTTGGCCAGCCGCCGACATGTCCGACGACTATAGGGTCGTCCCCACGACCCGGGACTAGACTGGCCCGCCACCGTCATGTCCGACGACTATAGGGTCGTCCCCACGACCCCCGGACTAGGTTGGCCGGCCGCCGACTTGTCCGACGACTATAGGGTCGTCCCCACGACCCCCCGACTAGGTGGGCTCGCCGCCGAATTGTCCGACGACTATAGGGTCGTTCCCACGACCCCGGGCCAAAGTTGGCAAGCTGCCGACCTATCCGACGACTATAGGGTCGTCCCCACGACCCCGGGACTAGGTAGGCCCGCCGCCGACTTGTCCGACGACTATAGGGTCGTCCCCACGACCCCGGGACTAGATTGGCCCGCCACCGTTATGTCCGACGACTATAGGGTCGTCCCCACGACCCCGGGACTAGGTTGGCTCGCCACCGTCATGTCTGACGACTATAGGGTCTTCCCCACGACCACGGGCCAAAGTTGGCCAGCCGCCGACATGTCCGACGACTATAGGGTCATCCCCACGACCCCGGGACTAGGTTGGCCCGCCGCCGACTTGTCCGACGACTATAGGGTCGTCCCCACGACCCCCCGACTAGGTGGGCTCGCCGCCGACTTGTCCGACGACTATAGGGTCGTCCCCACGACCACGGGCCAAAGTTGGCCAGCCGCCGGCTTGTCCGACGATTATTGGGTCGTCCCCACGACCCCGGGACTAGGTTGGCCCGCCGCCGACTTGTCCGACGACTATAGGGTCCTCCCCACGATCACGGGCCAAAGTTGGCCAGCCGCCGACATGTCCGACGACTATAGGGTCCTCCCCACGACCCTGGAATAGACTGGCCCGCCACCGACATGTCCGACGACTATAGGGTCGTCCCCACGACCCGGGACTAGACTGGCCCGCCACCGTCATGTCCGACGACTATAGGGTCGTCCCCACGACCCCCGGACTAGGTTGGCCGGCCGCCGACTTGTCCGACGACTATAGGGTCGTCCCCACGACCACGGGCCAATGTAGTCCAGCCGCTGACTTGTCCGACGACTATAGGGTCGTCCCCACGACCCGGGACTAGAGTGGCCCGCCACCGTCATGTCCGACGACTATATGGTCGTCCCCACGACCACGGGCCAATGTAGGCCAGCCGCTGACTTGTCCGACGACTATAGGGTCGTCCCCACGACCCCGGGACTAGATTGGCCCGCCACCGTTATGTCCGACGACTATAGGGTCGTCCCCACGACCACGGGCCAAAGTTGGCCAGCCGGCGACATGTCCGACGACTATAGGGTCATCCCCACGACCCCGGGACTAGGTTGGCCCGCCGGCGACTTGTCCGACGACTATAGGGTCGTCCCCACGACCCCGGGACTAGATTGGCCCGCCACCGTCATTTCCGACGACTATAGGGTCGTCCCCACGACCACGGGCCAAGGTTGGCCAGCCGCCGACATGTCCGACGACTATAGGGTCGTCCCCACGACCCGGGACTAGACTGGCCCGCCACCGACATGTCCGACGACTATAGAGTCGTCACCACGACCCCGGGTCAATTTTGGCTCGCCGCCGACATGTCCGACGACTATAGGGTCGTCCCCACGACCCCTGGGCCAAAGTTGGACAGCCACCGACATTTCCGACGACTATAGGGTCGTCCCCACGACCACGGGCCAAAGTTGGCCAGCCGCCGACATGTCCGACGACTATAGGGTCGTCCCCACAACCCGGGACAAGACTGGCCCGCCACCGTCATGTCCGACGACTATAGTGTCGTCCCCACGACCCCGGGTCAATTTTGGCTCCCCGCCGACATGTCCGACGACTATAGGGTCGTCCCCACGACCCCTGGGCCAAAGTTGGACAGCCACCGACATTTCCGACAACTATAGGGTCGTCCCCACGACCACGGGCCAAAGTTGGCCAGCCGCCGACATGTCCGACGACTATAGGGTCGTCCCCACGACCCGGGACTAGACTGGCCCGCCACCGTCATGTCCGACGACTATAGTGTCGTCCCCACGACCCCCGGACTAGGTTGGCCGGCCGCCGACTTGTCCGACGACTATAGGGTCGTCCCCATGACCGCCCCACTAGGTGGGCTCGCCGCCGACTTGTCCGACGACTATAGGGTCGTTCCCACGACCCCGGGCCAACGTTGGCAAGCTGCCGACTTATCCGACGACTATAGGGTCGTCCCCACGACCCCGGGCCAAAGTTGGCATGCCGCCGACATGTCCGACGACTATAGGGTCGTCCCCACGACCCCGGACTAGACTGGCCCGCCACCGTCATGTTCGACGACTATAGGGTCGTCACCACGACCCCCGGACTAGGTTGGCCGGCCGCCGACTTGTCCGACGACTATAGGGTCGTCCCCACGACCCCGGGCCAAAGTTGGCCTGCCGCTGATATGTCCGACGACTATAGGGTCGTCCCCACGACCCGGGACTAGACTGGCCCGCCACCGACATGTCCGACGACTATAGAGTCGTCCCCACGACCCCGGGTCAATGTTGGCTCGCCGCCGACATGTACGACGACTATAGGGTCGTCCCCACGACCCCTGGGCCAAAGTTGGACAGCCACCGACCTTTCCGACGACTATAGGGTCGTCCCCACGACCACGGGCCAAAGTTGGCCAGCCGCCGACATGTCCGACGACTATAGGGTCGTCCCCACGACCCGGGACTAGACTGGCCCGCCACCGTCATGTCCGACGACTATAGGGTCGTCCCCACGACCCCGGGACTAGGTTGGCTCGCCACCGTCATGTCTGACGACTATAGGGTCGTCCCCACGACCACGGGCCAAAGTTGGCCAGCCGCCGACATGTCCGACGACTATAGGGTCATCCCCACGACCCCGGGACTAGGTTGGCCCGCCGCCGACTTGTCCGACGACTATAGGGTCGTCCCCACGACCCCGGGACTAGGTGGGCTCGCCGCCGAATTGTCCGACGACTATAGGGTCGTTCCCACGACCCCGGGCCAAAGTTGGCAAGCTGCCGACCTATCCGACGACTATAGGGTCGTCCCCACGACCCCGGGACTAGGTAGGCCCGCCGCCGACTTGTCCGACGACTATAGGGTCGTCCCCACGACCCCGGGACTAGATTGGCCCGCCACCGTTATGTCCGACGACTATAGGGTCGTCCCCACGACCCCGGGACTAGGTTGGCTCGCCACCGTCATGTCTGACGACTATAGGGTCGTCCCCACGACCACGGGCCAAAGTTGGCCAGCCGCCGACATGTCCGACGACTATAGGGTCATCCCCACGACCCCGGGACTAGGTTGGCCCGCCGCCGACTTGTCCGACGACTATAGGGTCGTCCCCACGACCCCGGGACTAGGTTGGCTCGCCACCGACATGTCTGACGACTATAGGGTCGTCCCCACGACCCCGGGACTAGATTGGCCCGCCACCGTCAAGTCCGACGACTATAGGGTCGTCCTCACGACCTCGGGCCAAAGTTGGACACCCGCCGACTTGTCCGACGACTATAGGGTCGTCCCCACGACCCCCGGACTAGGTTGGCCGGCCGCCGGCTTGTCCGACGACTATAGGGTCGTCCCCACGACCCCCCGACTAGGTGGGCTCGCCGCCGACTTGTCCGACGACTATAGGGTCGTCCCCACGACCACGGGCCAAAGTTGGCCAGCCGCCGGCTTGTCCGACGATTATTGGGTCGTCCCCACGACCCCGGGACTAGGTTGGCCCGCCGCCGACTTGTCCGACGACTATAGGGTCGTCCCCACGACCCCGGGCCAAAGTTGGCCAGCCGCTGATATGTCCGACGACTATACGGTCGTCCCCACGACCCCGGAAATAGATTGGCCCGCCACCGTCATTTCCGACGACTATAGGGTCGTCCCCACGACGCCGGGCCAAAGTTGGCCAGCCGCCGACATGTCCGACGACTATAGGGTCGTCCCCACGACCCGGGACTAGACTGGCCCGCCACCGTCATGTCCGACGACTATAGGGTCGTCCCCACGACCCCCGGACTAGGTTGGCCGGCCGCCGACTTGTCCGACGACTATAGGGTCGTCCCCACGACCGCCCCACTAGGTGGGCCCGCCACCGTCATGTCCGACGACTATATGGTCGTCCCCACGACCACGGGCCAATGTAGGCCAGCCGCTGACTTGTCCGACGACTATAGGGTCGTCCCCACGACCGCGGGACTAGATTGGCTCGCCGCCGACTTGTCCGACGACTATAGGGTCGTCCCCACGACCCGGGACTAGAGTGGCCCGCCACCGTGAAGTCCGACGACAGTAGGGTCGTCCCCACGACCACGGGACTATATTGGCCCGCCACCGTCATTTCCGACGACTATAGGGTCGTCCCCACGACCACGGGCCAAAGTTGGCCAGCCGCCGACTTGTCCGACGACTGTAGGGTCGTCCCCATGACCCGGGACTAGACTGGCCCGCCACCGTCATGTCCGACGACTATAGGGTCGTCCCCACGACTACGGGCCAAAGTTGGCCAGCCGCCGACATGTCCGACGACTATAGGGTCCTCCCCACGACCCTGGAATAGACTGGCCCGCCACCGACATGTCCGACGACTATAGGGTCGTCCCCACGACCCGGGACTAGACTGGCCCGCCACCGTCATGTCCGACGACTATAGGGTCGTCCCCACGACCCCCGGACTAGGTTGGCCGGCCGCCGACTTGTCCGACGACTATAGGGTCGTCCCCACGACCACGGGCCAATGTAGTCCAGCCGCTGACTTGTCCGACGACTATAGGGTCGTCCCCACGACCCGGGACTAGAGTGGCCCGCCACCGTCATGTCCGACGACTATATGGTCGTCCCCACGACCACGGACCAATGTAGGCCAGCCGCTGACTTGTCCGACGACTATAGGGTCGTCCCCACGACCGCGGGACTAGATTGGCTCGCCGCCGACTTGTCCGACGACTATAGGGTCGTCCCCACGACCCCGGGCCAAAGTTGGCCAGCCGCCGACATGTCCGACGACTATAGGGTCGTCCCCACGACCCGGGACTAGAGTGGCCCGCCACCGTGAAGTCCGACGACAGTAGGGTCGTCCCCACGACCACGGGACTAGATTGGCCCGCCACCGTCATTTCCGACGACTATAGGGTCGTCCCCACGACCACGGGCCAAAGTTGGCCAGCCGCCGACTTGTCCGACGACTGTAGGGTCGTCCCCATGACCCGGGACTAGACTGGCCCGCCACCGTCATGTCCGACGACTATAGGGTCGTCCCCACGACTACGGGCCAAAGTTGGCCAGCCGCCGACATGTCCGACGACTATAGGGTCGTCCCCACGACCCGGGACTTGACTGGCCCGCCACCGACATGTCCGACGACTATAGGGTCGTCCCCACGACCCCCGGACTAGGTTGGCCGGCCGCCGGCTTGTCCGACGACTATAGGGTCGTCCCCACGACCCCCCGACTAGGTGGGCTCGCCGCCGACTTGTCCGACGACTATAGGGTCGTCCCCATGACCCGGGACTAGACTGGCCCGCCACCGTCATGTCCGACGACTATAGGGTCGTCCCCACGACCCCGGGCCAAAGTTAGCCAGCCGCTGATATGTCCGACGACTATAGGGTCGTCCCCACGACCGCGGGACTAGATTGGCTCGCCGCCGACTTGTCCGACGACTATAGGGTCGTCCCCACGACCACGGGCCAAAGTTGGCCAGCCGCCGACATATCCGACGACTATAGGGTCGTCCCCACGACCCCGGGCCAAAGTTGGCCAGCCGCCGACATGTCCGACGACTATAGGGTCGTCCCCACGACCCGGGACTAGAGTGGCCCGCCACCGTGAAGTCCGACGACAGTAGGGTCGTCCCCACGACCACGGGACTATATTGGCCCGCCACCGTCATTTCCGACGACTATAGGGTCGTCCCCACGACCACGGGCCAAAGTTGGCCAGCCGCCGACTTGTCCGACGACTGTAGGGTCGTCCCCATGACCCGGGACTAGACTGGCCCGCCACCGTCATGTCCGACGACTATAGGGTCGTCCCCACGACTACGGGCCAAAGTTGGCCAGCCGCCGACATGTCCGACGACTATAGGGTCGTCCCCACGACCCGGGACTTGACTGGCCCGCCACCGACATGTCCGACGACTATAGGGTCGTCCCCGCGACCCCCGGACTAGGTTGGCCGGCCGCCGGCTTGTCCGACGACTATAGGGTCGTCCCCACGACCCCCCGACTAGGTGGGCTCGCCGCCGACTTGTCCGACGACTATAGGGTCGTCCCCACGACCACGGGCCAAAGTTGGCCAGCCGCCGGCTTGTCCGACGATTATTGGGTCGTCCCCACGACCCCGGGACTAGGTTGGCCCGCCGCCGACTTGTCCGACGACTATAGGGTCGTCCCCACGACCCCGGGCCAAAGTTGGCCAGCCGCTGATATGTCCGACGACTATACGGTCGTCCCCACGACCCCGGAAATAGATTGGCCCGCCACCGTCATTTCCGACGACTATAGGGTCGTCCCCACGACTCCGGGCCAAAGTTGGCCAGCCGCCGACATGTCCGACGACTATAGGGTCGTCCCCACGACCCGGGACTAGAGTGGCCCGCCACCGTCATGTCCGACGACTATATGGTCGTCCACACGACCACGGGCCAATGTTGGCTAGCCGCTGACTTGTCCGACGACTATAGGGTCGTCCCCACGACCGCGGGACTAGATTGGCTCGCCGCCGACTTGTCCGACGACTGTAGGGTCGTCCCCACGACCCCGGGAATAGATTGGCCCGCCACCGTCATTTCCGACGACTATAGGGTCGTCCCCACGACCCCGGGCCAAAGTTGGCCAGCCGCCGACATGTCCGACGACTATAGGGTCGTCCCCACGACCCGGGACTAGAGTGGCCCGCCACCGTCATGTCCGACGACTATATGGTCGTCCCCACGACCACGGGCCAATGTTGGCTAGCCGCTGACTTGTCCGATGACTATAGGGTCGTCCCCACGACCGCGGGACTAGATTGGCTCGCCGCCGACTTGTCCGACGACTGTAGGGTCGTCCCCACGACCCCGGGACTAGATTGGTCCGCCACCGTCATGTCCGACGACTATAGGGTCGTCCCCATGACCCCGGGCCAAAGTTGGCAAGCCGCCGAAATGTCCGACGACTGTAGGGTCGTCCCCACGACCCCGGGACTAGATTGGCCCGCCACCGTGAAGTCCGACGACTATAGGGTCGTCCCCACGACCTCGGGACTAGGTTGGCCAGCCGCCGACATGTCCGATGACTATAGGGTCGTCCCCACGACCCCGGGCCAATGTTGGCCAATCGCCGACATGTCCGACGACTATGGGGTCGTCCCTACGACCCCGGGACTAGATTGGCCCGCCACCGTCATGTCCAACGCCTATAGGGTCGTCCCCACGACCCCGGGCCAAAGTTGGCATGCCGCTGACATGTCCAACGACTATAGGGTCGTCCCCACGACCACGGGCCAAAGTTAGCCAGCCGCCGACATGTCCGACGACTATAGGGTCGTCCCCACGACCCCGGGACTAGATTGGCCCGCCAGCGACCAGTCCGACGACTATAGGGTCGTCCCCACGACCTCGGGACTAGGTTGGCCAGCCGCAGACATGTCCGACGACTATAGCGTCGTCCCCACGACCCCGGGACTAGATTGGCCTGCCACCGTCATGTCCAACGACTATAGGGTCGTCCCCACGACCATGGGCCAAAGTTGGCCAGCCGCCGATATGTCCAACGACTATTGGGTCGTCCCCACGACCCCGGGACTAGATTGGCCCGCCACCGTCAAGTCCGACGACTATAGGGTCGTCCCCACGACCCCGGGCAAATTTGGCAAGCCGCCGACATATCCGACGACTATAGGGTCGTCCCCACAACCCCGGGACTAGATTGGCCCGCCACCGTCAAGTCCGACGACTATAGGATCGTCTCCACGACCACGGCCCAAAGTTGGCCAGCCGCCGACATGTCCAACGACTATTGGGTCGTCCCCACGACCACGGACCAAAGTTAGCCAGCCGCCGACATGTCCGACGACTATAGGGTCGTCCCCACGACCCCGGGACTAGATTGGCCCGCCAGCGACCAGTCCGACGACTATAGGGTCGTCCCCACGACCTCGGGACTAGGTTGGCCAGCCGCAGACATGTCCGACGACTATAGGGTCGTCCCCACGACCCCGGGCCAATGTTGGCCAATCGCCGACATGTCCGACGACTATAGGGTCGTCCCCACGACCACGGGACTAGATTGGCCCGCCACCGTCATTTCCGACGACTATAGGGTCGTCCCCACGACCCGGGACTTGACTGGCCCGCCACCGACATGTCCGACGACTATAGGGTCGTCCCCACGACCCCCGGACTAGGTTGGCCGGCCGCCGGCTTGTCCGACGACTATAGGGTCGTCCCCACGACCCCCCGACTAGGTGGGCTCGCCGCCGACTTGTCCGACGACTATAGGGTCGTCCCCACGACCACGGGCCAAAGTTGGCCAGCCGCCGGCTTGTCCGACGATTATTGGGTCGTCCCCACGACCCCGGGACTAGGTTGGCCCGCCGCCGACTTGTCCGACGACTATAGGGTCGTCCCCACGACCCCGGGCCAAAGTTGGCCAGCCGCTGATATGTCCGACGACTATACGGTCGTCCCCACGACCCCGGAAATAGATTGGCCCGCCACCGTCATTTCCGACGACTATAGGGTCGTCCCCACGACTCCGGGCCAAAGTTGGCCAGCCGCCGACATGTCCGACGACTATAGGGTCGTCCCCACGACCCGGGACTAGAGTGGCCCGCCACCGTCATGTCCGACGACTATATGGTCGTCCCCACGACCACGGGCCAATGTTGGCTAGCCGCTGACTTGTCCGACGACTATAGGGTCGTCCCCACGACCGCGGGACTAGATTGGCTCGCCGCCGACTTGTCCGACGACTGTAGGGTCGTCCCCACGACCCCGGGACTAGATTGGTCCGCCACCGTCATGTCCGACGACTATAGGGTCGTCCCCATGACCCCGGGCCAAAGTTGGCAAGCCGCCGAAATGTCCGACGACTGTAGGGTCGTCCCCACGACCCCGGGACTAGATTGGCCCGCCACCGTGAAGTCCGACGACTATAGGGTCGTCCCCACGACCTCGGGACTAGGTTGGCCAGCCGCCGACATGTCCGATGACTATAGGGTCGTCCCCACGACCCCGGGCCAATGTTGGCCAATCGCCGACATGTCCGACGACTATGGGGTCGTCCCTACGACCCCGGGACTAGATTGGCCCGCCACCGTCATGTCCAACGACTATAGGGTCGTCCCCACGACCCCGGGCCAAAGTTGGCATGCCGCTGACATGTCCAACGACTATAGGGTCGTCCCCACGACCACGGGCCAAAGTTAGCCAGCCGCCGACATGTCCGACGACTATAGGGTCGTCCCCACGACCCCGGGACTAGATTGGCCCGCCAGCGACCAGTCCGACGACTATAGGGTCGTCCCCACGACCTCGGGACTAGGTTGGCCAGCCGCAGACATGTCCGACGACTATAGGGTCGTCCCCACGACCCCGGGACTAGATTGGCCTGCCACCGTCATGTCCAACGACTATAGGGTCGTCCCCACGACCATGGGCCAAAGTTGGCCAGCCGCCGATATGTCCAACGACTATTGGGTCGTCCCCACGACCCCGGGACTAGATTGGCCCGCCACCGTCAAGTCCGACGACTATAGGGTCGTCCCCACGACCCCGGGCAAATTTGGCAAGCCGCCGACATATCCGACGACTATAGGGTCGTCCCCACGACCCCGGGCCAAAGTTGGCCAGCCGCTGATATGTCCGACGACTATACGGTCGTCCCCACGACCCCGGAAATAGATTGGCCCGCCACCGTCATTTCCGACGACTATAGGGTCGTCCCCACGACGCCGGGCCAAAGTTGGCCAGCCGCCGACATGTCCGACGACTATAGGGTCGTCCCCACGACCCGGGACTAGAGTGGCCCGCCACCGTCATGTCCGACGACTATATGGTCGTCCCCACGACCACGGGCCAAAGTTGGCCAGCCGCCGGTTTGTCCGACGATTATAGGGTCGTCCCCACGACCCCGGGACTAGGTTGGCCCGCCGCCGACTTGTCCGACGACTATAGGGTCCTCCCCACGATCACGGGCCAAAGTTGGCCAGCCGCCGACATGTCCGACGACTATAGGGTCCTCCCCACGACCCTGGAATAGACTGGCCCGCCACCGACATGTCCGACGACTATAGGGTCGTCCCCACGACCCGGGACTAGACTGGCCCGCCACCGTCATGTCCGACGACTATAGGGTCGTCCCCACGACCCCCGGACTAGGTTGGCCGGCCGCCGACTTGTCCGACGACTATAGGGTCGTCCCCACGACCACGGGCCAAAGTTGGCAAGCTGCCGACCTATCCGACGACTATAGGGTCGTCCCCACGACCCCGGGACTAGGTAGGCCCGCCGCCGACTTGTCCGACGACTATAGGGTCGTCCCCACGACCCCGGGACTAGATTGGCCCGCCACCGTTATGTCTGACGACTATAGGGTCGTCCCCACGACCACGGGCCAAAGTTGGCCAGCCGCCGACATGTCCGACGACTATAGGGTCGTCCCCACGACCCCGGGACTAGGTTGGCTCGCCACCGTCATGTCTGACGACTATAGGGTCGTCCCCACGACCACGGGCCAAAGTTGGCCAGCCGCCGACATGTCCGACGACTATAGGGTCGTCCCCACGATCCGGGACTAGACTGGCCCGCCACCGTCATGTCCGACGACTATAGGGTCGTCCCCACGACCCCCGGACTAGGTTGGCCGGCCGCCGACTTGTCCGACGACTATAGGGTCGTCCCCACGACCCCCCGACTAGGTGGGCTCGCCGCCGAATTGTCCGACGACTATAGGGTCGTTCCCACGACCCCGGGCCAAAGTTGGCAAGCTGCCGACCTTTCCGACGACTATAGGGTCGTCCCCACGACCACGGGCCAAAGTTGGCCAGCCGCCGACATGTCCGACGACTATAGGGTCGTCCCCACGACCCGGGACTAGACTGGCCCGCCACCGACATGTCCGACGACTATAGAGTCGTCCCCACGACCCCGGGTCAATGTTGGCTCGCCGCCGACATGTCCGACGACTATAGGGTCGTCCCCACGACCCCTGGGCCAAAGTTGGACAGCCACCGACCTTTCCGACGACTATAGGGTCGTCCCCACGACCACGGGCCAAAGTTGGCCAGCCGCCGACATGTCCGACGACTATAGGGTCGTCCCCACGACCCGGGACTAGACTGGCCCGCCACTGTCATGTCCGACGACTATAGGGTCGTCCCCACGACCCCCGGACTAGGTTGGCCGGCCGCCGACTTGTCCGACGACTATAGGGTCGTCCCCACGACCCCCCGACTAGGTGGGCTCGCCGCCGAATTGTCCGACGACTATAGGGTCGTTCCCACGACCCCGGGCCAAAGTTGGCAAGCTGCCGACCTATCCGACGACTATAGGGTCGTCCCCACGACCCCGGGACTAGGTAGGCCCGCCGCCGACTTGTCCGACGACTATAGGGTCGTCCCCACGACCCCGGGACTAGATTGGCCCGCCACCGTTATGTCCGACGACTATAGGGTCGTCCCCACGACCCCGGGACTAGGTTGGCTCGCCACCGTCATGTCTGACGACTATAGGGTCGTCCCCACGACCACGGGCCAAAGTTGGCCAGCCGCCGACATGTCCGACGACTATAGGGTCATCCCCACGACCCCGGGACTAGGTTGGCCCGCCGCCGACTTGTCCGACGACTATAGGGTCGTCCCCACGACCCCGGGACTAGGTTGGCTCGCCACCGACATGTCTGACGACTATAGGGTCGTCCCCACGACCCCGGGACTAGATTGGCCCGCCACCGTCATTTCCGACGACTATAGGGTCGTCCCCACGACCACGGGCCAAAGTTGGCCAGCCGCCGACTTGTCCGACGACTGTAGGGTCGTCCCCATGACCCGGGACTAGACTGGCCCGCCACCGTCATGTCCGACGACTATAGGGTCGTCCCCACGACTACGGGCCAAAGTTGGCCAGCCGCCGACATGTCCGACGACTATAGGGTCGTCCCCACGACCCGGGACTTGACTGGCCCGCCACCGACATGTCCGACGACTATAGGGTCGTCCCCGCGACCCCCGGACTAGGTTGGCCGGCCGCCGGCTTGTCCGACGACTATAGGGTCGTCCCCACGACCCCCCGACTAGGTGGGCTCGCCGCCGACTTGTCCGACGACTATAGGGTCGTCCCCACGACCACGGGCCAAAGTTGGCCAGCCGCCGGCTTGTCCGACGATTATTGGGTCGTCCCCACGACCCCGGGACTAGGTTGGCCCGCCGCCGACTTGTCCGACGACTATAGGGTCGTCCCCACGACCCCGGGCCAAAGTTGGCCAGCCGCTGATATGTCCGACGACTATACGGTCGTCCCCACGACCCCGGAAATAGATTGGCCCGCCACCGTCATTTCCGACGACTATAGGGTCGTCCCCACGACTCCGGGCCAAAGTTGGCCAGCCGCCGACATGTCCGACGAC
Organism: Andrena praecox; assembly: GCA_963932275.1. Taxonomy (NCBI): domain Eukaryota; kingdom Metazoa; phylum Arthropoda; class Insecta; order Hymenoptera; family Andrenidae; genus Andrena; species Andrena praecox. Next base: position 23,482,646 of record OZ010730.1, read on the forward strand.
TATAGGGTCGTCCCCACGACCCGGGACTAGAGTGGCCCGCCACCGTCATGTCCGACGACTATATGGTCGTCCACACGACCACGGGCCAATGTTGGCTAGCCGCTGACTTGTCCGACGACTATAGGGTCGTCCCCACGACCGCGGGACTAGATTGGCTCGCCGCCGACTTGTCCGACGACTGTAGGGTCGTCCCCACGACCCCGGGAATAGATTGGCCCGCCACCGTCATTTCCGACGACTATAGGGTCGTCCCCACGACCCCGGGCCAAAGTTGGCCAGCCGCCGACATGTCCGACGACTATAGGGTCGTCCCCACGACCCGGGACTAGAGTGGCCCGCCACCGTCATGTCCGACGACTATATGGTCGTCCCCACGACCACGGGCCAATGTTGGCTAGCCGCTGACTTGTCCGATGACTATAGGGTCGTCCCCACGACCGCGGGACTAGATTGGCTCGCCGCCGACTTGTCCGACGACTGTAGGGTCGTCCCCACGACCCCGGGACTAGATTGGTCCGCCACCGTCATGTCCGACGACTATAGGGTCGTCCCCATGACCCCGGGCCAAAGTTGGCAAGCCGCCGAAATGTCCGACGACTGTAGGGTCGTCCCCACGACCCCGGGACTAGATTGGCCCGCCACCGTGAAGTCCGACGACTATAGGGTCGTCCCCACGACCTCGGGACTAGGTTGGCCAGCCGCCGACATGTCCGATGACTATAGGGTCGTCCCCACGACCCCGGGCCAATGTTGGCCAATCGCCGACATGTCCGACGACTATGGGGTCGTCCCTACGACCCCGGGACTAGATTGGCCCGCCACCGTCATGTCCAACGCCTATAGGGTCGTCCCCACGACCCCGGGCCAAAGTTGGCATGCCGCTGACATGTCCAACGACTATAGGGTCGTCCCCACGACCACGGGCCAAAGTTAGCCAGCCGCCGACATGTCCGACGACTATAGGGTCGTCCCCACGACCCCGGGACTAGATTGGCCCGCCAGCGACCAGTCCGACGACTATAGGGTCGTCCCCACGACCTCGGGACTAGGTTGGCCAGCCGCAGACATGTCCGACGACTATAGCGTCGTCCCCACGACCCCGGGACTAGATTGGCCTGCCACCGTCATGTCCAACGACTATAGGGTCGTCCCCACGACCATGGGCCAAAGTTGGCCAGCCGCCGATATGTCCAACGACTATTGGGTCGTCCCCACGACCCCGGGACTAGATTGGCCCGCCACCGTCAAGTCCGACGACTATAGGGTCGTCCCCACGACCCCGGGCAAATTTGGCAAGCCGCCGACATATCCGACGACTATAGGGTCGTCCCCACAACCCCGGGACTAGATTGGCCCGCCACCGTCAAGTCCGACGACTATAGGATCGTCTCCACGACCACGGCCCAAAGTTGGCCAGCCGCCGACATGTCCAACGACTATTGGGTCGTCCCCACGACCACGGACCAAAGTTAGCCAGCCGCCGACATGTCCGACGACTATAGGGTCGTCCCCACGACCCCGGGACTAGATTGGCCCGCCAGCGACCAGTCCGACGACTATAGGGTCGTCCCCACGACCTCGGGACTAGGTTGGCCAGCCGCAGACATGTCCGACGACTATAGGGTCGTCCCCACGACCCCGGGCCAATGTTGGCCAATCGCCGACATGTCCGACGACTATAGGGTCGTCCCCACGACCACGGGACTAGATTGGCCCGCCACCGTCATTTCCGACGACTATAGGGTCGTCCCCACGACCCGGGACTTGACTGGCCCGCCACCGACATGTCCGACGACTATAGGGTCGTCCCCACGACCCCCGGACTAGGTTGGCCGGCCGCCGGCTTGTCCGACGACTATAGGGTCGTCCCCACGACCCCCCGACTAGGTGGGCTCGCCGCCGACTTGTCCGACGACTATAGGGTCGTCCCCACGACCACGGGCCAAAGTTGGCCAGCCGCCGGCTTGTCCGACGATTATTGGGTCGTCCCCACGACCCCGGGACTAGGTTGGCCCGCCGCCGACTTGTCCGACGACTATAGGGTCGTCCCCACGACCCCGGGCCAAAGTTGGCCAGCCGCTGATATGTCCGACGACTATACGGTCGTCCCCACGACCCCGGAAATAGATTGGCCCGCCACCGTCATTTCCGACGACTATAGGGTCGTCCCCACGACTCCGGGCCAAAGTTGGCCAGCCGCCGACATGTCCGACGACTATAGGGTCGTCCCCACGACCCGGGACTAGAGTGGCCCGCCACCGTCATGTCCGACGACTATATGGTCGTCCCCACGACCACGGGCCAATGTTGGCTAGCCGCTGACTTGTCCGACGACTATAGGGTCGTCCCCACGACCGCGGGACTAGATTGGCTCGCCGCCGACTTGTCCGACGACTGTAGGGTCGTCCCCACGACCCCGGGACTAGATTGGTCCGCCACCGTCATGTCCGACGACTATAGGGTCGTCCCCATGACCCCGGGCCAAAGTTGGCAAGCCGCCGAAATGTCCGACGACTGTAGGGTCGTCCCCACGACCCCGGGACTAGATTGGCCCGCCACCGTGAAGTCCGACGACTATAGGGTCGTCCCCACGACCTCGGGACTAGGTTGGCCAGCCGCCGACATGTCCGATGACTATAGGGTCGTCCCCACGACCCCGGGCCAATGTTGGCCAATCGCCGACATGTCCGACGACTATGGGGTCGTCCCTACGACCCCGGGACTAGATTGGCCCGCCACCGTCATGTCCAACGACTATAGGGTCGTCCCCACGACCCCGGGCCAAAGTTGGCATGCCGCTGACATGTCCAACGACTATAGGGTCGTCCCCACGACCACGGGCCAAAGTTAGCCAGCCGCCGACATGTCCGACGACTATAGGGTCGTCCCCACGACCCCGGGACTAGATTGGCCCGCCAGCGACCAGTCCGACGACTATAGGGTCGTCCCCACGACCTCGGGACTAGGTTGGCCAGCCGCAGACATGTCCGACGACTATAGGGTCGTCCCCACGACCCCGGGACTAGATTGGCCTGCCACCGTCATGTCCAACGACTATAGGGTCGTCCCCACGACCATGGGCCAAAGTTGGCCAGCCGCCGATATGTCCAACGACTATTGGGTCGTCCCCACGACCCCGGGACTAGATTGGCCCGCCACCGTCAAGTCCGACGACTATAGGGTCGTCCCCACGACCCCGGGCAAATTTGGCAAGCCGCCGACATATCCGACGACTATAGGGTCGTCCCCACGACCCCGGGCCAAAGTTGGCCAGCCGCTGATATGTCCGACGACTATACGGTCGTCCCCACGACCCCGGAAATAGATTGGCCCGCCACCGTCATTTCCGACGACTATAGGGTCGTCCCCACGACGCCGGGCCAAAGTTGGCCAGCCGCCGACATGTCCGACGACTATAGGGTCGTCCCCACGACCCGGGACTAGAGTGGCCCGCCACCGTCATGTCCGACGACTATATGGTCGTCCCCACGACCACGGGCCAAAGTTGGCCAGCCGCCGGTTTGTCCGACGATTATAGGGTCGTCCCCACGACCCCGGGACTAGGTTGGCCCGCCGCCGACTTGTCCGACGACTATAGGGTCCTCCCCACGATCACGGGCCAAAGTTGGCCAGCCGCCGACATGTCCGACGACTATAGGGTCCTCCCCACGACCCTGGAATAGACTGGCCCGCCACCGACATGTCCGACGACTATAGGGTCGTCCCCACGACCCGGGACTAGACTGGCCCGCCACCGTCATGTCCGACGACTATAGGGTCGTCCCCACGACCCCCGGACTAGGTTGGCCGGCCGCCGACTTGTCCGACGACTATAGGGTCGTCCCCACGACCACGGGCCAAAGTTGGCAAGCTGCCGACCTATCCGACGACTATAGGGTCGTCCCCACGACCCCGGGACTAGGTAGGCCCGCCGCCGACTTGTCCGACGACTATAGGGTCGTCCCCACGACCCCGGGACTAGACTGGCCCGCCACCGTCATGTCCGACGACAATAGGGTCGTCCCCACGACCTCGGGTCCAGGTTGGCCAGCCGCCGACATTTCCGACGACTATAGAGTCGTCCCCACGACACCGGTCCAAAGTTGGCCAGCCGCCGACATGTCCGACGACTATAGGGTCGTCCCCACGACCCCGGGCCAAAGTTGGCCAGCCGCCAACATGTCCGACGACTATAGGGTCGTCCCCACGACCCCGAGACTAGATTGGCCCGCCGCCGACATTTCCGACGACTGTAGGGTCGTCCCCACGACCCCGGGACTAGATTGGCCCGCCACCGTCAAGTCCGACGACTATAGGGTCGTCCCCACGACCCCGGGTCCAGGTTGGCCAGCCGCCGACATTTCCGACGACTGTAGGTTCGTCCCCACGACCCCGGGACTAGATTGGCCCGCCACCGTCAAGTCCGACGACTATAGGGTCGTCCCCACGACCTCGGGACTAGGTTGGCCAGCCGCCGACATGTCCGACGACTATAGGGTCGTCCCCACGACCCCGAGACTAGATTGGCCCACCACCGTCATGTCCGACGACAATAGGGTCGTCCCCACGACCTCGGGTCCAGGTTGGCCAGCCGCCGACATTTCCGACGACTATAGAGTCGTCCCCACGACCCCGGGACTAGATTGGCCCGCCACCGTCATGTCCGACGACAATAGGGTCGTCCCCACGACCCCGGGTCCAGGTTGGCCAGCCGCCGACATTTCCGACGACTGTAGGTTCGTCCCCACGACCACGCGCCAAAGTTGGCCAGCCGCCGACTTGTCCGACGACTATAGGGTCGTCCCCACGACCCCGGGTCCAGGTTGGCCAGCCGCCGACATTTCCGACGACTATAGGGTCGTCCCCACGACCCCGGGACTAGATTGGCCCGCCACCGTCATGTCCAACGATTATAGGGTCGTCCCCACGACCCCGGGTCTAGGTTGGCCAGCCGCCGACATGTCCGACGACTATAGAGTCGTCCCCACGACACCGGGCCAAAGTTGGACAGCCGCCGACCTGTCCGACGACTATAGGGTCGTCCCCACGACACCGGGCCAAAGTTGGCCCGCCACCGTCATGTCCAACGACTATAGGGTCGTCCCCACGACCCCGGGCCAAAGTTGGCCAGCCGCCAACATGTCCGACGACTATAGGGTCGTCCCCACGACCCCGAGACTAGATTGGCCCGCCACCGTCATGTCCGACGACAATAGGGTCGTCCCCACGACCTCGGGTCCAGGTTGGCCAGCCGCCGACATTTCCGACGACTATAGAGTCGTCCCCACGACACCGGTCCAAAGTTGGCCAGCCGCCGACATGTCCGACGACTATAGGGTCGTCCCCACGACCCCGGGACTAGATTGGCCCGCCACCGTCATGTCCGACGACAATAGGGTCGTCCCCACGACCCCGGGTCCAGGTTGGCCAGCCGCCGACATTTCCGACGACTGTAGGGTCGTCCCCACGACCCCGGGACTAGATTGGCCCGCCACCGTCAAGTCCGACGACTATAGGGTCGTCCCCACGACCCCGGGTCCAGGTTGGCCAGCCGCCGACATTTCCGACGACTGTAGGTTCGTCCCCACGACCCCGGGACTAGATTGGCCCGCCACCGTCAAGTCCGACGACTATAGGGTCGTCCCCACGACCTCGGGACTAGGTTGGCCAGCCGCCGACATGTCCGACGACTATAGGGTCGTCCCCACGACCCCGAGACTAGATTGGCCCACCACCGTCATGTCCGACGACAATAGGGTCGTCCCCACGACCTCGGGTCCAGGTTGGCCAGCCGCCGACATTTCCGACGACTATAGAGTCGTCCCCACGACCCCGGGACTAGATTGGCCCGCCACCGTCATGTCCGACGACAATAGGGTCGTCCCCACGACCCCGGGTCCAGGTTGGCCAGCCGCCGACATTTCCGACGACTGTAGGTTCGTCCCCACGACCACGCGCCAAAGTTGGCCAGCCGCCGACTTGTCCGACGACTATAGGGTCGTCCCCACGACCCCGGGTCCAGGTTGGCCAGCCGCCGACATTTCCGACGACTATAGGGTCGTCCCCACGACCCCGGGACTAGATTGGCCCGCCACCGTCATGTCCAACGATTATAGGGTCGTCCCCACGACCCCGGGTCTAGGTTGGCCAGCCGCCGACATGTCCGACGACTATAGAGTCGTCCCCACGACACCGGGCCAAAGTTGGACAGCCGCCGACCTGTCCGACTACAATAGGGTCGTCCCCAGGACCTCGGGTCTAGATTGGCCCGCTACCGTCATGTCCGAAGACTATAGGGTCGTCCCCACGACCACGGGACTAGATTGGCCCGCCACCGCCATGTCCGACGACAATAGGGTCGTCCCCACGACCCCGGGTCTAGGTTGGCCAGCCGCAGACATGTCCGACGACAATCGGATCGTCCCCACGACCACGCGCCAAAGTTGGCCAGCCGCCGACATGTCCGACGACTATTGGATCGTCCCCACGACCACGGGCCAAAGTTTGCCAGCCGCCGACATGTCCGACGATAATCGGATCGTCCCCACGACCACGCGCCAAAGTTGGCCAGCCGCCGACATGTCCGACGACTATAGGGTCGTCCCCACGACCCCGGGCCAAAGTTGGCCAGCCGCCGACATGTCCGACGACTATAGGGTCGTCCCCACGACCCCGAGACTAGATTGGCCCACCACCGTCATGTCCGACGACAATAGGGTCGTCCCCACGACCTCGGGTCCAGGTTGGCCAGCCGCCGACATTTCCGACGACTATAGAGTCGTCCCCACGACACCGGTCCAAAGTTGGCCAGCCGCCGACATGTCCGACGACTATAGGGTCGTCCCCACGACCCCGGGACTAGATTGGCCCGCCACCGTCATGTCCTACGACTATAGGGTCGTCCCCACAACCACGGGCCAAAGTTGGCCAGCCGCCGACATGTCCGACGACTATAGGGTCGTCCCCACGACCCCGGGCCAATGTTGGCCAGCCGCCGAAATGTCCGACGACTATAGGGTCGTCCCCACGACCCCGGGACTAGGTTGGCCAGCCGCCGACATGTCTGACGACTATAGGGTCGTCCCGACGACCCCGGGCCAATGTTGGCCAATCGCCAACATGTCCGACTACTATAGGGTCGTCCCGAGGACCTCGGGTCTAGATTGGCCCGCTACCGTCATGTCCGGAGACTATAGGGTCGTCCCCACGACCCCGGGACTAGATTGGCCCGCCACCGTCATGTCCGACGACAATAGGGTCGTCCCCACGACCCCGGGTCCAGGTTGGCCAGCCGCCGACATTTCCGACGACTGTAGGGTCGTCCCCACGACCCCGGGACTAGATTGGCCCGCCACCGTCAAGTCCGACGACTATAGGGTCGTCCCCACGACCCCGGGTCCAGGTTGGCCAGCCGCCGACATTTCCGACGACTGTAGGTTCGTCCCCACGACCCCGGGACTAGATTGGCCCGCCACCGTCAAGTCCGACGACTATAGGGTCGTCCCCACGACCTCGGGACTAGGTTGGCCAGCCGCCGACTTGTCCGACGACTATAGGGTCGTCCCCACGACACCGGGACTAGATTGGCCCGCCACCGTCATGTCCGACGACAATAGGGTCGTCCCCACGACCCCGGATCTAGGTTGGCCAGCCGCCGACATGTCCGACGACAATCGGATCGTCCCCACGACCACGCGCCAAAGTTGGCCAGCCGCCGACATGTCCGACGACTATTGGATCGTCCCCACGACCACGGTGCCAAAGTTGGCCAGCCGCCGACATGTCCGACGACAATCGGATCGTCCCCACGACCACGCGCCAAAGTTGGCCAGCCGCCGACATGTCCGACGACTATAGGGTCGTCCCCACGACACCGGGCCAAAGTTGGCCAGCCGCCGACATGTCCGACGACTATAGGGTCGTCCCCACGACCCCGGGACTAGATTGGCCCGCCACCGTCATGTCCAACGATTATAGGGTCGTCCCCACGACCCCGGGTCTAGGTTGGCCAGCCGCCGACATGTCCAACGACTATAGGGTCGTCCCCACAACCACGGGCCAAAGTTGGCCAGCCGCCGACATGTCCGACGACTATAGGGTCGTCCCCACGACTCCGGGCCAAAGTTGGCAAGCCGCCGAAATGTCCGACGACTATAGGGTCGTCCCCACGACCCCGGGACTAGGTTGGCCAGCCGCCGACATGTCCGACGACTATAGGGTCGTCCCGACGACCCCGGGCCAATGTTGGCCAATCGCCAACATGTCCGACGACTATAGGGTCGTCCCTACGACCCCGGGCCTAGATTGGCCCGCCACAGTCATGTCCAACGATTATAGGGTCGTCCCCACGACCCCGGGTCTAGGTTGGCCAGCCGCCGACATGTCCAACGACTATAGGGTCGTCCCCACAACCACGGGCCAAAGTTGGCCAGCCGCCGACATGTCCGACGACTATAGGGTCGTCCCCACGACCCCGGGCCAAAGTTGGCAAGCCGCCGAAATGTCCGACGACTATAGGGTCGTCCCCACGACCCCGGGACTAGGTTGGCCAGCCGCCGACATGTCCGACGACTATAGGGTCGTCCCGACGACCCCGGGCCAATGTTGGCCAATCGCCAACATGTCCGACGACTATAGGGTCGTCCCTACGACCCCGGGCCTAGATTGGCCCGCCACCGTCATGTCCAACGATTATAGGGTCGTCCCCACGACCCCGGGACTAGATTGGCCCGCCACCGTCATGTCCGACGATTATAGGGTCGTCCCCACGACCCCGGGACAAGCTTGGCCCGCCGCCGACTTGTCCGACGACTATAGGGTTGTCCCCACGACCCCGGGACTAGATTGGCCCGCCACCGTCATGTCCAACGATTATAGGGTCGTCCCCACGACCCCGGGTCTAGGTTGGCCAGCCGCCGACATGTCCGACGACTATAGAGTCGTCCCCACGACACCGGGCCAAAGTTGGACAGCCGCCGACACGTCCGACTACTATAGGGTCGTCCCCAGGACCTCGGGTCTAGATTGGCCCGCTACCGTCATGTCCGAAGACTATAGGGTCGTCCCCACGACCACGGGACTAGATTGGCCCGCCACCGCCATGTCCGACGACAATAGGGTCGTCCCCACGACCCCGGGTCTAGGTTGGCCTGCCGCCGACATGTCCGACGACAATCGGATCGTCCCCACGACCACGCGCCAAAGTTGGCCAGCCGCCGACATGTCCGACGACTATAGGGTCGTCCCCACGACCCCGGGCCAAAGTTGGCAAGCCGCCGAATTGTCCGACGACTGTAGGGTCGTACCCACGACCCCGGGACTAGGCTGACAAGCCGCCAACATGTCCGACGACTATAGGGTCGTCCCCACGACCCCGGGCCAAAGTTGACAAGCCGCCGAAATGTCCGACGACTGTAGGGTCGTCCCCACGACCCCGGGACTAGATTGGCCCGCCACCGTCAAGTCCGACGACTATAGGGTCGTCCCCAGGACCTCGGGACTAGATTGGCCCGCCACCGTCAAGTCCGACGACCATAGGGTCGTCCCCACGACCCCGGGCCAAAGTTGGACAGCCGCCGACTTGTCCGACGACTATAGGGTCGTCCCCACGACCACGGGCCAAAGTTGGCCAGCCGCCGGCTTGTCCGACGAATATAGGGTCGTCCCCACGACCCCGGGACTAGGTTGGCCCGCCGCCGACTTGTCCGACGACTATAGGGTCGTCCCCACGACCACGGGCCAAAGTTGGCCTGCCGCCGACATATCCGACGACTATAGGGTCGTCCCCACGACCCCGGGCCAAAGTTGGCCAGCCGCCGACATGTCCGACGACTATAGGGTCGTCCCCACGACCCCGGGACAAGGTTGGCCCGCCGCCAACATGTCCGACGACTATAGGGTCGTCCCCACGACCCCGGGCCAAAGATGTCCAGCCGCCGTCTTGTCCGAGGACTATAGGGTCTTACCCACGACCCCGGGACTAGATTGGCCCGCCACCGTCATGTCCAACGATTATAGGGTCGTCCCCACGACCCCGGGACTAGATTGGCCCGCCACCGTCATGTCCGACGATTATAGGGTCGTCCCCACGACCCCGGGACAAGCTTGGCCCGCCGCCGACTTGTCCGACGACTATAGGGTTGTCCCCACGACCCCGGGACTAGATTGGCCCGCCACCGTCATGTCCAACGATTATAGGGTCGTCCCCACGACCCCGGGTCTAGGTTGGCCAGCCGCCGACATGTCCGACGACTATAGAGTCGTCCCCACGACACCGGGCCAAAGTTGGACAGCCGCCGACACGTCCGACTACTATAGGGTCGTCCCCAGGACCTCGGGTCTAGATTGGCCCGCTACCGTCATGTCCGAAGACTATAGGGTCGTCCCCACGACCACGGGACTAGATTGGCCCGCCACCGCCATGTCCGACGACAATAGGGTCGTCCCCACGACCCCGGGTCTAGGTTGGCCTGCCGCCGACATGTCCGACGACAATCGGATCGTCCCCACGACCACGCGCCAAAGTTGGCCAGCCGCCGACATGTCCGACGACTATAGGGTCGTCCCCACGACCCCGGGCCAAAGTTGGCAAGCCGCCGAATTGTCCGACGACTGTAGGGTCGTACCCACGACCCCGGGACTAGGCTGACAAGCCGCCAACATGTCCGACGACTATAGGGTCGTCCCCACGACCCCGGGCCAAAGTTGACAAGCCGCCGAAATGTCCGACGACTGTAGGGTCGTCCCCACGACCCCGGGACTAGATTGGCCCGCCACCGTCAAGTCCGACGACTATAGGGTCGTCCCCAGGACCTCGGGACTAGATTGGCCCGCCACCGTCAAGTCCGACGACCATAGGGTCGTCCCCACGACCCCGGGCCAAAGTTGGACAGCCGCCGACTTGTCCGACGACTATAGGGTCGTCCCCACGACCACGGGCCAAAGTTGGCCAGCCGCCGGCTTGTCCGACGAATATAGGGTCGTCCCCACGACCCCGGGACTAGGTTGGCCCGCCGCCGACTTGTCCGACGACTATAGGGTCGTCCCCACGACCACGGGCCAAAGTTGGCCTGCCGCCGACATATCCGACGACTATAGGGTCGTCCCCACGACCCCGGGCCAAAGTTGGCCAGCCGCCGACATGTCCGACGACTATAGGGTCGTCCCCACGACCCCGGGACAAGGTTGGCCCGCCGCCAACATGTCCGACGACTATAGGGTCGTCCCCACGACCCCGGGCCAAAGATGTCCAGCCGCCGTCTTGTCCGAGGACTATAGGGTCTTACCCACGACCCCGGGACTAGATTGGCCCGCCACCGTCATGTCCAACGACTATAGGGTCGTCCCCACAACCACGGGCCAAAGTTGACCAGCCGCCGACATTTCCGACGACTATAGAGTCATCCCCACGACACCGGGCCAAAGTTGGCCAGCCACCGACATGTCCGATGACTGTAGGGTCGTCCCCACGACCCCGGGACAAGGTTGGCCCGCCGCCGACTTGTCCGACGACTATAGGGCCGTACCCACGACCCCGGGACTAGGCTGACAAGCCGCCAACATGTCCGACGACTATAGGGTCGTCCCCACGACCCCGGGCCAAAGTTGGCCAGCCGCCGAAATGTCCGACGACTATAGGGTCGTCCCCACGACCCCGGGAATAGATTGGCCCGCCACCGTCATGTCTGACGACTATAGGGTCGTCCCCACGACCCCGGGCCAAATTTGGCATGCCGCCGAAATGTCCGACGATTGTAGGGTCGTACCCACGACCCCGGGACTAGGCTGACAAGCCGCCAACATGTCCGACGACTATAGGGTCGTCCCCACGACCCCGGGCCAAAGTTGGCCAGCCGCCGAAATGTCCGACGACTATAGGGTCGTCCCCACGACCCCGGGACTAGATTGGCCCGCCACCGTCATGTCCGACGACTATAGGGTCGTCCCCACGACCCCGGGCCAAAGTTGGCAAGCCGCCGAAATGTCCGACGACTGTAGGGTCGTACCCACGACCCCGGGACTAGGCTGACAAGCCGCCAACATGTCCGACGACTATAGGGTCGTCCCCACGACCCCGGGCCAAATTTGGCAAGCCGGCGAAATGTCCGACGACTGTAGGGTCGTCCCCACGACCCCGGGACTAGATTGGCCCGCCACCGTCAAGTCCGACGACTATAGGGTCGTCCCCAGGACCTCGGGACTAGATTGGCCCGCCACCGTCAAGTCCGACGACCATAGGGTCGTCCCCACGACCCCGGGCCAAAGTTGGACAGCCGCCGACTTGTCCGACGACTATAGGGTCGTCCCCACGACCACGGGCCAAAGTTGGCCAGCCGCCGAAATGTCCGACGACTATAGGGTCGTCCCCACGACCACGGGCCAAAGTTGGCCAGCCGCCGGCTTGTCCGACGAATATAGGGTCGTCCCCACGACCCCGGGACTAGGCTGACAAGCCGCCAACATGTCCGACGACTATAGGGTCGTCCCCACGACCCCGGGCCAAAGTTGGCAAGCCGCCGAAATGTCCGACGACTGTAGGGTCGTCCCCACGACCCCGGGACTAGATTGGCCCGCCACCGTCATGTCCGACGACAATAGGGTCGTCCCCACGACCCCGGGTCCAGGTTGGCCAGCCGCCGACATTTCCGACGACTGTAGGTTCGTCCCCACGACCACGCGCCAAAGTTGGCCAGCCGCCGACTTGTCCGACGACTATAGGGTCGTCCCCACGACCCCGGGTCCAGGTTGGCCAGCCGCCGACATTTCCGACGACTATAGGGTCGTCCCCACGACCCCGGGACTAGATTGGCCCGCCACCGTCATGTCCAACGATTATAGGGTCGTCCCCACGACCCCGGGTCTAGGTTGGCCAGCCGCCGACATGTCCGACGACTATAGGGTCGTCCCCACGACCTCGGGACTAGGTTGGCCAGCCGCCGACTTGTCCGACGACTATAGGGTCGTCCCCACGACCCCGAGACTAGATTGGCCCGCCACCGTCATGTCCGACGACAATAGGGTCGTCCCCACGACCTCGGGTCCAGGTTGGCCAGCCGCCGACATTTCCGACGACTATAGAATCGTCCCCACGACCCCGGGACTAGATTGGCCCGCCACCGTCATGTCCGACGACAATAGGGTCGTCCCCACGACCCCGGGTCCAGGTTGGCCAGCCGCCGACATTTCCGACGACTGTAGGTTCGTCCCCACGACCACGCGCCAAAGTTGGCCAGCCGCCGACTTGTCCGACGACTATAGGGTCGTCCCCACGACCCCGGGTCCAGGTTGGCCAGCCGCCGACATTTCCGACGACTATAGGGTCGTCCCCACGACCCCGGGACTAGATTGGCCCGCCACCGTCATGTCCAACGATTATAGGGTCGTCCCCACGACCCCGGGTCTAGGTTGGCCAGCCGCCGACATGTCCGACGACTATAGAGTCGTCCCCACGACACCGGGCCAAAGTTGGACAGCCGCCGACCTGTCCGACTACAATAGGGTCGTCCCCAGGACCTCGGGTCTAGATTGGCCCGCTACCGTCATGTCCGAAGACTATAGGGTCGTCCCCACGACCACGGGACTAGATTGGCCCGCCACCGCCATGTCCGACGACAATAGGGTCGTCCCCACGACCCCGGGTCTAGGTTGGCCAGCCGCAGACATGTCCGACGACAATCGGATCGTCCCCACGACCACGCGCCAAAGTTGGCCAGCCGCCGACATGTCCGACGACTATTGGATCGTCCCCACGACCACGGGCCAAAGTTTGCCAGCCGCCGACATGTCCGACGATAATCGGATCGTCCCCACGACCACGCGCCAAAGTTGGCCAGCCGCCGACATGTCCGACGACTATAGGGTCGTCCCCACGACCCCGGGCCAAAGTTGGCCAGCCGCCGACATGTCCGACGACTATAGGGTCGTCCCCACGACCCCGAGACTAGATTGGCCCACCACCGTCATGTCCGACGACAATAGGGTCGTCCCCACGACCTCGGGTCCAGGTTGGCCAGCCGCCGACATTTCCGACGACTATAGAGTCGTCCCCACGACACCGGTCCAAAGTTGGCCAGCCGCCGACATGTCCGACGACTATAGGGTCGTCCCCACGACCCCGGGACTAGATTGGCCCGCCACCGTCATGTCGAACGACTATAGGGTCGTCCCCACAACCACGGGCCAAAGTTGGCCAGCCGCCGACATGTCCGACGACTATAGGGTCGTCCCCACGACCCCGGGCCAATGTTGGCCAGCCGCCGAAATGTCCGACGACTATAGGGTCGTCCCCACGACCCCGGGACTAGGTTGGCCAGCCGCCGACATGTCTGACGACTATAGGGTCGTCCCGACGACCCCGGGCCAATGTTGGCCAATCGCCAACATGTCCGACTACTATAGGGTCGTCCCGAGGACCTCGGGTCTAGATTGGCCCGCTACCGTCATGTCCGGAGACTATAGGGTCGTCCCCACGACCCCGGGACTAGATTGGCCCGCCACCGTCATGTCCGACGACAATAGGGTCGTCCCCACGACCCCGGGTCCAGGTTGGCCAGCCGCCGACATTTCCGACGACTGTAGGGTCGTCCCCACGACCCCGGGACTAGATTGGCCCGCCACCGTCAAGTCCGACGACTATAGGGTCGTCCCCACGACCCCGGGTCCAGGTTGGCCAGCCGCCGACATTTCCGACGACTGTAGGTTCGTCCCCACGACCCCGGGACTAGATTGGCCCGCCACCGTCAAGTCCGACGACTATAGGGTCGTCCCCACGACCTCGGGACTAGGTTGGCCAGCCGCCGACTTGTCCGACGACTATAGGGTCGTCCCCACGACACCGGGACTAGATTGGCCCGCCACCGTCATGTCCGACGACAATAGGGTCGTCCCCACGACCCCGGATCTAGGTTGGCCAGCCGCCGACATGTCCGACGACAATCGGATCGTCCCCACGACCACGCGCCAAAGTTGGCCAGCCGCCGACATGTCCGACGACTATTGGATCGTCCCCACGACCACGGTGCCAAAGTTGGCCAGCCGCCGACATGTCCGACGACAATCGGATCGTCCCCACGACCACGCGCCAAAGTTGGCCAGCCGCCGACATGTCCGACGACTATAGGGTCGTCCCCACGACACCGGGCCAAAGTTGGCCAGCCGCCGACATGTCCGACGACTATAGGGTCGTCCCCACGACCCCGGGACTAGATTGGCCCGCCACCGTCATGTCCGACGACAATAGGGTCGTCCCCACGACCTCGGGTCCAGGTTGGCCAGCCGCCGACATTTCCGACGACTATAGAGTCGTCCCCACGACACCGGTCCAAAGTTGGCCAGCCGCCGACATGTCCGACGACTATAGGGTCGTCCCCACGACCCCGGGACTAGATTGGCCCGCCACCGTCATGTCCAACGACAATCGGATCGTCCCCACGACCACGCGCCAAAGTTGGCCAGCCGCCGACATGTCCGACGACTATTGGATCGTCCCCACGACCACGGTGCCAAAGTTGGCCAGCCGCCGACATGTCCGACGACAATCGGATCGTCCCCACGACCACGCGCCAAAGTTGGCCAGCCGCCGACATGTCCGACGACTATAGGGTCGTCCCCACGACACCGGGCCAAAGTTGGCCAGCCGCCGACATGTCCGACGACTATAGGGTCGTCCCCACGACCCCGGGACTAGATTGGCCCGCCACCGTCATGTCCGACGACAATAGGGTCGTCCCCACGACCCCGGGTCTAGGTTGGCCCGCCACCGTCATGTCCGACGACAATAGGGTCGTCCCCACGACCCCGGGTCCAGGTTGGCCAGCCGCCGACATTTCCTACGACTGTAGGGTCGTCCCCACGACCCCGGGCCAATGTTGGCCAATCGCCGACATGTCCAACGACTATAGGGTCGTCCCTACGACCCCGGGACTAGATTAGCCCGCCACCGTCATGTCCAACAACTATTGGGTCGTCCCCACGACCCCGGGTCCAGGTTGGCCAGCCGCCGACATTTCCGACGACTGTAGGGTCGTCCCCACGACCCCGGGACTAGATTGGCCCGCCACCGTCAAGTCCGACGACTATAGGGTCGTCCCCACGACCCCGGGTCCAGGTTGGCCAGCCGCCGACATTTCCGACGACTGTAGGTTCGTCCCCACGACCCCGGGACTAGATTGGCCCGCCACCGTCAAGTCCGACGACTATAGGGTCGTCCCCACGACCTCGGGACTAGGTTGGCCAGCCGCCGACTTGTCCGACGACTATAGGGTCGTCCCCACGACACCGGGACTAGATTGGCCCGCCACCGTCATGTCCGACGACAATAGGGTCGTCCCCACGACCCCGGATCTAGGTTGGCCAGCCGCCGACATGTCCGACGACAATCGGATCGTCCCCACGACCACGCGCCAAAGTTGGCCAGCCGCCGACATGTCCGACGACTATTGGATCGTCCCCACGACCACGGTGCCAAAGTTGGCCAGCCGCCGACATGTCCGACGACAATCGGATCGTCCCCACGACCACGCGCCAAAGTTGGCCAGCCGCCGACATGTCCGACGACTATAGGGTCGTCCCCACGACACCGGGCCAAAGTTGGCCAGCCGCCGACATGTCCGACGACTATAGGGTCGTCCCCACGACCCCGGGACTAGATTGGCCCGCCACCGTCATGTCCAACGATTATAGGGTCGTCCCCACGACCCCGGGTCTAGGTTGGCCAGCCGCCGACATGTCCAACGACTATAGGGTCGTCCCCACAACCACGGGCCAAAGTTGGCCAGCCGCCGACATGTCCGACGACTATAGGGTCGTCCCCACGACTCCGGGCCAAAGTTGGCAAGCCGCCGAAATGTCCGACGACTATAGGGTCGTCCCCACGACCCCGGGACTAGGTTGGCCAGCCGCCGACATGTCCGGCGACTATAGGGTCGTCCCGACGACCCCGGGCCAATGTTGGCCAATCGCCAACATGTCCGACGACTATAGGGTCGTCCCTACGACCCCGGGCCTAGATTGGCCCGCCACAGTCATGTCCAACGATTATAGGGTCGTCCCCACGACCCCGGGTCTAGGTTGGCCAGCCGCCGACATGTCCAACGACTATAGGGTCGTCCCCACAACCACGGGCCAAAGTTGGCCAGCCGCCGACATGTCCGACGACTATAGGGTCGTCCCCACGACCCCGGGCCAAAGTTGGCAAGCCGCCGAAATGTCCGACGACTATAGGGTCGTCCCCACGACCCCGGGACTAGGTTGGCCAGCCGCCGACATGTCCGACGACTATAGGGTCGTCCCGACGACCCCGGGCCAATGTTGGCCAATCGCCAACATGTCCGACGACTATAGGGTCGTCCCTACGACCCCGGGCCTAGATTGGCCCGCCACCGTCATGTCCAACGATTATAGGGTCGTCCCCACGACCCCGGGACTAGATTGGCCCGCCACCGTCATGTCCGACGATTATAGGGTCGTCCCCACGACCCCGGGACAAGCTTGGCCCGCCGCCGACTTGTCCGACGACTATAGGGTTGTCCCCACGACCCCGGGACTAGATTGGCCCGCCACCGTCATGTCCAACGATTATAGGGTCGTCCCCACGACCCCGGGTCTAGGTTGGCCAGCCGCCGACATGTCCGACGACTATAGAGTCGTCCCCACGACACCGGGCCAAAGT
Source organism: Andrena praecox (assembly GCA_963932275.1). Lineage (NCBI taxonomy): Eukaryota > Metazoa > Arthropoda > Insecta > Hymenoptera > Andrenidae > Andrena > Andrena praecox. Next base: position 23,500,314 of record OZ010730.1, read on the forward strand.
TGGACAGCCGCCGACACGTCCGACTACTATAGGGTCGTCCCCAGGACCTCGGGTCTAGATTGGCCCGCTACCGTCATGTCCGAAGACTATAGGGTCGTCCCCACGACCACGGGACTAGATTGGCCCGCCACCGCCATGTCCGACGACAATAGGGTCGTCCCCACGACCCCGGGTCTAGGTTGGCCTGCCGCCGACATGTCCGACGACAATCGGATCGTCCCCACGACCACGCGCCAAAGTTGGCCAGCCGCCGACATGTCCGACGACTATAGGGTCGTCCCCACGACCCCGGGCCAAAGTTGGCAAGCCGCCGAATTGTCCGACGACTGTAGGGTCGTACCCACGACCCCGGGACTAGGCTGACAAGCCGCCAACATGTCCGACGACTATAGGGTCGTCCCCACGACCCCGGGCCAAAGTTGACAAGCCGCCGAAATGTCCGACGACTGTAGGGTCGTCCCCACGACCCCGGGACTAGATTGGCCCGCCACCGTCAAGTCCGACGACTATAGGGTCGTCCCCAGGACCTCGGGACTAGATTGGCCCGCCACCGTCAAGTCCGACGACCATAGGGTCGTCCCCACGACCCCGGGCCAAAGTTGGACAGCCGCCGACTTGTCCGACGACTATAGGGTCGTCCCCACGACCACGGGCCAAAGTTGGCCAGCCGCCGGCTTGTCCGACGAATATAGGGTCGTCCCCACGACCCCGGGACTAGGTTGGCCCGCCGCCGACTTGTCCGACGACTATAGGGTCGTCCCCACGACCACGGGCCAAAGTTGGCCTGCCGCCGACATATCCGACGACTATAGGGTCGTCCCCACGACCCCGGGCCAAAGTTGGCCAGCCGCCGACATGTCCGACGACTATAGGGTCGTCCCCACGACCCCGGGACAAGGTTGGCCCGCCGCCAACATGTCCGACGACTATAGGGTCGTCCCCACGACCCCGGGAATAGATTGGCCCGCCACCGTCATGTCTGACGACTATAGGGTCGTCCCCACGACCCCGGGCCAAATTTGGCATGCCGCCGAAATGTCCGACGATTGTAGGGCCGTACCCACGACCCCGGGACTAGGCTGACAAGCCGCCAACATGTCCGACGACTATAGGGTCGTCCCCACGACCCCGGGCCAAAGTTGGCCAGCCGCCGAAATGTCCGACGACTATAGGGTCGTCCCCACGACCCCGGGAATAGATTGGCCCGCCACCGTCATGTCTGACGACTATAGGGTCGTCCCCACGACCCCGGGCCAAATTTGGCATGCCGCCGAAATGTCCGACGATTGTAGGGTCGTACCCACGACCCCGGGACTAGGCTGACAAGCCGCCAACATGTCCGACGACTATAGGGTCGTCCCCACGACCCCGGGCCAAAGTTGGCCAGCCGCCGAAATGTCCGACGACTATAGGGTCGTCCCCACGACCCCGGGACTAGATTGGCCCGCCACCGTCATGTCCGACGACTATAGGGTCGTCCCCACGACCCCGGGCCAAAGTTGGCAAGCCGCCGAAATGTCCGACGACTGTAGGGTCGTACCCACGACCCCGGGACTAGGCTGACAAGCCGCCAACATGTCCGACGACTATAGGGTCGTCCCCACGACCCCGGGCCAAATTTGGCAAGCCGGCGAAATGTCCGACGACTGTAGGGTCGTCCCCACGACCCCGGGACTAGATTGGCCCGCCACCGTCAAGTCCGACGACTATAGGGTCGTCCCCAGGACCTCGGGACTAGATTGGCCCGCCACCGTCAAGTCCGACGACCATAGGGTCGTCCCCACGACCCCGGGCCAAAGTTGGACAGCCGCCGACTTGTCCGACGACTATAGGGTCGTCCCCACGACCACGGGCCAAAGTTGGCCAGCCGCCGAAATGTCCGACGACTATAGGGTCGTCCCCACGACCACGGGCCAAAGTTGGCCAGCCGCCGGCTTGTCCGACGAATATAGGGTCGTCCCCACGACCCCGGGACTAGGCTGACAAGCCGCCAACATGTCCGACGACTATAGGGTCGTCCCCACGACCCCGGGCCAAAGTTGGCAAGCCGCCGAAATGTCCGACGACTGTAGGGTCGTCCCCACGACCCCGGGACTAGATTGGCCCGCCACCGTCATGTCCGACGACAATAGGGTCGTCCCCACGACCCCGGGTCCAGGTTGGCCAGCCGCCGACATTTCCGACGACTGTAGGTTCGTCCCCACGACCACGCGCCAAAGTTGGCCAGCCGCCGACTTGTCCGACGACTATAGGGTCGTCCCCACGACCCCGGGTCCAGGTTGGCCAGCCGCCGACATTTCCGACGACTATAGGGTCGTCCCCACGACCCCGGGACTAGATTGGCCCGCCACCGTCATGTCCAACGATTATAGGGTCGTCCCCACGACCCCGGGTCTAGGTTGGCCAGCCGCCGACATGTCCGACGACTATAGGGTCGTCCCCACGACCTCGGGACTAGGTTGGCCAGCCGCCGACTTGTCCGACGACTATAGGGTCGTCCCCACGACCCCGAGACTAGATTGGCCCGCCACCGTCATGTCCGACGACAATAGGGTCGTCCCCACGACCTCGGGTCCAGGTTGGCCAGCCGCCGACATTTCCGACGACTATAGAATCGTCCCCACGACCCCGGGACTAGATTGGCCCGCCACCGTCATGTCCGACGACAATAGGGTCGTCCCCACGACCCCGGGTCCAGGTTGGCCAGCCGCCGACATTTCCGACGACTGTAGGTTCGTCCCCACGACCACGCGCCAAAGTTGGCCAGCCGCCGACTTGTCCGACGACTATAGGGTCGTCCCCACGACCCCGGGTCCAGGTTGGCCAGCCGCCGACATTTCCGACGACTATAGGGTCGTCCCCACGACCCCGGGACTAGATTGGCCCGCCACCGTCATGTCCAACGATTATAGGGTCGTCCCCACGACCCCGGGTCTAGGTTGGCCAGCCGCCGACATGTCCGACGACTATAGAGTCGTCCCCACGACACCGGGCCAAAGTTGGACAGCCGCCGACCTGTCCGACTACAATAGGGTCGTCCCCAGGACCTCGGGTCTAGATTGGCCCGCTACCGTCATGTCCGAAGACTATAGGGTCGTCCCCACGACCACGGGACTAGATTGGCCCGCCACCGCCATGTCCGACGACAATAGGGTCGTCCCCACGACCCCGGGTCTAGGTTGGCCAGCCGCAGACATGTCCGACGACAATCGGATCGTCCCCACGACCACGCGCCAAAGTTGGCCAGCCGCCGACATGTCCGACGACTATTGGATCGTCCCCACGACCACGGGCCAAAGTTTGCCAGCCGCCGACATGTCCGACGATAATCGGATCGTCCCCACGACCACGCGCCAAAGTTGGCCAGCCGCCGACATGTCCGACGACTATAGGGTCGTCCCCACGACCCCGGGCCAAAGTTGGCCAGCCGCCGACATGTCCGACGACTATAGGGTCGTCCCCACGACCCCGAGACTAGATTGGCCCACCACCGTCATGTCCGACGACAATAGGGTCGTCCCCACGACCTCGGGTCCAGGTTGGCCAGCCGCCGACATTTCCGACGACTATAGAGTCGTCCCCACGACACCGGTCCAAAGTTGGCCAGCCGCCGACATGTCCGACGACTATAGGGTCGTCCCCACGACCCCGGGACTAGATTGGCCCGCCACCGTCATGTCGAACGACTATAGGGTCGTCCCCACAACCACGGGCCAAAGTTGGCCAGCCGCCGACATGTCCGACGACTATAGGGTCGTCCCCACGACCCCGGGCCAATGTTGGCCAGCCGCCGAAATGTCCGACGACTATAGGGTCGTCCCCACGACCCCGGGACTAGGTTGGCCAGCCGCCGACATGTCTGACGACTATAGGGTCGTCCCGACGACCCCGGGCCAATGTTGGCCAATCGCCAACATGTCCGACTACTATAGGGTCGTCCCGAGGACCTCGGGTCTAGATTGGCCCGCTACCGTCATGTCCGGAGACTATAGGGTCGTCCCCACGACCCCGGGACTAGATTGGCCCGCCACCGTCATGTCCGACGACAATAGGGTCGTCCCCACGACCCCGGGTCCAGGTTGGCCAGCCGCCGACATTTCCGACGACTGTAGGGTCGTCCCCACGACCCCGGGACTAGATTGGCCCGCCACCGTCAAGTCCGACGACTATAGGGTCGTCCCCACGACCCCGGGTCCAGGTTGGCCAGCCGCCGACATTTCCGACGACTGTAGGTTCGTCCCCACGACCCCGGGACTAGATTGGCCCGCCACCGTCAAGTCCGACGACTATAGGGTCGTCCCCACGACCTCGGGACTAGGTTGGCCAGCCGCCGACTTGTCCGACGACTATAGGGTCGTCCCCACGACACCGGGACTAGATTGGCCCGCCACCGTCATGTCCGACGACAATAGGGTCGTCCCCACGACCCCGGATCTAGGTTGGCCAGCCGCCGACATGTCCGACGACAATCGGATCGTCCCCACGACCACGCGCCAAAGTTGGCCAGCCGCCGACATGTCCGACGACTATTGGATCGTCCCCACGACCACGGTGCCAAAGTTGGCCAGCCGCCGACATGTCCGACGACAATCGGATCGTCCCCACGACCACGCGCCAAAGTTGGCCAGCCGCCGACATGTCCGACGACTATAGGGTCGTCCCCACGACACCGGGCCAAAGTTGGCCAGCCGCCGACATGTCCGACGACTATAGGGTCGTCCCCACGACCCCGGGACTAGATTGGCCCGCCACCGTCATGTCCGACGACAATAGGGTCGTCCCCACGACCTCGGGTCCAGGTTGGCCAGCCGCCGACATTTCCGACGACTATAGAGTCGTCCCCACGACACCGGTCCAAAGTTGGCCAGCCGCCGACATGTCCGACGACTATAGGGTCGTCCCCACGACCCCGGGACTAGATTGGCCCGCCACCGTCATGTCCAACGACAATCGGATCGTCCCCACGACCACGCGCCAAAGTTGGCCAGCCGCCGACATGTCCGACGACTATTGGATCGTCCCCACGACCACGGTGCCAAAGTTGGCCAGCCGCCGACATGTCCGACGACAATCGGATCGTCCCCACGACCACGCGCCAAAGTTGGCCAGCCGCCGACATGTCCGACGACTATAGGGTCGTCCCCACGACACCGGGCCAAAGTTGGCCAGCCGCCGACATGTCCGACGACTATAGGGTCGTCCCCACGACCCCGGGACTAGATTGGCCCGCCACCGTCATGTCCGACGACAATAGGGTCGTCCCCACGACCCCGGGTCTAGGTTGGCCCGCCACCGTCATGTCCGACGACAATAGGGTCGTCCCCACGACCCCGGGTCCAGGTTGGCCAGCCGCCGACATTTCCTACGACTGTAGGGTCGTCCCCACGACCCCGGGCCAATGTTGGCCAATCGCCGACATGTCCAACGACTATAGGGTCGTCCCTACGACCCCGGGACTAGATTAGCCCGCCACCGTCATGTCCAACAACTATTGGGTCGTCCCCACGACCACGGGCCAAAGTTGGCATGCCGCCGAAATGTCCGACGACTATAGGGTCGTCCCCACGACACCGGGCCAAAGTTGGCCAGCCGCCGACATGTCCGACGACTATAGGGTCGTCCCCACGACCCCGGGACTAGATTGGCCCGCCACCGTCATTTCCGACGATTATAGGGTCGTCCCGACGACCGCGAGACTAGATTGGCCCGCCACCGTCATGTCCGACGACAATAGGGTCGTCCCCACGACCCCGGGTCCAGGTTGGCCAGCCGCCGACATTTCCGACGACTATAGGGTCGTCCCCACGACCCCGGGACTAGATTGGCCCGCCACCGTCATGTCCAACGACTATAGGGTCGTCCCCACAACCACGGGCCAAAGTTGGCCAGCCGCCGACATGTCCGACGACTATAGGGTCGTCCCCACGACCCCGGGCCAAAGTTGGCAAGCCGCCGAAAAGTCCGACGACTATAGGGTCGTCCCCACGACCCCGGGTCCAGGTTGGCCAGCCGCCGACATTTCCGACGACTATAGGGTCGTCCCCACGACCCCGGGACTAGGTTGGCCAGCCGCCGACATGACCGACGACTATAGGGTCGTCCCGACGACCCCGGGCCAATGTTGGCCAATCGCCAACATGTCCGACGACTATAGGGTCGTCCCTACGACCCCGGGACTAGATTGGCCCGCCACCGCCATGTCCAACGATTATAGGGTCGTCCCCACGACCCCGGGTCCAGGTTGGCCAGCCGCCGACATTTCCGACGACTATAGGGTCGTCCCCACGACCCCGGGACTAGGTTGGCCAGCCGCCGACATGTCCGACGACTATAAGGTCGTCCCGACGAACCCGGGCCAATGTTGGCCAATCGCCAACATGTCCGACGACTATAGGGTCGTCCCTACGACCCCGCGACTAGATTGGCCCGCCACCGTCATGTCCGACGACTATAGGGTCGTCCCCACGACCCCGGGACTAGATTGGCCCGCCACCGTCATGTCCAACGATTATAGGGTCGTCCCCACGACCCCGGGTCTAGGTTGGCCAGCCGCCGACATGTCCGACGACTATAGAGTCGTCCCCACGACACCGGGCCAAAGTTGGACAGCCGCCAACATGTCCGACTACTATAGGGTCGTCCCCAGGACCTCGGGTCTAGATTGGCCCGCTACCGTCATGTCCGAAGACTATAGGGTCGTCCCCACGACCACGGGACTAGATTGGCCCGCCACCGCCATGTCCGACGACAATAGGGTCGTCCCCACGACCCCGGGTCTAGGTTGGCCAGCCGCCGACATGTCCGACGACAATCGGATCGTCCCCACGACCCCGGGACTAGATTGGCCCGCCACCGTCATGTCCAACGATTATAGGGTCGTCCCCACGACCCCGGATCTAGGTTGGCCAGCCGCCGACATGTCCGACGACTATAGAGTCGTCCCCACGACACCGGGCCAAAGTTGGACAGCCGCCGACACGTCCGACTACTATAGGGTCGTCCCCAGGACCTCGGGTCTAGATTGGCCCGCTACCGTCATGTCCGAAGACTATAGGGTCGTCCCCACGACCACGGGACTAGATTGGCCCGCCACCGCCATGTCCGACGACAATAGGGTCGTCCCCACGACCCCGGGTCTAGGTTGGCCAGCCGCCGACATGTCCGACGACAATCGGATCGTCCCCACGACCACGCGCCAAAGTTGGCCAGCCGCCGACATGTCCGACGACAATCGGATCGTCCCCACGACCACGCGCCAAAGTTGGCCAGCCGCCGACATGTCCGACGACTATAGGGTCGTCCCCACGACACCGGGCCAAAGTTGGCCAGCCGCCGACATGTCCGACGACTATAGGGTCGTCCCCACGACCCCGGGACTAGATTGGCCCGCCACCGTCATGTCCGACGACAATAGGGTCGTCCCCACGACCCCGGGTCTAGGTTGGCCCGCCACCGTCATGTCCGACGACAATAGGGTCGTCCCCACGACCCCGGGTCCAGGTTGGCCAGCCGCCGACATTTCCTACGACTGTAGGGTCGTCCCCACGACCCCGGGCCAATGTTGGCCAATCGCCGACATGTCCAACGACTATAGGGTCGTCCCTACGACCCCGGGACTAGATTAGCCCGCCACCGTCATGTCCAACAACTATTGGGTCGTCCCCACGACCACGGGCCAAAGTTGGCATGCCGCCGAAATGTCCGACGACTATAGGGTCGTCCCCACGACACCGGGCCAAAGTTGGCCAGCCGCCGACATGTCCGACGACTATAGGGTCGTCCCCACGACCCCGGGACTAGATTGGCCCGCCACCGTCATTTCCGACGATTATAGGGTCGTCCCCACGACCGCGAGACTAGATTGGCCCGCCACCGTCATGTCCGACGACAATAGGGTCGTCCCCACGACCCCGGGTCCAGGTTGGCCAGCCGCCGACATTTCCGACGACTATAGGGTCGTCCCCACGACCCCGGGACTAGATTGGCCCGCCACCGTCATGTCCAACGACTATAGGGTCGTCCCCACAACCACGGGCCAAAGTTGGCCAGCCGCCGACATGTCCGACGACTATAGGGTCGTCCCCACGACCCCGGGCCAAAGTTGGCAAGCCGCCGAAAAGTCCGACGACTATAGGGTCGTCCCCACGACCCCGGGTCCAGGTTGGCCAGCCGCCGACATTTCCGACGACTATAGGGTCGTCCCCACGACCCCGGGACTAGGTTGGCCAGCCGCCGACATGACCGACGACTATAGGGTCGTCCCGACGACCCCGGGCCAATGTTGGCCAATCGCCAACATGTCCGACGACTATAGGGTCGTCCCTACGACCCCGGGACTAGATTGGCCCGCCACCGCCATGTCCAACGATTATAGGGTCGTCCCCACGACCCCGGGTCCAGGTTGGCCAGCCGCCGACATTTCCGACGACTATAGGGTCGTCCCCACGACCCCGGGACTAGGTTGGCCAGCCGCCGACATGTCCGACGACTATAAGGTCGTCCCGACGAACCCGGGCCAATGTTGGCCAATCGCCAACATGTCCGACGACTATAGGGTCGTCCCTACGACCCCGGGAATAGATTGGCCCGCCACCGTCATGTCCGACGACTATAGGGTCGTCCCCACGACCCCGAGACTAGATTGGCCCGCCACCGTCATGTCCGACGACAATAGGGTCGTCCCCACGACCTCGGGTCCAGGTTGGCCAGCCGCCGACATTTCCGACGACTATAGAGTCGTCCCCACGACACCGGTCCAAAGTTGGCCAGCCGCCGACATGTCCGACGACTATAGGGTCGTCCCCACGACCACGGGCCAAAGTTGGCATGCCGCCGAAATGTCCGACGACTATAGGGTCGTCCCCACGACACCGGGCCAAAGTTGGCCAGCCGCCGACATGTCCGACGACTATAGGGTCGTCCCCACGACCCCGGGACTAGATTGGCCCGCCACCGTCATGTCCGACGATTATAGGGTCGTCCCCACGACCGCGAGACTAGATTGGCCCGCCACCGTCATGACCGACGACAATAGGGTCGGCCCCACGACCCCGGGTCCAGGTTGGCCAGCCGCCGACATTTCCGACGACTATAGGGTCGTCCCCACGACCCCGGGACTAGATTGGCCCGCCACCGTCATGTCCAACGACTATAGGGTCGTCCCCACAACCACGGGCCAAAGTTGGCCAGCCGCCGACATGTCCGACGACTATAGGGTCGTCCCCACGACCCCGGGCCAAAGTTGGCAAGCCGCCGAAATGTCCGACGACTATAGGGTCGTCCCCACGACCCCGGGACTAGGTTGGCCAGCCGCCGACATGTCTGACGACTATAGGGTCGTCCCGACGACCCCGGGCCAATGTTGGCCAATCGCCAACATGTCCGACTACTATAGGGTCGTCCCGAGGACCTCGGGTCTAGATTGGCCCGCTACCGTCATGTCCGGAGACTATAGGGTCGTCCCCACGACCACGGGACTAGATTGGCCCGCCACCGCCATGTCCGACGACAATAGGGTCGTCCCCACGACCCCGGGTCTAGGTTGGCCAGCCGCCGACTTGTCCGACGACTATAGGGTCGTACCCACGACCCCGGGACTAGGCTGACATGCCGCCAACATGTCCGACGACTATAGGGTCGTCCCCACGACCCCGGGCCAAAGATGTCCAGCCGCCGTCTTGTCCGACGACTATAGGGTCGTCCCCACGACCCCGAGTCCAGGTTGGCCAGCCGCCGACATTCCGACGACTATAGAGTCGTCCCCACGACCCCGGGCCAAAGTTGGCCAGCCGCCGACATGTCCGACGACTATTGGGTCGTCCCCACGACCCCGAGACTAGATTGGCCCGCCACCGTCATGTCCGACGACAATAGGGCCGTCCCCACGACCTCGGGTCCAGGTTGGCCAGCCGCCGACATTTCCGACGACCATAGAGTCGTCCCCACGACCCCGGGCCAAAGTTGGCCAGCCGCCGACATGTCCGACGACAATCGGATCGTCCCCACGACCACGCGCCAAAGTTGGCCAGCCGCCGACATGTCCGACGACTATAGGGTCGTCGCCACGACCCCGGGCCAATGTTGGCCAATCGCCGACATGTCCAACGACTATAGGGTCGTCCCTACGACCCAGGGACTAGATTGGCCCGCCACCGTCATGTCCAACGACTATAGGGTCGTCCCCACAACCAGGGGCGAAAGTTGGCCAGCCGCCGACATGTCCGACGACTATAGGGTCGTCCCCACGACCCCGGGCCAAAGTTGGCCAGCTGCCGACATGTCCGACGAATATAGGGTCGTCCCCACGACCACGGGACTAGATTGGCCCGCCACCGCCATGTCCGACGACAATAGGGTCGTCCCCACGACCCCGGGTCTAGGTTGGCCAGCCGCCGACATGTCCGACGACCGTCGGATCGTCCCCACGCCCACGCGCCAAAGTTGGCCAGCCGCCGACATGTCCGACGACTATTGGATCGTCCCCACGACCACGGGCCAAAGTTGGCCAGCCGCCGACTTGTCCGACGACTATAGGGTCGTACCCAGAACCTCGGGTCGAGATTGGCCCGCTACCGTCATGTCCGAAGACTATAGGGTCGTCCCCACGACCACGGGACTAGATTGGCCCGCCACCGCCATGTCCGACGACAATAGGGTCGTCCCCACGACCCGGGGTCCAGGTTGGCCAGCCGCCGACATTTCCGACGACTGTAGAGTCGTCCCCACGACACCGGGCCAAAGTTGGCCAGCCGCCGACATGTCCGACGACTATAGGGTCGTCCCTACGACCCAGGGACTAGATTGGCCCGCCACCGTCATGTCCAACGACTATAGGGTCGTCCCCACAACCAGGGGCGAAAGTTGGCCAGCCGCCGACATGTCCGACGACTATAGGGTCGTCCCCACGACCCCGGGCCAAAGTTGGCCAGCTGCCGACATGTCCGACGAATATAGGGTCGTCCCCACGACCACGGGACTAGATTGGCCCGCCACCGCCATGTCCGACGACAATAGGGTCGTCCCCACGACCCCGGGTCTAGGTTGGCCAGCCGCCGACATGTCCGACGACCGTCGGATCGTCCCCACGCCCACGCGCCAAAGTTGGCCAGCCGCCGACATGTCCGACGACTATTGGATCGTCCCCACGACCACGGGCCAAAGTTGGCCCGCCGCCGACTTGTCCGACGACTATAGGGTCGTCCCCACGACCCCGGGACTAGATTGGCCCGCCACCGTTATGTCCGACGACTATAGGGTCGTCCCCACGACCACGGGCCAAAGTTGGCCAGCCGGCGACATGTCCGACGACTATAGGGTCGTCCCTACGACCCCGGGACTAGGTTGGCTTGCCACCGACATGTCTGACGACTATAGGGTCGTCCCCACGACCCCGGGACTAGATTGGCCCGCCACCGTCAAGTCCGACGACTATAGGGTCGTCCCCACGACCCCGGGACTAGATTGGCCCGCCACCGTCAAGTCCGACGACTATAGGGTCGTCCCCACGACCCCGGGCCAAAGTTGGACAGCCGCCGACTTGTCCGACGACTATAGGGTCGTCCCCACGACCACGGGCCAATGTTGGCCAGCCGCCGGCTTGTCCGACGATTATAGGGTCGTCCCCACGACCCCGGGACTAGGTTGGCCCGCCGCCGACTTGTCCGACGACTATAGGGTCGTCCCCATGACCCGGGACTAGACTGGCCCGCCACCGTCATGTCCGACAACTATAGGGTCGTCCCCACGACCCCCGGACTAGGTTGGTACGCCGCCGACTTGTCCGACGGGTATAGGGTCCTCCCCACGACCACGGGCCAAAGTTGGCCAGCCGCCGACATGTCCGACGACTATAGGGTCGACCCCACGACCCGGGACTAGACTGGCCCGCCACCGACATGTCCGACGACTATAAAGTCGTCCCCACGACCCCGGGTCAATGTTGGCTCGCCGCCGACATGTCCGACGACTATAGGGTCGTCCCCACGACCCCCGGGCCAAAGGTGGACAGCCACCGACATTTCCGACGACTATAGGGTCGTCCCCACGACCCGGGACTAGACTGGCCCGCCACCGTCATGTCCGACGACTATAGGGTCGTCTCCACGACCCCCCGACTAGGTGGGCTCGCCGCCGACTTGTCCGACGACTATAGGGTCGTCCCCACGACCCCGGGACTAGGTTGGCTCGCCACCGTCATGTCTGACGACTATAGGGTCGACCCCACGACCACGGGCCAAAGTTGGCCAGCCGCCGACATGTCCGACGACTATAGGGTCGTCCCCACGACCACGGGCCAAAGTTGGCCAGCCGCCGACATGTCCGACGACTATAGGGTCGTCCCCACGACCCGGGACTAGACTGGCCCGCCACCGACATGTCCGACGATTATAAAGTCGTCCCCACGACCCCGGGTCAATGTTGGCTCGCCGCCGACAGGTCCGACGACTATAGGGTCGTCCCCACGACCCCCGGGCCAAAGTTGGACAGCCACCGACATTTCCGACGACTATAGGGTCGTCCCCACGACACGGGACTAGACTGGCCCGCCACCGTCATGTCCGACGACTATAGGGTCGTCCCCACGACCCCCGGGCTAGGTTGGCCGGCCGCCGACTTATCCGACGACTATAGGCTCGTCCCCACGACCCCCCGACTAGGTGGGCTCGCCGCCGACTTGTCCGACGACTATAGGGTCGTCCCCACGACCCCGGGACTAGGTTGGCTCCCCACCGTCATGTCTGACGACTATAGGGTCGTCCCCACGACCACGGGCCAAAGTTGGCAAGCCGCCGACATGTCCGACGACTATAGGGTCGTCCCCACGACCACGGGCCAAAGTTGGCCAGCCGCCGACATGTCCGACGACTATAGGGTCGTCCCCACGACCCGGGTCTAGACTGGCCCGCCACCGTCATGTCCGACGACTATAGGGTCGTCCCCACGACCCCCGGACTAGGTTGGCCGGCCGCCGACTTGTCCGACGACTATAGGGTCGTCCCCACGACCCCCGGACTAGGTGGGCTCGCCGCCGACTTGTCCGACGACTATAGGGTCGTTCCCACGACCCCGGGCCAAAGTTGGCAAGCTGCCGACTTATCCGACGACTATAGGGTCGTCCCCACGACCCCGGGACTAGGTAGGCCCGCCGCCGACTTGTCCGACGACTATAGGGTCGTCCCCACGACCCGGGACTAGAGTGGCCCGCCACCGTCATGTCCGACGACTATATGGTCGTCCCCACGACCACGGGCCAAAGTTGGCCAGCCGGCGACATGTCCGACGACTATAGGGTCGTCCCCACGACTGCGGGACTAGATTGGCTCGCCGCCGACTTGTCCGACGACTGTAGGGTCGTCCCCATGACCCCGGGACTAGATGGGCCCGCCACCGTCATTTCCGACGACTATAGGGTCGTCCCCACGACCACGGGCCAAAGTTGGCCAGCCGCCGACATATCCGACGACTATAGTGTCGTCCCCACGAACACGGGCCAATGTTGGCCAGCCGCTAACTTGTCCGACGACTATAGGGTCGTCCCCACGACCACGGGCCAAAGCTGGCCAGCCGCCGACATGTCCGACGACTATTGGATCGTCCCCACGACCACGGGCCAAAGTTGGCCAGCCGCCGACATGTCCGACGACTATAGGGTCGTCCCCACGACCCCGGGACTAGATTGGTCCGCCACCATCATGTCCGACGACTATAGGGTCGTCCACACGAACCGGGCCAAAGTTGGCAAGCCGCCGAAATGTCCGACGACTGTGGGGTCGTCCCCACGACCCCGGGACTAGATTGGCCCGCCACCGTCAAGTCCGACGACCCCGGGCCAATGTTGGCTAGCCGCCGACATGTCCGACGACTATAGGGTCGTCCCCACGACCCCGGGCCAAAGTTGGCAAGCCGCCGAAATGTCCGACGACTGTAGGGTCGTCCCCACGACCCCGTGCCAAAGATGTCCAGCCGCCGTCTTGTCCGACGACTATAGGGTCGTCCCCACGACCCCGGGACTAGATTGGCCCGCCACCGTCATGTCCAACGACTATAGGGTCGTCCCCACAACCACGGCCCAAAGTTGGCCAGCCGCCGACATGTCCGACGATTATTGGATCGTCCCCACGACCACGGGCCAAAGTTGGCCAGCCGCCGACATGTGCGACGACTATACGGTCGTCCCCACGACCCCGGGACTAGATTGGTCCGCCACCGTCATGTCCGACGACTATAGGGTCGTCCCCACGACCCCGGGACTAGGCTGACAACCCGCCAACATGTCCGACGCCTATAGGGTCGTCCCCACGACCCCGGGCCAAAGATGTCCAGCCGCCGTCTTGTCCGACGACTATAGGGTCTTACCCACGACCCCGGGACTAGATTGGCCCGCCACCGTCATGTCCAACGACTATAGGGTCGTCCCCACAACCACGGGCCAATGTTGGCCAGCCGCCGACATTTCCGACGACTATAGAGTCGTCCCCACGACACCGGGCCAAAGTTGGCCAGCCGCCGACATGTCCGACGACTATAGGGTCGTCCCCACGACCCCGGGACAAGGTTGGCCCGCCGCCGAAATGTCCGACGACTGTAGGGTCGTACCCACGACCCCGGGACTAGGCTGACAAGCCGCCAACATGTCCGACGACTATAGGGTAGTCCCCACGACCCCGGGCCAAAGTTGGCAAGACGCCGAAATGTCCGACGACTGTAGGGTCGTCCCCACGACCCCGGGACTAGATTGGCCCGCCACCGTCAAGTCCGACGACTATAGGGTCGTCCCCACGACCTCGGGACTAGGTTGGCCAGCCGCCGACATGTCCGACGACTATAATGTCGTCCCCACGACCCCGGGCCAATGTTGGCCAATCGCCGACATGTCCGACGACTATAGGGTCGTCCCTACGACCCCGGGCCCAAGCTGGCCAGCCGCCGACATGTCCGACGACTATTGGATCGTCCCCACGACCACGGGCCAAAGTTGGCCAGCCGCCGACATGTCCGAAGACTATAGGGTCGTCCCCACGACCCCGGGACTAGATTGGCCAGCCACCGACATGTCCGACGACTATAGAGTCGTCCCCACGACACCGGGTCAAAGTTGGCCAGCCGCTGACATTTCCAACGACTATTGGGTCGTCCCCACGACCACGGGCCAATGTTGGCTAGCCGCCGACATGTCCGACGACTATAGGGTCGTCCCCACGACCACGGGCCAAAGCTGGCCAGCCGCCGACATGTCCGACGACTATTGGATCGTCCCCACGACCACGGGCCAAAGTTGGCCAGCCGCCGACATGTCCGACGACTATAGGGTCGTCCCCACGACCCCAGGACTAGATTGGTCCGCCACCGTCATGTCCGACGACTATAGGGTCGTCCCCACGACCCCGGGCCAAAGTTGGCAAGCCGCCGAAATGTCCGACGACTGTAGGGTCGTCCCCACGACCCCGGGACTAGATTGGCCCGCCACCGTCAAGTCCGACGACCTCGGGACTAGGTTGGCCAGCCGCCGACATGTCCGACGACTATAGGGTCGCCCCCACGACCTCGGGCCAATTTTGGCCAGCCGCCTACATGTCCGACGACTATAGGGTCGTCCCCACGACCCCGGGCCAAAGTTGGCAAGCCGCCGAAATGTCCGACGACTGTAGGGTCGTCCCCACGACCCCAGGAATAGATTGGCCGGCCACCGTCAAGTCTGACGACTATAGGGTCGTCCCCACAACCTCGGGACTAGATTGGCCCGCCACCGTCAAGTCCGACGACTATAGGGTCGTCCCCACGACCCCGGGCCAAAGTTGGCAAGCCGCCGATATGTCCGGCGACTGTAGGGTCGTCCCCACAACCCCGGGACTAGATTGGCCCGCCACCGTCAAGTCCGACGACTATAGGGTCGTCCCCACGACCCCGGGCCAAAGTTGGCAAGCCGCCGAAATGTCCGACGACTGTAGGGTCGTCCCCACGACCCCCGGACTAGATTCGCCCGCCACCGTCATGTCCAACGACTATTGGATCGTCCCCACGACCACGGGCCAAAGTTGGCCAGCCGCCGACATGTCCGACGACTATTGGGTCGTCCCCACGACACCGGGCCAAAGTTGGCCAGCCGCTGACATGTCCAACGACTATAGGGTCGTCCCCACGCCCACGGGCCAAAGTTGACCAGCCGCCGACATGTCCGACGACTATTGGATCGTCCCCACGACCCCGGGCCAAAGTTGGCAAGCCGCCGAAATGTCCGACGACTGTAGGGTCGTCCCCACGACCCCCGGACTAGATTGGCCAGCCGCCGACATGTCCGACGACTATAGTGTCGTCCCCACGACACCGGGTCAAAGTTGGCCAGCCGCTGACATTTCCAACGACTATAGGATCGTCCCCACGACCTCGGGACTAGGTTGGCCAGCCGCCGACATGTCCGACGACTATAATGTCGTCCCCACGACCCCGGGCCAATGTTGGCAAATCGCCGACATGTCCGACGACTATAGGGTCGTCCCTACGACCCCGGGCCAAAGCTGGCCAGCCGCCGACATGTCCGACGACTATTGGATCGTCCCCACGACCACGGGCCAAAGTTGGCCAGCCGCTGACATGTCCAACGACTATAGGGTCGTCCCCACGACCACGGGCCAAAGTTGACCAGCCGCCGACATGTCCGACGACTATTGGATCGTCCCCACGACCCCGGGCCAAAGTTGGCCAGCCGCCGACATGTCCGAAGACTATAGGGTCGTCCCCACGACCCCGGGACTAGATTGGCCAGCCGCCGACATGTCCGACGACTATAGTGTCGTCCCCACGACACCGGGTCAAAGTTGGCCAGCCGCTGACATTTCCAACGACTATTGGGTCGTCCCCACGACCACGGGCCAATGTTGGCTAGCCGCCGACATGTCCGACGACTATAGGGTCGTCCCCACGACCACGGGCCAAAGCTGGCCAGCCGCCGACATGTCCGACGACTATTGGATCGTCCCCACGACCACGGGCCAAAGTTGGCCAGCCGCCGACATGTCCGACGACTATAGGGTCGTCCCCACGACCCCGGGACTAGATTGGTCCGCCACCGTCATGTCCGACGACTATAGGGTCGTCCACACGACCCCGAGCCAAAGTTGGCAAGCCGCCGAAACGTCCGACGACTGTGGGGTCGTCCCCACGACCCCGGGACTAGATTTGCCCGCCACCGTCAAGTCCGACGACCCCGGGCCAATGTTGGCTAGCCGCCGACATGTCCGACGACTATAGGGTCGTCCCCACGACCCCGGGCCAAAGTTGGCAAGCCGCCGAAATGTCCGACGACTGTAGGGTCGTCCCCACGACCCCGTGCCAAAGATGTCCAGCCGCCGTCTTGTCCGACGACTATAGGGTCGTCCCCACGACCCCGGGACTAGATTGACCCGCCACCGTCATGTCCAAAGACTATAGGGTCGTCCCCACAACCACGGGCCAAAGTTGGCCAGCCGCCGACATGTCCGACGATTATTGGATCGTCCCCACGACCACGGGCCAAAGTTGGCCAGCCGCCGACATGTGCGACGACTATACGGTCGTCCCCACGACCCCGGGACTAGATTGGTCCGCCACCGTCATGTCCGACGACTATAGGGTCGTCCCCACGACCCCGGGACTAGGCTGACAACCCGCCAACATGTCCGACGACTATAGGGTCGTCCCCACGACCCCGGGCCAAAGATGTCCAGCCGCCGTCTTGTCCGACGACTATAGGGTCTTACCCACGACCCCGGGACTAGATTGGCCCGCCACCGTCATGTCCAACGACTATAGGGTCGTCCCCACAACCACGGGCCAATGTTGGCCAGCCGCCGACATTTCCGACGACTATAGAGTCGTCCCCACGACACCGGGCCAAAGTTGGCCAGCCGCCGACATGTCCGACGACTATAGGGTCGTCCCCAGGACCTCGGGTCTAGATTGGCCCGCTACCGTCATGTCCGAAGACTATAGGGTCGTCCCCACGACCACGGGACTAGATTGGCCCGCCACCGCCATGTCCGACGACAATAGGGTCGTCCCCACGACCCCGGGTCTAGGTTGGCCAGCCGCCGACATGTTCGACGACAATCGGATCGTGCCCACGACCACGCGCCAAAGTTGGCCCGCCGCCGACATGTCCGACGACTATTGGATCGTCCCCACGACCACGGGCCAATGTTGGCCAATCGCCGACATGTCCGACGACTATAGGGTCGTCCATACGACCCCGGGACTAAATTGGCCCGCCACCGTCATGTCCAACGACTATAGGGTCGTCCCCACGACCCCGGGACTAGGTTGACAAGCCGCCAAAATGTTCGACGAATATAGGGTCGTCCCCACGACCCCGGGCTAAAGATGGCATGCCGCCGAAATGTCCGACGGCTATTGGGTCGTCCCCACGACCGCGGGACTAGGCTGACAAGCCGCCAACATGTCCGACGACTATAGGGTCGTCCCCACGACCCCGGGCCAAAGTTGGCCAGCCGCCGACATGTCCGACGACTATAGGGTCGTCCCCACGACACCGGGCCAAAGTTGGCCAGCCGCCGACATGTCCGACGACTATAGGGTCGTCCCCACGACACCGGGTCCAGGTTGGCAAGCCGCCGACTTGTCCGACGACTATAGGGTCGTACCCACGACCCCGGGACTAGGCTGGCAAGCCACCAACATGTCCGACGACTATTGGGTCGTCCCCACGACCCCGGGCCAAAGTTGGCCAGCCGCCGACATGTCCGACGACTATAGGGTCGTCCCCACGACCCCGAGACTAGATTGGCCCGCCACCGTCAAGTCCGACGACCTCGGGACTAGGTTGGCCAGCCGCCGACATGTCCGACGACTATAGGGTCGTCCCCACGACCCCGGGCCAAAGATGTCCAGCCGCCGTCTTGTCCGACGACTATAGGGTCGTCCCCACGACCCCGGGACTAGATTGGCCCGCCACCGTCAAGTCCGACGACCTCGGGACTAGGTTGGCCAGCCGCCGACATGTCCGACGACTATAGGGTCGCCCCCACGACCTCGGGACTAGGTAGGCCAGCCGCCGACATGTCCGACGACTATAGGGTCGTCCCCACCACCCCGGGCCAAAGTTGGCAAGCCGCCGAAATGTCCGACGACTGTAGGGTCGTCCCCAAGACCCCGGGCCAAAGATGTCCAGCCGCCGACATGTCCGACGACTATAGGGTCGTACCCACGACCCCGGGCCAAAGATGTCCAGCCGCCGTCTTGTCCGACGACTATAGGGTCGTCCCCACGACCCCCGGACTAGGTTGGCTGGCCGCCGACATGTCCGACGACTATAGGGTCGTCCCCACGACCCCCGACTAGGTGGGCTCGCCGCCGACTTGTCCGACGACTATAGGGTCGTCCCCACGACCCCGGGCCAAAGTTGGACAGCCGCCGACTTGTCCGACGATTATAGGGTCGTCCCCACGACCCCGGGACTAGGTTGGCCCGCCGCCGACTTGTCCGACGACTATATGGGCGTCCCCACGACCACTGGCCAATGTTGGCCAGCCGCTGACTTGTCCGACGACTATAGGGTCGTCCCCACGACCGCGGGACTAGATTGGCTCGCCGCCGACTTGTCCGACGACTGTAGGCTCGTCCCCACGACCACGGGACTAGATTGGCCCGCCACCGTCATTTCCGACGACTATAGGGTCGTCCCCACGACCACGGGCCAAAGTTGGCCAGCCGCCGACTTGTCCGACGACTATAGGGTCGTCCCCATGACCCGGGACTAGACTGGCCCGCCACCGTCATGTCCGACGACTATAGGGTCGTCCCCACGACCCCCGGACTAGGTTGGTACGCCACCGACTTGTCCGACGGGTATAGGGTCCTCCCCACGACCACGGGCCAAAGTTGGCCAGCCGCCGACATGTCCGACAACTATAGGGTCGTCCCCACGACCCGGGACTAGACTGGCCCGCCACCGACATGTCCGACGACTATAAAGTCGTCCCCACGACCCCGGGTCAATGTTGGCTCGCCGCCGACATGTCCGACGACTATAGGGTCGTCCCCACGACCCCCGGGCCAAAGTTGGACAGCCACCGACATTTCCGACGACTATAGGGTCGTTCCCACGACCCCGGGACTAGATTGGCCCGCCACCGTCTTGTCCGACGACTATAGGGTCGTCCCCACGACCCCGGGCCAAAGTTGGACAGCCGCCGACTTGTCCGACGACTAAAGGGTCGTCCCCACGACCACGGGCCAAAGTTGGCCAGCCGCCGACATGTCCGAAGACTATAGGGTCGTCCCCACGACCCCGGGACTAGATTGGCCAGCCGGCGACATGTCCGACGACTATAGTGTCGTCCCCACGACACCGGGTCAAAGTTGGCCAGCCGCTGACATTTCCAACGACTATTGGGTCGTCCCCACGACCACGGGCCAATGTTGGCTAGCCGCCGACATGTCCGACGACTATAGGGTCGTCCCCACGACCACGGGCCAAAGCTGGCCAGCCGCCGACATGTCCGACGACTATTGGATCGTCCCCACGACCACGGGCCAAAGTTGGCCAGCCGCCGACATGTCCGACGACTATAGGGTCGTCCCCACGACCCCGGGACTAGATTGGTCCGCCACCGTCATGTCCGACGACTATAGGGTCGTCCACACGACCCCGAGCCAAAGTTGGCAAGCCGCCGAAACGTCCGACGACTGTGGGGTCGTCCCCACGACCCCGGGACTAGATTTGCCCGCCACCGTCAAGTCCGACGACCCCGGGCCAATGTTGGCTAGCCGCCGACATGTCCGACGACTATAGGGTCGTCCCCACGACCCCGGGCCAAAGTTGGCAAGCCGCCGAAATGTCCGACGACTGTAGGGTCGTCCCCACGACCCCGTGCCAAAGATGTCCAGCCGCCGTCTTGTCCGACGACTATAGGGTCGTCCCCACGACCCCGGGACTAGATTGACCCGCCACCGTCATGTCCAACGACTATAGGGTCGTCCCCACAACCACGGGCCAAAGTTGGCCAGCCGCCGACATGTCCGACGATTATTGGATCGTCCCCACGACCACGGGCCAAAGTTGGCCAGCCGCCGACATGTGCGACGACTATACGGTCGTCCCCACGACCCCGGGACTAGATTGGTCCGCCACCGTCATGTCCGACGACTATAGGGTCGTCCCCACGACCCCGGGACTAGGCTGACAACCCGCCAACATGTCCGACGACTATAGGGTCGTCCCCACGACCCCGGGCCAAAGATGTCCAGCCGCCGTCTTGTCCGACGACTATAGGGTCTTACCCACGACCCCGGGACTAGATTGGCCCGCCACCGTCATGTCCAACGACTATAGGGTCGTCCCCACAACCACGGGCCAATGTTGGCCAGCCGCCGACATTTCCGACGACTATAGAGTCGTCCCCACGACACCGGGCCAAAGTTGGCCAGCCGCCGACATGTCCGACGACTATAGGGTCGTCCCCAGGACCTCGGGTCTAGATTGGCCCGCTACCGTCATGTCCGAAGACTATAGGGTCGTCCCCACGACCACGGGACTAGATTGGCCCGCCACCGCCATGTCCGACGACAATAGGGTCGTCCCCACGACCCCGGGTCTAGGTTGGCCAGCCGCCGACATGTTCGACGACAATCGGATCGTGCCCACGACCACGCGCCAAAGTTGGCCCGCCGCCGACATGTCCGACGACTATTGGATCGTCCCCACGACCACGGGCCAATGTTGGCCAATCGCCGACATGTCCGACGACTATAGGGTCGTCCATACGACCCCGGGACTAAATTGGCCCGCCACCGTCATGTCCAACGACTATAGGGTCGTCCCCACGACCCCGGGACTAGGTTGACAAGCCGCCAAAATGTTCGACGAATATAGGGTCGTCCCCACGACCCCGGGCTAAAGATGGCATGCCGCCGAAATGTCCGACGGCTATTGGGTCGTCCCCACGACCGCGGGACTAGGCTGACAAGCCGCCAACATGTCCGACGACTATAGGGTCGTCCCCACGACCCCGGGCCAAAGTTGGCCAGCCGCCGACATGTCCGACGACTATAGGGTCGTCCCCACGACACCGGGCCAAAGTTGGCCAGCCGCCGACATGTCCGACGACTATAGGGTCGTCCCCACGACACCGGGTCCAGGTTGGCAAGCCGCCGACATTTCCGACGACTATAGAGTCGTCCCCACGACACCGGGCCAAAGTTGGCCAGCCGCCGACATGTCCGACGACTATAGGGTCGTCCCCACTACCCCGGGACAAGGTTGGCCCGCCGCCGACTTGTCCGACGACTATAGGGTCGTACCCACGACCCCGGGACTAGGCTGGCAAGCCACCAACATGTCCGACGACTATTGGGTCGTCCCCACGACCCCGGGCCAAAGTTGGCCAGCCGCCGACATGTCCGACGACTATAGGGTCGTCCCCACGACCCCGAGACTAGATTGGCCCGCCACCGTCAAGTCCGACGACCTCGGGACTAGGTTGGCCAGCCGCCGACATGTCCGACGACTATAGGGTCGTCCCCACGACCCCGGGCCAAAGATGTCCAGCCGCCGTCTTGTCCGACGACTATAGGGTCGTCCCCACGACCCCGGGACTAGATTGGCCCGCCACCGTCAAGTCCGACGACCTCGGGACTAGGTTGGCCAGCCGCCGACATGTCCGACGACTATAGGGTCGCCCCCACGACCTCGGGACTAGGTAGGCCAGCCGCCGACATGTCCGACGACTATAGGGTCGTCCCCACCACCCCGGGCCAAAGTTGGCAAGCCGCCGAAATGTCCGACGACTGTAGGGTCGTCCCCAAGACCCCGGGCCAAAGATGTCCAGCCGCCGACATGTCCGACGACTATAGGGTCGTACCCACGACCCCGGGCCAAAGATGTCCAGCCGCCGTCTTGTCCGACGACTATAGGGTCGTCCCCACGACCCCCGGACTAGGTTGGCTGGCCGCCGACATGTCCGACGACTATAGGGTCGTCCCCACGACCCCCGACTAGGTGGGCTCGCCGCCGACTTGTCCGACGACTATAGGGTCGTCCCCACGACCACTGGCCAATGTTGGCCAGCCGCTGACTTGTCCGACGACTATAGGGTCGTCCCCACGACCGCGGGACTAGATTGGCTCGCCGCCGACTTGTCCGACGACTGTAGGCTCGTCCCCACGACCACGGGACTAGATTGGCCCGCCACCGTCATTTCCGACGACTATAGGGTCGTCCCCACGACCACGGGCCAAAGTTGGCCAGCCGCCGACTTGTCCGACGACTATAGGGTCGTCCCCATGACCCGGGACTAGACTGGCCCGCCGCCGACATGTCCGACGACTATAGGGTCGTCCCCACGACCCGGGACTAGACTGGCCCGCCACCGACATGTCCGACGACTATAAAGTCGTCCCCACGACCCCGGGTCAATGTTGGCTCGCCGCCGACATGTCCGACGACTATAGGGTCGTCCCCACGACCCCCGGGCCAAAGTTGGACAGCCACCGACATTTCCGACGACTATAGGGTCGTTCCCACGACCCCGGGACTAGATTGGCCCGCCACCGTCTTGTCCGACGACTATAGGGTCGTCCCCACGACCCCGGGCCAAAGTTGGACAGCCGCCGACTTGTCCGACGACTAAAGGGTCGTCCCCACGACCACGGGCCAAAGTTGGCCAGCCGCCGACTTGTCCGACGACTATAGGGTCGTCCCCACGACCCCGGGACTAGGTTGGCCGGCCGCCGACTTGTCCGACGACTATAGGGTCGTCCCCACGACCCCCCGACTAGGTTGGCCGGCCGCCGACTTGTCCGACGACTATAGGGTCGTCCCCACGACCCCCCGACTAGGTTGGCCGGCCGCCGACTTGTCCGACGACTATAGGGTCGTCCCCACGACCCCCCGACTAGGTGGGCTCGCTGCCGACTTGTCCGACGACTATAGGGTCGTCCCCACGACCCCGGGACTAGATTGGCCCGCCACCGTCATGTCCAACGACTATAGGGTCGCCCCCACGACCACGGGCCAATGTTGGCCAATCGCCGACATGTCCGACGACTATAGGGTCGTCCCTACGACCCCGGGACTAGATTGGCCCGCCACCGTCATGTCCAACGACTATAGGGTCGCCCCCACGACCACGGGCCAAAGTTGGCATGCCGCCGACATGTCCGACGACTATTGGATCGTCCCCACGACCACGGGCCAATGTTGGCCAGCCGCCGACATGTCCGACGACTATAGGGTCGTCCCCACGACCCCGGGACTAGATTGGCCCGCCACCGTCATGTCCAACGACAATAGGGTCGCCCCCACGACCCCGGGTCTAGGTTGGCCAGCCGCCGACTTGTCCGACGACTATAGGGTCGTACCCACGACCCCGGGACTAGGCTGACAAGCCGCCGTCTTGTCCGACGACTATAGGGTCGTCCCCACGACCCCGGGACTAGATTGACCCGCCACCGTCATGTCCAACGACTATAGGGTCGTCCCCACAACCACGGGCCAAAGTTGGCCAGCCGCCGACATGTCCGACGATTATTGGATCGTCCCCACGACCACGGGCCAAAGTTGGCCAGCCGCCGACATGTGCGACGACTATACGGTCGTCCCCACGACCCCGGGACTAGATTGGTCCGCCACCGTCATGTCCGACGACTATAGGGTCGTCCCCACGACCCCGGGACTAGGCTGACAACCCGCCAACATGTCCGACGACTATAGGGTCGTCCCCACGACCCCGGGCCAAAGATGTCCAGCCGCCGTCTTGTCCGACGACTATAGGGTCTTACCCACGACCCCGGGACTAGATTGGCCCGCCACCGTCATGTCCAACGACTATAGGGTCGTCCCCACAACCACGGGCCAATGTTGGCCAGCCGCCGACATTTCCGACGACTATAGAGTCGTCCCCACGACACCGGGCCAAAGTTGGCCAGCCGCCGACATGTCCGACGACTATAGGGTCGTCCCCAGGACCTCGGGTCTAGATTGGCCCGCTACCGTCATGTCCGAAGACTATAGGGTCGTCCCCACGACCACGGGACTAGATTGGCCCGCCACCGCCATGTCCGACGACAATAGGGTCGTCCCCACGACCCCGGGTCTAGGTTGGCCAGCCGCCGACATGTTCGACGACAATCGGATCGTGCCCACGACCACGCGCCAAAGTTGGCCCGCCGCCGACATGTCCGACGACTATTGGATCGTCCCCACGACCACGGGCCAATGTTGGCCAATCGCCGACATGTCCGACGACTATAGGGTCGTCCATACGACCCCGGGACTAAATTGGCCCGCCACCGTCATGTCCAACGACTATAGGGTCGTCCCCACGACCCCGGGACTAGGTTGACAAGCCGCCAAAATGTTCGACGAATATAGGGTCGTCCCCACGACCCCGGGCTAAAGATGGCATGCCGCCGAAATGTCCGACGGCTATTGGGTCGTCCCCACGACCGCGGGACTAGGCTGACAAGCCGCCAACATGTCCGACGACTATAGGGTCGTCCCCACGACCCCGGGCCAAAGTTGGCCAGCCGCCGACATGTCCGACGACTATAGGGTCGTCCCCACGACACCGGGCCAAAGTTGGCCAGCCGCCGACATGTCCGACGACTATAGGGTCGTCCCCACGACACCGGGTCCAGGTTGGCAAGCCGCCGACATTTCCGACGACTATAGAGTCGTCCCCACGACACCGGGCCAAAGTTGGCCAGCCGCCGACATGTCCGACGACTATAGGGTCGTCCCCACTACCCCGGGACAAGGTTGGCCCGCCGCCGACTTGTCCGACGACTATAGGGTCGTACCCACGACCCCGGGACTAGGCTGGCAAGCCACCAACATGTCCGACGACTATTGGGTCGTCCCCACGACCCCGGGCCAAAGTTGGCCAGCCGCCGACATGTCCGACGACTATAGGGTCGTCCCCACGACCCCGAGACTAGATTGGCCCGCCACCGTCAAGTCCGACGACCTCGGGACTAGGTTGGCCAGCCGCCGACATGTCCGACGACTATAGGGTCGTCCCCACGACCCCGGGCCAAAGATGTCCAGCCGCCGTCTTGTCCGACGACTATAGGGTCGTCCCCACGACCCCGGGACTAGATTGGCCCGCCACCGTCAAGTCCGACGACCTCGGGACTAGGTTGGCCAGCCGCCGACATGTCCGACGACTATAGGGTCGCCCCCACGACCTCGGGACTAGGTAGGCCAGCCGCCGACATGTCCGACGACTATAGGGTCGTCCCCACCACCCCGGGCCAAAGTTGGCAAGCCGCCGAAATGTCCGACGACTGTAGGGTCGTCCCCAAGACCCCGGGCCAAAGATGTCCAGCCGCCGACATGTCCGACGACTATAGGGTCGTACCCACGACCCCGGGCCAAAGATGTCCAGCCGCCGTCTTGTCCGACGACTATAGGGTCGTCCCCACGACCCCCGGACTAGGTTGGCTGGCCGCCGACATGTCCGACGACTATAGGGTCGTCCCCACGACCCCCGACTAGGTGGGCTCGCCGCCGACTTGTCCGACGACTATAGGGTCGTCCCCACGACCCCGGGCCAAAGTTGGACAGCCGCCGACTTGTCCGACGATTATAGGGTCGTCCCCACGACCCCGGGACTAGGTTGGCCCGCCGCCGACTTGTCCGACGACTATATGGGCGTCCCCACGACCACTGGCCAATGTTGGCCAGCCGCTGACTTGTCCGACGACTATAGGGTCGTCCCCACGACCGCGGGACTAGATTGGCTCGGCGCCGACTTGTCCGACGACTGTAGGCTCGTCCCCACGACCACGGGACTAGATTGGCCCGCCACCGTCATTTCCGACGACTATAGGGTCGTCCCCACGACCACGGGCCAAAGTTGGCCAGCCGCCGACTTGTCCGACGACTATAGGGTCGTCCCCATGACCCGGGACTAGACTGGCCCGCCACCGTCATGTCCGACGACTATAGGGTCGTCCCCACGACCCCCGGACTAGGTTGGTACGCCACCGACTTGTCCGACGGGTATAGGGTCCTCCCCACGACCACGGGCCAAAGTTGGCCAGCCGCCGACATGTCCGACGACTATAGGGTCGTCCCCACGACCCGGGACTAGACTGGCCCGCCACCGACATGTCCGACGACTATAAAGTCGTCCCCACGACCCCGGGTCAATGTTGGCTCGCCGCCGACATGTCCGACGACTATAGGGTCGTCCCCACGACCCCCGGGCCAAAGTTGGACAGCCACCGACATTTCCGACGACTATAGGGTCGTTCCCACGACCCCGGGACTAGATTGGCCCGCCACCGTCTTGTCCGACGACTATAGGGTCGTCCCCACGACCCCGGGCCAAAGTTGGACAGCCGCCGACTTGTCCGACGACTAAAGGGTCGTCCCCACGACCACGGGCCAAAGTTGGCCAGCCGCCGACTTGTCCGACGACTATAGGGTCGTCCCCACGACCCCGGGACTAGGTTGGCCGGCCGCCGACTTGTCCGACGACTATAGGGTCGTCCCCACGACCCCCCGACTAGGTTGGCCGGCCGCCGACTTGTCCGACGACTATAGGGTCGTCCCCACGACCCCCCGACTAGGTGGGCTCGCTGCCGACTTGTCCGACGACTATAGGGTCGTCCCCACGACCCCGGGACTAGGTTGGCTCGCCACCGATATGTCTGACGACTATAGGGTCGTCCCCACGACCCCGGGACTAGGTTGGCCGGCCGCCGACTTGTCCGACGACTATAGGGTCGTCCCCACGACCCCCCGACTAGGTGGCCCGCCGCCGACTAGTCCGACGACTATATGGGCGTCCCCACGACCACTGGCCAATGTTGGCCAGCCGGCGACATTTCCGACGACTATAGGGTCGTCCCCACGACCCCGGGACTAGAGTGGCCCGCCACCGTCATGTCCGACGACTATAGGGTCGTCCCCACGACCCCCGGACTAGGTTGGCCGGCCGCCGACTTGTCCGACGACTAAAGGGTCGTCCCCACGACCCCCCGACTAGGTGGGCTCGCCGCCGACTTGTCCGACGACTATAGGGTCGTCCCCACGACCCCGGGACTAGGTTGGCTCGGCACCGTCATGTCTGACGACTATAGGGTCGTCCCCACGACCACGGGCCAAAGTTGGCCAGCCGCCGACATGTCCGACGACTATAGGGTCGTCCCCACGACCCGGGACTAGACTGGCCCGCCACCGTCATGTCCGACGACTATAGGGTCATCCCCACGACCCCGGGTCTAGGTTGGCCCGCCGCCGACTTGTCCGACGACTATAGGGTCGTCCCCACGACCCCCGGACTAGGTTGGTACGCCGCCGACTTGTCCGACGGGTATAGGGTCCTCCCCACGACCACGGGCCAAAGTTGGCCAGCCGCCGACATGTCCGACGACTATAGGGTCGTCCCCACGACCCGGGACTAGACTGGCCCGCCACCGACATGTCCGACGACTATAAAGTCGTCCCCACGACCCCGGGTCAATGTTGGCTCGCCGCCGACATGTCCGACGACTATAGGGTCGTCCCCACGACCCCCGGGCCAAAGTTGGACAGCCACCGACATTTCCGACGACTATAGGGTCGTCCCCACGACCCCGGGTCTAGGTTGGCCAGCCGCCGACATGTCCGACTACTATAGGGTCGTCCCCAGGACCTCGGGTCTAGATTGGCCCGCTACCGTCATGTCCGAAGACTATAGGGTCGTCCCCACGACCACGGGACTAGATTGGCCCGCCACCGCCATGTCCGACGACAATAGGGTCGTCCCCACGACCCCGGGTCTAGGTTGGCCAGCCGCCGACTTGTCCGACGACTATAGGGTCGTACCCACGACCCCGGGACTAGGCTGACAAGCCGCCAACATGTCCGACGACTATAGGGTCGTCCCCACGACCCCGGGCCAAAGATGTCCAGCCGCCGTCTTGTCCGACGACTATAGGGTCGTCCCCACGACCCCGAGTCCAGGTTGGCCAGCCGCCGACATGTCCGACGACTATAGGGTCGTCCCCACGACCCCGGGACTAGATTGGCCAGCCGCCGACATGTCTGACGACTATAGGGTCGTCCCCACGACCACGGGCCAAAGTTGGCATGCCGCGGAAATGTCCGACGACTATAGGGTCGTCCCCACGACACCGGGCCAAAGTTGGCCAGCCGCCGACATGTCCGACGACTATAGGGTCGTCCCCACGACCCCGGGACTAGATTGGCCCGCCGCCGACTTGTCCGACGACTATAGGGTCGTACCCACGACCCCGGGACTAGGCTGACAAGCCGCCAACATGTCCGACGACTATAGGGTCGTCCCCACGACCCCGGGCCAAAGATGTCCAGCCGCCGTCTTGTCCGACAACTATAGGGTCGTCCCCACGACCCCGAATCCAGGTTGGCCAGCCGCCGACATTCCGACGACTATAGGGTCGTCCCCACGACCCCGGGCCAATGTTGGCCAATCGCCGACATGTCCGACGACTATAGGGTCGTCCCCACGACCCCGGGACTAGATTGGCCCGCCACCGTCATGTCCGACGATTATAGGGTCGTCCCCACGACCGCGAGACTAGATTGGCCCGCCACCGTCATGTCCAACGACTATAGGGTCGTCCCCACAACCACGGGCCAAAGTTGGCCAGCCGCCGACATGTCCGACGACTATAGGGTCGTCCCCACGACCCCGGGCCAAAGTTGGCAAGCCGCCGAAATGTCCGACGACTATAGGGTCGTCCCCACTACCCCGGGACTAGGTTGGCCAGCCGCCGACATGTCTGACGACTATAGGGTCGCCCCGACGACCCCGGGCCAATGTTGGCCAATCGCCAACATGTCCGACGACTATAGGGTCGTCCCTACGACCCCGGGACTAGATTGGCCCGCCACCGTCATGTCCAACGATTATAGGGTCGTCCCCACGACCCCGGGACTAGATTGGCCCGCCACCGTCATGTCCGACGATTATAGGGTCGTCCCCACGACCCCGGGTCCAGGTTGGCCAGCCGCCGACATTTCCGACGACTGTAGGGTCGTCCCCACGACCCCGGGACTAGATTGGCCCGCCACCGTCAAGTCCGACGACTATAGGGTCGTCCCCACGACCTCGGGACTAGGTTAGCCAGCCGCCGACATGTCCGACGACTATAGGGTCGTCCCCACGACCCCGGGCCAATGTTGGCCAATCGCCGACATGTCCGACGACTATAGGGTCGTCCCTACGACCCCGGGACTAGATTGGCCCGCCACCGTCATGTCCAACGACTATAGGGTCGCCCCCACGACCACGGGCCAATGTTGGCCAATCGCCGACATGTCCGACGACTATAGGGTCGTCCCTACGACCCCGGGACTAGATTGGCCCGCCACCGTCATGTCCAACGACTATAGGGTCGCCCCCACGACCACGGGCCAAAGTTGGCATGCCGCCGACATGTCCGACGACTATTGGATCGTCCCCACGACCACGGGCCAATGTTGGCCAGCCGCCGACATGTCCGACGACTATAGGGTCGTCCCCACGACCCCGGGACTAGATTGGCCCGCCACCGTCATGTCCAACGACAATAGGGTCGCCCCCACGACCCCGGGTCTAGGTTGGCCAGCCGCCGACTTGTCCGACGACTATAGGGTCGTACCCACGACCCCGGGACTAGGCTGACAAGCCGCCAACATGTCCGACGACTATAGGGTCGTCCCCACGACCCCGGGCCAAAGATGTCTAGCCGCCGTCTTGTCCGACGACTATAGGGTCGTCCCCACGACCCCGCGACTAGATTGGCCCTCCACCGTCATGTCCAACGACTATAGGGTCGTCCCCACAACCACGGGCCAAAGTTGGCCAGCCGCCGACATGTCCGACGACTATTGGATCGTCCCCACGACCACGGGCCAATGTTGGCCAGCCGCCGACATGTCCGACGACTATAGGGTCGTCCCCACGACCCCGGGACTAGATTGGTCCGCCACCGTCATGTCCGACGACTATAGGGTCGTCCCCACGACCCCGGGCCACAGATGGCCAGCCACCGACATGTCCGACGACTATAGGGTCGTCCCCACGACCCCGAGACTAGATTGGCCCGCCACCGTCATGTCCGACGACAATAGGGTCGTCCCCACGACCCCGGGTCCAGGTTGGCCAGCCGCCGACATTTCCGACGACTATAGAGTCGTCCCCACGACACCGGGCCAAAGTTGGCCAGCCGCCGACATGTCCGACGATTATAGGGTCGTCCCCACGACCCCGGGACAAGGTTGGCCCGCCGCCGACTTGTCCGACGACTATAGGGTCGTACCCACGACCCTGTGACTAGGCTGACAAGCCGCCTACATGTCCGACGACTATAGGGTCGTCTCCACGACCCCGGGCCAATGATGTCCAGCCGCCGTCTTGTCCGACGACTATAGGGTCGTACCCACGACCCCGGGACTAGGCTGACAAGCCACCGTCATGTCCAACGACTATAGGGTCGTCCCCACAACCACGGGCCAAAGTTGGCCAGCCGCCGACATGTCCGACGACTATAGGGTCGTCCCTACGACCCCGGGACTAGATTAGCCCGCCACCGTCATGTCCAACAACTATAGGGTCGTCCCCACGACCACGGGCCAAAGTTGGCATGCCGCCGAAATGTCCGACGACTATAGAGTCGTCCCCACGACCCCGGGCCAATGTTGGCCCGCCACCGTCATGTCCGACGACAATAGGGTCGTCCCCACGACCCCGAGACTAGATTGGCCCGCCACCGTCATGTCCAACGACTATAGGGTCGTCCCCACAACCACGGGCCAAAGTTGGCCAGCCGCCGACATGTCCGACGACTATTGGATCGTCCCCACGACCGCGGGCCAATGTTGGCCAGCCGCCGACATGTCCGACGACTATAGGGTCGTCCCCACGACCCGGGGACTAGATTGGTCCGCCACCGTCATGTCCGACGACTATAGGGACGTCCCCACGACCCCGGGCCAAAGTTGGCCAGCCGCCGACATGTCCGACGACTATAGGGTCGTCCCCACGACCCCGAGACTAGATTGGCCCGCCACCGTCATGTCCGACGACAATAGGGTCGTCCCCACGACCTCGGGTCCAGGTTGGCCAGCCGCCGACATTTCCGACGACTATTTATTTATTTATTTATTTATTTATTTAATTAACGGGCGAACCCTTTAGTTTACACAATATTTCCAGACTAGTTCAGATATAATACAGATATAGCTTAACCTAATAAGAACATCAAAGAGAACTTATTTAGTAACAATAAGGCTATAGAGTCGTCCCCACGACACCGGTCCAAAGTTGGCCAGCCGCCGACATGTCCGACGACTATAGGGTCGTCCCCACGACCCCGGGACTAGATTGGCCCGCCACCGTCATGTCCAACGACTATATGGTCGTCCCCACAACCACGGGCCAAAGTTGGCCAGCCGCCGACATGTCCGACGACTATAGGGTCGTCCCCACGACCCCGGGTCTAGGTTGGCCAGCCGCCGACTTGTCCGACGACTATAGGGTCGTCCCCAGGACCTCGGGACTAGATTGGCCCGCCGCCGTCATGTCCAACGACTATAGGGTCGTCCCCACGACCACGGGCCAAAGTTGGCATGCCGCCGAAATGTCCGACGATTATAGGGTCGTCCCCACGACCCCGGGCCAAAGTTGGCAAGCCGCCGAAATGTCCGAAGACTGTAGGGTCGTCCCCACGACACCGGGCCAAAGTTGGCCAGCCGCCGACATGTCCGACGACTATAGGGTCGTCCCCACGACCCCGGGACTAGATTGGCCCGCCACCGTCATGTCCGACGACAATAGGTTCGTCCCCACGACCCCGGGTCTAGGTTGTCCAGCCGCCGACTTGTCCGACGACTATAGGGTCGTACCCACGACCCCGGGACTAGATTGGTCCGCCACCGTCATGTCCGACGACTATAGGGTCGTCCCCACGACCCCGGGCCAAAGTTGGCCAGCCGCCGACATGTCCGACGACTATAGGGTCGTCCCCACGACCCCGAGACTAGATTGGCCCGCCACCTTCATGTCCGACGACAATAGGGTCGTCCCCACGACCCCGGGTCTAGGTTGCCCAGCTGCCGACATGTCCGACGACTATAGAGTCGTCCCCACGACACCGCGCCAAAGTTGGACAGCCGCCGACATGTCCGACTACTATAGGGTCGTCCCCACGACCTCGGGTCTAGAATGGCCCGCTACCGTCATGTCCGAAGACTATAGGGTCGTCCCCACGACCTCGGGACTAGATTGGCCCGCTACCGACAAGTCCGACGACTATAGGGTCGTCCCACGACCCCGGGCCAAAGTTGGCAAGCCGCCGAAATGTCCGACGACTGTAGGGTCGTCCCCACGACCCCGGGACTAGATTGGCCCGCCACCGTCAAGTCCGACGACTATAGGGTCGTCCCCACGACCCCGGGTCCAGGTTGTTCAGCCGCCGACATTTCCGACGACTATAGAGTCGTCCCCACGACACCGGGCCAAAGTTGGCCAGCCGCCGACATGTCCGACGACTATAGGGTCGTCCCCACGACCCCAGGACTAGATTGACCCGCCACCGTCATGTCCGACGGTTATAGGGTCGTCCCCACGACCCCGGGTCCAGGTTGGCCAGCCGCCGACATTTCCGACGACTATAGAGTCGTCCCCACGACACCGGGCCAAAGTTGGCCAGCCGCCGACATGTCCGACGACTATAGGGTCGTCCCCACGACCCCGGGACAAGGTTGGCCCGCCGCCGACTTGTCCGACGACTATAGGGTCGTACCCACGACCCTGGGACTAGGCTGACAAGCCGCCAACATGTCCGACGACTATAGGGTCGTCCCCACGACCCCGGGACTAGATTGGCCCGCCACCGTCATGTCCAACGACTATAGGGTCGTGCCCACAACCACGGGCCAAAGTTGGCCAGCCGCCGACATGTCCGACGACATTAGGGTCGTCCCCACGACCCCGGGCCAAAGTTGGCCAGCTGCCGACATGTCCGACGACTATAGGGTCGTCCCCACGACCCCGGGACAAGGTTGGCCCGCCGCCGACTTGTCCGACGACTATAGGGTCGTACCCACCACCCCAGGACTAGGCTGACAAGCCGCCAACATGTCCGACGACTATAGGGTCGTCCCCACGACCCCGGGCCAAAGATGTCCAGCCGCCGTCTTGTCCGACGACTATAGGGTCGTCCCCACGACCCCGAGACTAGATTGACCCGCCACCGTCATGTCCGACGACAATAGGGTCGGCCCCACGACTCCGGGTCCAGGTTGGCCAGCCGCCGACATATCCGACGACTATAGAGTCGTCCCCACGACACCGGTCCAAAGTTGGCCAGCCGCCGACATGTCCGACGACTATAGGGTCGTCCCCACGACCCCGGGACTAGATTGGCCCGCCACCGTCATGTCCAACGACTATAGGGTCGTCCCCACAACCACGGGCCAAAGTTGGCCAGCCGCCGACATGTCCGACGAATATAGGGTCGTCCCCACGACCCCGGGCCAAAGTTGGCAAGCCGCCGAAATGTCCGACGACTATAGGGTCGTCCCCGCGACCCCGGGACTAGGTTGGCCAGCCGCCAACATGTCCGACGACTATAGGGTCGTCCCCACGACCCCGGCCCAAAGATGTCCAGCCGCCGTCTTGTCCGACGACTATAGGGTCGTCCCCACGACCCCGGGACTAGATTGGCCCGCCACCGTCATGTCCGACGATTATAGGGTCGTCCCCACGACCCCGGGACAAGCTTGACCCGCCGCCGAATTGTTCGACGACTATAGGGTCGTCCCCACGACCCCGGGACTAGATTGGCCCGCCACCGTCATGTCCGACGACAATACGGTCGTCCCCACGACCCCGGGTCTAGGTTGGCCAGCCGCCGACTTGTCCGACGACTATAGGGTCGTCCCCAGGACCTCGGGACTAGATTGGCCCGCCACCGTCTTGTCCAACGACTATAGGGTCGTCCCCACGACCACGGGCCAAAGTTGGCATGCCGCCGAAATGTCCGACGATTATAGGGTCGTCCCCACGACCCCGGGCCAAAGTTGGCAAGCCGCCGAAATGTCCGAAGACTGTAGGGTCGTCCCCACGACCCCGGGGCAAAGTTGGCCAGCCGCCGACATGTCCGACGACTATAGGGTCGTCCCCACGACCCCGGGACTAGGTTGGCCAGCCGCCAACATGTCCGACGACTATAGGGTCGTCCCCACGACCCCGGCCCAAAGATGTCCAGCCGCCGTCTTGTCCGACGACTATAGGGTCGTCCCCACGACCCCGGGACTAGATTGGCCCGCCACCGTCATGTCCGACGATTATAGGGTCGTCCCCACGACCCCGGGACAAGCTTGACCCGCCGCCGAATTGTTCGACGACTATAGGGTCGTCCCCACGACCCCGGGACTAGATTGGCCCGCCACCGTCATGTCCAACGACTATAGGGTCGTCCCCACAACCACGGGCCAAAGTTGGCCAGCCGCCGACATGTCCGACGACTATAGGGTCGTCCCCACGACCCCGGGACTAGATTGGCCCGCCACCGTCATGTCCAACGACTATAGGGTCGTCCCCACAACCACGGGCCAAAGTTGGCCAGCCGCCGACATGTCCGACGACTATAGGGTCGTCCCCACGACCCCGGGACTAGATTGACCCGCCACCGTCATGTCCGACGACAATACGGTCGTCCCCACGACCCCGGGTCTAGGTTGGCCAGCCGCCGACTTGTCCGACGACTATAGGGTCGTCCCCAGGACCTCGGGACTAGATTGGCCCGCCACCGTCATGTCCAACGACTATAGGGTCGTCCCCACGACCACGGGCCAAAGTTGGCATGCCGCCGAAATGTCCGACGATTATAGGGTCGTCCCCACGACCCCGGGCCAAAGTTGGCAAGCCGCCGAAATGTCCGAAGACTGTAGGGTCGTCCCCACGACACCGGGCCAAAGTTGGCCAGCCGCCGACATGTCCGACGACTATAGGGTCGTCCCCACGACCCCGGGCCAAAGATGTCCAGCCGCCGTCTTGTCCGACGACTATAGGGTAGTCCCCACGACCCCGAGTCCAGGTTGGCCAGCCGCCGACATTTCCGACGACTATAGAGTCGTCCCCACGACCGCGGGCCAAAGTTGGCCAGACGCCGACATGTCCGACGACTATAGGGTCGTCCCCACGACCCCGAGACTAGATTGGCCCGCCACCGTCATGTCCGACGACAATAGGGTCGTCCCCACGACCCCGGGTCCAGGTTGGCCAGCCGCCGACATTTCCGACGACTATAGAGTCGTCCCCACGACACCGGGCCAAAGTTGGCCAGCCGCCGACATGTCCGACGACTATAGGGTCGTCCCCACGACCCCGAGACTAGATTGGCCCGCCACCTTCATGTCCGACGACAATAGGGTCGTCCCCACGACCCCGGGTCTAGGTTGTGCAGCTGCCGACATGTCCGACGACTATAGAGTCGTCCCCACGACACCGCGCCAAAGTTGGACAGCCGCAGACATGTCCGACTACAATAGGGTCGTCCCCACGACCTCGGGTCTAGAATGGCCCGCTACCGTCATGTCCGAAGACTATAGGGTCGTGCCCACGACCTCGGGACTAGATTGGCCCGCTACCGTCAAGTCCGACGACTATAGGGTCGTCCCACGACCCCGGGCCAAAGTTGGCAAGCCGCCGAAATGTCCGACGACTGTAGGGTCGTCCCCACGACCCCGGGACTAGATTGGCCCGCCACCGTCAAGTCCGACGACTATAGGGTCGTCCCCACGACCCCGGGTCCAGGTTGGCCAGCCGCCGACATTTCCGACGACTATAGAGTCGTCCCCACGACACCGGGCCAAAGTTGGCCAGCCGCCGACATGTCCGACGACTATAGGGTCGTCCCCACGATCCCGGGACTAGATTGACCCGCCACCGTCATGTCCGACGGTTATAGGGTCGTCCCCACGACCGCGAGACTAGATTGGCCCGCCACCGTCATGTCCGACGACAATAGGGTCGTCCCCACGACCCCGGGTCCAGGTTGGCCAGCCGCCGACATTTCCGACGACTATAGAGTCGTCCCCACGACACCGGGCCAAAGTTGGCCAGCCGCCGACATGTCCGACGACTATAGGGTCGTCCCCACGACCCCGGGACAAGGGTGGCCCGCCACCGTCATGTCCGACGACAATAGGGTCGTCCCCACGACCCCGGGTCTAGGTTGGCCAGCCGCCGACTTGTCCGACGACTATAGGGTCGTACCCACGACCCCGGGACTAGATTGGTCCGCCACCGTCATGTCCGACGACTATAGGGTCGTCCCCACGACCCCGGGCCAAAGTTGGCCAGCCGCCGACATGTCCGACGACTATAGGGTCGTCCCCACGACCCCGAGACTAGATTGGCCCGCCACCTTCATGTCCGACGACAATAGGGTCGTCCCCACGACCCCGGGGCTAGGTTGTGCAGCTGCCGACATGTCCGACGACTATAGAGTCGTCCCCATGACACTGCGCCAAAGTTGGACAGCCGCCGACATGTC
This sequence comes from Andrena praecox, assembly GCA_963932275.1. Classification (NCBI taxonomy): domain Eukaryota; kingdom Metazoa; phylum Arthropoda; class Insecta; order Hymenoptera; family Andrenidae; genus Andrena; species Andrena praecox. The sequence continues at coordinate 23,537,823 of OZ010730.1, forward strand.
CGACTACTATAGGGTCGTCCCCACGACCTCGGGTCTAGAATGGCCCGCTACCGTCATGTCCGAAGACTATAGGGTCGTCCCCACGACCTCGGGACTAGATTGGCCCGCTACCGTCAAGTCCGACGACTATAGGGTCGTCCCACGACCCCGGGCCAAAGTTGGCAAGCCGCCGAAATGTCCGACGACTGTAGGGTCGTCCCCACGACCCCGGGACTAGATTGGCCCGCCACCGTCAAGTCCGACGACTATAGGGTCGTCCCCACGACCCCGGGTCCAGGTTGGCCAGCCGCCGACATTTCCGACGACTATAGAGTCGTCCCCACGACACCGGGCCAAAGTTGGCCAGCCGCCGACATGTCCGACGACTATAGGGTCGTCCCCACGACCCCGGGACTAGATTGACCCGCCACCGTCATGTCCGACGGTTATAGGGTCGTCCCCACGACCGCGAGACTAGATTGGCCCGCCACCGTCATGTCCGACGACAATAGGGTCGTCCCCACGACCCCGGGTCCAGGTTGGCCAGCCGCCGACATTTCCGACGACTATAGAGTCGTCCCCACAACCACGGGCCAAAGTTGGCCAGCCGCCAACATGTCCGACGACTATAGGGTCGTCCCCACGACCCCGGGCCAAAGTTGGCCAGCTGCCGACATGTCCGACGACTATAGGGTCGTCCCCACGACCCCGGGACAAGGTTGGCCCGCCGCCGACTTGTCCGACGACTATAGGGTCGTACCCACCACCCCGGGACTAGGCTGACAAGCCGCCGTCTTGTCCGACGACTATACGGTCGTCCCCACGACCCCGAGTCCAGGTTGGCCAGCCGCCGACATTTCCGACGACTATAGAGTCGTCCCCACGACCCCGGGCCAAAGTTGGCCAGCCGTCGACATGTCCGACGACTATAGGGTCGTCCCCACGACCCCGAGACTAGATTGGCCCGCCACCGTCATGTCCGACGACAGTAGGGTCGTCCCCACGACCCCGGGTCCAGGTTGGCCAGCCGCCGACATTTCGGACGACTATAGAGTCGTCCCCACGTCACCGGGCCAAAGTTGGCCAGCCGCCGACATGTCCGACGACTACAGGGTCGTCCCCACGACCCCGGGACTAGATTGGCCCGCCACCGTTATGTCCGACGATTATAGGGTCGTCCCCACGACCCCGGGATTAGCTTGGCCCGCCGCCGAATTGTTCGACGACTATAGGGTCGTCCCCACGACCCCGGGACTAGATTGGCCCGCCACCGTCATGTCCGACGACAATAGGGTCGTCCCCACGACCCCGGGTCTAGGTTGGCCAGCCGCCGACTTGTCCGACGACTATAGGGTCGTACCCCCACGACCCCGGGACTAGGCTGACAAGCCGCCAGCATGTCCGACGACTATTGGATCGTCCCCACGACCACGGGCCAATGTTGGCCAGCCGCCGACATGTCCGACGACTATAGGGTCGTCCCCACGACCCCGGGACTAGATTGGTCCGCCACCGTCATGTCCGACGACTATAGGGTCGTCCCCACGACCCCGGGCCAAAGTTGGCCAGCCGCCGACATGTCCGACGACTATAGGGTCGTCCCCACGACCCCGAGACTAGATTGGCCCGCCACCGTCATGTCCGACGACAATAGGGTCGTCCCCACGACCCCGGGTCCACGTTGGCCAGCCGCCGACATTTCCGACGACTATAGAGTCGTCCCCACGACACCGGGCCAAAGTTGGCCAGCCGCCGGCATGTCCGACGACTATAGGGTCGTCCCCACGACCCCGGGACTAGGTTGGCCAGCCGCCGACATGTCCGACGACTATAGGGTCGTCCCGACGACCCCGGGACTAGATTGGCCCGCCACCGCCATGTCCAACGATTATAGGGTCGTCCCCACGACCCCGGGTCTAGGTTGCCCAGCTGCCGACATGTCCGACGACTATAGAGTCGTTCCCACGACCCCGCGCCAAAGTTGGACAGCCGCCGCATGTCCGACGACTATAGGGTCGTCCCCACGACCCCGGGCCAATGTTGGCCAATCGCCGACATGTCCGACGACTATAGGGTCGTCCCCACGACCTCGGGACTGGGTTGGCCAGCCGCCGACATGTCCGACGACTATAATGTCGTCCCCACGACCCCGGGCCAATGTTGGCCAATCGCCGACATGTCCGACGACTATAGGGTCGTCCCTACGACCCCGGGCCAAAGCTGGCCAGCCGCCGACATGTCCGACGACTATTGGATCGTCCCCACGACCACGGGCCAAAGTTGGCCAGCCGCCGACATGTCCGAAGACTATAGGGTCGTCCCCACGACCCCGGGACTAGATTGGCCAGCCACCGACATGTCCGACGACTATAGAGTCGTCCCCACGACACCGGGTCAAAGTTGGCCAGCCGCTGACATTTCCAACGACTATTGGGTCGTCCCCACGACCACGGGCCAATGTTGGCTAGCCGCCGACATGTCCGACGACTATAGGGTCGTCCCCACGACCACGGGCCAAAGTTGGCCAGCCGCCGACATGTCCGACGACTATTGGATCGTCCCCACGACCACGGGCCAAAGTTGGCCAGCCGCCGACATGTCCGACGACTATAGGGTCGTCCCCACGACCCCAGGACTAGATTGGTCCGCCACCGTCATGTCCGACGACTATAGGGTCGTCCCCACGACCCCGGGCCAAAGTTGGCAAGACGCCGAAATGTCCGACGACTGTAGGGTCGTCCCCACGACCCCGGGACTAGATTGGCCCGCCACCGTCAAGTCCGACGACCTCGGGACTAGGTTGGCCAGCCGCCGACATGTCCGACGACTATAGGGTCGCCCCCACGACCTCGGGCCAATTTTGGCCAGCCGCCGACATGTCCGACGACTATAGGGTCGTCCCCACGACCCCGGGCCAAAGTTGGCAAGCCGCCGAAATGTCCGACGACTGTAGGGTCGTCCCCACGACCCCGGGAATAGATTGGCCGGCCACCGTCAAGTCCGACGACTATAGGGTCGTCCCCACGACCTCGGGACTAGATTGGCCCGCCACCGTCAAGTCCGACGACTATAGGGTCGTCCCCACGACCCCGGGCCAAAGTTGGCAAGCCGCCGAAATGTCTGGCGACTGTAGGGTCGTCCCCACAACCCCGGGACTAGATTGGCCCGCCACCGTCAAGTCCGACGACTATAGGGTCGTCCCCACGACCCCGGGCCAAAGTTGGCAAGCCGCCGAAATGTCCGACGACTGTAGGGTCGTCCCCACGACCCCCGGACTAGATTGGCCCGCCACCGTCATGTCCAACGACTATCGGATCGTCCCCACGACCACGGGCCAAAGTTGGCCAGCCGCCGACATGTCCGACGACTATTGGGTCGTCCCCACGACACCGGGCCAAAGTTGGCAAGCCGCCGAAATGTCCGACGACTGTAGGGTCGTCCCCACGACCCCCGGACTAGATTGGCCCGCCACCGTCAAGTCCGACGACTATAGGGTCGTCCCCACGACCTCGGGACTAGGTTGGCCAGCCGCCGACATGTCCGACGACTATAATGTCGTCCCCACGACCCCGGGCCAATGTTGGCAAATCGCCGACATGTCCGACGACTATAGGGTCGTCCCTACGACCCCGGGCCAAAGCTGGCCAGCCGCCGACATGTCCGACGACTATTGGATCGTCCCCACGACCACGGGCCAAAGTTGGCCAGCCGCTGACATGTCCAACGACTATAGGGTCGTCCCCACGACCACGGGCCAAAGTTGACCAGCCGCCGACATGTCCGACGACTATTGGATCGTCCCCACGACCCCGGGACTAGATTGGCCCGCCACCGTCATGTCCAACGATTATAGGGTCGTCCCCACGACCCCGGGACTAGATTGGCCCGCCACCGTCATGTCCGACGATTATAGGGTCGTCCCCACGACCCCGGGACAAGCTTGGCCCGCCGTCGACTTGTCCGACGACTATAGGGTCGTCCCCACGACCCCGGGACTAGATTGGCCCGCCACCGTCATGGCCGACGACAATAGGGTCGTCCCCACGACCCCGGGTCTAGGTTGGCCAGCCGCCGACATGTCCGACGACTATAGAGTCGTCCCCACGACACCGGGCCAAAGTTGGACAGCCGCCGACATGTCCGACTACTATAGGGTCGTCCCCACGACCCCGAGACTAGATTGGCCCGCCACCTTCATGTCCGACGACAATAGGGTCGTCCCCACGACCCCGGGGCTAGGTTGTGCAGCTGCCGACATGTCCGACGACTATAGAGTCGTCCCCATGACACTGCGCCAAAGTTGGACAGCCGCCGACATGTCCGACGACTATAGGGTCGTCCCCACGACCCCGGGCCAAAGTTGGCAAGCCGCCGAAATGTCCGACGACTGTAGGGTCGTCCCCACGACCCCCGGACTAGATTGGCCCGCCACCGTCATGTCCAACGACTATCGGATCGTCCCCACGACCACGGGCCAAAGTTGGCCAATCGCCGACATGTCCGACGACTATTGGGTCGTCCCCACGACACCGGGCCAAAGTTGGCAAGCCGCCGAAATGTCCGACGACTGTAGGGTCGTCCCCACGACCCCCGGACTAGATTGGCCCGCCACCGTCAAGTCCGACGACTATAGGGTCGTCCCCACGACCTCGGGACTAGGTTGGCCAGCCGCCGACATGTCCGACGACTATAATGTCGTCCCCACGACCCCGGGCCAATGTTGGCAAATCGCCGACATGTCCGACGACTATAGGGTCGTCCCTACGACCCCGGGCCAAAGCTGGCCAGCCGCCGACATGTCCGACGACTATTGGATCGTCCCCACGACCACGGGCCAAAGTTGGCCAGCCGCTGACATGTCCAACGACTATAGGGTCGTCCCCACGACCACGGGCCAAAGTTGACCAGCCGCCGACATGTCCGACGACTATTGGATCGTCCCCACGACCCCGGGACTAGATTGGCCCGCCGCCGACATGTCCGACGACTATAGGGTCGTCCCCACGATCCCGGGACTAGATTGACCCGCCACCGTCATGTCCGACGGTTATAGGGTCGTCCCCACGACCGCGAGACTAGATTGGCCCGCCACCGTCATGTCCGACGACAATAGGGTCGTCCCCACGACCCCGGGTCCAGGTTGGCCAGCCGCCGACATTTCCGACGACTATAGAGTCGTCCCCACGACACCGGGCCAAAGTTGGCCAGCCGCCGACATGTCCGACGACTATAGGGTCGTCCCCACGACCCCGGGACAAGGGTGGCCCGCCACCGTCATGTCCGACGACAATAGGGTCGTCCCCACGACCCCGGGTCTAGGTTGGCCAGCCGCCGACTTGTCCGACGACTATAGGGTCGTACCCACGACCCCGGGACTAGATTGGTCCGCCACCGTCATGTCCGACGACTATAGGGTCGTCCCCACGACCCCGGGCCAAAGTTGGCCAGCCGCCGACATGTCCGACGACTATAGGGTCGTCCCCACGACCCCGAGACTAGATTGGCCCGCCACCTTCATGTCCGACGACAATAGGGTCGTCCCCACGACCCCGGGGCTAGGTTGTGCAGCTGCCGACATGTCCGACGACTATAGAGTCGTCCCCATGACACTGCGCCAAAGTTGGACAGCCGTCGACATGTCCGACTACTATAGGGTCGTCCCCACGACCTCGGGTCTAGAATGGCCCGCTACCGTCATGTCCGAAGACTATAGGGTCGTCCCCACGACCTCGGGACTAGATTGGCCCGCTACCGTCAAGTCCGACGACTATAGGGTCGTCCCACGACCCCGGGCCAAAGTTGGCAAGCCGCCGAAATGTCCGACGACTGTAGGGTCGTCCCCACGACCCCGGGACTAGATTGGCCCGCCACCGTCAAGTCCGACGACTATAGGGTCGTCCCCACGACCCCGGGTCCAGGTTGGCCAGCCGCCGACATTTCCGACGACTATAGAGTCGTCCCCACGACACCGGGCCAAAGTTGGCCAGCCGCCGACATGTCCGACGACTATAGGGTCGTCCCCACGACCCCGGGACTAGATTGACCCGCCACCGTCATGTCCGACGGTTATAGGGTCGTCCCCACGACCGCGAGACTAGATTGGCCCGCCACCGTCATGTCCGACGACAATAGGGTCGTCCCCACGACCCCGGGTCCAGGTTGGCCAGCCGCCGACATTTCCGACGACTATAGAGTCGTCCCCACAAAGTTGGACAGCCGCCGACATGTCCGACTACTATAGGGTCGTCCCCACGACCTCGGGTCTAGAATGGCCCGCTACCGTCATGTCCGACGATTATAGGGTCGTCCCCACGACCCCGGGATTAGCTTGGCCCGCCGCCGAATTGTTCGACGACTATAGGGTCGTCCCCACGACCCCGGGACTAGATTGGCCCGCCACCGTCATGTCCGACGACAATAGGGTCGTCCCCACGACCCCGGGTCTAGGTTGGCCAGCCGCCGACTTGTCCGACGACTATAGGGTCGTCCCCACGACACCGGGCCAATGTTGGACAGCCGCCGACATGTCCGACTACTATAGGGTCGTGCCCAGGACCTCGGGTCTAGATTGGCCCGCTACCGTCATGTCCGAAGACTATAGGGTCGTCCCCACGACCCCGGGTCTAGGTTGGCCAGCCGCCGACTTGTCCGACGACTATAGGGTCGTACCCACGACCCCGGGACTAGGCTGACAAGCCGCCAACATGTCCGACGACTATAGGGTCGTCCCCACGACACCGGGCCAAAGATGTCCAGCCTCCGTCTTGTCCGACGACTATAGGGTCGTCCCCACGACCCCGAGTCCAGGTTGGCCAGCCGCCGACATTCCGACGACTATAGAGTCGTCCCCACGACGCCGGGCCAAAGTTGGCCAGCCGCCGACATGTCCGACGACTATAGGGTCGTCCCCACGACCCCGGGACTAGATTGGTCCGCCACCGTCATGTCCGACGACTATAGGGTCGTCCCCACGACCCCGGGCCAAAGTTGGCCAGCCGCCGACATGTCCGACGACTATAGGGTCGTCCCCACGATACCGGGACTAGATTGGCCCGCCACCGTCATGTCCGACGACTATAGGGTCGTCCCCACGACCCCGGGCCAATGTTGGCCAATCGCCGACATGTCCGACGACTATAGGGTCGTCCCCACGACCCCGGGACTAGATTGGCCCGCCACCGTCATGTCCGACGACAATAGGGTCGTCCCCACGACCCCGGGTCCAGGTTGGCCAGCCGCCGTCTTGTCCGACGACTATAGGGTCGTCCCCACGACCCCGGGACTAGATTGGCCCGCCACCGTCACGTCCAACGACTATATGGTCGTCCCCACAACCACGGGCCAAAGTTGGCCAGCCGCCGACATGTCCGACGACAATAGGGTCGTCCCCACGACCCCGGGTCCAGGGTGGCCAGCCGCCGACATTTCCGACGACTATAGAGTCGTCCTCACGACACCGGGCCAAAGTTGGCCAGCCGCCGACATGTCCGACGACTATAGGGTCGTCCCCACGACCCCGGGACAAGGTTGGCCCGCCGCCGACTTGTCCGACGACTATAGGGTCGTACCCACGACCCTGGGACTAGGCTGACAAGCCGCCAACATGTCCGACGACTATAGGGTCGTCCCTACGACCCCGGGACTAGATTGGCCCGCCACCGTCATGTCCATCAATTATAGGGTCGTCCCCACGACGCCGGGACTAGATTGGCCCGCCACCGTCATGTCCGACGATTATAGGGTCGTCCCCACGACCCCGGGACAAGCTTGGCCCGCCGCCGACTTGTCCGACGACTATAGGGTTGTCCCCACGACCCCGGGACTAGATTGGCCCGCCACCGTCATGTCCGACGACAATAGGGTCGTCCCCACGACCCCGGGTCTAGGTTGGCCAGCCGCCGACATATCCGACGACTATAGAATCGTCCCCACGACACCGGGCCAAAGTTGGACAGCCGCCGACATGTCCGACGACATGAGGGTCGTCCCCACGACCCCGGGACTAGATTGGCCCGCCACCGTCATGTCCGACGATTATAGGGTCGTCCCCACGACCGCGAGACTAGATTGGCCCGCCACCGTCATGTCCGACGACAATAGGGTCGTCCCCACGACCCCGGGTCTAGGTTGGCCAGCCGCCGACATATCCGACGACTATAGAATCGTCCCCACGACACCGGGCCAAAGTTGGACAGCCGCCGACATGTCCGACGACTATAGGGTCGTCCCCACGACCCCGGGACTAGATTGGCCCGCCACCGTCATGTCCGACGACAATAGGGTCGTCCCCACGACCCCGGGTCTAGGTTGGCCAGCCGCCGACATGTCCGACGACTATAGAGTCGTCCCCACGACACCGGGCCAATGTTGGACAGCCGCCGACATGTCCGACTACTATAGGGTCGTGCCCAGGACCTCGGGTCTAGATTGGCCCGCTACCGTCATGTCCGAAGACTATAGGGTCGTCCCCACGACCACGGGATTAGATTGGCCCGCCACCGCCATGTCCGACGACAATAGGGTCGTCCCCACGACCCCGGGTCTAGGTTGGCCAGCCGCCGACATGTCCGACGACAATCGGATCGTCCCCACGACCACGCGCCAAAGTTGGCCAGCCGCCGACATGTCCGACGACTATTGGATCGTCCCCACGACCACGGTGCCAAAGTTGGCCAGCCGCCGACATGTCCGACGACAATCGGATCGTCCCCACGACCACGCGCCAAAGTTGGCCAGCCGCCGACATGTCCGACGACTATAGGGTCGTCCCCACGACACCGGGCCAAAGTTGGCCAGCCGCCGACATGTCCGACGACTATAGGGTCGTCCCCACGACCCCGGGACTAGATTGGCCCGCCACCGTCATGTCCGACGACAATAGGGTCGTCCCCACGACCCCGGGTCTAGGTTGGCCAGCCGCCGACTTGTCCGATGACTATAGGGTCGTACCCACGACCCCGGGACTAGGCTGACAAGCCGCCAACATGTCCGACGACTATAGGGTCGTCCCCACGACACCGGGCCAAAGATGTCCAGCCGCCGTCTTGTCCGACGACTATAGGGTCGTCCCCACGACCCCGAGTCCAGGTTGGCCAGCCGCCGACATTCCGACGACTATAGAGTCGTCCCCACGACCCCGGGCCAATGTTGGCCAATCGCCGACATGTCCGACGACTATAGGGTCGTCCCCACGACCCCGGGACTAGATTGGCCCGCCACCGTCATGTCCGACGACAATAGGGTCGTCCCCACGACCCCGGGTCTAGGTTGGCCAGCCGCCGACTTGTCCGACGACTATAGGGTCGTACCCACGACCCCGGGACTATGCTGACAAGCCGCCAACATGTCCGACGACTATAGGGTCGTCCCCACGACCCCGGGCCAAAGATGTCCAGCCGCCGTCTTGTCCGACGACTATAGGGTCGTACCCACGACCCCGAGTCCAGGTTGGCCAGCCGCCGACATTCCGACGACTATAGAGTCGTCCCCACGACCCCGGGCCAAAGTTGGCCAGCCGCCGTCATGTCCGACGACTATAGGGTCGTCCCCACGACCCCGGGCCAATGTTGGCCAATCGCCGACATGTCCGACGACTATAGGGTCGTCCCCACGACCTCGGGACTAGGTTGGCCAGCCGCCGACATGTCCGACGACTATAGGGTCGTCCCCACGACCCCGGGCCAATGTTGGCCAATCGCCGACATGTCCGACGACTATAGGGTCGTCCCTACGACCCCGGGACTAGATTGGCCCGCCACCGTCATGTCCAACGACTATAGGGTCGTCCCCACGACCACGGGCCAAAGTTGGCATGCCGCCGACATGTCCGACGACTATAGGGTCGTCCCCACGACCCCGGGACTAGATTGGCCCGCCACCGTCATGTCCGACGATTATAGGGTCGTCCCCACGACCCCGGGACAAGCTTGACCCGCCGCCGAATTGTTCGACGACTATAGGGTCGTCCCCACGACCCCGGGCCAATGTTGGCCAATCGCCGACATGTCCATCGACTATAGGGTCGTCCCTACGACCCCGGGACTAGATTAGCCCGCCACCGTCATGTCCAACAACTATAGGGTCGTCCCCACGACCACGGGCCAAAGTTGGCATGCCGCCGAAATGTCCGACGACTATAGAGTCGTCCCCACGACACCGGGCCAAAGTTGGCCAGCCGCCGACATGTCCGACGACATGAGGGTCGTCCCCACGACCCCGGGACTAGATTGGCCCGCCACCGTCATGTCCGACGATTATAGGGTCGTCCCCACGACCGCGAGACTAGATTGGCCCGCCACCGTCATGTCCGACGACAATAGGGTCGTCCCCACGACCCCGGGTCCAGGTTGGCCAGCCGCCGTCTTGTCCGACGACTATAGGGTCGTCCCCACGACCCCGGGACTAGATTGGCCCGCCACCGTCACGTCCAACGACTATATGGTCGTCCCCACAACCACGGGCCAAAGTTGGCCAGCCGCCGACATGTCCGACGACTATAGGGTCGTCCCCACGACCCCGGGCCAATGTTGGCCAATCGCCGACATGTCCAACGACTATAGGGTCGTCCCTACGACCCCGGGACTAGATTAGCCCGCCACCGTCATGTCCAACGACTATAGGGTCGTCCCCACGACCACGGGCCAAAGTTGGCATGCCGCCGACATGTCCGACGACAATAGGGTCGTCCCCACGACCCCGGGTCCAGGTTGGCCAGCCGCCGACATTTCCGACGACTATAGAGTCGTCCTCACGACACCGGGCCAAAGTTGGCCAGCCGCCGACATGTCCGACGACTATAGGGTCGTCCCCACGACCCCGGGACAAGGTTGGCCCGCCGCCGACTTGTCCGACGACTATAGGGTCGTACCCACGACCCTGGGACTAGGCTGACAAGCCGCCAACATGTCCGACGACTATAGGGTCGTCCCTACGACCCCGGGACTAGATTGGCCCGCCACCGTCATGTCCATCGATTATAGGGTCGTCCCCACGACCCCGGGACTAGATTGGCCCGCCACCGTCATGTCCGACGATTATAGGGTCGTCCCCACGACCCCGGGACAAGCTTGGCCCGCCGCCGACTTGTCCGACGACTATAGGGTTGTCCCCACGACCCCGGGACTAGATTGGCCCGCCACCGTCATGTCCGACGACAATAGGGTCGTCCCCACGACCCCGGGTCTAGGTTGGCCAGCCGCCGACATATCCGACGACTATAGAATCGTCCCCACGACACCGGGCCAAAGTTGGACAGCCGCCGACATGTCCGACGACTATGGGGTCGTCCCCACGACCCCGGGACTAGATTGGCCCGCCACCGTCATGTCCGACGACAATAGGGTCGTCCCCACGACCCCGGGTCTAGGTTGGCCAGCCGCCGACATGCCCGACGACTATAGAGTCGTCCCCACGACACCGGGCCAATGTTGGACAGCCGCCGACATGTCCGACTACTATAGGGTCGTGCCCAGGACCTCGGGTCTAGATTGGCCCGCTACCGTCATGTCCGAAGACTATAGGGTCGTCCCCACGACCACGGGACTAGATTGGCCCGCCACCGCCATGTCCGACGACAATAGGGTCGTCCCCACGACCCCGGGTCTAGGTTGGCCAGCCGCCGACATGTCCGACGACAATCGGATCGTCCCCACGACCACGCGCCAAAGTTGGCCAGCCGCCGACATGTCCGACGACTATTGGATCGTCCCCACGACCACGGTGCCAAAGTTGGCCAGCCGCCGACATGTCCGATGACAATCGGATCGTCCCCACGACCACGCGCCAAAGTTGGCCAGCCGCCGACATGTCCGACGACTATAGGGTCGTCCCCACGACACCGGGCCAAAGTTGGCCAGCCGCCGACATGTCCGACGACTATAGGGTCGTCCCCACGACCCCGGGACTAGATTGGCCCGCCACCGTCATGTCCGACGACAATAGGGTCGTCCCCACGACCCCGGGTCTAGGTTGGCCAGCCGCCGACTTGTCCGATGACTATAGGGTCGTACCCACGACCCCGGGACTAGGCTGACAAGCCGCCAACATGTCCGACGACTATAGGGTCGTCCCCACGACACCGGGCCAAAGATGTCCAGCCGCCGTCTTGTCCGACGACTATAGGGTCGTCCCCACGACCCCGAGTCCAGGTTGGCCAGCCGCCGACATTCCGACGACTATAGAGTCGTCCCCACGACCCCGGGCCAAAGTTGGCCAGCCGCCGTCATGTCCGACGACTATAGGGTCGTCCCCACGGCCCCGGGCCAATGTTGGCCAATCGCCGACATGTCCGACGACTATAGGGTCGTCCCCACGACCCCGGGACTAGATTGGCCCGCCACCGTCATGTCCGACGACAATAGGGTCGTCCCCACGACCCCGGGTCTAGGTTGGCCAGCCGCCGACTTGTCCGACGACTATAGGGTCGTACCCACGACCCCGGGACTATGCTGACAAGCCGCCAACATGTCCGACGACTATAGGGTCGTCCCCACGACCCCGGGCCAAAGATGTCCAGCCGCCGTCTTGTCCGACGACTATAGGGTCGTACCCACGACCCCGAGTCCAGGTTGGCCAGCCGCCGACATTCCGACGACTATAGAGTCGTCCCCACGACCCCGGGCCAAAGTTGGCCAGCCGCCGTCATGTCCGACGACTATAGGGTCGTCCCCACGACCCCGGGCCAATGTTGGCCAATCGCCGACATGTCCGACGACTATAGGGTCGTCCCCACGACCCCGGGACTAGATTGGCCCGCCACCGTCATGTCCGACGATTATAGGGTCGTCCCCACGACCGCGAGACTAGATTGGCCCGCCACCGTCATGTCCAACGACTATAGGGTCGTCCCCACGACCACGGGCCAAAGTTGGCATGCCGCCGACATGTCCGACGACTATAGGGTCGTCCCCACGACCCCGGGACTAGATTGGCCCGCCACCGTCATGTCCGACGATTATAGGGTCGTCCCCACGACCCCGGGACAAGCTTGACCCGCCGCCGAATTGTTCGACGACTATAGGGTCGTCCCCACGACCCCGGGCCAATGTTGGCCAATCGCCGACATGTCCAACGACTATAGGGTCGTCCCTACGACCCCGGGACTAGATTAGCCCGCCACCGTCATGTCCAACAACTATAGGGTCGTCCCCACGACCACGGGCCAAAGTTGGCATGCCGCCGAAATGTCCGACGACTATAGAGTCGTCCCCACGACACCGGGCCAAAGTAGGCCAGCCGCCGACCTGTCCGACGACATGAGGGTTGTCCCCACGACCCCGGGACTAGATTGGCCCGCCACCGTCATGTCCGACGATTATAGGGTCGTCCCCACGACCGCGAGACTAGATTGGCCCGCCACCGTCATGTCCGACGACAATAGGGTCGTCCCCACGACCCCGGGTCCAGGTTGGCCAGCCGCCGTCTTGTCCGACGACTATAGGGTCGTCCCCACGACCCCGGGACTAGATTGGCCCGCCACCGTCACGTCCAACGACTTTATGGTCGTCCCCACAACCACGGGCCAAAGTTGGCCAGCCGCCGACATGTCCGACGACAATAGGGTCGTCCCCACGACCCCGGGCCAATGTTGGCCAATCGCCGACATGTCCAACGACTATAGGGTCGTCCCTACGACCCCGGGACTAGATTAGCCCGCCACCGTCATGTCCAACAACTATAGGGTCGTCCCCACGACCACGGGCCAAAGTTGGCATGCCGCCGAAATGTCCGACGACTATAGGGTGGTCCCCACGACACCGGGCCAAAGTTGGCCAGCCGCCGACATGTCCGACGACTATAGGGTCGTCCCCACGACCCCGGGCCAATGTTGGCCAATCGCCGACATGTCCGACGACTATAGGGTCGTCCCCACGACCCCGGGACTAGATTGGCCCGCCACCGTCATGTCCGACGACAATAGGGTCGTCCCCACGACCCCGGGTCTAGGTTGGCCAGCCGCCGACTTGTCCGACGACTATAGGGTCGTACCCACGACCCCGGGACTATGCTGACAAGCCGCCAACATGTCCGACGACTATAGGGTCGTCCCCACGACCCCGGGCCAAAGATGTCCAGCCGCCGTCTTGTCCGACGACTATAGGGTCGTCCCCACGACCCCGGGACTAGATTGGCCCGCCACCGTCATGTCCAACGACTATAGGGTCGTCCCCACAACCACGGGCCAAAGTTGGCCAGCCGCCGACATGTCCGACGACTATTGGATCGTCCCCACGACCACGGGCTAATGTTGGCCAGCCGCTGACATGTCCGACGACTATAGGGTCGTCCCCAAGACCCCGGGACTAGATTGGTCCGCCACCGTCATGTCCGACGACTATAGGGTCGTCTCCACGACCCCGGGCCAAAGTTGGCCAGCCGCCGACATGTCCGACGACTATAGGGTCGTCCCCACGATCCCGAGACTAGATTGGCCCGCCACCGTCATGTCCGACGACAATAGGGTCGTCCCCACGACCCCGGGTCCAGGTTGGCCAGCCGCCGACATTTCCGACGACTATAGAGTCGTCCCCACGACACCGGGGCAAAGTTGGCCAGCCGCCGACATGTCCGACGACATGAGGGTCGTCCCCACGATCCCGGGACTAGATTGGCCCGCCACCGTCATGTCCGACGACTATAGGGTCGTCCCCACGACCACGGGCCAAAGTTGGCATGCCGCCGACTTGTCCGACGACTATAGGGTCGTACCCACGACCCCGGGACTAGGCTGACAAGCCGCCAACATGTCCGACGACTATAGGGTCGTCCCCACGACACCGGGCCAAAGATGTCCAGCCTCCGTCTTGTCCGACGACTATAGGGTCGTCCCCACGACCCCGAGTCCAGGTTGGCCAGCCGCCGACATTCCGACGACTATAGAGTCGTCCCCACGACCCCGGGCCAAAGTTGGCCAGCCGCCGACATGTCCGACGACTATAGGGTCGTCCCCACGACCCCGGGACTAGATTGGTCCGCCACCGTCATGTCCGACGACTATAGGGTCGTCCCCACGACCCCGGGCCAAAGTTGGCCAGCCGCCGACATGTCCGACGACTATAGGGTCGTCCCCACGACACCGGGACTAGATTGGCCCGCCACCGTCATGTCCGACGACAATAGGGTCGTCCCCACGACCCCGGGTCTAGGTTGGCCAGCCGCCGACATGTCCGACGACTATAGAGTCGTCCCCACGACACCGGGCCAATGTTGGACAGCCGCCGACATGTCCGACTACTATAGGGTCGTGCCCAGGACCTCGGGTCTAGATTGGCCCGCTACCGTCATGTCCGAAGACTATAGGGTCGTCCCCACGACCACGGGACTAGATTGGCCCGCCACCGCCATGTCCGACGACAATAGGGTCGTCCCCACGACCCCGGGTCTAGGTTGGCCAGCCGCCGACATGTCCGACGACAATCGGATCGTCCCCACGACCACGCGCCAAAGTTGGCCAGCCGCCGACATGTCCGACGACTATTGGATCGTCCCCACGACCACGGTGCCAAAGTTGGCCAGCCGCCGACATGTCCGACGACAATCGGATCGTCCCCACGACCACGCGCCAAAGTTGGCCAGCCGCCGACATGTCCGACGACTATAGGGTCGTCCCCACGACACCGGGCCAAAGTTGGCCAGCCGCCGACATGTCCGACGTCTATAGGGTCGTCCCCACGACCCCGGGACTAGATTGGCCCGCCACCGTCATGTCCGACGACAATAGGGTCGTCCCCACGACCCCGGGTCTAGGTTGGCCAGCCGCCGACTTGTCCGACGACTATAGGGTCGTCCCCACGACCGCGAGACTAGATTGGCCCGCCACCGTCATGTCCGACGACAATAGGGTCGTCCCCACGACCCCGGGTCCAGGTTGGCCAGCCGCCGTCTTGTCCGACGACTATAGGGTCGTCCCCACGACCCCGGGACTAGATTGGCCCGCCACCGTCACGTCCAACGACTATATGGTCGTCCCCACAACCACGGGCCAAAGTTGGCCAGCCGCCGACATGTCCGACGACTATAGGGTCGTCCCCACGACCTCGGGACTAGGTTGGCCAGCCACCGTCATGTCCGACGATTATAGGGTCGTCCCCACGACCCCGGGACAAGCTTGGCCCGCCGCCGACTTGTCCGACGACTATAGGGTCGTCCCCACGACCCCGGGACTAGATTGGCCCGCCACCGTCATGTCCGACGACAATAGGGTCGTCCCCACGACCCCGGGTCTAGGTTGGCCAGCCGCCGACATATCCGACGACTATAGAATCGTCCCCACGACACCGGGCCAAAGTTGGACAGCCGCCGACATGTCCGACGACTATAGGATCGTCCCCACGACCCCGGGACTAGATTGGCCCGCCACCGTCATGTCCGACGACAATAGGGTCGTCCCCACGACCCCGGGTCTAGGTTGGCCAGCCGCCGACTTGTCCGACGACTATAGGGTCGTACCCACGACCCCGGGACTATGCTGACAAGCCGCCAACATGTCCGACGACTATAGGGTCGTCCCCACGACCCCGGGCCAAAGATGTCCAGCCGCCGTCTTGTCCGACGACTATAGGGTCGTCCCTACGACCCCGAGTCCAGGTTGGCCAGCCGCCGACATTCCGACGACTATAGAGTCGTCCCCACGACCCCGGGTCCAGGTTGGCCAGCCGCCGACATTTCCGACGACTATTGGGTCGTCCCCACGACCCCGGGCCAAAGATGTCCAGCCGCCGTCTTGTCCGACGACTATAGGGTCGTCCCCACGACCCGGGGACTAGATTCGCCCGCCACCGTCAAGTCCGACGACCTCGGGACTAGGTTGGCTAGCCGCCGACATGTCCGACGACTATAGGGTCGTCCCCACGACCCCGAGTCCAGGTTGGCCAGCCGCCGACATTCCGACGACTATAGAGTCGTCCCCACGACCCCGGGCCAAAGTTGGCCAGCCGCCGACATGTCCGACGACTATAGGGTCGTCCCCACGACCCCGGGACTAGATTGGTCCGCCACCGTCATGTCCGACGACTATAGGGTCGTCCCCACGACCCCGGGCCAAAGTTGGCCAGCCGCCGACATGTCCGACGACTATAGGGTCGTCCCCACGACACCGGGACTAGGTTGGCCAGCCGCCGACAGGTCCGACGACAATAGGGTCGTCCCCACGACCCCGGGCCAATGTTGGCCAATCGCCGACATGTCCAACGACTATAGGGTCGTCCCTACGACCCCGGGACTAGATTGGCCCGCCACCGTCATGTCCAACAACTATAGGGTCGTCCCCACGACCCCGGGCCAATGTTGGCCAATCGCCGACATGTCCGACGACTATAGGGTCGTCCCCACGACCCCGGGACTAGATTGGCCCGCCACCGTCATGTCCGACGACAATAGGGTCGTCCCCACGACCCCGGGCCAATGTTGGCCAATCGCCGACATGTCCGACGACTATAGGGTCGTCCCTACGACCCCGGGACTAGATTGGCCCGCCACCGTCATGTCCGACGACAAAAGGGTCGTCCCCACGACCCCGGGTCCAGGTTGGCCAGCCGCCGACCTGTCCGACGACTATAGGGTCGTCCCCACGACCACGGGCCAAAGTTGGCAAGCCGCCGAAATGTCCGACGACTGTAGGATCGTCCCCACGACCCCGGGACTAGATTGGCCCGCCACCGTCAAGTCCGACGACCCCCGGAGTAGGTTGGCTCGCCGCCGACTTGTCCGACGATTATAAGGTCGTCCCCACGACCCCGGGACTAGATTGGCCCGCCACCGTCTTGTCCGACGACTATAGGGTCGTCCCCACGACCCCGGGACTAGATTGGCCCGCCACCGTCTTGTCCGACGACTATAGGGTCGTCCCCACGACCCCGGGACTAGATTGGCCCGCCGCCGACATGTCCGAGCACTATAGGGTCGTCCCACGACCCTGGGACTAGGTTGGCTCGCCGCCGACATGTCCGACGACTATAGGTTCGTCCCCACGACCCCCGGAGTAGGTTGGCTCGCCGCCGACTTGTCGGACCACTATAGGGTCGTCCCCACGACCCCGGGACTAGGTTGGCTCGCCGCCGACATGTCCGACGACTATAGGGTCGTACCCACGACCCCGGGACTAGGCTGACAAACCGCCAACATGCCCGACGACTATAGGGTCGTCCCCACGACCCCGGGCCAATGATGTCCAGCCGCCGTCTTGTCCGACGACTATAGGGTCGTCCCCACGACCCCGGGACTAGATTGGCCCGCCACCGTCATGTCCAACGATTATAGGGTCGTCCCCACAACCACGGGCCAAAGTTGGCCAGCCGCAGACATGTCCGACGACTATAGGGTCGTCCCCACGACCCCGGGCCAAAGTTGGCCAGCCGCCGACATGTCCGACGACTATAGGGTCGTCCCCACGACCCCGAGACTAGATTGGCCCGTCACCGACATTTCCGACGACTATAGAGTCGTCCCCACGAAACCGGGCCAAAGTTGGACAGCCGCCGACATGTCCGACGACTATAGGGTCGTCCCCACGACCCCGGGCCAATGTTGGCCAATCGCCGACATGTCCGACGACTATAGGGTCGTCCCAACGACCCCGGGACTAGATTGGCCCGCCAGCGTCATGTCCAACGACTATAGGGTCGTCCCCACGACCACGGGCCAAAGTTGGCATGCCGCCGAAATGTCCGACGACTATAGGGTCGTCCCTACGACCCCGGGACTAGCTTGGCCCGCCACCGTCATGTCCAACGATTATAGGGTCGTCCCCACGACCCCGGGACAAGGTTGGCCCGCCGCCGACTTGTCCGACGACTATAGGGTCGTTCCCACGACCCTGGGACTAGGCTGACAAGCCGCCAACATGTCCGACGACTATAGGGTCGTCCCCACGACCCCGGGCCAAAGATGTCCAGCCGCCGTCTTGTCCGACGACTATAGGGTCGTCCCCACGACCCCGAGTCCAGGTTGGCCAGCCGCCGACATTTCCGACGACTATAGAGTCGTCCCCACGACCCCGGGCCAAAGTTGGCCAGCCGCCGACATGTCCGACGACTATAGGGTCGTCCCCACGACCCCGGGACAAGGTTGGCCCGCCGCCGACTTGTCCGACGACTATAGGGTCGTACCCACGACCCCGGGACTAGGCTGACAAACCGCCAACATGCCCGACGACTATAGGGTCGTCCCCACGACCCCGGGCCAATGATGTCCAGCCGCCGTCTTGTCCGACGACTATAGGGTCGTCCCCACGACCCCGGGACTAGATTGGCCCGCCACCGTCATGTCCAACGATTATAGGGTCGTCCCCACAACCACGGGCCAAAGTTGGCCAGCCGCAGACATGTCCGACGACTATAGGGTCGTCCCCACGACCCCGGGCCAAAGTTGGCCAGCCGCCGACATGTCCGACGACTATAGGGTCGTCCCCACGACCCCGAGACTAGATTGGCCCGTCACCGACATTTCCGACGACTATAGAGTCGTCCCCACGACACCGGGCCAAAGTTGGACAGCCGCCGACATGTCCGACGACTATAGGGTCGTCCCCACGACCCCGGGCCAATGTTGGCCAATCGCCGACATGTCCGACGACTATAGGGTCGTCCCAACGACCCCGGGACTAGATTGGCCCGCCAGCGTCATGTCCAACGACTATAGGGTCGTCCCCACGACCACGGGCCAAAGTTGGCATGCCGCCGAAATGTCCGACGATTATAGGGTCGTCCCCACGACCCCGGGCCAAAGTTGGCAAGCCGCCGAAATGTCCGAAGACTGTAGGGTCGTCCCCACGACCCCGGGACTAGATTGGCCCCCCACCGTCATGTCCAACGACTATAGGGTCTTCCCCACGACCCCGGGCCAAAGTTGGCCAGCCGCCGACATGTCCGACGACTATAGGGTCGTCCCCACGACCCCGGGCCAATGTTGGCCAATCGCCGACATGTCCGACGACTATAGGGTCGTCCCCACGACCCCGGGACAAGGTTGGCCCGCCGCCGACTTGTCCGACGACTATAGGGTCGTTCCCACGACCCTGGGACTAGGCTGACAAGCCGCCAACATGTCCGACGACTATAGGGTCGTCCCCACGACCCCGGGCCAAAGATGTCCAGCCGCCGTCTTGTCCGACGACAATAGGGTCGTCCCCACGACCCCGGGCCAGGTTGGCCAGCGGCCGACATTTCCGACGACTATAGAGTCGTCCCCACGACACCGGGCCAAAGTTGGACAGCCGCCGACATGTCCGACGACTATAGGGTCGTCCCCACGACCCCGGGCCAATGTTGGCCAATCGCCGACATGTCCGACGACTATAGGGTCGTCCCTACGACCCCGGGACTAGATTGGCCCGCCAGCGTCATGTCCAACGACTATAGGGTCGTCCCCACGACCACGGGCCAAAGTTGGCATGCCGCCGAAATGTCCGACGATTATAGGGTCGTCCCCACGACCACGGGCCAAAGTTGGCCAGCCGCCGACATGTCCGACGACTATAGGGTCGTCCCCACGTTCCCCGGGACTAGATTGGCCCGCCACCGTCAAGTCCGACCACTATAGGGTCGTCCCCACGACCCCGGGCCAAAGTTGGCAAGCCGCCGAAATGTCCGACGACTGTAGGGTCGTCCCCACGACCCCGGGATTAGATTGGCCCGCCACCGTCAAGTCCGACGACTATAGGGTCGTCCCCACGACCTCGGGACTAGGTTGGCCAGCCGCCGACATGTCCGACGACTATAGGGTCGTCCCCACGACCCCGGGCCAATGTTGGCCAATCGCCGACATGTCCGACGACTATAGGGTCGTCCCTACGACCCCTGGACTAGATTGGCCCGCCACCGTCATGTCCAACGACTATAGGGTCGTCCCCACGACCCCGGGCCAAAGATGTCCAGCCGCCGTCTTGTCGGACGACTATAGGGTCGTCCCCACGACCCCGGGACTAGATTGGCCCGCCACCGTCAAGTCCGACGACCTCGGGACTAGGTTGGCCAGCCGCCGACATGTCCGACGACTATTGGGTCGTCCCCACGACCCCGGGCCAAAGATGTCCAGCCGCCGTCTTGTCCGACGACTATAGGGTCGTCCCCACGAACCGGGGACTAGATTCGCCCGCCACCGTCAAGTCCGACGACCTCGGGACTAGGTTGGCTAGCCGCCGACATGTCCGACGACTATAGGGTCGCCCCCACGACCTCGGGACTAGGTTGGCTAGCCGCCGACATGTCCGACGACTATAGGGTCGTCCCCACGACCCCGGGCCAATGTTGGCCAATCGCCGACATGTCCGACGACTATAGGGTCGTCCCCATGTCCCCGGGACTAGATTGGCCCGCCACCGTCATGTCCGACGACTATAGGGTCGTCCCCACGACCCCGGGCCAATGTTGGCCTGCCGCTGACATGTCCAACGACTATTGGGTCGTCCCCACAACCCCGGGCCAAAGATGTCCAGCCGCCGTCTTGTCCGACGACTGTAGGGTCGTCCCCACGACCCCGGGACTAGATTGGCCCGCCACCGTCAAGTCCGACGACCTCGGGACTAGGTTGGCCAGCCGCCGACATGTCCGACGACTATAGGGTCGTCCCCACGACCCCGGGCCAAAGTTGGCAAGCCGCCGAAATGTCCGACGACTGTAGGGTCGTCCCCACGACCCCGGGACTAGATTGGCCCGCCACCGTCAAGTCCGACGACTATAGGGTCGTCCCAACGACCTCGGGACTAGGTTGGCCAGCCGCCGACATGTCCGACGACTATAGGGTCGTCCCCACCACCCCGGGCCAAAGTTGGCAAGCCGCCGAAATGTCCGACGACTGTAGGGTCGTCCCCACGACCCCGGGACTAGATTGGCCCCCCACCGTCATGTCCAACGACTATAGGGTCTTCCCCACGACCCCGGGCCAAAGTTGGCCAGCCGCCGACATGTCCGACGACTATAGGGTCGCCCCCACGACCCCGAGACTAGATTGGCCCGTCACCGTCATGTCCGACGACAATAGGGTCGTCCCCACGACCCCGGGCCAGGTTGGCCAGCGGCCGACATTTCCGACGACTATAGAGTCGTCCCCACGACACCGGGCCAAAGTTGGACAGCCGCCGACATGTCCGACGACTATAGGGTCGTCCCCACTACCCCGGGCCAATGTTGGCCAATCGCCGACATGTCCGACGACTATAGGGTCGTCCCTACGACCCCGGGACTAGATTGGCCCGCCAGCGTCATGTCCAACGACTATAGGGTCGTCCCCACGACCCCGGGACTAGATTGGCCCGCCACCGTCAAGTCCGACGACCTCGGGACTAGGTTGGCCAGCCGCCGACATGTCCGACGACTATTGGGTCGTCCCCACGACCCCGGGCCAAAGATGTCCAGCCGCCGTCTTGTCCGACGACTATAGGGTCGTCCCCACGACCCGGGGACTAGATTCGCCCGCCACCGTCAAGTCCGACGACCTCGGGACTAGGTTGGCTAGCCGCCGACATGTCCGACGACTATAGGGTCGCCCCCACGACCTCGGGACTAGGTTGGCTAGCCGCCGACATGTCCGACGACTATAGGGTCGTCCCCACGACCCCGGGCCAATGTTGGCCAATCGCCGACATGTCCGACGACTATAGGGTCGTCCCCATGTCCCCGGGACTAGATTGGCCCGCCACCGTCATGTCCGACGACTATAGGGTCGTCCCCACGACCCCGGGCCAATGTTGGCCTGCCGCTGACATGTCCAACGACTATTGGGTCGTCCCCACGACCCCGGGCCAAAGATGTCCAGCCCCCGTCTTGTCCGACGACTGTAGGGTCGTCCCCACGACCCCGGGACTAGATTGGCCCGCCACCGTCAAGTCCGACGACCTCGGGACTAGGTTGGCCAGCCGCCGACATGTCCGACGACTATAGGGTCGTCCCCACGACCCCGGGCCAAAGTTGGCAAGCCGCCGAAATGTCCGACGACTGTAGGGTCGTCCCCACGACCCCGGGACTAGATTGGCCCGCCACCGTCAAGTCCGACGACTATAGGGTCGTCCCAACGACCTCGGGACTAGGTTGGCCAGCCGCCGACATGTCCGACGACTATAGGGTCGTCCCCACCACCCCGGGCCAAAGTTGGCAAGCCGCCGAAATGTCCGACGACTGTAGGGTCGTCCCCAAGACCCCGGGACTAGATTGGCCCGCCACCGTCAAGTCCGACGACCTCGGGACTAGGTTGGCCAGCCGCCGACATGTCCGACGACTATTGGATCGTGCCCACGACCACGGGCCAAAGTTGGCCAGCCGCCGACATGTCCGACGAGTATAGGGTCTTCCCCACGACCCCGGGACTAGATTGGTCCGCCACCGTCATGTCCGACGACTATAGGGTCGTCCCCACGACCCCGGGCCAAAGTTGGCAAGCCGCCGAAATGTCCGACGACTGTAGGGTCGTCTCCACGACCCCGGGACTAGATTGGCCCGCCACCGTCAAGTCCGACGACCTCGGGACTAGGTTGGCCAGCCGCCGACATGTCCGACGACTATACGGTCGCCCCCACGACCTCGGGACTAGGTTGGCCAGCCGCCGACATGTCCGAAGACTATAGGGTCGTCCCCACCACCCCGGGCCAAATTTGGCAAGCCGCCGAAATGTCCGACGACTGTAGGGTCGTCCCCAAGACCCCGGGACTAGATTGGCCCGCCACCGTCAAGTCCGACGACTATAGGGTCGTCCCCACGACCCCGGGCCAAAGTTGGCTCGCCACCGACTTGTCCGACGACTATAGGGTCGTCCCCACTACCCCGGGACAAGGTTGGCCCGCCGCCGACTTGTCCGACGACTATAGGGTCGTACCCACGACCCCGGGACTAGGCTGACAAGCCGCCAACATGTCCGACGACTATTGGGTCGTCCCCACGTCCACGGCCAGCCGCCGACATGTCTGACGACTATAGGGTCGTCCCCACGACCCCAAGACTAGATTGGCCCGCCACCGTCAAGTCCGACGACCTCGGGACTAGGTTGGCCAGCCGCCGACATGTCCGACGACTATAGGGTCGTCCCCACGACCCCGGGCCAAAGTTGGCAAGCCGCCGAAATGTCCGACGACTGTAGGGTCGTCCCCACGACCCCGGGACTAGATTGGCCCGCCACCGTCAAGTCCGACGACTATAGGGTCGTCCCAACGACCTCGGGACTAGGTTGGCCAGCCGCCGACATGTCCGACGACTATAGGGTCGTCCCCACCACCCCGGGCCAAAGTTGGCAAGCCGCCGAAATGTCCGACGACTATAGGGTCGCCCCCACGACCTCGGGACTAGGTAGGCCAGCCGCCGACATGTCCGACGACTATAGGGTCGTACCCACCACCCCGGGCCAAAGATGTCCAGCCGCCGTCTTGTCCGACGACTATAGGGTCGTCCCCACGACACCGGGACTAGATTGGCCCGCCACCGTCAAGTCCGACGACCTCGGGACTAGGTTGGCCAGCCGCCGACATGTCCGACGACTATAGGGTCGCCCCCACGACCTCGGGACTAGGTAGGCCAGCCGCCGACATGTCCGACGACTATAGGGTCGTACCCACCACCCCGGGCCAAAGATGTCCAGCCGCCGTCTTGTCCGACGACTATAGGGTCGTCCCCACGACACCGGGACTAGATTGGCCCGCCACCGTCAAGTCCGACGACCTCGGGACTAGGTTGGCCAGCCGCGGACATGTCCGACGACTATACGGTCGCCCCCACGACCACGGGACTAGATTGGCCCGCCACCGCCATGTCCGACGACTATAGGGTCGTCCCCACGACCCCGGGCCAAAGATGTCCAGCCGCCGTCTTGTCGGACGACTATAGGGTCGTCCCCACGACCCCGGGACTAGATTGGCCCGCCACCGTCAAGTCCGACGACCTCGGGACTAGGTTGGCCAGCCGCCGACATGTCCGACGACTATAGGGTCGTCCCCACGACCCCGGGCTAAAGATGTCCAGCCGCCGTCTTGTCCGACGACTATAGGGTCGTCCCCACGACCCGGGGACTAGATTCGCCCGCCACCGTCAAGTCCGACGACCTCGGGACTAGGTTGGCTAGCCGCCGACATGTCCGACGACTATAGGGTCGCCCCCACGACCTCGGGACTAGGTTGGCCAGCCGCCGACATGTCCGACGACTATAGGGTCGTCCCCACCACCCCGGGCCAAAGTTGGCAAGCCGCCGAAATGTCCGACGACTGTAGGGTCGTCCCCAAGACCCCGGGACTAGATTGGCCCGCCACCGTCAAGTCCGACGACCTCGGGACTAGGTTGGCCAGCCGCCGACATGTCCGACGACTATAGGGTCGCCCCCACGACCTCGGGACTAGGTAGGCCAGCCGCCGACATGTCCGACGACTATAGGGTCGTCCCCACCACCCCGGGCCAAAGTTGGCAAGCCGCCGAAATGTCCGACGACTATAGGGTCGTCCCCACGACCTCGGGACTAGGTTGGCCAGCCTCCGACATGTCCGACGACTATAGGGTCGTCCCCACGACCCCGGGCCAATGTTGGCCAATCGCCGACATGTCCGACGACTATAGGGTCGTCCCTACGACCCCTGGACTAGATTGGCCCGCCACCGTCATGTCCAACGACTATAGGGTCGTCCCCACGACCCCGGGACTAGGTTGACAAGCCGCCAACATGTCCGACGACTATAGGGTCGTCCCCACCACCCCGGGCCAAAGTTGGCAAGCCGCCGAAATGTCCGACGACTGTAGGGTCGTCCCCAAGACCCCGGGACTAGATTGGCCCGCCACCGTCAAGTCCGACGACCTCGGGACTAGGTTGGCCAGCCGCCGACATGTCCGACGACTATAGGGTCGCCACCACGACCTCGGGACTAGGTAGGCCAGCCGCCGACATGTCCGACGACTATAGGGTCGTCCCCACCACCCCGGGCCAAAGTTGGCAAGCCGCCGAAATGTCCGACGACTATAGGGTCGTCCCCACGACCTCGGGACTAGGTTGGCCAGCCTCCGACATGTCCGACGACTATAGGGTCGTCCCCACGACCCCGGGCCAATGTTGGCCAATCGCCGACATGTCCGACGACTATAGGGTCGTCCCTACGACCCCTGGACTAGATTGGCCCGCCACCGTCATGTCCAACGACTATAGGGTCGTCCCCACGACCCCGGGACTAGGTTGACAAGCCGCCAACATGTCCGACGACTATAGGGTCGCCCCACGACCCCGGGCTCAAGATGGCATGCCGCCGAAATGTCCGACGACTATAGGGTCGTCCCCGCGAGCGCGGGCCAAAGATGTCCAGCCGCCGTCTTGTCCGACGACTATAGGGTCGTCCCCACGACCCCGGGACTAGATTGGCCCGCCACCGTGATGTCCGACGATTATAGTGTCGTCCCCACGACCCCGGGACAAGCTTGGCCCGCCGCCGACTTGTCAGACGACTATAGGGTGGTCCCCACGACCCCGGGACTAGATTGGCCCGCCACCGTCGTGTCCGACGACAATAGGGTTGTCCCCACGACCCCGGGTCTAGGTTGGCCAGCCGCCGACATGTCCGACGACTATAGAGTCGTCCCCACGACACCGGGCCAAAGTTGGACAGCCGCCGACATGTCCGACTACTATAGGGTCGTCCCCACGATCTCGGGTCTAGATTGGCCCGCTACCGTCATGTCCGAACACTATAGGGTCGTCCCTACGACCACGGGACTAGATTGGCCCGCCACCGCCATGTCCGACGACTATGGGGTCGTCCCCACGACCCCGGGCCAAAGATGTCCAGCCGCCGTCTTGTCGGACGACTATAGGGTCGTCCCCACGACCCCGGGACTAGATTGGCCCGCCACCGTCAAGTCCGACGACCTCGGGACTAGGTTGGCCAGCCGCCGACATGTCCGACGACTATAGGGTCGTCCCCACGACCCCGGGCCAAAGATGTCCAGCCGCCGTCTTGTCCGACGACTATAGGGTCGTCCCCACGACCCGGGGACTAGATTCGCCCGCCACCGTCAAGTCCGACGACCTCGGGACTAGGTTGGCTAGCCGCCGACATGTCCGACGACTATAGGGTCGCCCCCACGACCTCGGGACTAGGTTGGCCAGCCGCCGACATGTCCGACGACTATAGGGTCGTCCCCACCACCCCGGGCCAAAGTTGGCAAGCCTCCGAAATGTCCGACGACTGTAGGGTCGTCCCCAAGACCCGGGGACTAGATTCGCCCGCCACCGTCAAGTCCGACGACCTCGGGACTAGGTTGGCTAGCCGCCGACATGTCCGACGACTATAGGGTCGCCCCCACGACCTCGGGACTAGGTTGGCCAGCCGCCGAAATGTCCGACGACTATAGGGTCGTCCCCACCACCCCGGGCCAAAGTTGGCAAGCCTCCGAAATGTCCGACGACTGTAGGGTCGTCCCCAAGACCCCGGGACTAGATTGGCCCGCCACCGTCAAGTCCGACGACTATAGGGTCGTCCCCACGACCCCGGGCCAAAGTTGGCAAGCCGCCGAAATGTCCGACGACTATAGGGTCGTCCACACCACCCCGGGCCAAAGTTGGCAAGCCTCCGAAATGTCCGACGACTGTAGGGTCGTCCCCAAGACTCCGGGACTAGATTGGCCCGCCACCGTCTAGTCCGACGACTATAGGGTCGTCCCCACAACCACGGGCCAAAGTTGGCCAGCCGCCGACATGTCCGACGACTATTGGATCGTGCCCACGACCACGGGCCAAAGTTGGCCAGCCGCCGACATGTCCGACGAGTATAGGGTCTTCCCCACGACCCCGGGACTAGATTGGTCCGCCACCGTCATGTCCGACGACTATAGGGTCGTCCCCACGACCCCGGGCCAAAGTTGGCAAGCCGCCGAAATGTCAGACGACTGTAGGGTCGTCTCCACGAACCCGGGACTAGATTGGCCCGCCACCGTCAAGTCCGACGACCTCGGGACTAGGTTGGCCAGCCGCCGACATGTCCGACGACTATAGGGTCGTCCCCACGACCCCGGGCCAAAGATGTCCAGCCGCTGTCTTGTCCGACGACTATAACGTCGTCCCCACGACCCCGGGACTAGATTGACCCGCCACCGTCAAGTCCGACGACCTCGGGACTAGGTGGGCCAGCCGCGGACATGTCCGACGAATATACGGTCGCCCCCACGACCTCGGGACTAGGTTGGCCAGCCGCCGACATGTCCGAAGACTATAGGGTCGTCCCCACCACCCCGGACCAAAGTTGGCAAGCCGCCGAAATGTCCGACGACTGTAGGGTCGTCCCCAAGACCCCGGGACTAGATTGGCCCGCCACCGTCAAGTCCGACGACTATAGGGTCGTCCCCACGACCCCGGGCCAAAGTTGGCTCGCCACCGACTTGTCCGACGACTATAGGGTCGTCCCCACGACCCCGAGACGAGATTGGCCCGCCACCGTCATGTCCGACGATTATAGGGTCGTCCCCACGACCCCGGGACAAGCTTGGCCCGCCGCCGACTTGTCCGACGACTATAGGGTCGTCCCTACGACCCCGGGACTGGATTGGCCCGCCGCCGTCTTGTCCGACGACTATAGGGTCGTCCCCACGACCCCGGGCCAAAGTTGGCCAGCCGCCGACATGTCCGACGACTATAGGGTCGTCCCCACGACCCCGGGCCAATGTTGGCCAATCGCCGTCATGTCCGACGACAATAGGGTCGTCCCCACGACCCCGGGTCCAGGTTGGCCAGGCTCCGACATTTCCGACGACTATAGAGTCGTCCCCACCTCCCCGGGCCAAAGTTGGCAAGCCGCCGAAATGTCCGACGACTATAGGGTCGTCCCCACGACCCCGGGACTAGATTGGCCCGCCACCGTCATGTCCGACGACAATAGGGTCGTCCCCACGACCCCGGGGCTAGGATGGCCCGCCGCCGACATGTTCAACGACTATTGGGCCGTCCCCACGACCCTGGGCCAATGTTGGCCAGCCGCCGACATGTCCGACGAATATAGGGTCGTCCCCACGACCCCGGGCCAAAGTTGGTCAGCCGCCGACATTTCCGACGACTATAGGCGCGTCCCCACGACACCGGGCCAAAGTTGGCCAGCCGCCGACATGTCCGACGACTATAGGGTCGTCCCCACGACCCCGGGCCAAAGTTGGTCAGCCGCCGACATTTCCGACGACTATAGGGTCGTCCCCACCACCCCGGGCCAAAGTTGGCAAGCCGCCGAAATGTCCGACGACTCTAGGGTCGTCCCCAAGACCCCGGGACTAGATTGGCCCGCCACCGTCATGTCCGACGAATATAGGGTCGTCCCCACGACCCCGGGACTAGATTGGCCCGCCACCGTCAAGTCCGACGACTATAGGGTCGTCCCAACGACCTCGGGACTAGGTTGGCCAGCCGCCGACATGTCCGACGACTATAGGGTCGTCCCCACGACCCCGGGCCAAAGATGTCCAGCCGCCGTCTTGTCCGACGACTATAGGGTCGTCCCTACGACCCCGGGACAGGATTGGCCCGCCGCCGTCTTGTCCGACGACTATAGGGTCGTCCCCACGACCCCGGGACTAGATTGGCCCGCCACCGTCATGTTCGACGACTATAGGGTCGTCCCAACGACCCCGGGACTAGGTTGGCCAGCCGCCGACATGTCCGACGACTATAGGGTCGTCCCCACGACCCCGAGACTAGATTGGCCCGCCACCGTCATGTCCGACGACAATAGGGTCGTCCCCACGGCCCCGGGTCCAGGTTGGCCAGGCTCCGACATTTCCGACGACTATAGAGTCGTCCCCACCACCCCGGGCCAAAGTTGGCAAGCCGCCGAAATGTCCGACGACTCTAGGGTCGTCCCCAAGACCCCGGGACTACATTGGCCCGCCACCGTCATGTCCGACGACTATAGGGTCGTCCCCACGACCCCGAGACTAGATTGGCCCGCCACCGTCATGTCCGACGACAATAGGGTCGTCCCCACGACCCCGGGTCCAGGTTGGCCAAGCGCCGACATTTCCGACGACTATAGACGCGTCCCCACGACACCGGGCCAAAGTTGGCCAGCCGCCGACATGTCCGACGACTATAGGGTCGTCCCCACGACCCCGGGCCAAAGTTGGTCAGCTGCCGAAATGTCCGACGACTATAGGGTCGTCCCCACGACCGCGGGACTAGGCTAACAAGCCGCCAACATGTCCGACGACTATAGGGTCGTCCCCACGACCCCGGGCCAAAGTTGGCCAGCCGCCGACATGTCCGACGACTATAGGGTCGTCCCCACGACCCCGGGCCAATGTTGGCCAATCGCCGTCATGTCCGACGACAATAGGGTCGTCCCCACGACCCCGGGTCCAGGTTGGCCAGGCTCCGACATTTCCGACGACTATAGAGTCGTCCCCACCACCCCGGGCCAAAGTTGGCAAGCCGCCGAAATGTCCGACGACTATAGGGTCGTCCCCACGACCCCGGGACTAGATTGGCCCGCCACCGTCATGTCCGACGACAATAGGGTCGTCCCCACGACCCCGGGGCTAGGATGGCCCGCCGCCGACATGTTCAACGACTATTGGGCCGTCCCCACGACCCTGGGCCAATGTTGGCCAGCCGCCGACATGTCCGACGAATATAGGGTCGTCCCCACGACCCCGGGCCAAAGTTGGTCAGCCGCCGACATTTCCGACGACTATAGGCGCGTCCCCACGACACCGGGCCAAAGTTGGCCAGCCGCCGACATGTCCGACGACTATAGGGTCGTCCCCACGACCCCGGGCCAAAGTTGGTCAGCCGCCGACATTTCCGACGACTATAGGGTCGTCCCCACCACCCCGGGCCAAAGTTGGCAAGCCGCCGAAATGTCCGACGACTCTAGGGTCGTCCCCAAGACCCCGGGACTAGATTGGCCCGCCACCGTCATGTCCGACGAATATAGGGTCGTCCCCACGACCCCGGGACTAGATTGGCCCGCCACCGTCAAGTCCGACGACTATAGGGTCGTCCCAACGACCTCGGGACTAGGTTGGCCAGCCGCCGACATGTCCGACGACTATAGGGTCGTCCCCACGACCCCGGGCCAAAGATGTCCAGCCGCCGTCTTGTCCGACGACTATAGGGTCGTCCCCACGACCACGGGCCAAAGTTGGCCAGCCGCCGACATGTCCGACGACTATTGGGTCGTCCCCACGACCCCGGGCCAAAGTTGGCAAGCCGCCGAAATGTCCGACGACTGTAGGGTCGTCCCCACGACCCCGGGATTAGATTGGCCCGCCACCGTCATGTCCGACGACAATAGGGTCGTCCCCACGACCCCGGGGCTAGGATGGCCCGCCGCCGACATGTTCAACGACTATTGGGCCGTCCCCACGACCCCGGGCCAAAGTTGGCAAGCCGCCGAAATGTCCGACGACTGTAGGGTCGTCCCCACGACCCCGGGACTAGATTGGCCCGCCACCGTCATGTCCGACGACAATAGGGTCGTCCCCACGACCCCGGGGCTAGGATGGCCCGCCGCCGACATGTTCAACGACTATTGGGCCGTCCCCACGACCCTGGGCCAATGTTGGCCAGCCGCCGACATGTCCGACGAATATAGGGTCGTCCCCACGACCCCGGGCCAAAGATGGCATGCCGCCGAAATGTCCGACGACAATCGGATCGTCCCCACGACCACGGGCCAAAGTTGGCCAGCCGCCGACATGTCCGACGACTATTGGGTCGTCCCCACGACCCCGGGCCAAAGTTGGCCAGCCGCCGACTTGTCCGACGACTATGGGGTCGTCCCCACGACCCCAGGACTAGATTGGCCCGCCACCGTCATGTCCGACGACAATAGGGTCGTCCCCACGACCCCGGGCCAATGTTGGCCAATCGCCGAAATGTCCGACGACTGTAGGGTCGTCCCCACGACCCCGGGACTAGATTGGCCCGCCACCGTCATGTCCAACGACTATAGGGTCGTCCCCACGACCCCGGGACTAGATTGGCCCGCCACCGTCAAGTCCGACGACTATAGGGTCGTCCCCAAGACCCCGGGTCTAGGTTGACAAGACGCCAAAATGTTCGACGAATATAGGGTCGTCCCCACGACCCCGGGCTAAAGATGGCATCCCGCCGAAATGTCCGACGACTATAGGGTCGACCCCACGACCGCGGGACTAGGCTGAAAAGCCGCCAACATGTCCGACGACTATAGGGTCGTCCCCACGACCCCGGGCCAAAGTTGGCAAGCCGCCGAAATGTCCGACGACTGTAGGGTCGTCCCCAAGACCCCGGGACTAGATTGGCCCGCCACCGTCAAGTCCGACGACTATAGGGTCGTCCCCACGACCCCGGGCCAAAGTTGGTCAGCCGCCGACATTTCCGACGACTATAGGGTCGTTCCCACCACCCCGGGCCAAAGTTGGCAAGCCGCCGAAATGTCCGACGACTCTAGGGTCGTCCCCAAGACCCCGGGACTAGATTGGCCCGCCACCGTCATGTCCGACGAATATAGGGTCGTCCCCACGACCCCGGGTCCAGGTTGGCCAGGCTCCGACATTTCCGACGACTATAGAGTCGTCCCCACCACCCCGGGCCAAAGTTGGCAAGCCGCCGAAATGTCCGACGACTCTAGGGTCGTCCCCAAGACCCCGGGACTAGATTGGCCCGCCACCGTCATGTCCGACGACTATAGGGTCGTCCCCACGACCCCGAGACTAGATTGGCCCGCCACCGTCATGTCCGACGATTATAGGGTCGTCCCCACTACCGCGAGACTAGATTGGCCCGCCACCGTCATGTCCGACGACAATAGGGTCGTCCCCACGACCCCGGGTCCAGGTTGGCCAGGCTCCGACATTTCCGACGACTATAGAGTCGTCCCCACCACCCCGGGCCAAAGTTGGCAAGCCGCCGACATGTCCGACGACTATAGGGTCGTCCCCAAGACCCCGGGACTAGATTGGCCCGCCACCGTCATGTCCGACGATTATAGGGTCGTCCCCACTACCGCGAGACTAGATTGGCCCGCCACCGTCATGTCCGACGACAATAGGGTCGTCCCCACGACCCCGGGTCCAGGTTGGCCAGGCTCCGACATTTCCGACGACTATAGAGTCGTCCCCACCACCCCGGGCCAAAGTTGGCAAGCCGCCGAAATGTCCGACGACTCTAGGGTCGTCCCCAAGACCCCGGGACTAGATTGGCCCGCCACCGTCATGTCCGACGACTATAGGGTCGTCCCCACGACCCCGAGACTAGATTGGCCCGCCACCGTCATGTCCGACGACAATAGGGTCGTCCCCACGACCCCGGGTCCAGGTTGGCCAAGCGCCGACATTTCCGACGACTATAGAGTCGTCCCCACGACACCGGGCCAAAGTTGGCCAGCCGCCGACATGTCCGACGACTATAGGGTCGTCCCCACGACCCCGAGACGAGATTGGCCCGCCACCGTCATGTCCGAGGATTATAGGGTCGTCCCCACGACGCCGGGACAAGCTTGGCCCGCCGCCGACTTGTCCGACGACTATAGGGTCGTCCCTACGACCCCGGGACAGGATTGGCCCGCCGCCGTCTTGTCCGACGACTATAGGGTCGTCCCAACGACCCCGGGACTAGATTGGCCCGCCACCGTCATGTTCGACGACTATAGGGTCGTCCCAACGACCCCGGGACTAGGTTGGCCAGCCGCCGACATGTCCGACGACTATAGGGTCGTCCCCACGACCCCGAGACTAGATTGGCCCGCCACCGTCATGTCCGACGACAATAGGGTCGTCCCCACGGCCCCGGGTCCTGGTTGGCCAGGCTCCGACATTTCCGACGACTATAGAGTCGTCCCCACCACCCCGGGCCAAAGTTGGCAAGCCGCCGAAATGTCCGACGACTCTAGGGTCGTCCCCAAGACCCCGGGACTACATTGGCCCGCCACCGTCATGTCCGACGACTATAGGGTCGTCCCCACGACCCCGAGACTAGATTGGCCCGCCACCGTCATGTCCGACGACAATAGGGTCGTCCCCACGACCCCGGGTCCAGGTTGGCCAAGCGCCGACATTTCCGACGACTATAGACGCGTCCCCACGACACCGGGCCAAAGTTGGCCAGCCGCCGACATGTCCGACGACTATAGGGTCGTCCCCACGACCCCGAGACGAGATTGGCCCGCCACCGTCATGTCCGACGATTATAGGGTCGTCCCCACGACCCCGAGACTGGATTGGCCCGCCACCGTCATGTCCGACGACAATAGGGTCGTCCCCACGGCCCCGGGTCCAGGTTGGCCAGGCTCCGACATTTCCGACGACTATAGAGTCGTCCCCACGACACCGGGACAAATGGCCAGCCGCCGACATGTCCGACGACTATAGGGTCGTCCCCACCACCCCGGGCCAAAGTTGGCAAGCCGCCGAAATGTCCGACGACTCTAGGGTCGTCCCCACGACCGCGGGACTAGGCTGACAAGCCGCCAACATGTCCGACGACTATAGGGTCGTCCCCACGACCCCGGGCCAAAGTTGGCCAGCCGCCGACATGTCCGACGACTATAGGGTCGTCCCCACGACCCCGAGACTATATTGGCCCGCCACCGTCATGTCCGACGACAATAGGGTCGTCCCCACGACCCCGGGTCCAGGTTGGCCAGGCTCCGACATGTCCGACGACTATAGGGTCGTCCCCACGACCCCGAGACTAGATTGGCCCGCCACCGTCATGTCCGACGACAATAGGGTCGTCCCCACGACCCCGGGTCCAGGTTGGCCAGGCTCCGACATTTCCGACGACTATAGAGTCGTCCCCACCACCCCGGGCCAAAGTTGGCAAGCCGCCGAAATGTCCGACGACTCTAGGGTCGTCCCCAAGACCCCGGGACTAGATTGGCCCGCCACCGTCATGTCCGACGACTATAGGGTCGTCCCCACGACCCCGAGACTAGATTGGCCCGCCACCGTCATGTCCGACGACAATAGGGTCGTCCCCACGACCCCGGGTCCAGGTTGGCCAAGCGCCGACATTTCCGACGACTATAGACGCGTCCCCACGACACCGGGCCAAAGTTGGCCAGCCGCCGACATGTCCGACGACTATAGGGTCGTCCCCACGACCCCGGGCCAAAGTTGGTCAGCTGCCGAAATGTCCGACGACTATAGGGTCGTCCCCACGACCGCGGGACTAGGCTGACAAGCCGCCAACATGTCCGACGACTATAGGGTCGTCCCCACGACCCCGGGCCAAAGTTGGCCAGCCGCCGACATGTCCGACGACTATAGGGTCGTCCCCACGACACCGGGCCAATGTTGGCCAATCGCCGTCATGTCCGACGACAATAGGGTCGTCCCCACGACCCCGGGTCCAGGTTGGCCAGGCGCCGACATTTCCGACGACTATAGACGCGTCCCCACGACACCGGGCCAAAGTTGGCCAGCCGCCGACATGTCCGACGACTATAGGGTCGTCCCCACGACCCCGGGCCAAAGTTGGTCAGCTGCCGAAATGTCCGACGACTATAGGGTCGTCCCCACGACCGCGGGACTAGGCTGACAAGCCGCCAACATGTCCGACGACTATAGGGTCGTCCCCACGACCCCGGGCCAAAGTTGGCCAGCCGCCGACATGTCCGACGAATATAGGGTCGTCCCCACGACCCCGGGCCAATGTTGGCCAATCGCCGTCATGTCCGACGACAATAGGGTCGTCCCCACGACCCCGGGTCCAGGTTGGCCAGGCTCCGACATTTCCGACGACTATAGAGTCGTCCCCACCACCCCGGGCCAAAGTTGGCAAGCCGCCGAAATGTCCGACGACTCTAGGGTCGTCCCCACGACCCCGGGACTAGATTGGCCCGCCACCGTCATGTCCGACGACTATAGGGTCGTCCCCACGACCCCGAGACTAGATTGGCCCGCCACCGTCATGTCCGACGACAATAGGGTCGTCCCCACGACCCCGGGTCCAGGTTGGCCAAGCGCCGACATTTCCGACGACTATAGACGCGTCCCCACGACACCGGGCCAAAGTTGGCCAGCCGCCGACCTGTCCGACGACTATAGGGTCGTCCCCACGACCCCGGGCCAAAGTTGGTCAGCCGCCGACATTTCCGACGACTATAGGGTCGTCCCCACGACCCCGGGCCAATGTTGGCCAGCCGCCGACATGTTCAACGACTATTGGGCCGTCCCCACGACCACGGGCCAAAGTTGACCAGCCGCCGACATGTCCGACGACTATAGGGTCGTCCCCACGACCCCGGGCCAATGTTGGCCAATCGCCGACATGTCCGACGACTACAGGGTCGTCCCTACGACCCCGAGACTAGATAGGCCCGCCACCGTCATGTCCGACGACTATAGGGTCGTCCCCACGACCATGGGCAAAAGTTGGT
Organism: Andrena praecox; assembly: GCA_963932275.1. Taxonomy (NCBI): domain Eukaryota; kingdom Metazoa; phylum Arthropoda; class Insecta; order Hymenoptera; family Andrenidae; genus Andrena; species Andrena praecox. The sequence continues at coordinate 23,574,094 of OZ010730.1, forward strand.
CAGCCGCCGACTTGTCCGACGACTATTGGGTCGCCCCACGGCCCCGGACTAGGATGGCTCGCCGCCGACATGTCCGACGACTATAGGATCGTCCCCACGACGCCGGGACTAGGTTGGACAGCCGCCGACATGTCCGACGACTATAGGGTCGTCCCCACGACCACGGGCCAAAGTTGGTCAGCCGCCGACTTGTCCGACGACTATAGGGTCGTCCCCATGACCCGGGACTAGACTGGCCCGCCACCGTCATGTCCGACGACTATATGGTCGTCCCCACGACCACGGGCCAATGTAGGCCAGCCGCTGACTTGTCCGACGACTATAGGGTCGTCCCCACGACCCCGGGACTAGGTAGGCCCGCCGCCGACTTGTCTGACGACTATAGGGTCGTCCCCACGACCCCGGGACTAGATTGGCCCGCCACCGTTATGTCCGACGACTATAGGGTCGTCCCCACGACCACGGGCCAAAGTTGGCCAGCCGCCGACATGTCCGACGACTATAGGGTCGTCCCCACGACCCGGGACTAGAGTGGCCCGCCACCGTCATGTCCGACGGCTATATGGTCGTCCCCACGACCACGGGCCAATGTTGGCCAGCCGCTGACTTGTCCGACGACTATAGGGTCGTCCCCACGACCGCGGGACTAGATTGGCCAGCCGCCGGCTTGCCCGACGATTATAGGGTCGTCCCCACGACCCCGGGACTAGATTGGCCCGCCACCGTCATGTCCGACGACAATAGGGTCGTCCCCACGACACCCGGGTCCAGGTTGGCCAAGCGCCGACATTTCCGACGACTATAGACGCGTCCCCACGACACCGGGCCAAAGTTGGCCAGCCGCCGACATGTCCGACGACTATAGGGTCGTCCCCACGACCCCGGGCCAAAGTTGGTCAGCCGCCGACATTTCCGACGACTATAGGGTCGTCCCCACGACCCCGGGACTAGATTGGCCCGCCACCGTTATGTCCGACGACTATAGGGTCGTCCCCACGACCACGGGCCAAAGTTGGCCAGCCGCCGACATGTCCGACGACTATAGGGTCGTCCCCACGACCGCGGGACTAGATTGGCCAGCCGCCGGCTTGCCCGACGATTATAGGGTCGTCCCCACGACCCCGGGACTAGATTGGCCCGCCACCGTCATGTCCGACGACAATAGGGTCGTCCCCACGACACCCGGGTCCAGGTTGGCCAAGCGCCGACATTTCCGACGACTATAGACGCGTCCCCACGACACCGGGCCAAAGTTGGCCAGCCGCCGACATGTCCGACGACAATAGGGTCGTCCCCACGACACCCGGGTCCAGGTTGGCCAAGCGCCGACATTTCCGACGACTATAGACGCGTCCCCACGACACCGGGCCAAAGTTGGCCAGCCGCCGACATGTCCGACGACTATAGGGTCGTCCCCACGACCCCGGGCCAAAGTTGGTCAGCCGCCGACATGTCCGACGACTATAGGGTCGTCCCCACGACCCCGGGCCAAAGTTGGTCAGCCGCCGACATTTCCGACGACTATAGGGTCGTCCCCACGACCCCGGGCCAATGTTGGCCAGCCGCCGACATGTTCAACGACTATTGGGCCGTCCCCACGACCACGGGCCAAAGTTGACCAGCCGCCGACATGTCCGACGACTATAGGGTCGTCCCCACGACCCCGGGCCAATGTTGGCCAATCGCCGACATGTCCGACGACTACAGGGTCGTCCCTACGACCCCGGGACTGAGATTGGCCCGCCACCGTCATGTCCAACGACTATAGGGTCGTCCCCGCGACCGCGGGCCAAAGATGCCCAGCCGCCGTCTTGTCCGACGACTATAGGGTCGTCCCCACGACCCCGGGACTAGATTGGCCCGCCACCGTCATGTCCGACGACTATAGGGTCGTCCCCACGACCCCGAGACTAGATTGGCCCGCCACCGTCATGTCCGACGACAATAGGGTCGTCCCCACGACCCCGGGTCCAGGTTGGCCAAGCGCCGACATTTCCGACGACTATAGACGCGTCCCCACGACACCGGGCCAAAGTTGGCCAGCCGCCGACATGTCCGACGACTATAGGGTCGTCCCCACGACCCCGGGCCAAAGTTGGTCAGCCGCCGACATTTCCGACGACTATAGGGTCGTCCCCACGACCCCGGGCCAATGTTGGCCAGCCGCCGACATGTTCAACGACTATTGGGCCGTCCCCACGACCACGGGCCAAAGTTGACCAGCCGCCGACATGTCCGACGACTATAGGGTCGTCCCCACGACCCCGGGCCAATGTTGGCCAATCGCCGACATGTCCGACGACTACAGGGTCGTCCCTACGACCCCGAGACTAGATAGGCCCGCCACCGTCATGTCCGACGACTATAGGGTCGTCCCCACGACCATGGGCAAAAGTTGGTCAGCCGCCGACTTGTCCGACGACTATTGGGTCGCCCCACGGCCCCGGACTAGGATGGCTCGCCGCCGACATGTCCGACGACTATAGGATCGTCCCCACGACGCCGGGACTAGGTTGGACAGCCGCCGACATGTCCGACGGCTATAGGGTCGTCCCCACGACCACGGGCCAAAGTTGGTCAGCCGCCGACTTGTCCGACGACTATAGGGTCGTCCCCATGACCCGGGACTAGACTGGCCCGCCACCGTCATGTCCGACGACTATATGGTCGTCCCCACGACCACGGGCCAATGTAGGCCAGCCGCTGACTTGTCCGACGACTATAGGGTCGTCCCCACGACCCCGGGACTAGGTAGGCCCGCCGCCGACTTGTCTGACGACTATAGGGTCGTCCCCACGACCCCGGGACTAGATTGGCCCGCCACCGTTATGTCCGACGACTATAGGGTCGTCCCCACGACCACGGGCCAAAGTTGGCCAGCCGCCGACATGTCCGACGACTATAGGGTCGTCCCCACGACCCGGGACTAGACTGGCCCGCCACCGTCATGTCCGACGACTATAGGGTCGTCCCCACGACCCCCGGACTAGGTTGGCCGGCCGCCGACTTGTCCTACGACTATAGGGTCGTCCCCACGACCCCCGGACTAGGTGGGCTCGCCGCCGACTTGTCCGACGACTATAGGGTCGTCCCCACGACCCGGGACTAGAGTGGCCCGCCACCGTCATGTCCGACGGCTATATGGTCGTCCCCACGACCACGGGCAAATGTTGGCCAGCCGCTGACTTGTCCGACGACTATAGGGTCGTCCCCACGACCGCGGGACTAGATTGGCTCGCCGCCAACTTGTCCGACGACTGTAGGGTCGTCCCCACGACCCCGGGACTAGATTGGCCCGCCACCGTCATTTCCGACGACTATAGAGTCGTCCCCACGACCACGGGCCAAAGTTGGCCAGCCGCCGACTTGTCCGACGACTATAGGGTCGTCCCCATGACCCGGGACTAGACTGGCCCGCCACCGTCATGTCCGACGACTATAGGGTCGTCCCCACGACCCCCGGACTAGGTTGGTACGCCGCCGACTTGTCCGACGAGTATAGGGTCCTCCCCACGACCACGGGCCAAAGTTGGCCAGCCGCCGACATGTCCGACGACTATAGGGTCGTGCCCACGACCCGGGACTAGACTGGCCCGCCACCGACATGTCCGACGACTATAGGGTCGTCCCCACGACCACGGGCCAAAGTTGGCCAGCCGCCGACATATCCGACGACTATAGGGTCGTCCCCACGACCCCGGGCCAAAGTTGGCCAGCCGCCGACATGTCCGACGACTATAGGGTCGTCCCCACGACCCGGGACTAGAGTGGCCCGCCACCGTCATGTCCGACGACTATATGGTCGTCCCCACGACCACGGGCCAATGTTGGCCAGCCGCTGACTTGTCCGACGACTATAGGGTCGTCCCCACGACCGCGGGACTAGATTGGCTCGCCGCCGACTTGTCCGACGACTGTAGGGTCGTCCCCACGACCCCGGGAATAGATTGGCCCGCCACCGTCATGTCCGACGACTATATGGTCGTCCCCACGACCACGGGCCAATGTTGGCCAGCCGCTGACTTGTCCGACGACTATAGGGTCGTCCCCACGACCGCGGGACTAGATTGGCCAGCCGCCGGCTTGCCCGACGATTATAGGGTCGTCCCCACGACCCCGGGCCAAAGTTGGCAAGCCGCCGAAATGTCCGACGACTCTAGGGTCGTCCCCACGACCCGGGACTAGAGTGGCCCGCCACCGTCATGTCCGACGACTATATGGTCGTCCCCACGACCACGGGCCAATGTTGGCCAGCCGCTGACTTGTCCGACGATTATAGTGTCGTCCCCACGACCCCGGGACAAGCTTGGCCCGCCGCCGACTTGTTCGACGACTATAGGGTCGTCCCAACGACCCCGGGACTAGGTTGGCCAGCCGCCGATATGTCCGACGACTATAGGGTCGTCCCCACGACCCCGGGCCAAAGATGTCCAGCCGCCGTCCTGTCCGTCGACTATAGGGTCGTCCACACGACCCCGGGACTAGATTGGCCCGCCACCGTCATGTCCAACGACTATAGGGTCGTCCCCACAACCACGGGCCAAAGTTGGCCAGCCGCCAACTTGTCCGACGACTATGGGGTCGTCCCCACGACACCGGGCCAAAGTTGGTCAGCCGCCGACATGTCCGACGACTATAGGGTCGTCCCCACGACCCCGAGACGAGATTGGCCCGCCACCGTCATGTCCGACGATTATAGGGTCGTCCCCACGACCCCGGGACTAGATTGGCCCGCCACCGTCATGTCCGACGACAATAGGGTCGTCCCCACGACCCCGGGTCCAGGTTGGCCAGGCTCCGACATTTCCGACGACTATAGAGTCGTCCCCACGACACCGGGTCAAATGGCCAGCCGCCGACATGTCCGACGACTATAGGGTCGTCCCCACCACCCCGGGCCAAAGTTGGCAAGCCGCCGAAATGTCCGACGACTCTAGGGTCGTCCCCAAGACCCCGGGACTAGATTGGCCCGCCACCGTCAAGTCCGACGACTATAGGGTCGTCCCCACGACCTCGGGACTAGGTTGGCCAGCCGCCGACATGTCCGATGACTATTGGGTCGTCCCCACGACCCCGGGCCAATGTTGGCCAATCGCCGACATTTCCGACGATTATAGGGTCGTCCATACGACCCCTGGACTAAATTGGCCCGCCACCGTCATGTCCAACGACTATAGGGTCGTCCCCACGACCCCGGGTCTAGGTTGACAAGACGCCAAAATGTTCGACGAATATAGGGTCGTCCCCACGACCCCGGGCTAAAGATGGCATGCCGCCGAAATGTCCGACGACTATAGGGTCGTCCCCACGACCCCGAGACTAGATTGGCCCGCCACCGTCATGTCCGACGACAATAGGGTCGTCCCCACGACCCCGGGTCCAGGTTGGCCAGGCTCCGACATTTCCGACGACTATAGAGTCGTCCCCACCACCCCGGGCCAAAGTTGGCAAGCCGCTGAAATGTCCGACGACTCTAGGGTCGTCCCCAAGACCCCGGGACTAGATTGGCCCGCCACCGTCATGTCCGACGACTATAGGGTCGTCCCCACGACCCCGAGACTAGATTGGCCCGCCACCGTCATGTCCGACGACAATAGGGTCGTCCCCACGACCCCGGGTCCAGGTTGGCCAAGCGCCGACATTTCCGACGACTATAGACGCGTCCCCACGACACCGGGCCAAAGATGGCCAGCCGCCGACATGTCCGACGACTATAGGGTCGTCCCCACGACCCCGGGCCAAAGTTGGTCAGCTGCCGAAATGTCCGACGACTATTGGGTCGTCCCCACGACCGCGGGACTAGGCTGACAAGCCGCCAACATATCCGACGACTATAGGGTCGTCCCCACGACCCCGGGCCAAAGTTGGCCAGCCGCCGACATGTCCGACGACTATAGGGTCGTCCCCACGACACCGGGCCAAAGTTGGCCTGCCGCCGACATGTCCGACGACTATAGGGTCGTCCCCACGACCCCGGGCCAAAGTTGGTCAGCCGCCGACATTTCCGACGACTATAGGGTCGTCCCCACGACCCCGGGCCAATGTTGTCCAGCCGCCGACATGTTCAACGACTATTGGGCCGTCCCCACGACCACGGGCCAAAGTTGACCAGCCGCCGACATGTCCGACGACTACAGGGTCGTCCCTACGACCCCGGGACTGAGATTGGCCCGCCACCGTCATGTCCAACGACTATAGGGTCGTCCCCGCGACCGCGGGCCAAAGATGTCCAGCCGCCGTCTTGTCCGACGACTATAGGATCGTCCCCATGACCCGGGACTAGACTGGCCCGCCACCGTCATGTCCGACGACTATATGGTCGTCCCCACGACCACGGGCCAAAGTTGGCCAGCCGCCGACATGTCCGACGACTATAGGGTCGTCCCCACGACCCGGGACTAGACTGGCCCGCCACCGTCATGTCCGACGACAATAGGGTCGTCCCCACGACCCCGGGTCCAGGTTGGCCAAGCGCCGACATTTCCGACGACTATAGACGCGTCCCCACGACACCGGGCCAAAGTTGGCCAGCCGCCGACATGTCCGACGACTATAGGGTCGTCCCCACGACCCCGGGCCAAAGTTGGTCAGCCGCTGACATTTCCGACGACTATAGGGTCGTCCCCACGACCCCGGGCCAATGTTGGCCAGCCGCCGACATGTTCAACGACTATTGGGCCGTCCCCACGACCACGGGCCAAAGTTGACCAGCCGCCGACATGTCCGACGACTATAGGGTCGTCCCCACGACCCCGGGCCAATGTTGGCCAATCGCCGACATGTCCGACGACTACAGGGTCGTCCCTACGACCCCGGGACTGAGATTGGCCCGCCACCGTCATGTCCAACGACTATAGGGTCGTCCCCGCGACCGCGGGCCAAAGATGTCCAGCCGCCGTCTTGTCCGACGACTATAGGGTCGTCCCCACGACCACGGGCCAAAGTTGGTCAGCCGCCGACCTGTCCGACGACTATAGGGTCGTCCCCACGACCCGGGACTAGACTGGCCCGCCACCGTCATGTCCGACGACTATAGGGTCGTCCCCACGACCCCCGGACTAGGTTGGCCGGCCGCCGACTTGTCCTACGACTATAGGGTCGTCCCCACGACCCCCGGACTAGGTGGGCTCGCCGCCGACTTGTCCGACGACTATAGGGTCGTCCCCACGACCCGGGACTAGAGTGGCCCGCCACCGTCATGTCCGACGGCTATATGGTCGTCCCCACGACCACGGGCAAATGTTGGCCAGCCGCTGACTTGTCCGACGACTATAGGGTCGTCCCCACGACCGCGGGACTAGATTGGCTCGCCGCCAACTTGTCCGACGACTGTAGGGTCGTCCCCACGACCCCGGGACTAGATTGGCCCGCCACCGTCATTTCCGACGACTATAGAGTCGTCCCCACGACCACGGGCCAAAGTTGGCCAGCCGCCGACTTGTCCGACGACTATAGGGTCGTCCCCATGACCCGGGACTAGACTGGCCCGCCACCGTCATGTCCGACGACTATAGGGTCGTCCCCACGACCCCCGGACTAGGTTGGTACGCCGCCGACTTGTCCGACGAGTATAGGGTCCTCCCCACGACCACGGGCCAAAGTTGGCCAGCCGCCGACATGTCCGACGACTATAGGGTCGTGCCCACGACCCGGGACTAGACTGGCCCGCCACCGACATGTCCGACGACTATAGGGTCGTCCCCACGACCACGGGCCAAAGTTGGCCAGCCGCCGACATATCCGACGACTATAGGGTCGTCCCCACGACCCCGGGCCAAAGTTGGCCAGCCGCCGACATGTCCGACGACTATAGGGTCGTCCCCACGACCCGGGACTAGAGTGGCCCGCCACCGTCATGTCCGACGACTATATGGTCGTCCCCACGACCACGGGCCAATGTTGGCCAGCCGCTGACTTGTCCGACGACTATAGGGTCGTCCCCACGACCGCGGGACTAGATTGGCTCGCCGCCGACTTGTCCGACGACTGTAGGGTCGTCCCCACGACCCCGGGAATAGATTGGCCCGCCACCGTCATGTCCGACGACTATATGGTCGTCCCCACGACCACGGGCCAATGTTGGCCAGCCGCTGACTTGTCCGACGACTATAGGGTCGTCCCCACGACCGCGGGACTAGATTGGCCAGCCGCCGGCTTGCCCGACGATTATAGGGTCGTCCCCACGACCCCGGGCCAAAGTTGGCAAGCCGCCGAAATGTCCGACGACTCTAGGGTCGTCCCCACGACCCGGGACTAGAGTGGCCCGCCACCGTCATGTCCGACGACTATATGGTCGTCCCCACGACCACGGGCCAATGTTGGCCAGCCGATGACTTGTCCGACGATTATAGTGTCGTCCCCACGACCCCGGGACAAGCTTGGCCCGCCGCCGACTTGTTCGACGACTATAGGGTCGTCCCAACGACCCCGGGACTAGGTTGGCCAGCCGCCGATATGTCCGACGACTATAGGGTCGTCCCCACGACCCCGGGCCAAAGATGTCCAGCCGCCGTCCTGTCCGTCGAATATAGGGTCGTCCACACGACCCCGGGACTAGATTGGCCCGCCACCGTCATGTCCAACGACTATAGGGTCGTCCCCACAACCACGGGCCAAAGTTGGCCAGCCGCCAACTTGTCCGACGACTATGGGGTCGTCCCCACGACACCGGGCCAAAGTTGGCCAGCCGCCGACATGTCCGACGACTATAGGGTCGTCCCCACGACCCCGAGACGAGATTGGCCCGCCACCGTCATGTCCGGCGATTATAGGGTCGTCCCCACGACCCCGGGACTAGATTGGCCCGCCACCGTCATGTCCGACGACAATAGGGTCGTCCCCACGACCCCGGGTCCAGGTTGGCCAGGCTCCGACATTTCCGACGACTATAGAGTCGTCCCCACGACACCGGGTCAAATGGCCAGCCGCCGACATGTCCGACGACTATAGGGTCGTCCCCACCACCCCGGGCCAAAGTTGGCAAGCCGCCGAAATGTCCGACGACTCTAGGGTCGTCCCCAAGACCCCGGGACTAGATTGGCCCGCCACCGTCAAGTCCGACGACTATAGGGTCGTCCCCACGACCTCGGGACTAGGTTGGCCAGCCGCCGACATGTCCGATGACTATAGGGTCGTCCCCACGACCCCGGGCCAATGTTGGCCAATCGCCGACATTTCCGACGATTATAGGGTCGTCCATACGACCCCTGGACTAAATTGGCCCGCCACCGTCATGTCCAACGACTATAGGGTCGTCCCCACGACCCCGGGTCTAGGTTGACAAGACGCCAAAATGTTCGACGAATATAGGGTCGTCCCCACGACCCCGGGCTAAAGATGGCATGCCGCCGAAATGTCCGACGACTATAGGGTCGTCCCCACGACCCCGAGACTAGATTGGCCCGCCACCGTCATGTCCGACGACAATAGGGTCGTCCCCACGACCCCGGGTCCAGGTTGGCCAGGCTCCGACATTTCCGACGACTATAGAGTCGTCCCCACCTCCCCGGGCCAAAGTTGGCAAGCCGCTGAAATGTCCGACGACTCTAGGGTCGTCCCCAAGACCCCGGGACTAGATTGGCCCGCCACCGTCATGTCCGACGACTATAGGGTCGTCCCCACGACCCCGAGACTAGATTGGCCCGCCACCGTCATGTCCGACGACAATAGGGTCGTCCCCACGACCCCGGGTCCAGGTTGGCCAAGCGCCGACATTTCCGACGACTATAGACGCGTCCCCACGACACCGGGCCAAAGATGGCCAGCCGCCGACATGTCCGACGACTATAGGGTCGTCCCCACGACCCCGGGCCAAAGTTGGTCAGCTGCCGAAATGTCCGACGACTATTGGGTCGTCCCCACGACCGCGGGACTAGGCTGACAAGCCGCCAACATATCCGACGACTATAGGGTCGTCCCCACGACCCCGGGCCAATGTTGTCCAGCCGCCGACATGTTCAACGACTATTGGGCCGTCCCCACGACCACGGGCCAAAGTTGACCAGCCGCCGACATGTCCGACGACTATAGGGTCGTGCCCACGACCCGGGACTAGACTGGCCCGCCACCGACATGTCCGACGACTATAGGGTCGTCCCCACGACCACGGGCCAAAGTTGGCCAGCCGCCGACATATCCGACGACTATAGGGTCGTCCCCACGACCCCGGGCCAAAGTTGGCCAGCCGCCGACATGTCCGACGACTATAGGGTCGTCCCCACGACCCGGGACTAGAGTGGCCCGCCACCGTCATGTCCGACGACTATAGGGTCGTCCCCACGACCCCGAGACTAGATTGGCCCGCCACCGTCATGTCCGACGACAATAGGGTCGTCCCCACGACCCCGGGTCCAGGTTGGCCAAGCGCCGACATTTCCGAAGACTATAGACGCGTCCCCACGACACCGGGCCAAATTTGGCCAGCCGCCGACATGTCCGACGACTATAGGGTCGTCCCCACGACCCCGGGCCAAAGTTGGTCAGCCGCCGACATTTCCGACGACTATAGGGTCGTCCCCACGACCCCGGGGCCAATGTTGGCCAGCCGCCGACATGTTCAACGACTATTGGGCCGTCCCCACGACCACGGGCCAAAGTTGACCAGCCGCCGACATGTCCGACGACTATAGGGTCGTCCCCACGACCCCGGGCCAATGTTGGCCAATCGCCGACATGTCCGACGACTACAGGGTCGTCCCTACCACCCCGAGACTAGATAGGCCCGCCACCGTCATGTCCGACGACTATAGGGTCGTCCCCACGACCATGGGCAAAAGTTGGTCAGCCGCCGACTTGTCCGACGACTATTGGGTCGCCCCACGGCCCCGGACTAGGATGGCTCGCCGCCGACATGTCCGACGACTATAGGATCGTCCCCACGACGCCGGGACTAGGTTGGACAGCCGCCGACATGTCCGACGACTATAGGGTCGTCCCCACGACCACGGGCCAAAGTTGGTCAGCCGCCGACTTGTCCGACGACTATAGGGTCGTCCCCATGACCCGGGACTAGACTGGCCCGCCACCGTCATGTCCGACGACTATATGGTCGTCCCCACGACCACGGGCCAAAGTTGGCCAGCCGCCGACATGTCCGACGACTATAGGGTCGTCCCCACGACCCGGGACTAGACTGGCCCGCCACCGTCATGTCCGACGACTATAGGGTCGTCCCCACGACCCCCGGACTAGGTTGGCCGGCCGCCGACTTGTCCTACGACTATAGGGTCGTCCCCACGACCCCCGGACTAGGTGGGCTCGCCGCCGACTTGTCCGACGACTATAGGGTCGTCCCCACGACCCGGGACTAGAGTGGCCCGCCACCGTCATGTCCGACGGCTATATGGTCGTCCCCACGACCACGGGCCAATGTTGGCCAGCCGCTGACTTGTCCGACGACTATAGGGTCGTCCCCACGACCGCGGGACTAGATTGGCCAGCCGCCGGCTTGCCCGACGATTATAGGGTCGTCCCCACGACCCCGGGACTAGATTGGCCCGCCACCGTCATGTCCGACGACAATAGGGTCGTCCCCACGACCCCGGGTCCAGGTTGGCCAAGCGCCGACATTTCCGACGACTATAGACGCGTCCCCACGACACCGGGCCAAAGTTGGCCAGCCGCCGACATGTCCGACGACTATAGGGTCGTCCCCACGACCCCGGGCCAAAGTTGGTCAGCCGCCGACATTTCCGACGACTATAGGGTCGTCCCCACGACCCCGGGCCAATGTTGGCCAGCCGCCGACATGTTCAACGACTATTGGGCCGTCCCCACGACCACGGGCCAAAGTTGACCAGCCGCCGACATGTCCGACGACTATAGGGTCGTCCCCACGACCCCGGGCCAATGTTGGCCAATCGCCGACATGTCCGACGACTACAGGGTCGTCCCTACGACCCCGAGACTAGATAGGCCCGCCACCGTCATGTCCGACGACTATAGGGTCGTCCCCATGACCCGGGACTAGACTGGCCCGCCACCGTCATGTCCGACGACTATATGGTCGTCCCCACGACCACGGGCCAATGTAGGCCAGCCGCTGACTTCTCCGACGACTATAGGGTCGTCCCCACGACCACGGGCCAATGTTGGCCAGCCGCTGACTTGTCCGACGACTATAGGGTCGTCCCCACGACCGCGGGACTAGATTGGCCAGCCGCCGGCTTGCCCGACGATTATAGGGTCGTCCCCACGACCCCGGGACTAGATTGGCCCGCCACCGTCATGTCCGACGACAATAGGGTCGTCCCCACGACCCCGGGTCCAGGTTGGCCAAGCGCCGACATTTCCGACGACTATAGACGCGTCCCTACGACCCCGAGACTAGATAGGCCCGCCACCGTCATGTCCGACGACTATAGGGTCGTCCCCACGACCATGGGCAAAAGTTGGTCAGCCGCCGACTTGTCCGACGACTATTGGGTCGCCCCACGGCCCCGGACTAGGATGGCTCGCCGCCGACATGTCCGACGACTATAGGATCGTCCCCACGACGCCGGGACTAGGTTGGACAGCCGCCGACATGTCCGACGACTATAGGGTCGTCCCCACGACCACGGGCCAAAGTTGGTCAGCCGCCGACCTGTCCGACGACTATAGGGTCGTCCCCATGACCCGGGACTAGACTGGCCCGCCACCGTCATGTCCGACGACTATAGGGTCGTCCCCACGACCCCCGGACTAGGTTGGCCGGCCGCCGACTTGTCCGACGACTATAGGGTCGTCCCCACGACCCGGGACTAGACTGGCCCGCCACCGTCATGTCCGACGACTATAGGGTCGTCCCCACGACCCCCGGACTAGGTTGGCCGGCCGCCGACTTGTCCTACGACTATAGGGTCGTCCCCACGACCCCGAGACTAGATTGGCCCGCCACCGTCATGTCCGACGACAATAGGGTCGTCCCCACGACCCCGGGTCCAGGTTGGCCAAGCGCCGACATTTCCGACGACTATAGACGCGTCCCCACGACACCGGGCCAAAGTTGGCCAGCCGCCGACATGTCCGACGACTATAGGGTTGTCCCCACGACCCCGGGCCAAAGTTGGTCAGCTGCCGAAATGTCCGACGACTATAGGGTCGTCCCCACGACCGCGGGACTAGGCTGACAAGCCGCCAACATGTCCGACGACTATAGGGTCGTCCCCACGACCCCGGGCCAAAGTTGGCCAGCCGCCGACATGTCCGACGACTATAGGGTCGTCCCCACGACCCCGGGCCAATGTTGGCCAATCGCCGTCATGTCCGACGACAATAGGGTCGTCCCCACGACCCCGGGTCCAGGTTGGCCAGGCTCCGACATTTCCGACGACTATAGAGTCGTCCCCACCACCCCGGGCCAAAGTTGGCAAGCCGCCGAAATGTCCGACGACTCTAGGGTCGTCCCCAAGACCCCGGGACTAGATTGGCCCGCCACCGTCATGTCCGACGACTATAGGGTCGTCCCCACGACCCCGAGACTAGATTGGCCCGCCACCGTCATGTCCGACGACAATAGGGTCGTCCCCACGACCCCGGGTCCAGGTTGGCCAAGCGCCGACATTTCCGACGACTATAGAGTCGTCCCCACGACACCGGGCCAAAGTTGGCCAGCCGCCGACATGTCCGACGACTATAGGGTCGTCCCCACGACCCCGAGACGAGATTGGCCCGCCACCGTCATGTCCGAGGATTATAGGGTCGTCCCCACGACCGCGGGACTAGGCTAACAAGCCGCCAACATGTCCGACGACTATAGGGTCGTCCCCACGACCCCGGGCCAAAGTTGGCCAGCCGCCGACATGTCCGACGACTATAGGGTCGTCCCCACGACCCCGGGCCAATGTTGGCCAATCGCCGTCATGTCCGACGACAATAGGGTCGTCCCCACGACCCCGGGTCCAGGTTGGCCAGGCTCCGACATTTCCGACGACTATAGAGTCGTCCCCACCACCCCGGGCCAAAGTTGGCAAGCCGCCGAAATGTCCGACGACTATAGGGTCGTCCCCACGACCCCGGGACTAGATTGGCCCGCCACCGTCATGTCCGACGACAATAGGGTCGTCCCCACGACCCCGGGGCTAGGATGGCCCGCCGCCGACATGTTCAACGACTATTGGGCCGTCCCCACGACCCTGGGCCAATGTTGGCCAGCCGCCGACATGTCCGACGAATATAGGGTCGTCCCCACGACCCCGGGCCAAAGTTGGTCAGCCGCCGACATTTCCGACGACTATAAGCGCGTCCCCACGACACCGGGCCAAAGTTGGCCAGCCGCCGACATGTCCGACGACTATAGGGTCGTCCCCACGACCCCGGGCCAAAGTTGGTCAGCCGCCGACATTTCCGACGACTATAGGGTCGTCCCCACCACCCCGGGCCAAAGTTGGCAAGCCGCCGAAATGTCCGACGACTCTAGGGTCGTCCCCAAGACCCCGGGACTAGATTGGCCCGCCACCGTCATGTCCGACGAATATAGGGTCGTCCCCACGACCCCGGGACTAGATTGGCCCGCCACCGTCAAGTCCGACGACTATAGGGTCGTCCCAACGACCTCGGGACTAGGTTGGCCAGCCGCCGACATGTCCGACGACTATAGGGTCGTCCCCACGACCCCGGGCCAAAGATGTCCAGCCGCCGTCTTGTCCGACGACTATAGGGTCGTCCCCACGACCACGGGCCAAAGTTGGCCAGCCGCCGACATGTCCGACGACTATTGGGTCGTCCCCACGACCCCGGGCCAAAGTTGGCAAGCCGCCGAAATGTCCGACGACTGTAGGGTCGTCCCCACGACCCCGGGACTAGATTGGCCCGCCACCGTCATGTCCGACGACAATAGGGTCGTCCCCACGACCCCGGGGCTAGGATGGCCCGCCGCCGACATGTTCAACGACTATTGGGCCGTCCCCACGACCCCGGGCCAAAGTTGGCAAGCCGCCGAAATGTCCGACGACTGTAGGGTCGTCCCCACGACCCCGGGACTAGATTGGCCCGCCACCGTCATGTCCGACGACAATAGGGTTGTCCCCACGACCCCGGGGCTAGGATGGCCCGCCGCCGACATGTTCAACGACTATTGGGCCGTCCCCACGACCCTGGGCCAATGTTGGCCAGCCGCCGACATGTCCGACGAATATAGGGTCGTCCCCACGACCCCGGGCCAAAGATGGCATGCCGCCGAAATGTCCGACGACAATCGGATCGTCCCCACGACCACGGGCCAAAGTTGGCCAGCCGCCGACATGTCCGACGACTATTGGGTCGTCCCCACGACCCCGGGCCAAAGTTGGCCAGCCGCCGACTTGTCCGACGACTATGGGGTCGTCCCCACGACCCCAGGACTAGATTGGCCCGCCACCGTCATGTCCGACGACAATAGGGTCGTCCCCACGACCCCGGGCCAATGTTGGCCAATCGCCGAAATGTCCGACGACTGTAGGGTCGTCCCCACGACCCCGGGACTAGATTGGCCCGCCACCGTCATGTCCAACGACTATAGGGTCGTCCCCACGACCCCGGGACTAGATTGGCCCGCCACCGTCAAGTCCGACGACTATAGGGTCGTCCCCAAGATCCCGGGTCTAGGTTGACAAGACGCCAAAATGTTCGACGAATATAGGGTCGTCCCCACGACCCCGGGCTAAAGATGGCATCCCGCCGAAATGTCCGACGACTATAGGGTCGACCCCACGACCGCGGGACTAGGCTGAAAAGCCGCCAACATGTCCGACGACTATAGGGTCGTCCCCACGACCCCGGGCCAAAGTTGGCAAGCCGCCGAAATGTCCGACGACTGTAGGGTCGTCCCCAAGACCCCGGGACTAGATTGGCCCGCCACCGTCAAGTCCGACGACTATAGGGTCGTCCCCACGACCCCGGGCCAAAGTTGGCAAGCCGCCGAAATGTCCGACGACTGTAGGGTCGTCCCCACGACCCCGGGACTAGATTGGCCCGCCACCGTCAAGTCCGACGACTATAGGGTCGTCCCAACGACCTCGGGACTAGGTTGGCCAGCCGCCGACATGTCCGACGACTATAGGGTCGTCCCCACGACCCCGGGCCAATGTTGGCCAATCGCCGACATGTCCGACGACTATAGGGTCGTCCCTACGACCCCGGGACTAGATTGGCCCGCCACCGTCATGTCCAACGACTATAGGGTCGTCCCCACGACCCCGGGACTAGGTTGACAAGCCGCCAACATGTCCGACGACTATAGGGTCGTCCCCACGACCCCGGGCCAAAGATGTCCAGCCGCCGTCTTGTCCGACGACTATAGGGTCGTCCCCACGACCACGGGCCAAAGTTGGCCAGCCGCCGACATGTCCGACGACTATTGGGTCGTCCCCACGACCCCGGGCCAAAGTTGGCAAGCCGCCGAAATGTCCGACGACTGTAGGGTCGTCCCCACGACCCCGGGACTAGATTGGCCCGCCACCGTCATGTCCGACGACAATAGGGTCGTCCCCACGACCCCGGGGCTAGGATGGCCCGCCGCCGACATGTTCAACGACTATTGGGCCGTCCCCACGACCCCGGGCCAAAGTTGGCAAGCCGCCGAAATGTCCGACGACTGTAGGGTCGTCCCCACGACCCCGGGACTAGATTGGCCCGCCACCGTCATGTCCGACGACAATAGGGTCGTCCCCACGACCCCGGGGCTAGGATGGCCCGCCGCCGACATGTTCAACGACTATTGGGCCGTCCCCACGACCCTGGGCCAATGTTGGCCAGCCGCCGACATGTCCGACGAATATAGGGTCGTCCCCACGACCCCGGGCCAAAGATGGCATGCCGCCGAAATGTCCGACGACAATCGGATCGTCCCCACGACCACGGGCCAAAGTTGGCCAGCCGCCGACATGTCCGACGACTATTGGGTCGTCCCCACGACCCCGGGCCAAAGTTGGCCAGCCGCCGACTTGTCCGACGACTATGGGGTCGTCCCCACGACCCCAGGACTAGATTGGCCCGCCACCGTCATGTCCGACGACAATAGGGTCGTCCCCACGACCCCGGGCCAATGTTGGCCAATCGCCGAAATGTCCGACGACTGTAGGGTCGTCCCCACGACCCCGGGACTAGATTGGCCCGCCACCGTCATGTCCAACGACTATAGGGTCGTCCCCACGACCCCGGGACTAGATTGGCCCGCCACCGTCAAGTCCGACGAATATAGGGTCGTCCCCAAGACCCCGGGTCTAGGTTGACAAGACGCCAAAATGTTCGACGAATATAGGGTCGTCCCCACGACCCCGGGCTAAAGATGGCATCCCGCCGAAATGTCCGACGACTATAGGGTCGACCCCACGACCGCGGGACTAGGCTGAAAAGCCGCCAACATGTCCGACGACTATAGGGTCGTCCCCACGACCCCGGGCCAAAGTTGGCAAGCCGCCGAAATGTCCGACGACTGTAGGGTCGTCCCCAAGACCCCGGGACTAGATTGGCCCGCCACCGTCAAGTCCGACGACTATAGGGTCGTCCCCACGACCCCGGGCCAAAGTTGGTCTGCCGCCGACATTTCCGACGACTATAGGGTCGTCCCCACCACCCCGGGCCAAAGTTGGCAAGCCGCCGAAATGTCCGACGACTCTAGGGTCGTCCCCAAGACACCGGGACTAGATTGGCCCGCCACCGTCATGTCCGACGAATATAGGGTCGTCCCCACGACCCCGGGCCAAAGTTGGCCAGCCGCCGACATGTCCGACGACTATAGGGTCGTCCCCACGACCCCGGGCCAATGTTGGCCAATCGCCGTCATGTCCGACGACAATAGGGTCGTCCCCACGACCCCGGGTCCAGGTTGGCCAGGCTCCGACATTTCCGACGACTATAGAGTCGTCCCCACCACCCCGGGCCAAAGTTGGCAAGCCGCCGAAATGTCCGACGACTCTAGGGTCGTCCCCAAGACCCCGGGACTAGATTGGCCCGCCACCGTCATGTCCGACGACTATAGGGTCGTCCCCACGACCCCGAGACTAGATTGGCCCGCCACCGTCATGTCCGACGACAATAGGGTCGTCCCCACGACCCCGGGTCCAGGTTGGCCAAGCGCCGACATTTCCGACGACTATAGAGTCGTCCCCACGACACCGGGCCAAAGTTGGCCAGCCGCCGACATGTCCGACGACTATAGGGTCGTCCCCACGACCCCGAGACGAGATTGGCCCGCCACCGTCATGTCCGAGGATTATAGGGTCGTCCCCACGACGCCGGGACAAGCTTGGCCCGCCGCCGACTTGTCCGACGACTATAGGGTCGTCCCTACGACCCCGGGACAGGATTGGCCCGCCGCCGTCTTGTCCGACGACTATAGGGTCGTCCCCACGACCCCGGGACTAGATTGGCCCGCCACCGTCATGTTCGACGACTATAGGGTCGTCCCAACGACCCCGGGACTAGGTTGGCCAGCCGCCGACATGTCCGACGACTATAGGGTCGTCCCCACGACCCCGAGACTAGATTGGCCAGCCACCGTCATGTCCGACGACAATAGGGTCGTCCCCACGGCCCCGGGTCCAGGTTGGCCAGGCTCCGACATTTCCGACGACTATAGAGTCGTCCCCACCACCCCGGGCCAAAGTTGGCAAGCCGCCGAAATGTCCGACGACTCTAGGGTCGTCCCCAAGACCCCGGGACTACATTGGCCCGCCACCGTCATGTCCGACGACTATAGGGTCGTCCCCACGACCCCGAGACTAGATTGGCCCGCCACCGTCATGTCCGACGACAATAGGGTCGTCCCCACGACCCCGGGTCCAGGTTGGCCAAGCGCCGACATTTCCGACGACTATAGACGCGTCCCCACGACACCGGGCCAAAGTTGGCCAGCCGCCGACATGTCCGACGACTATAGGGTCGTCCCCACGACCCCGGGCCAAAGTTGGTCAGCTGCCGAAATGTCCGACGACTATAGGGTCGTCCCCACGACCGCGGGACTAGGCTAACAAGCCGCCAACATGTCCGACGACTATAGGGTCGTCCCCACGACCCCGGGCCAAAGTTGGCCAGCCGCCGACATGTCCGACGACTATAGGGTCGTCCCCACGACCCCGGGCCAATGTTGGCCAATCGCCGTCATGTCCGACGACAATAGGGTCGTCCCCACGACCCCGGGTCCAGGTTGGCCAGGCTCCGACATTTCCGACGACTATAGAGTCGTCCCCACGACCCCGGGCCAAAGTTGGTCAGCCGCCGACATTTCCGACGACTATAGGGTCGTCCCCACCACCCCGGGCCAAAGTTGGCAAGCCGCCGAACTTTTCAAATTTTAATAAATTTATTTGAAACCAACTTCGATTTTTTTGGATTTTGTCGAGTATTTTTGTAGGATCTATATTTGAGTAAATTTAGATGAAAATAACTTCAATTTTTAGGATTGTGAAAAAAATTTTAGTTGGAAGTGTCAAATTTTAATAAATTTAATTGAAACCAACTTCGATTTTTTTGGATTTTGTCGAGTATTATTGGTGTAGGATGTATATTTGAGTAAATTTAGATGAAAATAACTTCAATTTCTAGGATTGTGAAAAAAATTTTAGTTGGAAGTGTCAAATTTTAATAAACTTATTTGAAACCAACTTCGATTTTTTTGGATTTTGTCGAGTATTTTTGGTGTAGGATGTATATTTGAGTAAATTTAGATGAAAATAACTTCAATTTTTAGGATTGTGAAAAAAATTTTAGTTGGAAGTGTCAAATTGTAATAAATTTATTTGAAACCAACTTCGATTTTTTTGGATTTTGTCGAGTATTTTTGGTGTAGGATGTATATTTGAGGAAAGTTAGATGAAAATAACTTCAATTTTTAGGATTGTGAAAAAAATTTTAGTTGGAAGTGTCAAATTGTAATAAATTTATTTGAAACCTACTTCGATTTTTTTTTATTTTGTTGAGAATTTTTGTTGTAGGATCTATATTTGAGTAAATTTAGATGAAAATAACTTCAATTTTTAGGATTGTGAAAAAAATTTTAGTTGCAAGTGTCAAATTTTAATAAATTTATTTGAAATCAACTCCGATTTTTTTCGATTTTGTAGAGTATTTTTGTTCTAGGATCTATATTGAGGAAATTTAGATGAAAATAATTTCATTTTTTTGGATTGTGAAACAATTTTTGGTTCGAAGTGTCAAATTTTAATAAATTTATTTGAAACCTACTTCGATTTTTTTGGATTTTGTCGAGTATTTTTGGTGTAGGATGTATATTTGAGTAAATTTAGATGAAAATAACTTCAATTTCTAGGATTGTGAAAAAAATTTTAGTTGGAAGTGTCAAATTTTAATAAATTTATTTGAAACCAACTTCGATTTTTTTGGATTTTGTGGAGTATTTTTGGTGTAGGATCTATATTTGAGTAAATTTAGATGAAAATAACTTCAATTTTTTGGATTGTGAAAAAAATTTTAGTTGGAAGTGTCAAATTTTAATAAATTTATTTGAAATCAACTCCGATTTTTTTGGATTTTGTTGAGTATTTTTTTGTAGGATCTATATTTGAGTAAATTTAGATGAAAATAACTTCAATTTTTAGGATTGTGAAAAAAATTTTAGTTGGAAGTGTCAAATTGTAATAAATTTATTTGAAACCAACTCCGATTTTTTTGGATTTTGTTGAGTATTTTTTTGTAGGATCTATATTTGAGTAAATTTAGATGAAAATAACTTCAATTTTTAGGATTGTGAAAAAAATTTTAGTTGGAAGTGTCAAATTTTAATAAATTTATTTGAAACCAACTTCGATTTTTTTGGATTTTGTCGAGTATTTTTGTAGGATCTATATTTGAGTAAATTTAGATGAAAATAACTTCAATTTTTAGGATTGTGAAAAAAATTTTAGTTGGAAGTGTCAAATTTTAATAAATTTAATTGAAACCAACTTCGATTTTTTTGGATTTTGTCGAGTATTATTGGTGTAGGATGTATATTTGAGTAAATTTAGATGAAAATAACTTCAATTTTTAGGATTGTGAAAAAAATTTTAGTTGGAAGTGTCAAATTTTAATAAATTTATTTGAAACCAACTTCGATATTTTTGGATTTTGATGAGTATTTTTTTGTAGGATCTATATTTGAGTAAATTTAGATGAAAATAACTTCAATTTCTAGGATTGTGAAAAAAATTTTAGTTGGAAGTGTCAAATTTTAATAAATTTATTTGAAACCAACTTCGATTTTTTTTTATTTTGTCGAGTATTTTTGTTGTAGGATGTATATTTGAGTAAATTTAGATGAAAATAACGAAAATTAATTGGATTGTGAAAAAAATTTTAGTTGGAAGTGTCAAATTTTAATAAATTTATTTGAAACCAACTTCGATTTTTTTGGATTTTGTTGAGTATTTTTTTGTAGGATCTATATTTGAGTAAATTTAGATGAAAATAACTTCAATTTCTAAGATTGTGAAAAAAATTTTAGTTGGAAGTGCCAAATTTTAATAAATTTATTTGAAACCAACTTCGATTTTTTTGGATTTTGTCGAGTATTTTTGGTGTAGGATGTATATTTGAGTAAATTTAGATGAAAATAACTTCAATTTCTAGGATTGTGAAAAAAATTTTAGTTGGAAGTGCCAAATTTTAATAAATTTATTTGAAATCAACTCCGATTTTTTTGGATTTTGTTGAGTATTTTTTTGTAGGATCTATATTTGAGTAAATTTAGATGAAAATAACTTCAATTTTTAGGATTGTGAAAAAAATTTTAGTTGGAAGTGTCAAATTATAATAAATTTATTTGAAACCAACTTCGATTTTTTTGGATTTTGTCGAGTATTTTTGGTGTAGGATGTATATTTGAGTAAAGTTAGATGAAAATAACTTCAATTTTTAGGATTGTGAAAAAAATTTTAGTTGCAAGTGTCAAATTTTAATAAATTTATTTGAAATCAACTCCGATTTTTTTGGATTTTGTTGAGTATTTTTTGGTAGGATCTATATTTGAGTAAATTTAGATGAAAATAACTTCAATTTTTAGGATTGTGAAAAAAATTTTAGTTGCAAGTGTCACATTTTAATAAATTTATTTGAAATCAACTTCGATTTTTTTGGATTTTGTCGAGTATTTTTGGTGTAGGAATTATATTTGAGTAAATTTAGATGAAAATAACTTCAATTTTTAGGATTGTGAAAAAAATTTTAGTTGCAAGTGTCAAATTTTAATAAATTTATTTGAAATCAACTTCGATTTTTTTGGATTTTGTCGAGTATTTTTGGTGTAGGATGTATATTTGAGTAAATTTAGATGAAAATAACTTCAATTTTTAGGATTGTGAAAAAAATTTTAGTTGGAAGTGTCAAATTATAATAAATTTATTTGAAACCAACTTCGATTTTTTTGGATTTTGTCGAGTATTTTTGGTGTAGGATGTATATTTGAGTAAAGTTAGATGAAAATAACTTCAATTTTTAGGATTGTGAAAAAAATTTTAGTTGGAAGTGTCAAATTTTAATAAATTTATTTGAAACCAACTTCGATATTTTTGGATTTCGATGAGTATTTTTTTGTAGGATCTATATTTGAGTAAATTTAGATGAAAATAACTTCAATTTCTAGGATTGTGAAAAAAATTTTAGTTGGAAGTGTCAAATTTTAATAAATTTATTTGAAACCAACTTCGATTTTTTTTTATTTTGTCGAGTATTTTTGTTGTAGGATGTATATTTGAGTAAATTTAGATGAAAATAACGAAAATTTATTGGATTGTGAAAAAAATTTTAGTTGGAAGTGTCAAATTTTAATAAATTTATTTGAAACCAACTTCGATTTTTTTGGATTTTGTTGAGTATTTTTTTGTAGGATCTATATTTGAGTAAATTTATATGAAAATAACTTCAATTTCTAAGATTGTGAAAAAAATTTTAGTTGGAAGTGCCAAATTTTAATAAATTTATTTGAAACCAACTTCGATTTTTTTGGATTTTGTCGAGTATTTTTGGTGTAGGATGTATATTTGAGTAAATTTAGATGAAAATAACTTCAATTTCTAGGATTGTGAAAAAAATTTTAGTTGGAAGTGCCAAATTTTAATAAATTTATTTGAAATCAACTCCGATTTTTTTGGATTTTGTCGAGTATTTTTGGTGTAGGATGTATATTTGAGTAAAGTTAGATGAAAATAACTTCAATTTTTAGGATTGTGAAAAAAATTTTAGTTGGAAGTGTCAAATTTTAATAAATTTATTTGAAACCAACTTCGATATTTTTGGATTTCGATGAGTATTTTTTTGTAGGATCTATATTTGAGTAAATTTAGATGAAAATAACTTCAATTTCTAGGATTGTGAAAAAAATTTTAGTTGGAAGTGTCAAATTTTAATAAATTTATTTGAAACCAACTTCGATTTTTTTTTATTTTGTCGAGTATTTTTGTTGTAGGATGTATATTTGAGTAAATTTAGATGAAAATAACGAAAATTTATTGGATTGTGAAAAAAATTTTAGTTGGAAGTGTCAAATTTTAATAAATTTATTTGAAACCAACTTCGATTTTTTTGGATTTTGTTGAGTATTTTTTTGTAGGATCTATATTTGAGTAAATTTATATGAAAATAACTTCAATTTCTAAGATTGTGAAAAAAATTTTAGTTGGAAGTGCCAAATTTTAATAAATTTATTTGAAACCAACTTCGATTTTTTTGGATTTTGTCGAGTATTTTTGGTGTAGGATGTATATTTGAGTAAATTTAGATGAAAATAACTTCAATTTCTAGGATTGTGAAAAAAATTTTAGTTGGAAGTGCCAAATTTTAATAAATTTATTTGAAATCAACTCCGATTTTTTTGGATTTTGTTGAGTATTTTTTTGTAGGATCTATATTTGAGTAAATTTAGATGAAAATAACTTCAATTTTTAGGATTGTGAAAAAAATTTTAGTTGGAAGTGTCAAATTATAATAAATTTATTTGAAACCAACTTCGATTTTTTTGGATTTTGTCGAGTATTTTTGGTGTAGGATGTATATTTGAGTAAAGTTAGATGAAAATAACTTCAATTTTTAGGATTGTGAAAAAAATTTTAGTTGCAAGTGTCAAATTTTAATAAATTTATTTGAAATCAACTCCGATTTTTTTGGATTTTGTTGAGTATTTTTTGGTAGGATCTATATTTGAGTAAATTTAGATGAAAATAACTTCAATTTTTAGGATTGTGAAAAAAATTTTAGTTGCAAGTGTCACATTTTAATAAATTTATTTGAAATCAACTTCGATTTTTTTGGATTTTGTCGAGTATTTTTGGTGTAGGAATTATATTTGAGTAAATTTAGATGAAAATAACTTCAATTTTTAGGATTGTGAAAAAAATTTTAGTTGCAAGTGTCAAATTTTAATAAATTTATTTGAAATCAACTTCGATTTTTTTGGATTTTGTCGAGTATTTTTGGTGTAGGATGTATATTTGAGTAAATTTAGATGAAAATAACTTCAATTTTTAGGATTGTGAAAAAAATTTTAGTTGGAAGTGTCAAATTATAATAAATTTATTTGAAACCAACTTCGATTTTTTTGGATTTTGTCGAGTATTTTTGGTGTAGGATGTATATTTGAGTAAAGTTAGATGAAAATAACTTCAATTTTTAGGATTGTGAAAAAAATTTTAGTTGCAAGTGTCACATTTTAATAAATTTATTTGAAATCAACTTCGATTTTTTTGGATTTTGTCGAGTATTTTTGGTGTAGGAATTATATTTGAGTAAATTTAGATGAAAATAACTTCAATTTTTAGGATTGTGAAAAAAATTTTAGTTGCAAGTGTCAAATTTTAATAAATTTATTTGAAATCAACTTCGATTTTTTTGGATTTTGTCGAGTATTTTTGGTGTAGGATGTATATTTGAGTAAATTTAGATGAAAATAACTTCAATTTTTAGGATTGTGAAAAAAATTTTAGTTGGAAGTGTCAAATTATAATAAATTTATTTGAAACCAACTTCGATTTTTTTGGATTTTGTCGAGTATTTTTGGTGTAGGATGTATATTTGAGTAAAGTTAGATGAAAATAACTTCAATTTTTAGGATTGTGAAAAAAATTTTAGTTGGAAGTGTCAAATTTTAATAAATTTATTTGAAATCAACTCCGATTTTTTTGGATTTTGTTGAGTATTTTTTGGTAGGATCTATATTTGAGTAAATTTAGATGAAAATAACTTCAATTTTTAGGATTGTGAAAAAAATTTTAGTTGCAAGTGTCAAATTTTAATAAATTTATTTGAAATCAACTTCGATTTTTTTGGATTTTGTCGAGTATTTTTGGTGTAGGAATTATATTTGAGTAAATTTAGATGAAAATAACTTCAATTTTTAGGATTGTGAAAAAAAATTTAGTTGCAAGTGTCAAATTTTAATAAATTTATTTGAAATCAACTCCGATTTTTTTCGATTTTGTAGAGTATTTTTGTTCTAGGATCTATATTGAGGAAATTTAAATGAAAATAATTTCATTTTTTTGGATTGTGAAACAATTTTTGGTTCGAAGTGTCAAATTTTAATAAATTTATTTGAAACCTACTTCGATTTTTTTTTATTTTGTTCAGTATTTTTGTTGTAGGATCTATATTTGAGTAAATTTAGATGAAAATAACTTCAATTTTTTGGATTGAGTAAAAAATTTTAGTTGGAAGTGTCAAATTTTAATAAATTTATTTGAAATCAACTCCGATTTTTTTGGATTTTGTCGAGTATTTTTTGGTAGGATCTATATTTGAGTAAATTTAGATGAAAATAACTTCAATTTTTAGGATTGTGAAAAAAATTTTAGTTGCAAGTGTCAAATTTTAATAAATTTATTTGAAATCAACTTCGATTTTTTTGGATTTTGTCGAGTATTTTTGGTGTAGGATGTATATTTGAGTAAATTTAGATGAAAATAACTTCAATTTTTAGGATTGTGAAAAAAATTTTAGTTGGAAGTGTCAAATTATAATAAATTTATTTGAAACCAACTTCGATTTTTTTGGATTTTGTGGAGTATTTTTGGTGTAGGATGTATATTTGAGTAAATTTAGATGAAAATAACTTCAATTTTTTGGATTGTGAAAAAAATTTTAGTTGGAAGTGTCAAATTTTAATAAATTTATTTGAAATCAACTCCGATTTTTTTGGATTTTGTTGAGTATTTTTTTGTAGGATCTATATTTGAGTAAATTTAGATGAAAATAACTTCAATTTTTAGGATTGTGAAAAAAATTTTAGTTGGAAGTGTCAAATTTTAATAAATTTATTTGAAACCAACTTCGATTTTTTTGGATTTTGTCGAGTATTTTTGTAGGATCTATATTTGAGTAAATTTAGATGAAAATAACTTCAATTTTTAGGATTGTGAATAAAAATTTAGTTGGAAGTGTCAAATTTTAATAAATTTAATTGAAACCAACTTCGATTTTTTTGGATTTTGTCGAGTATTATTGGTGTAGGATGTATATTTGAGTAAATTTAGATGAAAATAACTTCAATTTTTAGGAT
Organism: Andrena praecox; assembly: GCA_963932275.1. Taxonomy (NCBI): domain Eukaryota; kingdom Metazoa; phylum Arthropoda; class Insecta; order Hymenoptera; family Andrenidae; genus Andrena; species Andrena praecox. Next base: position 23,600,537 of record OZ010730.1, read on the forward strand.
TGTGAAAAAAATTTTAGTTGGAAGTGTCAAATTTTAATAAATTTATTTGAAACCAACTTCGATATTTTTGGATTTTGATGAGTATTTTTTTGTAGGATCTATATTTGAGTAAATTTAGATGAAAATAACTTCAATTTCTAGGATTGTGAAAAAAATTTTAGTTGGAAGTGTCAAATTTTAATAAATTTATTTGAAACCAACTTCGATTTTTTTTTATTTTGTCGAGTATTTTTGTTGTAGGATGTATATTTGAGTAAATTTAGATGAAAATAACGAAAATTTATTGGATTGTGAAAAAAAGTTTAGTTGGAAGTGTCAAATTTTAATAAATTTATTTGAAACCAACTTCGATTTTTTTGGATTTTGTTGAGTATTTTTTTGTAGGATCTATATTTGAGTAAATTTAGATGAAAATAACTTCAATTTCTAGGATTGTGAAAAAAATTTTAGTTGGAAGTGCCAAATTTTAATAAATTTATTTGAAACCAACTTCGATTTTTTTGGATTTTGTGGAGTATTTTTGGTGTAGGATGTATATTTGAGTAAATTTAGATGAAAATAACTTCAATTTTTTGGATTGTGAAAAAAATTTTAGTTGGAAGTGTCAAATTTTAATAAATTTATTTGAAATCAACTCCGATTTTTTTGGATTTTGTTGAGCATTTTTTGTAGGATCTATATTTGAGTAAATTTAGATGAAAATAACTTCAATTTTTAGGATTGTGAAAAAAATTTTAGTTGGAAGTGTCAAATTGTAATAAATTTATTTGAAACCAACTTCGATTTTTTTGGATTTTGTCGAGTATTTTTGGTGTAGGATGTATATTTGAGGAAAGTTAGATGAAAATAACTTCAATTTTTAGGATTGTGAAAAAAATTTTAGTTGGAAGTGTCAAATTGTAATAAATTTATTTGAAACCTACTTCGATTTTTTTTTATTTTGTTGAGAATTTTTGTTGTAGGATCTATATTTGAGTAAATTTAGATGAAAATAACTTCAATTTTTAGGATTGTGAAAAAAATTTTAGTTGCAAGTGTCAAATTTTAATAAATTTATTTGAAATCAACTCCGATTTTTTTCGATTTTGTAGAGTATTTTTGTTCTAGGATCTATATTGAGGAAATTTAGATGAAAATAATTTCATTTTTTTGGATTGTGAAACAATTTTTGGTTCGAAGTGTCAAATTTTAATAAATTTATTTGAAACCTACTTCGATTTTTTTGGATTTTGTCGAGTATTTTTGGTGTAGGATGTATATTTGAGTAAATTTAGATGAAAATAACTTCAATTTTTTGGATTGTGAAAAAAATTTTAGTTGGAAGTGTCAAATTTTAATAAATTTATTTGAAATCAACTCCGATTTTTTTGGATTTTGTTGAGTATTTTTTTGTAGGATCTATATTTGAGTAAATTTAGATGAAAATAACTTCAATTTTTAGGATTGTGAAAAAAATTTTAGTTGGAAGTGTCAAATTGTAATAAATTTATTTGAAACCAACTTCGATTTTTTTGGATTTTGTCGAGTATTTTTGGTGTAGGATGTATATTTGAGTAAAGTTAAATGAAAATAACTTCAATTTTTAGGATTGTGAAAAAAATTTTAGTTGGAAGTCTCAAATTTTAATAAATTTATTTGAAACCAACTCCGATTTTTTTGGATTTTGTTGAGTATTTTTTTGTAGGATCTATATTTGAGTAAATTTAGATGAAAATAACTTCAATTTTTAGGATTGTGAAAAAAATTTTAGTTGGAAGTGTCAAATTTTAATAAATTTATTTGAAACCAACTTCGATTTTTTTGGATTTTGTCGAGTATTTTTGTAGGATCTATATTTGAGTAAATTTAGATGAAAATAACTTCAATTTTTAGGATTGTGAAAAAAATTTTAGTTGGAAGTGTCAAATTTTAATAAATTTAATTGAAACCAACTTCGATTTTTTTGGATTTTGTCGAGTATTATTGGTGTAGGATGTATATTTGAGTAAATTTAGATGAAAATAACTTCAATTTTTAGGATTGTGAAAAAAATTTTAGTTGGAAGTGTCAAATTTTAATAAATTTATTTGAAACCAACTTCGATATTTTTGGATTTTGATGAGTATTTTTTTGTAGGATCTATATTTGAGTAAATTTAGATGAAAATAACTTCAATTTCTAGGATTGTGAAAAAAATTTTAGTTGGAAGTGTCAAATTTTAATAAATTTATTTGAAACCAACTTCGATTTTTTTTTATTTTGTCGAGTATTTTTGTTGTAGGATGTATATTTGAGTAAATTTAGATGAAAATAACGAAAATTTATTGGATTGTGAAAAAAATTTTAGTTGGAAGTGTCAAATTTTAATAAATTTATTTGAAACCAACTTCGATTTTTTTGGATTTTGTTGAGTATTTTTTTGTAGGATCTATATTTGAGTAAATTTAGATGAAAATAACTTCAATTTCTAAGATTGTGAAAAAAATTTTAGTTGGAAGTGCCAAATTTTAATAAATTTATTTGAAACCAACTTCGATTTTTTTGGATTTTGTCGAGTATTTTTGGTGTAGGATGTATATTTGAGTAAATTTAGATGAAAATAACTTCAATTTCTAGGATTGTGAAAAAAATTTTAGTTGCAAGTGTCAAATTTTAATAAATTTATTTGAAATCAACTTCGATTTTTTTGGATTTTGTGGAGTATTTTTGGTGTAGGATCTATATTTGAGTAAATTTAGATGAAAATAACTTCAATTTTTTGGATTGTGAAAAAAATTTTAGTTGGAAGTGTCAAATTTTAATAAATTTATTTGAAATCAACTCCGATTTTTTTGGATTTTGTTGAGTATTTTTTTGTAGGATCTATATTTGAGTAAATTTAGATGAAAATAACTTCAATTTTTAGGATTGTGAAAAAAATTTTAGTTGGAAGTGTCAAATTGTAATAAATTTATTTGAAACCAACTTCGATTTTTTTGGATTTTGTCGAGTATTTTTGGTGTAGGATGTATATTTGAGTAAAGTTAGATGAAAATAACTTCAATTTTTAGGATTGTGAAAAAAATTTTAGTTGGAAGTCTCAAATTTTAATAAATTTATTTGAAACCAACTCCGATTTTTTTGGATTTTGTTGAGTATTTTTTTGTAGGATCTATATTTGAGTAAATTTAGATGAAAATAACTTCAATTTTTAGGATTGTGAAAAAAATTTTAGTTGGAAGTGTCAAATTTTAATAAATTTATTTGAAACCAACTTCGATTTTTTTGGATTTTGTCGAGTATTTTTGTAGGATCTATATTTGAGTAAATTTAGATGAAAATAACTTCAATTTTTAGGATTGTGAAAAAAATTTTAGTTGGAAGTGTCAAATTTTAATAAATTTATTTGAAACCAACTTCGATATTTTTGGATTTTGATGAGTATTTTTTTGTAGGATCTATATTTGAGTAAATTTAGATGAAAATAACTTCAATTTCTAGGATTGTGAAAAAAATTTTAGTTGGAAGTGTCAAATTTTAATAAATTTATTTGAAACCAACTTCGATTTTTTTTTATTTTGTCGAGTATTTTTGTTGTAGGATGTATATTTGAGTAAATTTAGATGAAAATAACGAAAATTTATTGGATTGTGAAAAAAATTTTAGTTGGAAGTGTCAAATTTTAATAAATTTATTTGAAACCAACTTCGATTTTTTTGGATTTTGTTGAGTATTTTTTTGTAGGATCTATATTTGAGTAAATTTAGATGAAAATAACTTCAATTTCTATGATTGTGAAAAAAATTTTAGTTGGAAGTGCCAAATTTTAATAAATTTATTTGAAACCAACTTCGATTTTTTTGGATTTTGTCGAGTATTTTTGGTGTAGGATGTATATTTGAGTAAATTTAGATGAAAATAACTTCAATTTCTAGGATTGTGAAAAAAATTTTAGTTGGAAGTGCCAAATTTTAATAAATTTATTTGAAATCAACTACGATTTTTTTGGATTTTGTTGAGTATTTTTTTGTAGGATCTATATTTGAGTAAATTTAGATGAAAATAACTTCAATTTTTAGTATTGTGAAAAAAATTTTAGTTGGAAGTGTCAAATTGTAATAAATTTATTTGAAACCAACTTCGATTTTTTTGGATTTTGTCGAGTATTTTTGGTGTAGGATGTATATTTGAGTAAAGTTAGATGAAAATAACTTCAATTTTTAGGATTGTGAAAAAAATTTTAGTTGGAAGTCTCAAATTTTAATAAATTTATTTGAAACCAACTTCGATTTTTTTCGATTTTGTAGAGCATTTTTGTTCTAGGATCTATATTGAGAAAATTTAGATGAAAATAATTTCATTTTTTTGGATTGTGAAAAAATTTTTGGTTCGAAGTGTCAAATTTTAATAAATTTATTTGAAACCTACTTCGATTTTTTTTTATGTTGTTGAGAATTTTTGTTGTAGGATCTATATTTGAGTAAATTTAGATGAAAATAACTTCAATTTCTATGATTGTGAAAAAAATTTTAGTTGGAAGTGCCAAATTTTAATAAATTTATTTGAAACCAACTTCGATTTTTTTGGATTTTGTCGAGTATTTTTGGTGTAGGATGTATATTTGAGTAAATTTAGATGAAAATAACTTCAATTTCTAGGATTGTGAAAAAAATTTTAGTTGGAAGTGCCAAATTTTAATAAATTTATTTGAAATCAACTACGATTTTTTTGGATTTTGTTGAGTATTTTTTTGTAGGATCTATATTTGAGTAAATTTAGATGAAAATAACTTCAATTTTTAGTATTGTGAAAAAAATTTTAGTTGGAAGTGTCAAATTGTAATAAATTTATTTGAAACCAACTTCGATTTTTTTGGATTTTGTCGAGTATTTTTGGTGTAGGATGTATATTTGAGTAAAGTTAGATGAAAATAACTTCAATTTTTAGGATTGTGAAAAAAATTTTAGTTGGAAGTCTCAAATTTTAATAAATTTATTTGAAACCAACTTCGATTTTTTTCGATTTTGTAGAGCATTTTTGTTCTAGGATCTATATTGAGAAAATTTAGATGAAAATAATTTCATTTTTTTGGATTGTGAAAAAATTTTTGGTTCGAAGTGTCAAATTTTAATAAATTTATTTGAAACCTACTTCGATTTTTTTTTATGTTGTTGAGAATTTTTGTTGTAGGATCTATATTTGAGTAAATTTAGATGAAAATAACTTCAATTTTTTGGATTGAGTAAAAAATTTTAGTTGGAAGTGTCAAATTTTAATAAATTTATTATCAACTTCGATTTTTTTGGATTTTGTTGAGTATTTTTGTTGTAGGATGTATATTTGAGTACATTTAGATGAAAATAACTTCAATTTTTAGGATTCTGAAAAAAATTTTAGTTGGAAGTGTCAAATTTTAATAAATTAATTTGAAACCTACTTCGATTTTTTTGGATTTTGTCGAGTATTTTTGGTGTAGGATGTATATTTGAGTAAATTTAGATGAAAATAACTTCAATTTTTAGGATTGTGAAAAAAATTTTAGTTGGAAGTGTCAAATTATAATAAATTTATTTGAAACCAACTTCGATTTTTTTGGATTTTGTCGAGTATTTTGGTGTAGGATGTATATTTGAGTAAAGTTAGATGAAAATAACTTCAATTTTTAGGATTGTGAAAAAAATTTTAGTTGCAAGTGTCAAATTTTAATAAATTTATTTGAAATCAACTTCGATTTTTTTGGATTTTGTCGAGTATTTTTGGTGTAGGAATTATATTTGAGTAAATTTAGATGAAAATAACTTCAATTTTTAGGATTGTGAAAAAAATTTTAGTTGCAAGTGTCAAATTTTAATAAATTTATTTGAAATCAACTCCGATTTTTTTCGATTTTGTAGAGTATTTTTGTTCTAGGCTCTATATTGAGGAAATTTAGATGAAAATAATTTCATTTTTTTGGATTGTGAAACAATTTTTGGTTCGAAGTGTCAAATTTTAATAAATTTATTTGAAACCTACTTCGATTTTTTTGGATTTTGTCGAGTATTTTTGGTGTAGGATGTATATTTGAGTAAATTTAGATGAAAATAACTTCAATTTCTAGGATTGTGAAAAAAATTTTAGTTGGAAGTGTCAAATTTTAATAAATTTATTTGAAACCAACTTCGATTTTTTTGGATTTTGTGGAGTATTTTTGGTGTAGGATGTATATTTGAGTAAATTTAGATGAAAATAACTTCAATTTTTAGGATTGTGAAAAAAATTTTAGTTGGAAGTGTCAAATTATAATAAATTTATTTGAAACCAACTTCGATTTTTTTGGATTTTGTCGAGTATTTTTGGTGTAGGATGTATATTTGAGTAAAGTTAGATGAAAATAACTTCAATTTTTAGGATTGTGAAAAAAATTTTAGTTGCAAGTGTCAAATTTTAATAAATTTATTTGAAATCAACTCCGATTTTTTTCGATTTTGTAGAGTATTTTTGTTCTAGGATCTATATTGAGGAAATTTAGATGAAAATAATTTCATTTTTTTGGATTGTGAAACAATTTTTGGTTCGAAGTGTCAAATTTTAATAAATTTATTTGAAACCTACTTCGATTTTTTTGGATTTTGTCGAGTATTTTTGTTGTAGGATGTATATTTGAGTAAATTTAGATGAAAATAACTTCAATTTCTAGGATTGTGAAAAAAATTTTAGTTGGAAGTGCCAAATTGTAATAAATTTATTTGAAACCAACTTCGATTTTTTTGGATTTTGTCGAGTATTTTTGGTGTAGGATGTATATTTGAGTAAAGTTAGATGAAAATAACTTCAATTTTTAGGATTGTGAAAAAAATTTTAGTTGGAAGTCTCAAATTTTAATAAATTTATTTGAAACCAACTTCGATTTTTTTCGATTTTGTAGAGCATTTTTGTTCTAGGATCTATATTGAGAAAATTTAGATGAAAATAATTTCATTTTTTTGGATTGTGAAAAAATTTTTGGTTCGAAGTGTCAAATTTTAATAAATTTATTTGAAACCTACTTCGATTTTTTTTTATGTTGTTGAGAATTTTTGTTGTAGGATCTATATTTGAGTAAATTTAGATGAAAATAACTTCAATTTTTTGGATTGAGTAAAAAATTTTAGTTGGAAGTGTCAAATTTTAATAAATTTATTATCAACTTCGATTTTTTTGGATTTTGTTGAGTATTTTTGTTGTAGGATGTATATTTGAGTACATTTAGATGAAAATAACTTCAATTTTTAGGATTCTGAAAAAAATTTTAGTTGGAAGTGTCAAATTTTAATAAATTAATTTGAAACCTACTTCGATTTTTTTGGATTTTGTCGAGTATTTTTGGTGTAGGATGTATATTTGAGTAAATTTAGATGAAAATAACTTCAATTTTTAGGATTGTGAAAAAAATTTTAGTTGGAAGTGTCAAATTATAATAAATTAATTTGAAACCAACTTCGATTTTTTTGGATTTTGTCGAGTATTTTGGTGTAGGATGTATATTTGAGTAAAGTTAGATGAAAATAACTTCAATTTTTAGGATTGTGAAAAAAATTTTAGTTGCAAGTGTCAAATTTTAATAAATTTATTTGAAATCAACTTCGATTTTTTTGGATTTTGTCGAGTATTTTTGGTGTAGGAATTATATTTGAGTAAATTTAGATGAAAATAACTTCAATTTTTAGGATTGTGAAAAAAATTTTAGTTGCAAGTGTCAAATTTTAATAAATTTATTTGAAATCAACTCCGATTTTTTTCGATTTTGTAGAGTATTTTTGTTCTAGGATCTATATTGAGGAAATTTAGATGAAAATAATTTCATTTTTTTGGATTGTGAAACAATTTTTGGTTCGAAGTGTCAAATTTTAATAAATTTATTTGAAACCTACTTCGATTTTTTTGGATTTTGTCGAGTATTTTTGGTGTAGGATGTATATTTGAGTAAATTTAGATGAAAATAACTTCAATTTCTAGGATTGTGAAAAAAATTTTAGTTGGAAGTGTCAAATTTTAATAAATTTATTTGAAACCAACTTCGATTTTTTTTGATTTTGTGGAGTATTTTTGGTGTAGGATGTATATTTGAGTAAATTTAGATGAAAATAACTTCAATTTTTAGGATTGTGAAAAAAATTTTAGTTGGAAGTGTCAAATTATAATAAATTTATTTGAAACCAACTTCGATTTTTTTGGATTTTGTCGAGTATTTTTGGTGTAGGATGTATATTTGAGTAAAGTTAGATGAAAATAACTTCAATTTTTAGGATTGTGAAAAAAATTTTAGTTGCAAGTGTCAAATTTTAATAAATTTATTTGAAATCAACTCCGATTTTTTTCGATTTTGTAGAGTATTTTTGTTCTAGGATCTATATTGAGGAAATTTAGATGAAAATAATTTCATTTTTTTGGATTGTGAAACAATTTTTGGTTCGAAGTGTCAAATTTTAATAAATTTATTTGAAACCTACTTCGATTTTTTTGGATTTTGTCGAGTATTTTTGTTGTAGGATGTATATTTGAGTAAATTTAGATGAAAATAACTTCAATTTCTAGGATTGTGAAAAAAATTTTAGTTGGAAGTGCCAAATTTTAATAAATTTATTTGAAACCAACTTCGATTTTTTTGGATTTTGTCGAGTATTTTTGGTGTAGGATGTATATTTGAGTAAAGTTAGATGAAAATAACTTCAATTTTTAGGATTGTGAAAAAAATTTTAGTTGGAAGTCTCAAATTTTAATAAATTTATTTGAAACCAACTTCGATTTTTTTCGATTTTGTAGAGCATTTTTGTTCTAGGATCTATATTGAGAAAATTTAGATGAAAATAATTTCATTTTTTTGGATTGTGAAAAAATTTTTGGTTCGAAGTGTCAAATTTTAATAAATTTATTTGAAACCTACTTCGATTTTTTTTTATGTTGTTGAGAATTTTTGTTGTAGGATCTATATTTGAGTAAATTTAGATGAAAATAACTTCAATTTTTTGGATTGAGTAAAAAATTTTAGTTGGAAGTGTCAAATTTTAATAAATTTATTATCAACTTCGATTTTTTTGGATTTTGTTGAGTATTTTTTGGTAGGATCTATATTTGAGTAAATTTAGATGAAAATAACTTCAATTTTTAGAATTGTGAAAAAAATTTTAGTTGGAAGTGTTAAATTTTAATAAATTTATTTGAAACCTACTTCGATTTTTTTGGATTTTGTCGAGTATTTTTGGTGTAGGATGTATATTTGAGTAAATTAAGATGAAAATAACTTCAATTTTTAGGATTGTGAAAAAAATTTTAGTTGGAAGTGTCAAATTTTAATAAATTTATTTGAAACCAACTTCGATTTTTTTGGATTTTGTCGAGTATTTTTGTTGTAGGATGTATATTTGAGTACATTTAGATGAAAATAACTTCAATTTTTAGGATTCTGAAAAAAATTTTAGTTGGAAGTGTCAAATTTTAATAAATTTATTTGAAACCTACTTCGATTTTTTTGGATTTTGTCGAGTATTTTTGGTGTAGGATGTATATTTGAGTAAATTTAGATGAAAATAACTTCAATTTTTAGGATTGTGAAAAAAATTTTAGTTGGAAGTGTCAAATTATAATAAATTTATTTGAAACCAACTTCGATTTTTTTGGATTTTGTCGAGTATTTTGGTGTAGGATGTATATTTGAGTAAAGTTAGATGAAAATAACTTCAATTTTTAGGATTGTGAAAAAAATTTTAGTTGCAAGTGTCAAATTTTAATAAATTTATTTGAAACCAACTTCGATTTTTTTGGATTTTGTCGAGTATTTTTGGTGTAGGATGTATATTTGAGTAAATTTAGATGAAAATAACTTCAATTTCTAGGATTGTGAAAAAAATTTTAGTTGGAAGTGCCAAATTTTAATAAATTTATTTGAAACCAACTTCGATTTTTTTGGATTTTGTCGAGTATTTTTGGTGTAGGATGTATATTTGAGTAAAGTTAGATGAAAATAACTTCAATTTTTAGGATTGTGAAAAAAATTTTAGTTGGAAGTCTCAAATTTTAATAAATTTATTTGAAACCAACTTCGATTTTTTTCGATTTTGTAGAGCATTTTTGTTCTAGGATCTATATTGAGAAAATTTAGATGAAAATAATTTCATTTTTTTGGATTGTGAAAAAATTTTTGGTTCGAAGTGTCAAATTTTAATAAATTTATTTGAAACCTACTTCGATTTTTTTTTATGTTGTTGAGAATTTTTGTTGTAGGATCTATATTTGAGTAAATTTAGATGAAAATAACTTCAATTTTTTGGATTGAGTAAAAAATTTTAGTTGGAAGTGTCAAATTTTAATAAATTTATTATCAACTTCGATTTTTTTGGATTTTGTTGAGTATTTTTTGGTAGGATCTATATTTGAGTAAATTTAGATGAAAATAACTTCAATTTTTAGAATTGTGAAAAAAATTTTAGTTGGAAGTGTTAAATTTTAATAAATTTATTTGAAACCTACTTCGATTTTTTTGGATTTTGTCGAGTATTTTTGGTGTAGGATGTATATTTGAGTAAATTAAGATGAAAATAACTTCAATTTTTAGGATTGTGAAAAAAATTTTAGTTGGAAGTGTCAAATTTTAATAAATTTATTTGAAACCAACTTCGATTTTTTTGGATTTTGTCGAGTATTTTTGGTGTAGGATGTATATTTGAGTAAATTTAGATGAAAATAACTTCAATTTCTAGGATTGTGAAAAAAATTTTAGTTGGAAGTGTCAAATTTTAATAAATTTATTTGAAACCAACTTCGATTTTTTTGGATTTTGTGGAGTATTTTTGGTGTAGGATGTATATTTGAGTAAATTTAGATGAAAATAACTTCAATTTTTAGGATTGTGAAAAAAATTTTAGTTGGAAGTGTCAAATTATAATAAATTTATTTGAAACCAACTTCGATTTTTTTGGATTTTGTCGAGTATTTTTGGTGTAGGATGTATATTTGAGTAAAGTTAGATGAAAATAACTTCAATTTTTAGGATTGTGAAAAAAATTTTAGTTGCAAGTGTCAAATTTTAATAAATTTATTTGAAATCAACTCCGATTTTTTTCGATTTTGTAGAGTATTTTTGTTCTAGGATCTATATTGAGGAAATTTAGATGAAAATAATTTCATTTTTTTGGATTGTGAAACAATTTTTGGTTCGAAGTGTCAAATTTTAATAAATTTATTTGAAACCTACTTCGATTTTTTTGGATTTTGTCGAGTATTTTTGTTGTAGGATGTATATTTGAGTAAATTTAGATGAAAATAACTTCAATTTCTAGGATTGTGAAAAAAATTTTAGTTGGAAGTGCCAAATTTTAATAAATTTATTTGAAACCAACTTCGATTTTTTTGGATTTTGTCGAGTATTTTTGGTGTAGGATGTATATTTGAGTAAAGTTAGATGAAAATAACTTCAATTTTTAGGATTGTGAAAAAAATTTTAGTTGGAAGTCTCAAATTTTAATAAATTTATTTGAAACCAACTTCGATTTTTTTCGATTTTGTAGAGCATTTTTATTCTAGGATCTATATTGAGAAAATTTAGATGAAAATAATTTCATTTTTTTGGATTGTGAAAAAATTTTTGGTTCGAAGTGTCAAATTTTAATAAATTTATTTGAAACCTACTTCGATTTTTTTTTATGTTGTTGAGAATTTTTGTTGTAGGATCTATATTTGAGTAAATTTAGATGAAAATAACTTCAATTTTTTGGATTGAGTAAAAAATTTTAGTTGGAAGTGTCAAATTTTAATAAATTTATTATCAACTTCGATTTTTTTGGATTTTGTTGAGTATTTTTTGGTAGGATCTATATTTGAGTAAATTTAGATGAAAATAACTTCAATTTTTAGAATTGTGAAAAAAATTTTAGTTGGAAGTGTTAAATTTTAATAAATTTATTTGAAACCTACTTCGATTTTTTTGGATTTTGTCGAGTATTTTTGGTGTAGGATGTATATTTGAGTAAATTAAGATGAAAATAACTTCAATTTTTAGGATTGTGAAAAAAATTTTAGTTGGAAGTGTCAAATTTTAATAAATTTATTTGAAACCAACTTCGATTTTTTTGGATTTTGTCGAGTATTTTTGTTGTAGGATGTATATTTGAGTACATTTAGATGAAAATAACTTCAATTTTTAGGATTCTGAAAAAAATTTTAGTTGGAAGTGTCAAATTTTAATAAATTTATTTGAAACCTACTTCGATTTTTTTGGATTTTGTCGAGTATTTTTGGTGTAGGATGTATATTTGAGTAAATTTAGATGAAAATAACTTCAATTTTTAGGATTGTGAAAAAAATTTTAGTTGGAAGTGTCAAATTATAATAAATTTATTTGAAACCAACTTCGATTTTTTTGGATTTTGTCGAGTATTTTGGTGTAGGATGTATATTTGAGTAAAGTTAGATGAAAATAACTTCAATTTTTAGGATTGTGAAAAAAATTTTAGTTGCAAGTGTCAAATTTTAATAAATTTATTTGAAACCAACTTCGATTTTTTTGGATTTTGTCGAGTATTTTTGGTGTAGGATGTATATTTGAGTAAATTTAGATGAAAATAACTTCAATTTCTAGGATTGTGAAAAAAATTTTAGTTGGAAGTGCCAAATTTTAATAAATTTATTTGAAACCAACTTCGATTTTTTTGGATTTTGTCGAGTATTTTTGGTGTAGGATGTATATTTGAGTAAAGTTAGATGAAAATAACTTCAATTTTTAGGATTGTGAAAAAAATTTTAGTTGGAAGTCTCAAATTTTAATAAATTTATTTGAAACCAACTTCGATTTTTTTCGATTTTGTAGAGCATTTTTGTTCTAGGATCTATATTGAGAAAATTTAGATGAAAATAATTTCATTTTTTTGGATTGTGAAAAAATTTTTGGTTCGAAGTGTCAAATTTTAATAAATTTATTTGAAACCTACTTCGATTTTTTTTTATGTTGTTGAGAATTTTTGTTGTAGGATCTATATTTGAGTAAATTTAGATGAAAATAACTTCAATTTTTTGGATTGAGTAAAAAATTTTAGTTGGAAGTGTCAAATTTTAATAAATTTATTATCAACTTCGATTTTTTTGGATTTTGTTGAGTATTTTTTGGTAGGATCTATATTTGAGTAAATTTAGATGAAAATAACTTCAATTTTTAGAATTGTGAAAAAAATTTTAGTTGGAAGTGTTAAATTTTAATAAATTTATTTGAAACCTACTTCGATTTTTTTGGATTTTGTCGAGTATTTTTGGTGTAGGATGTATATTTGAGTAAATTAAGATGAAAATAACTTCAATTTTTAGGATTGTGAAAAAAATTTTAGTTGGAAGTGTCAAATTTTAATAAATTTATTTGAAACCAACTTCGATTTTTTTGGATTTTGTCGAGTATTTTTGTTGTAGGATGTATATTTGAGTACATTTAGATGAAAATAACTTCAATTTTTAGGATTCTGAAAAAAATTTTAGTTGGAAGTGTCAAATTTTAATAAATTTATTTGAAACCTACTTCGATTTTTTTGGATTTTGTCGAGTATTTTTGGTGTAGGATGTATATTTGAGTAAATTTAGATGAAAATAACTTCAATTTTTAGGATTGTGAAAAAAATTTTAGTTGGAAGTGTCAAATTATAATAAATTTATTTGAAACCAACTTCGATTTTTTTGGATTTTGTCGAGTATTTTTGGTGTAGGATGTATATTTGAGTAAAGTTAGATGAAAATAACTTCAATTTTTAGGATTGTGAAAAAAATTTTAGTTGCAAGTGTCAAATTTTAATAAATTTATTTGAAATCAACTCCGATTTTTTTCGATTTTGTAGAGTATTTTTGTTCTAGGATCTATATTGAGGAAATTTAGATGAAAATAATTTCATTTTTTTGGATTGTGAAACAATTTTTGGTTCGAAGTGTCAAATTTTAATAAATTTATTTGAAACCTACTTCGATTTTTTTGGATTTTGTCGAGTATTTTTGTTGTAGGATGTATATTTGAGTAAATTTAGATGAAAATAACTTCAATTTCTAGGATTGTGAAAAAAATTTTAGTTGGAAGTGCCAAATTTTAATAAATTTATTTGAAACCAACTTCGATTTTTTTGGATTTTGTCGAGTATTTTTGGTGTAGGATGTATATTTGAGTAAAGTTAGATGAAAATAACTTCAATTTTTAGGATTGTGAAAAAAATTTTAGTTGGAAGTCTCAAATTTTAATAAATTTATTTGAAACCAACTTCGATTTTTTTCGATTTTGTAGAGCATTTTTATTCTAGGATCTATATTGAGAAAATTTAGATGAAAATAATTTCATTTTTTTGGATTGTGAAAAAATTTTTGGTTCGAAGTGTCAAATTTTAATAAATTTATTTGAAACCTACTTCGATTTTTTTTTATGTTGTTGAGAATTTTTGTTGTAGGATCTATATTTGAGTAAATTTAGATGAAAATAACTTCAATTTTTTGGATTGAGTAAAAAATTTTAGTTGGAAGTGTCAAATTTTAATAAATTTATTATCAACTTCGATTTTTTTGGATTTTGTTGAGTATTTTTTGGTAGGATCTATATTTGAGTAAATTTAGATGAAAATAACTTCAATTTTTAGAATTGTGAAAAAAATTTTAGTTGGAAGTGTTAAATTTTAATAAATTTATTTGAAACCTACTTCGATTTTTTTGGATTTTGTCGAGTATTTTTGGTGTAGGATGTATATTTGAGTAAATTAAGATGAAAATAACTTCAATTTTTAGGATTGTGAAAAAAATTTTAGTTGGAAGTGTCAAATTTTAATAAATTTATTTGAAACCAACTTCGATTTTTTTGGATTTTGTCGAGTATTTTTGTTGTAGGATGTATATTTGAGTACATTTAGATGAAAATAACTTCAATTTTTAGGATTCTGAAAAAAATTTTAGTTGGAAGTGTCAAATTTTAATAAATTTATTTGAAACCTACTTCGATTTTTTTGGATTTTGTCGAGTATTTTTGGTGTAGGATGTATATTTGAGTAAATTTAGATGAAAATAACTTCAATTTTTAGGATTGTGAAAAAAATTTTAGTTGGAAGTGTCAAATTATAATAAATTTATTTGAAACCAACTTCGATTTTTTTGGATTTTGTCGAGTATTTTGGTGTAGGATGTATATTTGAGTAAAGTTAGATGAAAATAACTTCAATTTTTAGGATTGTGAAAAAAATTTTAGTTGCAAGTGTCAAATTTTAATAAATTTATTTGAAACCAACTTCGATTTTTTTGGATTTTGTCGAGTATTTTTGGTGTAGGATGTATATTTGAGTAAATTTAGATGAAAATAACTTCAATTTCTAGGATTGTGAAAAAAATTTTAGTTGGAAGTGCCAAATTTTAATAAATTTATTTGAAACCAACTTCGATTTTTTTGGATTTTGTCGAGTATTTTTGGTGTAGGATGTATATTTGAGTAAAGTTAGATGAAAATAACTTCAATTTTTAGGATTGTGAAAAAAATTTTAGTTGGAAGTCTCAAATTTTAATAAATTTATTTGAAACCAACTTCGATTTTTTTCGATTTTGTAGAGCATTTTTGTTCTAGGATCTATATTGAGAAAATTTAGATGAAAATAATTTCATTTTTTTGGATTGTGAAAAAATTTTTGGTTCGAAGTGTCAAATTTTAATAAATTTATTTGAAACCTACTTCGATTTTTTTTTATGTTGTTGAGAATTTTTGTTGTAGGATCTATATTTGAGTAAATTTAGATGAAAATAACTTCAATTTTTTGGATTGAGTAAAAAATTTTAGTTGGAAGTGTCAAATTTTAATAAATTTATTATCAACTTCGATTTTTTTGGATTTTGTTGAGTATTTTTTGGTAGGATCTATATTTGAGTAAATTTAGATGAAAATAACTTCAATTTTTAGAATTGTGAAAAAAATTTTAGTTGGAAGTGTTAAATTTTAATAAATTTATTTGAAACCTACTTCGATTTTTTTGGATTTTGTCGAGTATTTTTGGTGTAGGATGTATATTTGAGTAAATTAAGATGAAAATAACTTCAATTTTTAGGATTGTGAAAAAAATTTTAGTTGGAAGTGTCAAATTTTAATAAATTTATTTGAAACCAACTTCGATTTTTTTGGATTTTGTCGAGTATTTTTGTTGTAGGATGTATATTTGAGTACATTTAGATGAAAATAACTTCAATTTTTAGGATTCTGAAAAAAATTTTAGTTGGAAGTGTCAAATTTTAATAAATTTATTTGAAACCTACTTCGATTTTTTTGGATTTTGTCGAGTATTTTTGGTGTAGGATGTATATTTGAGTAAATTTAGATGAAAATAACTTCAATTTTTAGGATTGTGAAAAAAATTTTAGTTGGAAGTGTCAAATTATAATAAATTTATTTGAAACCAACTTCGATTTTTTTGGATTTTGTCGAGTATTTTGGTGTAGGATGTATATTTGAGTAAAGTTAGATGAAAATAACTTCAATTTTTAGGATTGTGAAAAAAATTTTAGTTGCAAGTGTCAAATTTTAATAAATTTATTTGAAATCAACTTCGATTTTTTTGGATTTTGTCGAGTATTTTTGGTGTAGGAATTATATTTGAGTAAATTTAGATGAAAATAACTTCAATTTTTAGGATTGTGAAAAAAATTTTAGTTGCAAGTGTCAAATTTTAATAAATTTATTTGAAATCAACTCCGATTTTTTTCGATTTTGTAGAGTATTTTTGTTCTAGGATCTATATTGAGGAAATTTAGATGAAAATAATTTCATTTTTTTGGATTGTGAAACAATTTTTGGTTCGAAGTGTCAAATTTTAATAAATTTATTTGAAACCTACTTCGATTTTTTTGGATTTTGTCGAGTATTTTTGGTGTAGGATGTATATTTGAGTAAATTTAGATGAAAATAACTTCAATTTCTAGGATTGTGAAAAAAAATTTAGTTGGAAGTGTCAAATTTTAATAAATTTATTTGAAACCAACTTCGATTTTTTTGGATTTTGTGGAGTATTTTTGGTGTAGGATGTATATTTGAGTAAATTTAGATGAAAATAACTTCAATTTTTAGGATTGTGAAAAAAATTTTAGTTGGAAGTGTCAAATTATAATAAATTTATTTGAAACCAACTTCGATTTTTTTGGATTTTGTCGAGTATTTTTGGTGTAGGATGTATATTTGAGTAAAGTTAGATGAAAATAACTTCAATTTTTAGGATTGTGAAAAAAATTTTAGTTGCAAGTGTCAAATTTTAATAAATTTATTTGAAATCAACTCCGATTTTTTTCGATTTTGTAGAGTATTTTTGTTCTAGGATCTATATTGAGGAAATTTAGATGAAAATAATTTCATTTTTTTGGATTGTGAAACAATTTTTGGTTCGAAGTGTCAAATTTTAATAAATTTATTTGAAACCTACTTCGATTTTTTTGGATTTTGTCGAGTATTTTTGGTGTAGGATGTATATTTGAGTAAATTTAGATGAAAATAACTTCAATTTCTAGGATTGTGAAAAAAATTTTAGTTGGAAGTGTCAAATTTTAATAAATTTATTTGAAACCAACTTCGATTTTTTTGGATTTTGTGGAGTATTTTTGGTGTAGGATCTATATTTGAGTAAATTTAGATGAAAATAACTTCAATTTTTTGGATTGTGAAAAAAATTTTAGTTGGAAGTGTCAAATTTTAATAAATTTATTTGAAATCAACTCCGATTTTTTTGGATTTTGTTGAGTATTTTTTTGTAGGATCTATATTTGAGTAAATTTAGATGAAAATAACTTCAATTTTTAGGATTGTGAAAAAAATTTTAGTTGGAAGTGTCAAATTGTAATAAATTTATTTGAAACCAACTTCGATTTTTTTGGATTTTGTCGAGTATTTTTGGTGTAGGATGTATATTTGAGTAAAGTTAGATGAAAATAACTTCAATTTTTAGGATTGTGAAAAAAATTTTAGTTGGAAGTCTCAAATTTTAATAAATTTATTTGAAACCAACTCCGATTTTTTTGGATTTTGTTGAGTATTTTTTTGTAGGATCTATATTTGAGTAAATTTAGATGAAAATAACTTCAATTTTTAGGATTGTGAAAAAAATTTTAGTTGGAAGTGTCAAATTTTAATAAATTTATTTGAAACCAACTTCGATTTTTTTGGATTTTGTCGAGTATTTTTGTAGGATCTATATTTGAGTAAATTTAGATGAAAATAACTTCAATTTTTAGGATTGTGAAAAAAATTTTAGTTGGAAGTGTCAAATTTTAATAAATTTATTTGAAACCAACTTCGATATTTTTGGATTTTGATGAGTATTTTTTTGTAGGATCTATATTTGAGTAAATTTAGATGAAAATAACTTCAATTTCTAGGATTGTGAAAAAAATTTTAGTTGGAAGTGTCAAATTTTAATAAATTTATTTGAAACCAACTTCGATTTTTTTTTATTTTGTCGAGTATTTTTGTTGTAGGATGTATATTTGAGTAAATTTAGATGAAAATAACGAAAATTTATTGGATTGTGAAAAAAATTTTAGTTGGAAGTGTCAAATTTTAATAAATTTATTTGAAACCAACTTCGATTTTTTTGGATTTTGTTGAGTATTTTTTTGTAGGATCTATATTTGAGTAAATTTAGATGAAAATAACTTCAATTTCTATGATTGTGAAAAAAATTTTAGTTGGAAGTGCCAAATTTTAATAAATTTATTTGAAACCAACTTCGATTTTTTTTGGATTTTGTCGAGTATTTTTGGTGTAGGATGTATATTTGAGTAAATTTAGATGAAAATAACTTCAATTTCTAGGATTGTGAAAAAAATTTTAGTTGGAAGTGCCAAATTTTAATAAATTTATTTGAAATCAACTACGATTTTTTTGGATTTTGTTGAGTATTTTTTTGTAGGATCTATATTTGAGTAAATTTAGATGAAAATAACTTCAATTTTTAGGATTGTGAAAAAAATTTTAGTTGGAAGTGTCAAATTGTAATAAATTTATTTGAAACCAACTTCGATTTTTTTGGATTTTGTCGAGTATTTTTGGTGTAGGATGTATATTTGAGTAAAGTTAGATGAAAATAACTTCAATTTTTAGGATTGTGAAAAAAATTTTAGTTGGAAGTCTCAAATTTTAATAAATTTATTTGAAACCAACTTCGATTTTTTTCGATTTTGTAGAGCATTTTTGTTCTAGGATCTATATTGAGAAAATTTAGATGAAAATAATTTCATTTTTTTGGATTGTGAAAAAATTTTTGGTTCGAAGTGTCAAATTTTAATAAATTTATTTGAAACCTACTTCGATTTTTTTTTATGTTGTTGAGAATTTTTGTTGTAGGATCTATATTTGAGTAAATTTAGATGAAAATAACTTCAATTTTTTGGATTGAGTAAAAAATTTTAGTTGGAAGTGTCAAATTTTAATAAATTTATTATCAACTTCGATTTTTTTGGATTTTGTTGAGTATTTTTGTTGTAGGATGTATATTTGAGTACATTTAGATGAAAATAACTTCAATTTTTAGGATTCTGAAAAAAATTTTAGTTGGAAGTGTCAAATTTTAATAAATTAATTTGAAACCTACTTCGATTTTTTTGGATTTTGTCGAGTATTTTTGGTGTAGGATGTATATTTGAGTAAATTTAGATGAAAATAACTTCAATTTTTAGGATTGTGAAAAAAATTTTAGTTGGAAGTGTCAAATTATAATAAATTTATTTGAAACCAACTTCGATTTTTTTGGATTTTGTCGAGTATTTTGGTGTAGGATGTATATTTGAGTAAAGTTAGATGAAAATAACTTCAATTTTTAGGATTGTGAAAAAAATTTTAGTTGCAAGTGTCAAATTTTAATAAATTTATTTGAAATCAACTTCGATTTTTTTGGATTTTGTCGAGTATTTTTGGTGTAGGAATTATATTTGAGTAAATTTAGATGAAAATAACTTCAATTTTTAGGATTGTGAAAAAAATTTTAGTTGCAAGTGTCAAATTTTAATAAATTTATTTGAAATCAACTCCGATTTTTTTCGATTTTGTAGAGTATTTTTGTTCTAGGATCTATATTGAGGAAATTTAGATGAAAATAATTTCATTTTTTTGGATTGTGAAACAATTTTTGGTTCGAAGTGTCAAATTTTAATAAATTTATTTGAAACCTACTTCGATTTTTTTGAATTTTGTCGAGTATTTTTGGTGTAGGATGTATATTTGAGTAAATTTAGATGAAAATAACTTCAATTTCTAGGATTGTGAAAAAAATTTTAGTTGGAAGTGTCAAATTTTAATAAATTTATTTGAAACCAACTTCGATTTTTTTGGATTTTGTGGAGTATTTTTGGTGTAGGATGTATATTTGAGTAAATTTAGATGAAAATAACTTCAATTTTTAGGATTGTGAAAAAAATTTTAGTTGGAAGTGTCAAATTATAATAAATTTATTTGAAACCAACTTCGATTTTTTTGGATTTTGTCGAGTATTTTTGGTGTAGGATGTATATTTGAGTAAAGTTAGATGAAAATAACTTCAATTTTTAGGATTGTGAAAAAAATTTTAGTTGCAAGTGTCAAATTTTAATAAATTTATTTGAAATCAACTCCGATTTTTTTCGATTTTGTAGAGTATTTTTGTTCTAGGATCTATATTGAGGAAATTTAGATGAAAATAATTTCATTTTTTTGGATTGTGAAACAATTTTTGGTTCGAAGTGTCAAATTTTAATAAATTTATTTGAAACCTACTTCGATTTTTTTGGATTTTGTCGAGTATTTTTGTTGTAGGATGTATATTTGAGTAAATTTAGATGAAAATAACTTCAATTTCTAGGATTGTGAAAAAAATTTTAGTTGGAAGTGCCAAATTTTAATAAATTTATTTGAAACCAACTTCGATTTTTTTGGATTTTGTCGAGTATTTTTGGTGTAGGATGTATATTTGAGTAAAGTTAGATGAAAATAACTTCAATTTTTAGGATTGTGAAAAAAATTTTAGTTGGAAGTCTCAAATTTTAATAAATTTATTTGAAACCAACTTCGATTTTTTTGGATTTTGTGGAGTATTTTTGGTGTAGGATGTATATTTGAGTAAATTTAGATGAAAATAACTTCAATTTTTAGGATTGTGAAAAAAATTTTAGTTGGAAGTGTCAAATTATAATAAATTTATTTGAAACCAACTTCGATTTTTTTGGATTTTGTCGAGTATTTTTGGTGTAGGATGTATATTTGAGTAAAGTTAGATGAAAATAACTTCAATTTTTAGGATTGTGAAAAAAATTTTAGTTGCAAGTGTCAAATTTTAATAAATTTATTTGAAATCAACTCCGATTTTTTTGGATTTTGTTGAGTATTTTTTTGTAGGATCTATATTTGAGTAAATTTAGATGAAAATAACTTCAATTTTTAGGATTGTGAAAAAAATTTTAGTTGGAAGTGTCAAATTGTAATAAATTTATTTGAAACCAACTTCGATTTTTTTGGATTTTGTCGAGTATTTTTGGTGTAGGATGTATATTTGAGTAAATTTAGATGAAAATAACTTCAATTTCTAGGATTGTGAAAAAAATTTTAGTTGGAAGTGCCAAATTTTAATAAATTTATTTGAAACCAACTTCGATTTTTTTGGATTTTGTCGAGTATTTTTGGTGTAGGATGTATATTTGAGTAAAGTTAGATGAAAATAACTTCAATTTTTAGGATTGTGAAAAAAATTTTAGTTGGAAGTCTCAAATTTTAATAAATTTATTTGAAACCAACTTCGATTTTTTTCGATTTTGTAGAGCATTTTTGTTCTAGGATCTATATTGAGGAAATTTAGATGAAAATAATTTCATTTTTTTGGATTGTGAAAAAATTTTTGGTTCGAAGTGTCAAATTTTAATAAATTTATTTGAAACCTACTTCGATTTTTTTTTATTTTGTTGAGAATTTTTGTTGTAGGATCTATATTTGAGTAAATTTAGATGAAAATAACTTCAATTTTTTGGATTGAGTAAAAAATTTTAGTTGGAAGTGTCAAATTTTAATAAATTTATTATCAACTTCGATTTTTTTGGATTTTGTTGAGTATTTTTTGGTAGGATCTATATTTGAGTAAAGTTAGATGAAAATAACTTCAATTTTTAGGATTGTGAAAAAAATTTTAGTTGCAAGTGTCAAATTTTAATAAATTTATTTGAAATCAACTCCGATTTTTTTCGATTTTGTAGAGTATTTTTGTTCTAGGATCTATATTGAGGAAATTTAGATGAAAATAATTTCATTTTTTTGGATTGTGAAACAATTTTTGGTTCGAAGTGTCAAATTTTAATAAATTTATTTGAAACCTACTTCGATTTTTTTGGATTTTGTCGAGTATTTTTGGTGTAGGATGTATATTTGAGTAAATTTAGATGAAAATAACTTCAATTTCTAGGATTGTGAAAAAAATTTTAGTTGGAAGTGTCAAATTTTAATAAATTTATTTGAAACCAACTTCGATTTTTTTGGATTTTGTGGAGTATTTTTGGTGTAGGATGTATATTTGAGTAAATTTAGATGAAAATAACTTCAATTTTTAGGATTGTGAAAAAAATTTTAGTTGGAAGTGTCAAATTTTAATAAATTTATTTGAAACCAACTTCGATTTTTTTGGATTTTGTCGAGTATTTTTGTAGGATCTATATTTGAGTAAATTTAGATGAAAATAACTTCAATTTTTAGGATTGTGAAAAAAATTTTAGTTGGAAGTGTCAAATTTTAATAAATTTAATTGAAACCAACTTCGATTTTTTTGGATTTTGTCGAGTATTATTGGTGTAGGATGTATATTTGAGTAAATTTAGATGAAAATAACTTCAATTTTTAGGATTGTGAAAAAAATTTTAGTTGGAAGTGTCAAATTTTAATAAATTTATTTGAAACCAACTTCGATATTTTTGGATTTTGATGAGTATTTTTTTGTAGGATCTATATTTGAGTAAATTTAGAAGAAAATAACTTCAATTTCTAGGATTGTGAAAAAAATTTTAGTTGGAAGTGTCAAATTTTAATAAATTTATTTGAAACCAACTTCGATTTTTTTTTATTTTGTCGAGTATTTTTGTTGTAGGATGTATATTTGAGTAAATTTAGATGAAAATAACGAAAATTTATTGGATTGTGAAAAAAATTTTAGTTGGAAGTGTCAAATTTTAATAAATTTATTTGAAACCTACTTCGATTTTTTTGGATTTTGTCGAGTATTTTTGGTGTAGGATGTATATTTGAGTAAAGTTAGATGAAAATAACTTCAATTTTTAGGATTGTGAAAAAAATTTTAGTTGGAAGTCTCAAATTTTAATAAATTTATTTGAAACCAACTTCGATTTTTTTCGATTTTGTAGAGCATTTTTGTTCTAGGATCTATATTGAGGAAATTTAGATGAAAATAATTTCATTTTTTTGGATTGTGAAAAAATTTTTGGTTCGAAGTGTCAAATTTTATAAAATTTATTTGAAACCTACTTCGATTTTTTTTTATTTTGTTGAGAATTTTTGTTGTAGGATCTATATTTGAGTAAATTTAGATGAAAATAACTTCAATTTTTTGGAATGAGTAAAAAATTTTAGTTGGAAGTGTCAAATTTTAATAAATTTATTATCAACTTCGATTTTTTTGGATTTTGTTGAGTATTTTTTGGTAGGATCTATATTTGAGTAAAGTTAGATGAAAATAACTTCAATTTTTAGGATTGTGAAAAAAATTTTAGTTGGAAGTCTCAAATTTTAATAAATTTATTTGAAACCAACTTCGATTTTTTTCGATTTTGTAGAGCATTTTTGTTCTAGGATCTATATTGAGGAAATTTAGATGAAAATAATTTCATTTTTTTGGATTGTGAAAAAATTTTTGGTTCGAAGTGTCAAATTTTAATAAATTTATTTGAAACCTACTTCGATTTTTTTTTATTTTGTTGAGAATTCTTGTTGTAGGATCTATATTTGAGTAAATTTAGATGAAAATAACTTCAATTTTTAGGATTGTGAAAAAAATTTTAGTTGGAAGTGTCAAATTATAATAAATTTATTTGAAACCAACTTCGATTTTTTTGGATTTTGTCGAGTATTTTGGTGTAGGATGTATATTTGAGTAAAGTTAGATGAAAATAACTTCAATTTTTAGGATTGTTAAAAAAATTTTAGTTGCAAGTGTCAAATTTTAATAAATTTATTTGAAATCAACTTCGATTTTTTTGGATTTTGTCGAGTATTTTTGGTGTAGGAATTATATTTGAGTAAATTTAGATGAAAATAACTTCAATTTTTAGGATTGTGAAAAAAATTTTAGTTGCAAGTGTCAAATTTTAATAAATTTATTTGAAATCAACTCCGATTTTTTTCGATTTTGTAGAGTATTTTTGTTCTAGGATCTATATTGAGGAAATTTAGATGAAAATAATTTCATTTTTTTGGATTGTGAAACAATTTTTGGTTCGAAGTGTCAAATTTTAATAAATTTATTTGAAACCTACTTCGATTTTTTTGGATTTTGTCGAGTATTTTTGGTGTAGGATGTATATTTGAGTAAATTTAGATGAAAATAACTTCAATTTCTAGGATTGTGAAAAAAATTTTAGTTGGAAGTGTCAAATTTTAATAAATTTATTTGAAACCAACTTCGATTTTTTTGGATTTTGTGGAGTATTTTTGGTGTAGGATGTATATTTGAGTAAATTTAGATGAAAATAACTTCAATTTTTAGAATTGTGAAAAAAATTTTAGTTGGAAGTGTCAAATTATAATAAATTTATTTGAAACCAACTTCGATTTTTTTGGATTTTGTCGAGTATTTTTGGTGTAGGATGTATATTTGAGTAAAGTTAGATGAAAATAACTTCAATTTTTAGGATTGTGAAAAAAATTTTAGTTGCAAGTGTCAAATTTTAATAAATTTATTTGAAATCAACTCCGATTTTTTTGGATTTTGTTGAGTATTTTTTTGTAGGATCTATATTTGAGTAAATTTAGATGAAAATAACTTCAATTTTTAGGATTGTGAAAAAAATTTTAGTTGGAAGTGTCAAATTGTAATAAATTTATTTGAAACCAACTTCGATTTTTTTGGATTTTGTCGAGTATTTTTGGTGTAGGATGTATATTTGAGTAAATTTAGATGAAAATAACTTCAATTTCTAGGATTGTGAAAAAAATTTTAGTTGGAAGTGCCAAATTTTAATAAATTTATTTGAAACCAACTTCGATTTTTTTGGATTTTGTCGAGTATTTTTGGTGTAGGATGTATATTTGAGTAAAGTTAGATGAAAATAACTTCAATTTTTAGGATTGTGAAAAAAATTTTAGTTGGAAGTCTCAAATTTTAATAAATTTATTTGAAACCAACTTCGATTTTTTTCGATTTTGTAGAGCATTTTTGTTCTAGGATCTATATTGAGGAAATTTAGATGAAAATAATTTCATTTTTTTGGATTGTGAAAAAATTTTTGGTTCGAAGTGTCAAATTTTAATAAATTTATTTGAAACCTACTTCGATTTTTTTTTATTTTGTTGAGAATTTTTGTTGTAGGATCTATATTTGAGTAAATTTAGATGAAAATAACTTCAATTTTTTGGATTGAGTAAAAAATTTTAGTTGGAAGTGTCAAATTTTAATAAATTTATTATCAACTTCGATTTTTTTGGATTTTGTTGAGTATTTTTTGGTAGGATCTATATTTGAGTAAAGTTAGATGAAAATAACTTCAATTTTTAGGATTGTGAAAAAAATTTTAGTTGCAAGTGTCAAATTTTAATAAATTTATTTGAAATCAACTCCGATTTTTTTCGATTTTGTAGAGTATTTTTGTTCTAGGATCTATATTGAGGAAATTTAGATGAAAATAATTTCATTTTTTTGGATTGTGAAACAATTTTTGGTTCGAAGTGTCAAATTTTAATAAATTTATTTGAAACCTACTTCGATTTTTTTGGATTTTGTCGAGTATTTTTGGTGTAGGATGTATATTTGAGTAAATTTAGATGAAAATAACTTCAATTTCTAGGATTGTGAAAAAAATTTTAGTTGGAAGTGTCAAATTTTAATAAATTTATTTGAAACCAACTTCGATTTTTTTGGATTTTGTGGAGTATTTTTGGTGTAGGATGTATATTTGAGTAAATTTAGATGAAAATAACTTCAATTTTTTGGATTGTGAAAAAAATTTTAGTTGGAAGTGTCAAATTTTAATAAATTTATTTGAAATCAACTCCGATTTTTTTGGATTTTGTTGAGTATTTTTTTGTAGGATCTATATTTGAGTAAATTTAGATGAAAATAACTTCAATTTTTAGGATTGTGAAAAAAATTTTAGTTGGAAGTGTCAAATTGTAATAAATTTATTTGAAACCAACTTCGATTTTTTTGGATTTTGTCGAGTATTTTTGGTGTAGGATGTATATTTGAGTAAAGTTAGATGAAAATAACTTCAATTTTTAGGATTGTGAAAAAAATTTTAGTTGGAAGTGTCAAATTTTAATAAATTTATTTGAAACCAACTTCGATTTTTTTTTATTTTGTCGAGTATTTTTGTTGTAGGATGTATATTTGAGTAAATTTAGATGAAAATACCGAAAATTTATTGGATTGTGAAAAAAATTTTAGTTGGAAGTGTCAAATTTTAATAAATTTATTTGAAACCTACTTCGATTTTTTTGGATTTTGTCGAGTATTTTTGGTGTAGGATGTATATTTGAGTAAAGTTAGATGAAAATAACTTCAATTTTTAGGATTGTGAAAAAAATTTTAGTTGGAAGTCTCAAATTTTAATAAATTTATTTGAAACCAACTTCGATTTTTTTCGATTTTGTAGAGCATTTTTGTTCTAGGATCTATATTGAGGAAATTTAGATGAAAATAATTTCATTTTTTTGGATTGTGAAAAAATTTTTGGTTCGAAGTGTCAAATTTTATAAAATTTATTTGAAACCTACTTCGATTTTTTTTTATTTTGTTGAGAATTTTTGTTGTAGGATCTATATTTGAGTAAATTTAGATGAAAATAACTTCAATTTTTTGGATTGAGTAAAAAATTTTAGTTGGAAGTGTCAAATTTTAATAAATTTATTATCAACTTCGATTTTTTTGGATTTTGTTGAGTATTTTTTGGTAGGATCTATATTTGAGTAAAGTTAGATGAAAATAACTTCAATTTTTAGGATTGTGAAAAAAATTTTAGTTGGAAGTCTCAAATTTTAATAAATTTATTTGAAACCAACTTCGATTTTTTTCGATTTTGTAGAGCATTTTTGTTCTAGGATCTATATTGAGGAAATTTAGATGAAAATAATTTCATTTTTTTGGATTGTGAAAAAATTTTTGGTTCGAAGTGTCAAATTTTAATAAATTTATTTGAAACCTACTTCGATTTTTTTTTATTTTGTTGAGAATTCTTGTTGTAGGATCTATATTTGAGTAAATTTAGATGAAAATAACTTCAATTTTTAGGATTGTGAAAAAAATTTTAGTTGGAAGTGTCAAATTATAATAAATTTATTTGAAACCAACTTCGATTTTTTTGGATTTTGTCGAGTATTTTGGTGTAGGATGTATATTTGAGTAAAGTTAGATGAAAATAACTTCAATTTTTAGGATTGTTAAAAAAATTTTAGTTGCAAGTGTCAAATTTTAATAAATTTATTTGAAATCAACTTCGATTTTTTTGGATTTTGTCGAGTATTTTTGGTGTAGGAATTATATTTGAGTAAATTTAGATGAAAATAACTTCAATTTTTAGGATTGTGAAAAAAATTTTAGTTGCAAGTGTCAAATTTTAATAAATTTATTTGAAATCAACTCCGATTTTTTTCGATTTTGTAGAGTATTTTTGTTCTAGGATCTATATTGAGGAAATTTAGATGAAAATAATTTCATTTTTTTGGATTGTGAAACAATTTTTGGTTCGAAGTGTCAAATTTTAATAAATTTATTTGAAACCTACTTCGATTTTTTTGGATTTTGTCGAGTATTTTTGGTGTAGGATGTATATTTGAGTAAATTTAGATGAAAATAACTTCAATTTCTAGGATTGTGAAAAAAATTTTAGTTGGAAGTGTCAAATTTTAATAAATTTATTTGAAACCAACTTCGATTTTTTTGGATTTTGTGGAGTATTTTTGGTGTAGGATGTATATTTGAGTAAATTTAGATGAAAATAACTTCAATTTTTAGGATTGTGAAAAAAATTTTAGTTGGAAGTGTCAAATTTTAATAAATTTAATTGAAACCAACTTCGATTTTTTTGGATTTTGTCGAGTATTATTGGTGTAGGATGTATATTTGAGTAAATTTAGATGAAAATAACTTCAATTTCTAGGATTGTGAAAAAAATTTTAGTTGGAAGTGTCAAATTTTAATAAATTTATTTGAAACCAACTTCGATTTTTTTGGATTTTGTCGAGTATTTTTGGTGTAGGATGTATATTTGAGTAAATTTAGATGAAAATAACTTCAATTTTTAGGATTGTGAAATAAATTTTAGTTGGAAGTGTCAAATTGTAATAAATTTATTTGAAACCAACTTCGATTTTTTTGGATTTTGTCGAGTATTTTTTTGTAGGATCTATATTTGAGTAAATTTAGATGAAAATAACTTCAATTTCTAGGATTGAGTAAAAAATTTTAGTTGGAAGTGTCAAATTTTAATAAATTTATTATCAACTTCGATTTTTTTGGATTTTGTTGAGTATTTTTTGGTAGGATCTATATTTGAGTAAAGTTAGATGAAAATAACTTCAATTTTTAGGATTGTGAAAAAAATTTTAGTTGCAAGTGTCAAATTTTAATAAATTTATTTGAAATCAACTCCGATTTTTTTCGATTTTGTAGAGTATTTTTGTTCTAGGATCTATATTGAGGAAATTTAGATGAAAATAATTTCATTTTTTTGGATTGTGAAACAATTTTTGGTTCGAAGTGTCAAATTTTAATAAATTTATTTGAAACCTACTTCGATTTTTTTGGATTTTGTCGAGTATTTTTGGTGTAGGATGTATATTTGAGTAAATTTAGATGAAAATAACTTCAATTTCTAGGATTGTGAAAAAAATTTTAGTTGGAAGTGTCAAATTTTAATAAATTTATTTGAAACCAACTTCGATTTTTTTGGATTTTGTGGAGTATTTTTGGTGTAGGATGTATATTTGAGTAAATTTAGATGAAAATAACTTCAATTTTTTGGATTGTGAAAAAAATTTTAGTTGGAAGTGTCAAATTTTAATAAATTTATTTGAAATCAACTCCGATTTTTTTGGATTTTGTTGAGTATTTTTTTGTAGGATCTATATTTGAGTAAATTTAGATGAAAATAACTTCAATTTTTAGGATTGTGAAAAAAATTTTAGTTGGAAGTGTCAAATTGTAATAAATTTATTTGAAACCAACTTCGATTTTTTTGGATTTTGTCGAGTATTTTTGGTGTAGGATGTATATTTGAGTAAAGTTAGATGAAAATAACTTCAATTTTTAGGATTGTGAAAAAAATTTTAGTTGGAAGTCTCAAATTTTAATAAATTTATTTGAAACCAACTCCGATTTTTTTGGATTTTGTTGAGTATTTTTTTGTAGGATCTATATTTGAGTAAATTTAGATGAAAATAACTTCAATTTTTAGGATTGTGAAAAAAATTTTAGTTGGAAGTGTCAAATTTTAATAAATTTATTTGAAACCAACTTCGATTTTTTTGGATTTTGTCGAGTATTTTTGTAGGATCTATATTTGAGTAAATTTAGATGAAAATAACTTCAATTTTTAGGATTGTGAAAAAAATTTTAGTTGGAAGTGTCAAATTTTAATAAATTTAATTGAAACCAACTTCGATTTTTTTGGATTTTGTCGAGTATTATTGGTGTAGGATGTATATTTGAGTAAATTTAGATGAAAATAACTTCAATTTTTAGGATTGTGAAAAAAATTTTAGTTGGAAGTGTCAAATTTTAATAAATTTATTTGAAACCAACTTCGATATTTTTGGATTTTGATGAGTATTTTTTTGTAGGATCTATATTTGAGTAAATTTAGAAGAAAATAACTTCAATTTCTAGGATTGTGAAAAAAATTTTAGTTGGAAGTGTCAAATTTTAATAAATTTATTTGAAACCAACTTCGATTTTTTTTTATTTTGTCGAGTATTTTTGTTGTAGGATGTATATTTGAGTAAATTTAGATGAAAATAACGAAAATTTATTGGATTGTGAAAAAAATTTTAGTTGGAAGTGTCAAATTTTAATAAATTTATTTGAAACCTACTTCGATTTTTTTGGATTTTGTCGAGTATTTTTGGTGTAGGATGTATATTTGAGTAAAGTTAGATGAAAATAACTTCAATTTTTAGGATTGTGAAAAAAATTTTAGTTGGAAGTTTCAAATTTTAATAAATTTATTTGAAACCAACTTCGATTTTTTTCGATTTTGTAGAGCATTTTTGTTCTAGGATCTATATTGAGGAAATTTAGATGAAAATAATTTCATTTTTTTGGATTGTGAAAAAATTTTTGGTTCGAAGTGTCAAATTTTATAAAATTTATTTGAAACCTACTTCGATTTTTTTTTATTTTGTTGAGAATTTTTGTTGTAGGATCTATATTTGAGTAAATTTAGATGAAAATAACTTCAATTTTTTGGATTGAGTAAAAAATTTTAGTTGGAAGTGTCAAATTTTAATAAATTTATTATCAACTTCGATTTTTTTGGATTTTGTTGAGTATTTTTTGGTAGGATCTATATTTGAGTAAAGTTAGATGAAAATAACTTCAATTTTTAGGATTGTGAAAAAAATTTTAGTTGGAAGTCTCAAATTTTAATAAATTTATTTGAAACCAACTTCGATTTTTTTCGATTTTGTAGAGCATTTTTGTTCTAGGATCTATATTGAGGAAATTTAGATGAAAATAATTTCATTTTTTTGGATTGTGAAAAAATTTTTGGTTCGAAGTGTCAAATTTTAATAAATTTATTTGAAACCTACTTCGATTTTTTTTTATTTTGTTGAGAATTCTTGTTGTAGGATCTATATTTGAGTAAATTTAGATGAAAATAACTTCAATTTTTAGGATTGTGAAAAAAATTTTAGTTGGAAGTGTCAAATTATAATAAATTTATTTGAAACCAACTTCGATTTTTTTGGATTTTGTCGAGTATTTTGGTGTAGGATGTATATTTGAGTAAAGTTAGATGAAAATAACTTCAATTTTTAGGATTGTTAAAAAAATTTTAGTTGCAAGTGTCAAATTTTAATAAATTTATTTGAAATCAACTTCGATTTTTTTGGATTTTGTCGAGTATTTTTGGTGTAGGAATTATATTTGAGTAAATTTAGATGAAAATAACTTCAATTTTTAGGATTGTGAAAAAAATTTTAGTTGCAAGTGTCAAATTTTAATAAATTTATTTGAAATCAACTCCGATTTTTTTCGATTTTGTAGAGTATTTTTGTTCTAGGATCTATATTGAGGAAATTTAGATGAAAATAATTTCATTTTTTTGGATTGTGAAACAATTTTTGGTTCGAAGTGTCAAATTTTAATAAATTTATTTGAAACCTACTTCGATTTTTTTGGATTTTGTCGAGTATTTTTGGTGTAGGATGTATATTTGAGTAAATTTAGATGAAAATAACTTCAATTTCTAGGATTGTGAAAAAAATTTTAGTT
Source organism: Andrena praecox (assembly GCA_963932275.1). Classification (NCBI taxonomy): domain Eukaryota; kingdom Metazoa; phylum Arthropoda; class Insecta; order Hymenoptera; family Andrenidae; genus Andrena; species Andrena praecox. The sequence continues at coordinate 23,632,153 of OZ010730.1, forward strand.
GGAAGTGTCAAATTTTAATAAATTTATTTGAAACCAACTTCGATTTTTTTGGATTTTGTGGAGTATTTTTGGTGTAGGATGTATATTTGAGTAAATTTAGATGAAAATAACTTCAATTTTTAGAATTGTGAAAAAAATTTTAGTTGGAAGTGTCAAATTATAATAAATTTATTTGAAACCAACTTCGATTTTTTTGGATTTTGTCGAGTATTTTTGGTGTAGGATGTATATTTGAGTAAAGTTAGATGAAAATAACTTCAATTTTTAGGATTGTGAAAAAAATTTTAGTTGCAAGTGTCAAATTTTAATAAATTTATTTGAAATCAACTCCGATTTTTTTGGATTTTGTTGAGTATTTTTTTGTAGGATCTATATTTGAGTAAATTTAGATGAAAATAACTTCAATTTTTAGGATTGTGAAAAAAATTTTAGTTGGAAGTGTCAAATTGTAATAAATTTATTTGAAACCAACTTCGATTTTTTTGGATTTTGTCGAGTATTTTTGGTGTAGGATGTATATTTGAGTAAATTTAGATGAAAATAACTTCAATTTCTAGGATTGTGAAAAAAATTTTAGTTGGAAGTGCCAAATTTTAATAAATTTATTTGAAACCAACTTCGATTTTTTTGGATTTTGTCGAGTATTTTTGGTGTAGGATGTATATTTGAGTAAAGTTAGATGAAAATAACTTCAATTTTTAGGATTGTGAAAAAAATTTTAGTTGGAAGTCTCAAATTTTAATAAATTTATTTGAAACCAACTTCGATTTTTTTCGATTTTGTAGAGCATTTTTGTTCTAGGATCTATATTGAGGAAATTTAGATGAAAATAATTTCATTTTTTTGGATTGTGAAAAAATTTTTGGTTCGAAGTGTCAAATTTTAATAAATTTATTTGAAACCTACTTCGATTTTTTTTTATTTTGTTGAGAATTTTTGTTGTAGGATCTATATTTGAGTAAATTTAGATGAAAATAACTTCAATTTTTTGGATTGAGTAAAAAATTTTAGTTGGAAGTGTCAAATTTTAATAAATTTATTATCAACTTCGATTTTTTTGGATTTTGTTGAGTATTTTTTGGTAGGATCTATATTTGAGTAAAGTTAGATGAAAATAACTTCAATTTTTAGGATTGTGAAAAAAATTTTAGTTGCAAGTGTCAAATTTTAATAAATTTATTTGAAATCAACTCCGATTTTTTTCGATTTTGTAGAGTATTTTTGTTCTAGGATCTATATTGAGGAAATTTAGATGAAAATAATTTCATTTTTTTGGATTGTGAAACAATTTTTGGTTCGAAGTGTCAAATTTTAATAAATTTATTTGAAACCTACTTCGATTTTTTTGGATTTTGTCGAGTATTTTTGGTGTAGGATGTATATTTGAGTAAATTTAGATGAAAATAACTTTAATTTCTAGGATTGTGAAAAAAATTTTAGTTGGAAGTGTCAAATTTTAATAAATTTATTTGAAACCAACTTCGATTTTTTTGGATTTTGTGGAGTATTTTTGGTGTAGGATGTATATTTGAGTAAATTTAGATGAAAATAACTTCAATTTTTTGGATTGTGAAAAAAATTTTAGTTGGAAGTGTCCAATTTTAATAAATTTATTTGAAATCAACTCCGATTTTTTTGGATTTTGTTGAGTATTTTTTTGTAGGATCTATATTTGAGTAAATTTAGATGAAAATAACTTCAATTTTTAGGATTGTGAAAAAAATTTTAGTTGGAAGTGTCAAATTGTAATAAATTTATTTGAAACCAACTTCGATTTTTTTGGATTTTGTCGAGTATTTTTGGTGTAGGATGTATATTTGAGTAAAGTTAGATGAAAATAACTTCAATTTTTAGGATTGTGAAAAAAATTTTAGTTGGAAGTGTCAAATTTTAATAAATTTATTTGAAACCAACTTCGATTTTTTTTTATTTTGTCGAGTATTTTTGTTGTAGGATGTATATTTGAGTAAATTTAGATGAAAATAACGAAAATTTATTGGATTGTGAAAAAAATTTTAGTTGGAAGTGTCAAATTTTAATAAATTTATTTGAAACCTACTTCGATTTTTTTGGATTTTGTCGAGTATTTTTGGTGTAGGATGTATATTTGAGTAAAGTTAGATGAAAATAACTTCAATTTTTAGGATTGTGAAAAAAATTTTAGTTGGAAGTCTCAAATTTTAATAAATTTATTTGAAACCAACTTCGATTTTTTTCGATTTTGTAGAGCATTTTTGTTCTAGGATCTATATTGAGGAAATTTAGATGAAAATAATTTCATTTTTTTGGATTGTGAAAAAATTTTTGGTTCGAAGTGTCAAATTTTATAAAATTTATTTGAAACCTACTTCGATTTTTTTTTATTTTGTTGAGAATTTTTGTTGTAGGATCTATATTTGAGTAAATTTAGATGAAAATAACTTCAATTTTTTGGATTGAGTAAAAAATTTTAGTTGGAAGTGTCAAATTTTAATAAATTTATTATCAACTTCGATTTTTTTGGATTTTGTTGAGTATTTTTTGGTAGGATCTATATTTGAGTAAAGTTAGATGAAAATAACTTCAATTTTTAGGATTGTGAAAAAAATTTTAGTTGGAAGTCTCAAATTTTAATAAATTTATTTGAAACCAACTTCGATTTTTTTCGATTTTGTAGAGCATTTTTGTTCTAGGATCTATATTGAGGAAATTTAGATGAAAATAATTTCATTTTTTTGGATTGTGAAAAAATTTTTGGTTCGAAGTGTCAAATTTTAATAAATTTATTTGAAACCTACTTCGATTTTTTTTTATTTTGTTGAGAATTCTTGTTGTAGGATCTATATTTGAGTAAATTTAGATGAAAATAACTTCAATTTTTAGGATTGTGAAAAAAATTTTAGTTGGAAGTGTCAAATTATAATAAATTTATTTGAAACCAACTTCGATTTTTTTGGATTTTGTCGAGTATTTTGGTGTAGGATGTATATTTGAGTAAAGTTAGATGAAAATAACTTCAATTTTTAGGATTGTTAAAGAAATTTTAGTTGCAAGTGTCAAATTTTAATAAATTTATTTGAAATCAACTTCGATTTTTTTGGATTTTGTCGAGTATTTTTGGTGTAGGAATTATATTTGAGTAAATTTAGATGAAAATAACTTCAATTTTTAGGATTGTGAAAAAAATTTTAGTTGCAAGTGTCAAATTTTAATAAATTTATTTGAAATCAACTCCGATTTTTTTCGATTTTGTAGAGTATTTTTGTTCTAGGATCTATATTGAGGAAATTTAGATGAAAATAATTTCATTTTTTTGGATTGTGAAACAATTTTTGGTTCGAAGTGTCAAATTTTAATAAATTTATTTGAAACCTACTTCGATTTTTTTGGATTTTGTCGAGTATTTTTGGTGTAGGATGTATATTTGAGTAAATTTAGATGAAAATAACTTCAATTTCTAGGATTGTGAAAAAAATTTTAGTTGGAAGTGTCAAATTTTAATAAATTTATTTGAAACCAACTTCGATTTTTTTGGATTTTGTGGAGTATTTTTGGTGTAGGATGTATATTTGAGTAAATTTAGATGAAAATAACTTCAATTTTTAGGATTGTGAAAAAAATTTTAGTTGGAAGTGTCAAATTTTAATAAATTTAATTGAAACCAACTTCGATTTTTTTGGATTTTGTCGAGTATTATTGGTGTAGGATGTATATTTGAGTAAATTTAGATGAAAATAACTTCAATTTCTAGGATTGTGAAAAAAATTTTAGTTGGAAGTGTCAAATTTTAATAAATTTATTTGAAACCAACTTCGATTTTTTTGGATTTTGTCGAGTATTTTTGGTGTAGGATGTATATTTGAGTAAATTTAGATGAAAATAACTTCAATTTTTAGGATTGTGAAAAAAATTTTAGTTGGAAGTGTCAAATTGTAATAAATTTATTTGAAACCAACTTCGATTTTTTTGGATTTTGTCGAGTATTTTTTTGTAGGATCTATATTTGAGTAAATTTAGATGAAAATAACTTCAATTTTTAGGATTGTGAAAAAAATTTTAGTTGGAAGTGTCAAATTGTAATAAATTTATTTGAAACCAACTTCGATTTTTTTGGATTTTGTCGAGTATTTTTGGTGTAGGATGTATATTTGAGTAAATTTAGATGAAAATAACTTCAATTTCTAGGATTGTGAAAAAAATTTTAGTTGGAAGTGCCAAATTTTAATAAATTTATTTGAAACCAACTTCGATTTTTTTGGATTTTGTCGAGTATTTTTGGTGTAGGATGTATATTTGAGTAAAGTTAGATGAAAATAACTTCAATTTTTAGGATTGTGAAAAAAATTTTAGTTGGAAGTCTCAAATTTTAATAAATTTATTTGAAACCAACTTCGATTTTTTTCGATTTTGTAGAGCATTTTTGTTCTAGGATCTATATTGAGGAAATTTAGATGAAAATAATTTCATTTTTTTGGATTGTGAAAAAATTTTTGGTTCGAAGTGTCAAATTTTAATAAATTTATTTGAAACCTACTTCGATTTTTTTTTATTTTGTTGAGAATTTTTGTTGTAGGATCTATATTTGAGTAAATTTAGATGACAATAACTTCAATTTTTTGGATTGAGTAAAAAATTTTAGTTGGAAGTGTCAAATTTTAATAAATTTATTATCAACTTCGATTTTTTTGGATTTTGTTGAGTATTTTTTGGTAGGATCTATATTTGAGTAAAGTTAGATGAAAATAACTTCAATTTTTAGGATTGTGAAAAAAATTTTAGTTGCAAGTGTCAAATTTTAATAAATTTATTTGAAATCAACTCCGATTTTTTTCGATTTTGTAGAGTATTTTTGTTCTAGGATCTATATTGAGGAAATTTAGATGAAAATAATTTCATTTTTTTGGATTGTGAAACAATTTTTGGTTCGAAGTGTCAAATTTTAATAAATTTATTTGAAACCTACTTCGATTTTTTTGGATTTTGTCGAGTATTTTTGGTGTAGGATGTATATTTGAGTAAATTTAGATGAAAATAACTTCAATTTCTAGGATTGTGAAAAAAATTTTAGTTGGAAGTGTCAAATTTTAATAAATTTATTTGAAACCAACTTCGATTTTTTTGGATTTTGTGGAGTATTTTTGGTGTAGGATGTATATTTGAGTAAATTTAGATGAAAATAACTTCAATTTTTTGGATTGTGAAAAAAATTTTAGTTGGAAGTGTCAAATTTTAATAAATTTATTTGAAATCAACTCCGATTTTTTTGGATTTTGTTGAGTATTTTTTTGTAGGATCTATATTTGAGTAAATTTAGATGAAAATAACTTCAATTTTTAGGATTGTGAAAAAAATTTTAGTTGGAAGTGTCAAATTGTAATAAATTTATTTGAAACCAACTTCGATTTTTTTGGATTTTGTCGAGTATTTTTGGTGTAGGATGTATATTTGAGTAAATTTAGATGAAAATAACTTCAATTTCTAGGATTGTGAAAAAAATTTTAGTTGGAAGTGCCAAATTTTAATAAATTTATTTGAAACCAACTTCGATTTTTTTGGATTTTGTCGAGTATTTTGGTGTAGGATGTATATTTGAGTAAAGTTAGATGAAAATAACTTCAATTTTTAGGATTGTTAAAAAAATTTTAGTTGCAAGTGTCAAATTTTAATAAATTTATTTGAAATCAACTTCGATTTTTTTGGATTTTGTCGAGTATTTTTGGTGTAGGAATTATATTTGAGTAAATTTAGATGAAAATAACTTCAATTTTTAGGATTGTGAAAAAAATTTTAGTTGCAAGTGTCAAATTTTAATAAATTTATTTGAAATCAACTCCGATTTTTTTCGATTTTGTAGAGTATTTTTGTTCTAGGATCTATATTTGAGTAAATTTAGATGAAAATAACTTCAATTTTTAGGATTGTGAAAAAAATTTTAGTTGGAAGTGTCAAATTGTAATAAATTTATTTGAAACCAACTTCGATTTTTTTTGATTTTGTCGAGTATTTTTGGTGTAGGATGTATATTTGAGTAAAGTTAGATGAAAATAACTTCAATTTTTAGGATTGTGAAAAAAATTTTAGTTGGAAGTCTCAAATTTTAATAAATTTATTTGAAACCAACTCCGATTTTTTTGGATTTTGTTGAGTATTTTTTTGTAGGATCTATATTTGAGTAAATTTAGATGAAAATAACTTCAATTTTTAGGATTGTGAAAAAAATTTTAGTTGGAAGTGTCAAATTTTAATAAATTTATTTGAAACCAACTTCGATTTTTTTGGATTTTGTCGAGTATTTTTGTAGGATCTATATTTGAGTAAATTTAGATGAAAATAACTTCAATTTTTAGGATTGTGAAAAAAATTTTAGTTGGAAGTGTCAAATTTTAATAAATTTAATTGAAACCAACTTCGATTTTTTTGGATTTTGTCGAGTATTATTGGTGTAGGATGTATATTTGAGTAAATTTAGATGAAAATAACTTCAATTTTTAGGATTGTGAAAAAAATTTTAGTTGGAAGTGTCAAATTTTAATAAATTTATTTGAAACCAACTTCGATATTTTTGGATTTTGATGAGTATTTTTTTGTAGGATCTATATTTGAGTAAATTTAGAAGAAAATAACTTCAATTTCTAGGATTGTGAAAAAAATTTTAGTTGGAAGTGTCAAATTTTAATAAATTTATTTGAAACCAACTTCGATTTTTTTTTATTTTGTCGAGTATTTTTGTTGTAGGATCTATATTTGAGTAAATTTAGATGAAAATAACTTCAATTTTTAGGATTGTGAAAAAAATTTTAGTTGGAAGTGTCAAATTGTAATAAATTTATTTGAAACCAACATCGATTTTTTTGGATTTTGTCGAGTATTTTTGGTGTAGGATGTATATTTGAGTAAATTTAGATGAAAATAACTTCAATTTCTAGGATTGTGAAAAAAATTTTAGTTGGAAGTGCCAAATTTTAATAAATTTATTTGAAACCAACTTCGATTTTTTTGGATTTTGTCGAGTATTTTTGGTGTAGGATGTATATTTGAGTAAAGTTAGATGAAAATAACTTCAATTTTTAGGATTGTGAAAAAAATTTTAGTTGGAAGTCTCAAATTTTAATAAATTTATTTGAAACCAACTTCGATTTTTTTCGATTTTGTAGAGCATTTTTGTTCTAGGATCTATATTGAGGAAATTTAGATGAAAATAATTTCATTTTTTTGGATTGTGAAAAAATTTTTGGTTCGAAGTGTCAAATTTTAATAAATTTATTTGAAACCTACTTCGATTTTTTTTTATTTTGTTGAGAATTTTTGTTGTAGGATCTATATTTGAGTAAATTTAGATGAAAATAACTTCAATTTTTTGGATTGAGTAAAAAATTTTAGTTGGAAGTGTCAAATTTTAATAAATTTATTATCAACTTCGATTTTTTTGGATTTTGTTGAGTATTTTTTGGTAGGATCTATATTTGAGTAAAGTTAGATGAAAATAACTTCAATTTTTAGGATTGTGAAAAAAATTTTAGTTGCAAGTGTCAAATTTTAATAAATTTATTTGAAATCAACTCCGATTTTTTTCGATTTTGTAGAGTATTTTTGTTCTAGGATCTATATTGAGGAAATTTAGATGAAAATAATTTCATTTTTTTGGATTGTGAAACAATTTTTGGTTCGAAGTGTCAAATTTTAATAAATTTATTTGAAACCTACTTCGATTTTTTTGGATTTTGTCGAGTATTTTTGGTGTAGGATGTATATTTGAGTAAATTTAGATGAAAATAACTTCAATTTCTAGGATTGTGAAAAAAATTTTAGTTGGAAGTGTCAAATTTTAATAAATTTATTTGAAACCAACTTCGATTTTTTTGGATTTTGTGGAGTATTTTTGGTGTAGGATGTATATTTGAGTAAATTTAGATGAAAATAACTTCAATTTTTTGGATTGTGAAAAAAATTTTAGTTGGAAGTGTCAAATTTTAATAAATTTATTTGAAATCAACTCCGATTTTTTTGGATTTTGTTGAGTATTTTTTTGTAGGATCTATATTTGAGTAAATTTAGATGAAAATAACTTCAATTTTTAGGATTGTGAAAAAAATTTTAGTTGGAAGTGTCAAATTGTAATAAATTTATTTGAAACCAACTTCGATTTTTTTTGATTTTGTCGAGTATTTTTGGTGTAGGATGTATATTTGAGTAAAGTTAGATGAAAATAACTTCAATTTTTAGGATTGTGAAAAAAATTTTAGTTGGAAGTCTCAAATTTTAATAAATTTATTTGAAACCAACTCCGATTTTTTTGGATTTTGTTGAGTATTTTTTTGTAGGATCTATATTTGAGTAAATTTAGATGAAAATAACTTCAATTTTTAGGATTGTGAAAAAAATTTTAGTTGGAAGTCTCAAATTTTAATAAATTTATTTGAAACCAACTTCGATTTTTTTCGATTTTGTAGAGCATTTTTGTTCTAGGATCTATATTGAGGAAATTTAGATGAAAATAATTTCATTTTTTTGGATTGTGAAAAAATTTTTGGTTCGAAGTGTCAAATTTTATAAAATTTATTTGAAACCTACTTCGATTTTTTTTTATTTTGTTGAGAATTTTTGTTGTAGGATCTATATTTGAGTAAATTTAGATGAAAATAACTTCAATTTTTTGGATTGAGTAAAAATTTTTAGTTGGAAGTGTCAAATTTTAATAAATTTATTATCAACTTCGATTTTTTTGGATTTTGTTGAGTATTTTTTGGTAGGATCTATATTTGAGTAAAGTTAGATGAAAATAACTTCAATTTTTAGGATTGTGAAAAAAATTTTAGTTGCAAGTGTCAAATTTTAATAAATTTATTTGAAATCAACTCCGATTTTTTTGGATTTTGTTGAGTATTTTTTTGTAGGATCTATATTTGAGTAAATTTAGATGAAAATAACTTCAATTTTTAGGATTGTGAAAAAAATTTTAGTTGGAAGTGTCAAATTGTAATAAATTTATTTGAAACCAACTTCGATTTTTTTGGATTTTGTCGAGTATTTTTGGTGTAGGATGTATATTTGAGTAAAGTTAGATGAAAATAACTTCAATTTTTAGGATTGTGAAAAAAATTTTAGTTGGAAGTCTCAAATTTTAATAAATTTATTTGAAACCAACTTCGATTTTTTTCGATTTTGTAGAGCATTTTTGTTCTAGGATCTATATTGAGGAAATTTAGATGAAAATAATTTCATTTTTTTGGATTGTGAAAAAATTTTTGGTTCGAAGTGTCAAATTTTAATAAATTTATTTGAAACCTACTTCGATTTTTTTTTATTTTGTTGAGAATTCTTGTTGTAGGATCTATATTTGAGTAAATTTAGATGAAAATAACTTCAATTTTTAGGATTGTGAAAAAAATTTTAGTTGGAAGTGTCAAATTATAATAAATTTATTTGAAACCAACTTCGATTTTTTTGGATTTTGTCGAGTATTTTGGTGTAGGATGTATATTTGAGTAAAGTTAGATGAAAATAACTTCAATTTTTAGGATTGTTAAAAAAATTTTAGTTGCAAGTGTCAAATTTTAATAAATTTATTTGAAATCAACTTCGATTTTTTTGGATTTTGTCGAGTATTTTTGGTGTAGGAATTATATTTGAGTAAATTTAGATGAAAATAACTTCAATTTTTAGGATTGTGAAAAAAATTTTAGTTGCAAGTGTCAAATTTTAATAAATTTATTTGAAATCAACTCCGATTTTTTTCGATTTTGTAGAGTATTTTTGTTCTAGGATCTATATTGAGGAAATTTAGATGAAAATAATTTCATTTTTTTGGATTGTGAAACAATTTTTGGTTCGAAGTGTCAAATTTTAATAAATTTATTTGAAACCTACTTCGATTTTTTTGGATTTTGTCGAGTATTTTTGGTGTAGGATGTATATTTGAGTAAATTTAGATGAAAATAACTTCAATTTCTAGGATTGTGAAAAAAATTTTAGTTGGAAGTGTCAAATTTTAATAAATTTATTTGAAACCAACTTCGATTTTTTTGGATTTTGTGGAGTATTTTTGGTGTAGGATGTATATTTGAGTAAATTTAGATGAAAATAACTTCAATTTTTAGGATTGTGAAAAAAATTTTAGTTGGAAGTATCAAATTATAATAAATTTATTTGAAACCAACTTCGATTTTTTTGGATTTTGTCGAGTATTTTTGGTGTAGGATGTATATTTGAGTAAAGTTAGATGAAAATAACTTCAATTTTTAGGATTGTGAAAAAAATTTTAGTTGCAAGTGTCAAATTTTAATAAATTTATTTGAAATCAACTCCGATTTTTTTGGATTTTGTTGAGTATTTTTTTGTAGGATCTATATTTGAGTAAATTTAGATGAAAATAACTTCAATTTTTAGGATTGTGAAAAAAATTTTAGTTGGAAGTGTCAAATTGTAATAAATTTATTTGAAACCAACTTCGATTTTTTTGGATTTTGTCGAGTATTTTTGGTGTAGGATGTATATTTGAGTAAATTTAGATGAAAATAACTTCAATTTCTAGGATTGTGAAAAAAATTTTAGTTGGAAGTGCCAAATTTTAATAAATTTATTTGAAACCAACTTCGATTTTTTTGGATTTTGTCGAGTATTTTTGGTGTAGGATGTATATTTGAGTAAAGTTAGATGAAAATAACTTCAATTTTTAGGATTGTGAAAAAAATTTTAGTTGGAAGTCTCAAATTTTAATAAATTTATTTGAAACCAACTTCGATTTTTTTTCGATTTTGTAGAGCATTTTTGTTCTAGGATCTATATTGAGGAAATTTAGATGAAAATAATTTCATTTTTTTGGATTGTGAAAAAATTTTTGGTTCGAAGTGTCAAATTTTAATAAATTTATTTGAAACCTACTTCGATTTTTTTTTATTTTGTTGAGAATTTTTGTTGTAGGATCTATATTTGAGTAAATTTAGATGAAAATAACTTCAATTTTTTGGATTGAGTAAAAAATTTTAGTTGGAAGTGTCAAATTTTAATAAATTTATTATCAACTTCGATTTTTTTGGATTTTGTTGAGTATTTTTTGGTAGGATCTATATTTGAGTAAAGTTAGATGAAAATAACTTCAATTTTTAGGATTGTGAAAAAAATTTTAGTTGCAAGTGTCAAATTTTAATAAATTTATTTGAAATCAACTCCGATTTTTTTCGATTTTGTAGAGTATTTTTGTTCTACGATCTATATTGAGGAAATTTAGATGAAAATAATTTCATTTTTTTGGATTGTGAAACAATTTTTGGTTCGAAGTGTCAAATTTTAATAAATTTATTTGAAACCTACTTCGATTTTTTTGGATTTTGTCGAGTATTTTTGGTGTAGGATGTATATTTGAGTAAATTTAGATGAAAATAACTTCAATTTCTAGGATTGTGAAAAAAATTTTAGTTGGAAGTGTCAAATTTTAATAAATTTATTTGAAACCAACTTCGATTTTTTTGGATTTTGTGGAGTATTTTTGGTGTAGGATGTATATTTGAGTAAATTTAGATGAAAATAACTTCAATTTTTTGGATTGTGAAAAAAATTTTAGTTGGAAGTGTCAAATTTTAATAAATTTATTTGAAATCAACTCCGATTTTTTTGGATTTTGTTGAGTATTTTTTTGTAGGATCTATATTTGAGTAAATTTAGATGAAAATAACTTCAATTTTTAGGATTGTGAAAAAAATTTTAGTTGGAAGTGTCAAATTGTAATAAATTTTTTTGAAACCAACTTCGATTTTTTTGGATTTTGTCGAGTATTTTTGGTGTAGGATGTATATTTGAGTAAAGTTAGATGAAAATAACTTCAATTTTTAGGATTGTGAAAAAAATTTTAGTTGGAAGTCTCAAATTTTAATAAATTTATTTGAAACCAACTCCGATTTTTTTGGATTTTGTTGAGTATTTTTTTGTAGGATCTATATTTGAGTAAATTTAGATGAAAATAACTTCAATTTTTAGGATTGTGAAAAAAATTTTAGTTGGAAGTGTCAAATTTTAATAAATTTATTTGAAACCAACTTCGATTTTTTTGGATTTTGTCGACTATTTTTGTAGGATCTATATTTGAGTAAATTTAGATGAAAATAACTTCAATTTTTAGGATTGTGAAAAAAATTTTAGTTGGAAGTGTCAAATTTTAATAAATTTAATTGAAACCAACTTCGATTTTTTTGGATTTTGTCGAGTATTATTGGTGTAGGATGTATATTTGAGTAAATTTAGATGAAAATAACTTCAATTTTTAGGATTGTGAAAAAAATTTTAGTTGGAAGTGTCAAATTTTAATAAATTTATTTGAAACCAACTTCGATATTTTTGGATTTTGATGAGTATTTTTTTGTAGGATCTATATTTGAGTAAATTTAGAAGAAAATAACTTCAATTTCTAGGATTGTGAAAAAAATTTAAGTTGGAAGTGTCAAATTTTAATAAATTTATTTGAAACCAACTTCGATTTTTTTTTATTTTGTCGAGTATTTTTGTTGTAGGATGTATATTTGAGTAAATTTAGATGAAAATAACGAAAATTTATTGGATTGTGAAAAAAATTTTAGTTGGAAGTGTCAAATTTTAATAAATTTATTTGAAACCAACTTCGATTTTTTTGGATTTTGTTGAGTATTTTTTTGTAGGATCTATATTTGAGTAAATTTAGATGAAAATAACTTCAATTTCTAGGATTGTGAAAAAAATTTTAGTTGGAAGTGCCAAATTTTAATAAATTTATTTGAAACCAACTTCGATTTTTTTGGATTTTGTCGAGTATTTTTGGTGTAGGATGTATATTTGAGTAAATTTAGATGAAAATAACTTCAATTTCTAGGATTGTGAAAAAAATTTTAGTTGGAAGTGCCAAATTTTAATAAATTTATTTGAAATCAACTCCGATTTTTTTGGATTTTGTTGAGTATTTTTTTGTAGGATCTATATTTGAGTAAATTTAGATGAAAATAACTTCAATTTTTAGGATTGTGAAAAAAATTTTAGTTGGAAGTGTCAAATTGTAATAAATTTATTTGAAACCAACTTCGATTTTTTTGGATTTTGTCGAGTATTTTTGGTGTAGGATGTATATTTGAGTAAAGTTAGATGAAAATAACTTCAATTTTTAGGATTGTGAAAAAAATTTTAGTTGGAAGTCTCAAATTTTAATAAATTTATTTGAAACCAACTTCGATTTTTTTCGATTTTGTAGAGCATTTTTGTTCTAGGATCTATATTGAGAAAATTTAGATGAAAATAATTTCATTTTTTTGGATTGTGAAAAAATTTTTGGTTCGAAGTGTCAAATTTTAATAAATTTATTTGAAACCTACTTCGATTTTTTTTTATTTTGTTGAGAATTTTTGTTGTAGGATCTATATTTGAGTAAATTTAGATGAAAATAACTTCAATTTTTTGGATTGAGTAAAAAATTTTAGTTGGAAGTGTCAAATTTTAATAAATTTATTATCAACTTCGATTTTTTTGGATTTTGTTGAGTATTTTTTGGTAGGATCTATATTTGAGTAAATTTAGATGAAAATAACTTCAATTTTTAGAATTGTGAAAAAAATTTTAGTTGGAAGTGTTAAATTTTAATAAATTTATTTGAAACCTACTTCGATTTTTTTTTATTTTGTTGAGAATTTTTGTTGTAGGATCTATATTTGAGTAAATTTAGATGAAAATAACTTCAATTTTTTGGATTGAGTAAAAAATTTTAGTTGGAAGTGTCAAATTTTAATAAATTTATTATCAACTTCGATTTTTTTGGATTTTGTTGAGTATTTTTTGGTAGGATCTATATTTGAGTAAAGTTAGATGAAAATAACTTCAATTTTTAGGATTGTGAAAAAAATTTTAGTTGCAAGTGTCAAATTTTAATAAATTTATTTGAAATCAACTCCGATTTTTTTCGATTTTGTAGAGTATTTTTGTTCTAGGATCTATATTGAGGAAATTTAGATGAAAATAATTTCATTTTTTTGGATTGTGAAACAATTTTTGGTTCGAAGTGTCAAATTTTAATAAATTTATTTGAAACCTACTTCGATTTTTTTGGATTTTGTCGAGTATTTTTGGTGTAGGATGTATATTTGAGTAAATTTAGATGAAAATAACTTCAATTTCTAGGATTGTGAAAAAAATTTTAGTTGGAAGTGTCAAATTTTAATAAATTTATTTGAAACCAACTTCGATTTTTTTGGATTTTGTGGAGTATTTTTGGTGTAGGATGTATATTTGAGTAAATTTAGATGAAAATAACTTCAATTTTTAGGATTGTGAAAAAAATTTTAGTTGGAAGTGTCAAATTATAATAAATTTATTTGAAACCAACTTCGATTTTTTTGGATTTTGTCGAGTATTTTTGGTGTAGGATGTATATTTGAGTAAAGTTAGATGAAAATAACTTCAATTTTTAGGATTGTGAAAAAAATTTTAGTTGCAAGTGTCAAATTTTAATAAATTTATTTGAAATCAACTCCGATTTTTTTGGATTTTGTTGAGTATTTTTTTGTAGGATCTATATTTGAGTAAATTTAGATGAAAATAACTTCAATTTTTAGGATTGTGAAAAAAATTTTAGTTGGAAGTGTCAAATTATAATAAATTTATTGGAAACCAACTTCGATTTTTTTGGATTTTGTCGAGTATTTTGGTGTAGGATGTATATTTGAGTAAAGTTAGATGAATATAACTTCAATTTTTAGGATTGTGAAAAAAATTTTAGTTGCAAGTGTCAAATTTTAATAAATTTATTTGAAATCAACTTCGATTTTTTTGGATTTTGTCGAGTATTTTTGGTGTAGGAATTATATTTGAGTAAATTTAGATGAAAATAACTTCAATTTTTAGGATTGTGAAAAAAATTTTAGTTGCAAGTGTCAAATTTTAATAAATTTATTTGAAATCAACTCCGATTTTTTTCGATTTTGTAGAGTATTTTTGTTCTAGGATCTATATTGAGGAAATTTAGATGAAAATAATTTCATTTTTTTGGATTGTGAAACAATTTTTGGTTCGAAGTGTCAAATTTTAATAAATTTATTTGAAACCTACTTCGATTTTTTTGGATTTTGTCGAGTATTTTTGGTGTAGGATGTATATTTGAGTAAATTTAGATGAAAATAACTTCAATTTCTAGGATTGTGAAAAAAATTTTAGTTGGAAGTGTCAAATTTTAATAAATTTATTTGAAACCAACTTCGATTTTTTTGGATTTTGTGGAGTATTTTTGGTGTAGGATGTATATTTGAGTAAATTTAGATGAAAATAACTTCAATTTTTAGGATTGTGAAAAAAATTTTAGTTGGAAGTGTCAAATTATAATAAATTTATTTGAAACCAACTTCGATTTTTTTGGATTTTGTCGAGTATTTTTGGTGTAGGATGTATATTTGAGTAAAGTTAGATGAAAATAACTTCAATTTTTAGGATTGTGAAAAAAATTTTAGTTGCAAGTGTCAAATTTTAATAAATTTATTTGAAATCAACTCCGATTTTTTTGGATTTTGTTGAGTATTTTTTTGTAGGATCTATATTTGAGTAAATTTAGATGAAAATAACTTCAATTTTTAGGATTGTGAAAAAAATTTTAGTTGGAAGTGTCAAATTGTAATAAATTTATTTGAAACCAACTTCGATTTTTTTGGATTTTGTCGAGTATTTTTGGTGTAGGATGTATATTTGAGTAAATTTAGATGAAAATAACTTCAATTTCTAGGATTGTGAAAAAAATTTTAGTTGGAAGTGCCAAATTTTAATAAATTCATTTGAAACCAACTTCGATTTTTTTGGATTTTGTCGAGTATTTTTGGTGTAGGATGTATATTTGAGTAAAGTTAGATGAAAATAACTTCAATTTTTAGGATTGTGAAAAAAATTTTAGTTGGAAGTCTCAAATTTTAATAAATTTATTTGAAACCAACTTCGATTTTTTTCGATTTTGTAGAGCATTTTTGTTCTAGGATCTATATTGAGGAAATTTAGATGAAAATAATTTCATTTTTTTGGATTGTGAAAAAATTTTTGGTTCGAAGTGTCAAATTTTAATAAATTTATTTGAAACCTACTTCGATTTTTTTTTATTTTGTTGAGAATTTTTGTTGTAGGATCTATATTTGAGTAAATTTAGATGAAATTAACTTCAATTTTTTGGATTGAGTAAAAAATTTTTGTTGGAAGTGTCAAATTTTAATAAATTTATTATCAACTTCGATTTTTTTGGATTTTGTTGAGTATTTTTTGGTAGGATCTATATTTGAGTAAATTTAGATGAAAATAACTTCAATTTTTAGAATTGTGAAAAAAATTTTAGTTGGAAGTGTCAAATTTTAATAAATTTATTTGAAACCTACTTCGATTTTTTTGGATTTTGTCGAGTATTTTTGGTGTAGGATGTATATTTGAGTAAAGTTAGATGAAAATAACTTCAATTTTTAGGATTGTGAAAAAAATTTTAGTTGGAAGTCTCAAATTTTAATAAATTTATTTGAAACCAACTTCGATTTTTTTCGATTTTGTAGAGCATTTTTGTTCTAGGATCTATATTGAGGAAATTTAGATGAAAATAATTTCATTTTTTTGGATTGTGAAAAAATTTTTGGTTCGAAGTGTCAAATTTTAATAAATTTATTTGAAACCTACTTCGATTTTTTTTTATTTTGTTGAGAATTTTTGTTGTAGGATCTATATTTGAGTAAATTTAGATGAAAATAACTTCAATTTTTTGGATTGAGTAAAAAATTTTAGTTGGAAGTGTCAAATTTTAATAAATTTATTATCAACTTCGATTTTTTTGGATTTTGTTGAGTATTTTTTGGTAGGATCTATATTTGAGTAAAGTTAGATGAAAATAACTTCAATTTTTAGGATTGTGAAAAAAATTTTAGTTGCAAGTGTCAAATTTTAATAAATTTATTTGAAATCAACTCCGATTTTTTTCGATTTTGTAGAGTATTTTTGTTCTAGGATCTATATTGAGGAAATTTAGATGAAAATAATTTCATTTTTTTGGATTGTGAAACAATTTTTGGTTCGAAGTGTCAAATTTTAATAAATTTATTTGAAACCTACTTCGATTTTTTTGGATTTTGTCGAGTATTTTTGGTGTAGGATGTATATTTGAGTAAATTTAGATGAAAATAACTTCAATTTCTAGGATTGTGAAAAAAATTTTAGTTGGAAGTGTCAAATTTTAATAAATTTATTTGAAACCAACTTCGATTTTTTTGGATTTTGTGGAGTATTTTTGGTGTAGGATGTATATTTGAGTAAATTTAGATGAAAATAACTTCAATTTTTAGGATTGTGAAAAAAATTTTAGTTGGAAGTGTCAAATTATAATAAATTTATTTGAAACCAACTTCGATTTTTTTGGATTTTGTCGAGTATTTTTGGTGTAGGATGTATATTTGAGTAAAGTTAGATGAAAATAACTTCAATTTTTAGGATTGTGAAAAAAATTTTAGTTGCAAGTGTCAAATTTTAATAAATTTATTTGAAATCAACTCCGATTTTTTTGGATTTTGTTGAGTATTTTTTTGTAGGATCTATATTTGAGTAAATTTAGATGAAAATAACTTCAATTTTTAGGATTGTGAAAAAAATTTTAGTTGGAAGTGTCAAATTGTAATAAATTTATTTGAAACCAACTTCGATTTTTTTGGATTTTGTCGAGTATTTTTGGTGTAGGATGTATATTTGAGTAAATTTAGATGAAAATAACTTCAATTTCTAGGATTGTGAAAAAAATTTTAGTTGGAAGTGCCAAATTTTAATAAATTTATTTGAAACCAACTTCGATTTTTTTGGATTTTGTCGAGTATTTTTGGTGTAGGATGTATATTTGAGTAAAGTTAGATGAAAATAACTTCAATTTTTAGGATTGTGAAAAAATTTTTAGTTGGAAGTCTCAAATTTTAATAAATTTATTTGAAACCAACTTCGATTTTTTTCGATTTTGTAGAGCATTTTTGTTCTAGGATCTATATTGAGGAAATTTAGATGAAAATAATTTCATTTTTTTGGATTGTGAAAAAATTTTTGGTTCGAAGTGTCAAATTTTAATAAATTTATTTGAAACCTACTTCGATTTTTTTTTATTTTGTTGAGAATTTTTGTTGTAGGATCTATATTTGAGTAAATTTAGATGAAAATAACTTCAATTTTTTGGATTGAGTAAAAAATTTTAGTTGGAAGTGTCAAATTTTAATAAATTTATTATCAACTTCGATTTTTTTGGATTTTGTTGAGTATTTTTTGGTAGGATCTATATTTGAGTAAAGTTAGATGAAAATAACTTCAATTTTTAGGATTGTGAAAAAAATTTTAGTTGCAAGTGTCAAATTTTAATAAATTTATTTGAAATCAACTCCGATTTTTTTCGATTTTGTAGAGTATTTTTGTTCTAGGATCTATATTGAGGAAATTTAGATGAAAATAATTTCATTTTTTTGGATTGTGAAACAATTTTTGGTTCGAAGTGTCAAATTTTAATAAATTTATTTGAAACCTACTTCGATTTTTTTGGATTTTGTCGAGTATTTTTGGTGTACGATGTATATTTGAGTAAATTTAGATGAAAATAACTTCAATTTCTAGGATTGTGAAAAAAATTTTAGTTGGAAGTGTCAAATTTTAATAAATTTATTTGAAACCAACTTCGATTTTTTTGGATTTTGTGGAGTATTTTTGGTGTAGGATGTATATTTGAGTAAATTTAGATGAAAATAACTTCAATTTTTAGGATTGTGAAAAAAATTTTAGTTGGAAGTGTCAAATTATAATAAATTTATTTGAAACCAACTTCGATTTTTTTGGATTTTGTCGAGTATTTTTGGTGTAGGATGTATATTTGAGTAAAGTTAGATGAAAATAACTTCAATTTTTAGGATTGTGAAAAAAATTTTAGTTGCAAGTGTCAAATTTTAATAAATTTATTTGAAATCAACTCCGATTTTTTTGGATTTTGTTGAGTATTTTTTTGTAGGATCTATATTTGAGTAAATTTAGATGAAAATAACTTCAATTTTTAGGATTGTGAAAAAAATTTTAGTTGGAAGTGTCAAATTGTAATAAATTTATTTGAAACCAACTTCGATTTTTTTGGATTTTGTCGAGTATTTTTGGTGTAGGATGTATATTTGAGTAAATTTAGATGAAAATAATTTCAATTTCTAGGATTGTGAAAAAAATTTTAGTTGGAAGTGCCAAATTTTAATAAATTCATTTGAAACCAACTTCGATTTTTTTGGATTTTGTCGAGTATTTTTGGTGTAGGATGTATATTTGAGTAAAGTTAGATGAAAATAACTTCAATTTTTAGGATTGTGAAAAAAATTTTAGTTGGAAGTCTCAAATTTTAATAAATTTATTTGAAACCAACTTCGATTTTTTTCGATTTTGTAGAGCATTTTTGTTCTAGGATCTATATTGAGGAAATTTAGATGAAAATAATTTCATTTTTTTGGATTGTGAAAAAATTTTTGGTTCGAAGTGTCAAATTTTAATAAATTTATTTGAAACCTACTTCGATTTTTTTTTATTTTGTTGAGAATTTTTGTTGTAGGATCTATATTTGAGTAAATTTAGATGAAATTAACTTCAATTTTTTGGATTGAGTAAAAAATTTTAGTTGGAAGTGTCAAATTTTAATAAATTTATTATCAACTTCGATTTTTTTGGATTTTGTTGAGTATTTTTTGGTAGGATCTATATTTGAGTAAATTTAGATGAAAATAACTTCAATTTTTAGAATTGTGAAAAAAATTTTAGTTGGAAGTGTCAAATTTTAATAAATTTATTTGAAACCTACTTCGATTTTTTTGGATTTTGTCGAGTATTTTTGGTGTAGGATGTATATTTGAGTAAAGTTAGATGAAAATAACTTCAATTTTTAGGATTGTGAAAAAAATTTTAGTTGGAAGTCTCAAATTTTAATAAATTTATTTGAAACCAACTTCGATTTTTTTCGATTTTGTAGAGCATTTTTGTTCTAGGATCTATATTGAGGAAATTTAGATGAAAATAATTTCATTTTTTTGGATTGTGAAAAAATTTTTGGTTCGAAGTGTCAAATTTTAATAAATTTATTTGAAACCTACTTCGATTTTTTTTTATTTTGTTGAGAATTTTTGTTGTAGGATCTATATTTGAGTAAATTTAGATGAAAATAACTTCAATTTTTTGGATTGAGTAAAAAATTTTAGTTGGAAGTGTCAAATTTTAATAAATTTATTATCAACTTCGATTTTTTTGGATTTTGTTGAGTATTTTTTGGTAGGATCTATATTTGAGTAAAGTTAGATGAAAATAACTTCAATTTTTAGGATTGTGAAAAAAATTTTAGTTGCAAGTGTCAAATTTTAATAAATTTATTTGAAATCAACTCCGATTTTTTTCGATTTTGTAGAGTATTTTTGTTCTAGGATCTATATTGAGGAAATTTAGATGAAAATAATTTCATTTTTTTGGATTGTGAAACAATTTTTGGTTCGAAGTGTCAAATTTTAATAAATTTATTTGAAACCTACTTCGATTTTTTTGGATTTTGTCGAGTATTTTTGGTGTAGGATGTATATTTGAGTAAATTTAGATGAAAATAACTTCAATTTCTAGGATTGTGAAAAAAATTTTAGTTGGAAGTGTCAAATTTTAATAAATTTATTTGAAACCAACTTCGATTTTTTTGGATTTTGTGGAGTATTTTTGGTGTAGGATGTATATTTGAGTAAATTTAGATGAAAATAACTTCAATTTTTAGGATTGTGAAAAAAATTTTAGTTGGAAGTGTCAAATTATAATAAATTTATTTGAAACCAACTTCGATTTTTTTGGATTTTGTCGAGTATTTTTGGTGTAGGATGTATATTTGAGTAAAGTTAGATGAAAATAACTTCAATTTTTAGGATTGTGAAAAAAATTTTAGTTGCAAGTGTCAAATTTTAATAAATTTATTTGAAATCAACTCCGATTTTTTTGGATTTTGTTGAGTATTTTTTTGTAGGATCTATATTTGAGTAAATTTAGATGAAAATAACTTCAATTTTTAGGATTGTGAAAAAAATTTTAGTTGGAAGTGTCAAATTGTAATAAATTTATTTGAAACCAACTTCGATTTTTTTGGATTTTGTCGAGTATTTTTGGTGTAGGATGTATATTTGAGTAAATTTAGATGAAAATAACTTCAATTTCTAGGATTGTGAAAAAAATTTTAGTTGGAAGTGCCAAATTTTAATAAATTTATTTGAAACCAACTTCGATTTTTTTGGATTTTGTCGAGTATTTTTGGTGTAGGATGTATATTTGAGTAAAGTTAGATGAAAATAACTTCAATTTTTAGGATTGTGAAAAAAATTTTAGTTGGAAGTCTCAAATTTTAATAAATTTATTTGAAACCAACTTCGATTTTTTTCGATTTTGTAGAGCATTTTTGTTCTAGGATCTATATTGAGGAAATTTAGATGAAAATAATTTCATTTTTTTGGATTGTGAAAAAATTTTTGGTTCGAAGTGTCAAATTTTAATAAATTTATTTGAAACCTACTTCGATTTTTTTTTATTTTGTTGAGAATTTTTGTTGTAGGATCTATATTTGAGTAAATTTAGATGAAAATAACTTCAATTTTTTGGATTGAGTAAAAAATTTTAGTTGGAAGTGTCAAATTTTAATAAATTTATTATCAACTTCGATTTTTTTGGATTTTGTTGAGTATTTTTTGGTAGGATCTATATTTGAGTAAAGTTAGATGAAAATAACTTCAATTTTTAGGATTGTGAAAAAAATTTTAGTTGCAAGTGTCAAATTTTAATAAATTTATTTGAAATCAACTCCGATTTTTTTCGATTTTGTAGAGTATTTTTGTTCTAGGATCTATATTGAGGAAATTTAGATGAAAATAATTTCATTTTTTTGGATTGTGAAACAATTTTTGGTTCGAAGTGTCAAATTTTAATAAATTTATTTGAAACCTACTTCGATTTTTTTGGATTTTGTCGAGTATTTTTGGTGTAGGATGTATATTTGAGTAAATTTAGATGAAAATAACTTCAATTTCTAGGATTGTGAAAAAAATTTTAGTTGGAAGTGTCAAATTGTAATAAATTTATTTGAAACCAACTTCGATTTTTTTGGATTTTGTCGAGTATTTTTGGTGTAGGATGTATATTTGAGTAAAGTTAGATGAAAATAACTTCAATTTTTAGGATTGTGAAAAAAATTTTAGTTGGAAGTCTCAAATTTTAATAAATTTATTTGAAACCAACTCCGATTTTTTTGGATTTTGTTGAGTATTTTTTTGTAGGATCTATATTTGAGTAAATTTAGATGAAAATAACTTCAATTTTTAGGATTGTGAAAAAAATTTTAGTTGGAAGTGTCAAATTTTAATAAATTTAATTGAAACCAACTTCGATTTTTTTGGATTTTGTCGAGTATTATTGGTGTAGGATGTATATTTGAGTAAATTTAGATGAAAATAACTTCAATTTTTAGGATTGTGAAAAAAATTTTAGTTGGAAGTGTCAAATTTTAATAAATTTATTTGAAACCAACTTCGATATTTTTGGATTTTGATGAGTATTTTTTTGTAGGATCTATATTTGAGTAAATTTAGAAGAAAATAACTTCAATTTCTAGGATTGTGAAAAAAATTTTAGTTGGAAGTGTCAAATTTTAATAAATTTATTTGAAACCAACTTCGATTTTTTTTTATTTTGTCGAGTATTTTTGTTGTAGGATGTATATTTGAGTAAATTTAGATGAAAATAACGAAAATTTATTGGATTGTGAAAAAAATTTTAGTTGGAAGTGTCAAATTTTAATAAATTTATTTGAAACCTACTTCGATTTTTTTGGATTTTGTCGAGTATTTTTGGTGTAGGATGTATATTTGAGTAAAGTTAGATGAAAATAACTTCAATTTTTAGGATTGTAAAAAAAATTTTAGTTGGAAGTCTCAAATTTTAATAAATTTATTTGAAACCAACTTCGATTTTTTTCGATTTTGGAGAGCATTTTTGTTCTAGGATCTATATTGAGGAAATTTAGATGAAAATAATTTCATTTTTTTGGATTGTGAAAAAATTTTTGGTTCGAAGTGTCAAATTTTATAAAATTTATTTGAAACCTACTTCGATTTTTTTTTATTTTGTTGAGAATTTTTGTTGTAGGATCTATATTTGAGTAAATTTAGATGAAAATAACTTCAATTTTTTGGATTGAGTAAAAAATTTTAGTTGGAAGTGTCAAATTTTAATAAATTTATTATCAACTTCGATTTTTTTGGATTTTGTTGAGTATTTTTTGGTAGGATCTATATTTGAGTAAAGTTAGATGAAAATAACTTCAATTTTTAGGATTGTGAAAAAAATTTTAGTTGCAAGTGTCAAATTTTAATAAATTTATTTGAAATCAACTCCGATTTTTTTGGATTTTGTTGAGTATTTTTTTGTAGGATCTATATTTGAGTAAATTTAGATGAAAATAACTTCAATTTTTAGGATTGTGAAAAAAATTTTAGTTGGAAGTGTCAAATTGTAATAAATTTATTTGAAACCAACTTCGATTTTTTTGGATTTTGTCGAGTATTTTTGGTGTAGGATGTATATTTGAGTAAATTTAGATGAAAATAACTTCAATTTCTAGGATTGTGAAAAAAATTTTAGTTGGAAGTGCCAAATTTTAATAAATTCATTTGAAACCAACTTCGATTTTTTTGGATTTTGTCGAGTATTTTTGGTGTAGGATGTATATTTGAGTAAAGTTAGATGAAAATAACTTCAATTTTTAGGATTGTGAAAAAAATTTTAGTTGGAAGTCTCAAATTTTAATAAATTTATTTGAAACCAACTTCGATTTTTTTCGATTTTGTAGAGCATTTTTGTTCTAGGATCTATATTGAGGAAATTTAGATGAAAATAATTTCATTTTTTTGGATTGTGAAAAAATTTTTGGTTCGAAGTGTCAAATTTTAATAAATTTATTTGAAACCTACTTCGATTTTTTTTTATTTTGTTGAGAATTTTTGTTGTAGGATCTATATTTGAGTAAATTTAGATGAAATTAACTTCAATTTTTTGGATTGAGTAAAAAATTTTAGTTGGAAGTGTCAAATTTTAATAAATTTATTATCAACTTCGATTTTTTTGGATTTTGTTGAGTATTTTTTGGTAGGATCTATATTTGAGTAAATTTAGATGAAAATAACTTCAATTTTTAGAATTGTGAAAAAAATTTTAGTTGGAAGTGTCAAATTTTAATAAATTTATTTGAAACCTACTTCGATTTTTTTGGATTTTGTCGAGTATTTTTGGTGTAGGATGTATATTTGAGTAAAGTTAGATGAAAATAACTTCAATTTTTAGGATTGTGAAAAAAATTTTAGTTGGAAGTCTCAAATTTTAATAAATTTATTTGAAACCAACTTCGATTTTTTTCGATTTTGTAGAGCATTTTTGTTCTAGGATCTATATTGAGGAAATTTAGATGAAAATAATTTCATTTTTTTGGATTGTGAAAAAATTTTTGGTTCGAAGTGTCAAATTTTAATAAATTTATTTGAAACCTACTTCGATTTTTTTTTATTTTGTTGAGAATTTTTGTTGTAGGATCTATATTTGAGTAAATTTAGATGAAAATAACTTCAATTTTTTGGATTGAGTAAAAAATTTTAGTTGGAAGTGTCAAATTTTAATAAATTTATTATCAACTTCGATTTTTTTGGATTTTGTTGAGTATTTTTTGGTAGGATCTATATTTGAGTAAAGTTAGATGAAAATAACTTCAATTTTTAGGATTGTGAAAAAAATTTTAGTTGCAAGTGTCAAATTTTAATAAATTTATTTGAAATCAACTCCGATTTTTTTCGATTTTGTAGAGTATTTTTGTTCTAGGATCTATATTGAGGAAATTTAGATGAAAATAATTTCATTTTTTTGGATTGTGAAACAATTTTTGGTTCGAAGTGTCAAATTTTAATAAATTTATTTGAAACCTACTTCGATTTTTTTGGATTTTGTCGAGTATTTTTGGTGTAGGATGTATATTTGAGTAAATTTAGATGAAAATAACTTCAATTTCTAGGATTGTGAAAAAAATTTTAGTTGGAAGTGTCAAATTGTAATAAATTTATTTGAAACCAACTTCGATTTTTTTGGATTTTGTCGAGTATTTTTGGTGTAGGATGTATATTTGAGTAAAGTTAGATGAAAATAACTTCAATTTTTAGGATTGTGAAAAAAATTTTAGTTGGAAGTCTCAAATTTTAATAAATTTATTTGAAACCAACTCCGATTTTTTTGGATTTTGTTGAGTATTTTTTTGTAGGATCTATATTTGAGTAAATTTAGATGAAAATAACTTCAATTTTTAGGATTGTGAAAAAAATTTTAGTTGGAAGTGTCAAATTTTAATAAATTTAATTGAAACCAACTTCGATTTTTTTGGATTTTGTCGAGTATTATTGGTGTAGGATGTATATTTGAGTAAATTTAGATGAAAATAATTTCATTTTTTTGGATTGTGAAAAAATTTTTGGTTCGAAGTGTCAAATTTTATAAAATTTATTTGAAACCTACTTCGATTTTTTTTTATTTTGTTGAGAATTTTTGTTGTAGGATCTATATTTGAGTAAATTTAGATGAAAATAACTTCAATTTTTTGGATTGAGTAAAAAATTTTAGTTGGAAGTGTCAAATTTTAATAAATTTATTATCAACTTCGATTTTTTTGGATTTTGTTGAGTATTTTTTGGTAGGATCTATATTTGAGTAAAGTTAGATGAAAATAACTTCAATTTTTAGGATTGTGAAAAAAATTTTAGTTGCAAGTGTCAAATTTTAATAAATTTATTTGAAATCAACTCCGATTTTTTTCGATTTTGTAGAGTATTTTTGTTCTAGGATCTATATTGAGGAAATTTAGATGAAAATAATTTCATTTTTTTGGATTGTGAAACAATTTTTGGTTCGAAGTGTCAAATTTTAATAAATTTATTTGAAACCTACTTCGATTTTTTTGGATTTTGTCGAGTATTTTTGGTGTAGGATGTATATTTGAGTAAATTTAGATGAAAATAACTTCAATTTCTAGGATTGTGAAAAAAATTTTAGTTGGAAGTGTCAAATTTTAATAAATTTATTTGAAACCAACTTCGATTTTTTTGGATTTTGTGGAGTATTTTTGGTGTAGGATGTATATTTGAGTAAATTTAGATGAAAATAACTTCAATTTTTAGGATTGTGAAAAAAATTTTAGTTGGAAGTGTCAAATTATAATAAATTTATTTGAAACCAACTTCGATTTTTTTGGATTTTGTCGAGTATTTTTGGTGTAGGATGTATATTTGAGTAAAGTTAGATGAAAATAACTTCAATTTTTAGGATTGTGAAAAAAATTTTAGTTGCAAGTGTCAAATTTTAATAAATTTATTTGAAATCAACTCCGATTTTTTTGGATTTTGTAGAGTATTTTTGTTCTAGGATCTATATTGAGGAAATTTAGATGAAAATAATTTCATTTTTTTGGATTGTGAAACAATTTTTGGTTCGAAGTGTCAAATTTTAATAAATTTATTTGAAACCTACTTCGATTTTTTTGGATTTTGTCGAGTATTTTTGGTGTAGGATGTATATTTGAGTAAATTTAGATGAAAATAACTTCAATTTCTAGGATTGTGAAAAAAATTTTAGTTGGAAGTGTCAAATTTTAATAAATTTATTTGAAACCAACTTCGATTTTTTTGGATTTTGTGGAGTATTTTTGGTGTAGGATGTATATTTGAGTAAATTTAGATGAAAATAACTTCAATTTTTAGGATTGTGAAAAAAATTTTAGTTGGAAGTGTCAAATTATAATAAATTTATTTGAAACCAACTTCGATTTTTTTGGATTTTGTCGAGTATTTTTGGTGTAGGATGTATATTTGAGTAAAGTTAGATGAAAATAACTTCAATTTTTAGGATTGTGAAAAAAATTTTAGTTGCAAGTGTCAAATTTTAATAAATTTATTTGAAATCAACTCCGATTTTTTTGGATTTTGTTGAGTATTTTTTTGTAGGATCTATATTTGAGTAAATTTAGATGAAAATAACTTCAATTTTTAGGATTGTGAAAAAAATTTTAGTTGGAAGTGTCAAATTGTAATAAATTTATTTGAAACCAACTTCGATTTTTTTGGATTTTGTCGAGTATTTTTGGTGTAGGATGTATATTTGAGTAAATTTAGATGAAAATAACTTCAATTTCTAGGATTGTGAAAAAAATTTTAGTTGGAAGTGCCAAATTTTAATAAATTCATTTGAAACCAACTTCGATTTTTTTGGATTTTGTCGAGTATTTTTGGTGTAAGATGTATATTTGAGTAAAGTTAGATGAAAATAACTTCAATTTTTAGGATTGTGAAAAAAATTTTAGTTGGAAGTCTCAAATTTTAATAAATTTATTTGAAACCAACTTCGATTTTTTTCGATTTTGTAGAGCATTTTTGTTCTAGGATCTATATTGAGGAAATTTAGATGAAAATAATTTCATTTTTTTGGATTGTGAAAAAATTTTTGGTTCGAAGTGTCAAATTTTAATAAATTTATTTGAAACCTACTTCGATTTTTTTTTATTTTGTTGAGAATTTTTGTTGTAGGATCTATATTTGAGTAAATTTAGATGAAAATAACTTCAATTTTTTGGATTGAGTAAAAAATTTTAGTTGGAAGTGTCAAATTTTAATAAATTTATTATCAACTTCGATTTTTTTGGATTTTGTTGAGTATTTTTTGGTAGGATCTATATTTGAGTAAAGTTAGATGAAAATAACTTCAATTTTTAGGATTGTGAAAAAAATTTTAGTTGCAAGTGTCAAATTTTAATAAATTTATTTGAAATCAACTCCGATTTTTTTCGATTTTGTAGAGTATTTTTGTTCTAGGATCTATATTGAGGAAATTTAGATGAAAATAATTTCATTTTTTTGGATTGTGAAACAATTTTTGGTTCGAAGTGTCAAATTTTAATAAATTTATTTGAAACCTACTTCGATTTTTTTGGATTTTGTCGAGTATTTTTGGTGTAGGATGTATATTTGAGTAAATTTAGATGAAAATAACTTCAATTTCTAGGATTGTGAAAAAAATTTTAGTTGGAAGTGTCAAATTGTAATAAATTTATTTGAAACCAACTTCGATTTTTTTGGATTTTGTCGAGTATTTTTGGTGTAGGATGTATATTTGAGTAAAGTTAGATGAAAATAACTTCAATTTTTAGGATTGTGAAAAAAATTTTAGTTGGAAGTCTCAAATTTTAATAAATTTATTTGAAACCAACTCCGATTTTTTTGGATTTTGTTGAGTATTTTTTTGTAGGATCTATATTTGAGTAAATTTAGATGAAAATAACTTCAATTTTTAGGATTGTGAAAAAAATTTTAGTTGGAAGTGTCAAATTTTAATAAATTTAATTGAAACCAACTTCGATTTTTTTGGATTTTGTCGAGTATTATTGGTGTAGGATGTATATTTGAGTAAATTTAGATGAAAATAATTTCATTTTTTTGGATTGTGAAAAAATTTTTGGTTCGAAGTGTCAAATTTTATAAAATTTATTTGAAACCTACTTCGATTTTTTTTTATTTTGTTGAGAATTTTTGTTGTAGGATCTATATTTGAGTAAATTTAGATGAAAATAACTTCAATTTTTTGGATTGAGTAAAAAATTTTAGTTGGAAGTGTCAAATTTTAATAAATTTATTATCAACTTCGATTTTTTTGGATTTTGTTGAGTATTTTTTGGTAGGATCTATATTTGAGTAAAGTTAGATGAAAATAACTTCAATTTTTAGGATTGTGAAAAAAATTTTAGTTGCAAGTGTCAAATTTTAATAAATTTATTTGAAATCAACTCCGATTTTTTTGGATTTTGTTGAGTATTTTTTTGTAGGATCTATATTTGAGTAAATTTAGATGAAAATAACTTCAATTTTTAGGATTGTGAAAAAAATTTTAGTTGGAAGTGTCAAATTGTAATAAATTTATTTGAAACCAACTTCGATTTTTTTGGATTTTGTCGAGTATTTTTGGTGTAGGATGTATATTTGAGTAAATTTAGATGAAAATAACTTCAATTTCTAGGATTGTGAAAAAAATTTTAGTTGGAAGTGCCAAATTTTAATAAATTCATTTGAAACCAACTTCGATTTTTTTGGATTTTGTCGAGTATTTTTGGTGTAGGATGTATATTTGAGTAAAGTTAGATGAAAATAACTTCAATTTTTAGGATTGTGAAAAAAATTTTAGTTGGAAGTCTCAAATTTTAATAAATTTATTTGAAACCAACTTCGATTTTTTTGGATTTTGTGGAGTATTTTTGGTGTAGGATGTATATTTGAGTAAATTTAGATGAAAATAACTTCAATTTTTAGGATTGTGAAAAAAATTTTAGTTGGAAGTGTCAAATTATAATAAATTTATTTGAAACCAACTTCGATTTTTTTGGATTTTGTCGAGTATTTTTGGTGTAGGATGTATATTTGAGTAAAGTTAGATGAAAATAACTTCAATTTTTAGGATTGTGAAAAAAATTTTAGTTGCAAGTGTCAAATTTTAATAAATTTATTTGAAATCAACTCCGATTTTTTTGGATTTTGTTGAGTATTTTTTTGTAGGATCTATATTTGAGTAAATTTAGATGAAAATAACTTCAATTTTTAGGATTGTGAAAAAAATTTTAGTTGGAAGTGTCAAATTGTAATAAATTTATTTGAAACCAACTTCGATTTTTTTGGATTTTGTCGAGTATTTTTGGTGTAGGATGTATATTTGAGTAAATTTAGATGAAAATAACTTCAATTTCTAGGATTGTGAAAAAAATTTTAGTTGGAAGTGCCAAATTTTAATAAATTCATTTGAAACCAACTTCGATTTTTTTGGATTTTGTCGAGTATTTTTGGTGTAAGATGTATATTTGAGTAAAGTTAGATGAAAATAACTTCAATTTTTAGGATTGTGAAAAAAATTTTAGTTGGAAGTCTCAAATTTTAATAAATTTATTTGAAACCAACTTCGATTTTTTTCGATTTTGTAGAGCATTTTTGTTCTAGGATCTATATTGAGGAAATTTAGATGAAAATAATTTCATTTTTTTGGATTGTGAAAAAATTTTTGGTTCGAAGTGTCAAATTTTAATAAATTTATTTGAAACCTACTTCGATTTTTTTTTATTTTGTTGAGAATTTTTGTTGTAGGATCTATATTTGAGTAAATTTAGATGAAAATAACTTCAATTTTTTGGATTGAGTAAAAAATTTTAGTTGGAAGTGTCAAATTTTAATAAATTTATTATCAACTTCGATTTTTTTGGATTTTGTTGAGTATTTTTTGGTAGGATCTATATTTGAGTAAAGTTAGATGAAAATAACTTCAATTTTTAGGATTGTGAAAAAAATTTTAGTTGCAAGTGTCAAATTTTAATAAATTTATTTGAAATCAACTCCGATTTTTTTCGATTTTGTAGAGTATTTTTGTTCTAGGATCTATATTGAGGAAATTTAGATGAAAATAATTTCATTTTTTTGGATTGTGAAACAATTTTTGGTTCGAAGTGTCAAATTTTAATAAATTTATTTGAAACCTACTTCGATTTTTTTGGATTTTGTCGAGTATTTTTGGTGTAGGATGTATATTTGAGTAAATTTAGATGAAAATAACTTCAATTTCTAGGATTGTGAAAAAAATTTTAGTTGGAAGTGTCAAATTGTAATAAATTTATTTGAAACCAACTTCGATTTTTTTGGATTTTGTCGAGTATTTTTGGTGTAGGATGTATATTTGAGTAAAGTTAGATGAAAATAACTTCAATTTTTAGGATTGTGAAAAAAATTTTAGTTGGAAGTCTCAAATTTTAATAAATTTATTTGAAACCAACTCCGATTTTTTTGGATTTTGTTGAGTATTTTTTTGTAGGATCTATATTTGAGTAAATTTAGATGAAAATAACTTCAATTTTTAGGATTGTGAAAAAAATTTTAGTTGGAAGTGTCAAATTTTAATAAATTTAATTGAAACCAACTTCGATTTTTTTGGATTTTGTCGAGTATTATTGGTGTAGGATGTATATTTGAGTAAATTTAGATGAAAATAATTTCATTTTTTTGGATTGTGAAAAAATTTTTGGTTCGAAGTGTCAAATTTTATAAAATTTATTTGAAACCTACTTCGATTTTTTTTTATTTTGTTGAGAATTTTTGTTGTAGGATCTATATTTGAGTAAATTTAGATGAAAATAACTTCAATTTTTTGGATTGAGTAAAAAATTTTAGTTGGAAGTGTCAAATTTTAATAAATTTATTATCAACTTCGATTTTTTTGGATTTTGTTGAGTATTTTTTGGTAGGATCTATATTTGAGTAAAGTTAGATGAAAATAACTTCAATTTTTAGGATTGTGAAAAAAATTTTAGTTGCAAGTGTCAAATTTTAATAAATTTATTTGAAATCAACTCCGATTTTTTTGGATTTTGTTGAGTATTTTTTTGTAGGATCTATATTTGAGTAAATTTAGATGAAAATAACTTCAATTTTTAGGATTGTGAAAAAAATTTTAGTTGGAAGTGTCAAATTGTAATAAATTTATTTGAAACCAACTTCGATTTTTTTGGATTTTGTCGAGTATTTTTGGTGTAGGATGTATATTTGAGTAAATTTAGATGAAAATAACTTCAATTTCTAGGATTGTGAAAAAAATTTTAGTTGGAAGTGCCAAATTTTAATAAATTCATTTGAAACCAACTTCGATTTTTTTGGATTTTGTCGAGTATTTTTGGTGTAGGATGTATATTTGAGTAAAGTTAGATGAAAATAACTTCAATTTTTAGGATTGTGAAAAAAATTTTAGTTGGAAGTCTCAAATTTTAATAAATTTATTTGAAACCAACTTCGATTTTTTTCGATTTTGTAGAGCATTTTTGTTCTAGGATCTATATTGAGGAAATTTAGATGAAAATAATTTCATTTTTTTGGATTGTGAAAAAATTTTTGGTTCGAAGTGTCAAATTTTAATAAATTTATTTGAAACCTACTTCGATTTTTTTTTATTTTGTTGAGAATTTTTGTTGTAGGATCTATATTTGAGTAAATTTAGATGAAATTAACTTCAATTTTTTGGATTGAGTAAAAAATTTTAGTTGGAAGTGTCAAATTTTAATAAATTTATTATCAACTTCGATTTTTTTGGATTTTGTTGAGTATTTTTTGGTAGGATCTATATTTGAGTAAATTTAGATGAAAATAACTTCAATTTTTAGAATTGTGAAAAAAATTTTAGTTGGAAGTGTCAAATTTTAATAAATTTATTTGAAACCTACTTCGATTTTTTTGGATTTTGTCGAGTATTTTTGGTGTAGGATGTATATTTGAGTAAAGTTAGATGAAAATAACTTCAATTTTTAGGATTGTGAAAAAAATTTTAGTTGGAAGTCTCAAATTTTAATAAATTTATTTGAAACCAACTTCGATTTTTTTCGATTTTGTAGAGCATTTTTGTTCTAGGATCTATATTGAGGAAATTTAGATGAAAATAATTTCATTTTTTTGGATTGTGAAAAAATTTTTGGTTCGAAGTGTCAAATTTTAATAAATTTATTTGAAACCTACTTCGATTTTTTTTTATTTTGTTGAGAATTTTTGTTGTAGGATCTATATTTGAGTAAATTTAGATGAAAATAACTTCAATTTTTTGGATTGAGTAAAAAATTTTAGTTGGAAGTGTCAAATTTTAATAAATTTATTATCAACTTCGATTTTTTTGGATTTTGTTGAGTATTTTTTGGTAGGATCTATATTTGAGTAAAGTTAGATGAAAATAACTTCAATTTTTAGGATTGTGAAAAAAATTTTAGTTGCAAGTGTCAAATTTTAATAAATTTATTTGAAATCAACTCCGATTTTTTTCGATTTTGTAGAGTATTTTTGTTCTAGGATCTATATTGAGGAAATTTAGATGAAAATAATTTCATTTTTTTGGATTGTGAAACAATTTTTGGTTCGAAGTGTCAAATTTTAATAAATTTATTTGAAACCTACTTCGATTTTTTTGGATTTTGTCGAGTATTTTTGGTGTAGGATGTATATTTGAGTAAATTTAGATGAAAATAACTTCAATTTCTAGGATTGTGAAAAAAATTTTAGTTGGAAGTGTCAAATTTTAATAAATTTATTTGAAACCAACTTCGATTTTTTTGGATTTTGTGGAGTATTTTTGGTGTAGGATGTATATTTGAGTAAATTTAGATGAAAATAACTTCAATTTTTAGGATTGTGAAAAAAATTTTAGTTGGAAGTGTCAAATTATAATAAATTTATTTGAAACCAACTTCGATTTTTTTGGATTTTGTCGAGTATTTTTGGTGTAGGATGTATATTTGAGTAAAGTTAGATGAAAATAACTTCAATTTTTACGATTGTGAAAAAAATTTTAGTTGCAAGTGTCAAATTTTAATAAATTTATTTGAAATCAACTCCGATTTTTTTGGATTTTGTAGAGTATTTTTGTTCTAGGATCTATATTGAGGAAATTTAGATGAAAATAATTTCATTTTTTTGGATTGTGAAACAATTTTTGGTTCGAAGTGTCAAATTTTAATAAATTTATTTGAAACCTACTTCGATTTTTTTGGATTTTGTCGAGTATTTTTGGTGTAGGATGTATATTTGAGTAAATTTAGATGAAAATAACTTCAATTTCTAGGATTGTGAAAAAAATTTTAGTTGGAAGTGTCAAATTTTAATAAATTTATTTGAAACCAACTTCGATTTTTTTGGATTTTGTGGAGTATTTTTGGTGTAGGATGTATATTTGAGTAAATTTAGATGAAAATAACTTCAATTTTTAGGATTGTGAAAAAAATTTTAGTTGGAAGTGTCAAATTATAATAAATTTATTTGAAACCAACTTCGATTTTTTTGGATTTTGTCGAGTATTTTTGGTGTAGGATGTATATTTGAGTAAAGTTAGATGAAAATAACTTCAATTTTTAGGATTGTGAAAAAAATTTTAGTTGCAAGTGTCAAATTTTAATAAATTTATTTGAAATCAACTCCGATTTTTTTGGATTTTGTTGAGTATTTTTTTGTAGGATCTATATTTGAGTAAATTTAGATGAAAATAACTTCAATTTTTAGGATTGTGAAAAAAATTTTAGTTGGAAGTGTCAAATTGTAATAAATTTATTTGAAACCAACTTCGATTTTTTTGGATTTTGTCGAGTATTTTTGGTGTAGGATGTATATTTGAGTAAATTTAGATGAAAATAACTTCAATTTCTAGGATTGTGAAAAAAATTTTAGTTGGAAGTGCCAAATTTTAATAAATTCATTTGAAACCAACTTCGATTTTTTTGGATTTTGTCGAGTATTTTTGGTGTAGGATGTATATTTGAGTAAAGTTAGATGAAAATAACTTCAATTTTTAGGATTGTGAAAAAAATTTTAGTTGGAAGTCTCAAATTTTAATAAATTTATTTGAAACCAACTTCGATTTTTTTCGATTTTGTAGAGCATTTTTGTTCTAGGATCTATATTGAGGAAATTTAGATGAAAATAATTTCATTTTTTTGGATTGTGAAAAAATTTTTGGTTCGAAGTGTCAAATTTTAATAAATTTATTTGAAACCTACTTCGATTTTTTTTTATTTTGTTGAGAATTTTTGTTGTAGGATCTATATTTGAGTAAATTTAGATGAAATTAACTTCAATTTTTTGGATTGAGTAAAAAATTTTAGTTGGAAGTGTCAAATTTTAATAAATTTATTATCAACTTCGATTTTTTTGGATTTTGTTGAGTATTTTTGGTGTAGGATGTATATTTGAGTAAATTTAGATGAAAATAACTTCAATTTCTAGGATTGTGAAAAAAATTTTAGTTGGAAGTGCCAAATTTTAATAAATTCATTTGAAACCAACTTCGATTTTTTTGGATTTTGTCGAGTATTTTTGGTGTAGGATGTATATTTGAGTAAAGTTAGATGAAAATAACTTCAATTTTTAGGATTGTGAAAAAAATTTTAGTTGGAAGTCTCAAATTTTAATAAATTTATTTGAAACCAACTTCGATTTTTTTCGATTTTGTAGAGCATTTTTGTTCTAGGATCTATATTGAGGAAATTTAGATGAAAATAATTTCATTTTTTTGGATTGTGAAAAAATTTTTGGTTCGAAGTGTCAAATTTTAATAAATTTATTTGAAACCTACTTCGATTTTTTTTTATTTTGTTGAGAATTTTTGTTGTAGGATCTATATTTGAGTAAATTTAGATGAAATTAACTTCAATTTTTTGGATTGAGTAAAAAATTTTAGTTGGAAGTGTCAAATTTTAATAAATTTATTATCAACTTCGATTTTTTTGGATTTTGTTGAGTATTTTTTGGTAGGATCTATATTTGAGTAAATTTAGATGAAAATAACTTCAATTTTTAGAATTGTGAAAAAAATTTTAGTTGGAAGTGTCAAATTTTAATAAATTTATTTGAAACCTACTTCGATTTTTTTGGATTTTGTCGAGTATTTTTGGTGTAGCATGTATATTTGAGTAAAGTTAGATGAAAATAACTTCAATTTTTAGGATTGTGAAAAAAATTTTAGTTGGAAGTCTCAAATTTTAATAAATTTATTTGAAACCAACTTCGATTTTTTTCGATTTTGTAGAGCATTTTTGTTCTAGGATCTATATTGAGGAAATTTAGATGAAAATAATTTCATTTTTTTGGATTGTGAAAAAATTTTTGGTTCGAAGTGTCAAATTTTAATAAATTTATTTGAAACCTACTTCGATTTTTTTTTATTTTGTTGAGAATTTTTGTTGTAGGATCTATATTTGAGTAAATTTAGATGAAAATAACTTCAATTTTTTGGATTGAGTAAAAAATTTTAGTTGGAAGTGTCAAATTTTAATAAATTTATTATCAACTTCGATTTTTTTGGATTTTGTTGAGTATTTTTTGGTAGGATCTATATTTGAGTAAAGTTAGATGAAAATAACTTCAATTTTTAGGATTGTGAAAAAAATTTTAGTTGCAAGTGTCAAATTTTAATAAATTTATTTGAAATCAACTCCGATTTTTTTCGATTTTGTAGAGTATTTTTGTTCTAGGATCTATATTGAGGAAATTTAGATGAAAATAATTTCATTTTTTTGGATTGTGAAACAATTTTTGGTTCGAAGTGTCAAATTTTAATAAATTTATTTGAAACCTACTTCGATTTTTTTGGATTTTGTCGAGTATTTTTGGTGTAGGATGTATATTTGAGTAAAGTTAGATGAAAATAACTTCAATTTCTAGGATTGTGAAAAAAATTTTAGTTGGAAGTGTCAAATTTTAATAAATTTATTTGAAACCAACTTCGATTTTTTTGGATTTTGTGGAGTATTTTTGGTGTAGGATGTATATTTGAGTAAATTTAGATGAAAATAACTTCAATTTTTAGGATTGTGAAAAAAATTTTAGTTGGAAGTGTCAAATTATAATAAATTTATTTGAAACCAACTTCGATTTTTTTGGATTTTGTCGAGTATTTTTGGTGTAGGATGTATATTTGAGTAAAGTTAGATGAAAATAACTTCAATTTTTAGGATTGTGAAAAAAATTTTAGTTGCAAGTGTCAAATTTTAATAAATTTATTTGAAATCAACTCCGATTTTTTTGGATTTTGTTGAGTATTTTTTTGTAGGATCTATATTTGAGTAAATTTAGATGAAAATAACTTCAATTTTTAGGATTGTGAAAAAAATTTTAGTTGGAAGTGTCAAATTGTAATAAATTTATTTGAAACCAACTTCGATTTTTTTGGATTTTGTCGAGTATTTTTGGTGTAGGATGTATATTTGAGTAAATTTAGATGAAAATAACTTCAATTTCTAGGATTGTGAAAAAAATTTTAGTTGGAAGTGCCAAATTTTAATAAATTTATTTGAAACCAACTTCGATTTTTTTGGATTTTGTCGAGTATTTTTGGTGTAGGATGTATATTTGAGTAAAGTTAGATGAAAATAACTTCAATTTTTAGGATTGTGAAAAAAATTTTAGTTGGAAGTCTCAAATTTTAATAAATTTATTTGAAACCAACT
Organism: Andrena praecox; assembly: GCA_963932275.1. Classification (NCBI taxonomy): domain Eukaryota; kingdom Metazoa; phylum Arthropoda; class Insecta; order Hymenoptera; family Andrenidae; genus Andrena; species Andrena praecox. The sequence continues at coordinate 23,669,237 of OZ010730.1, forward strand.
TCGATTTTTTTCGATTTTGTAGAGCATATTTGTTCTAGGATCTATATTGAGGAAATTTAGATGAAAATAATTTCATTTTTTTGGATTGTGAAAAAATTTTTGGTTCGAAGTGTCAAATTTTAATAAATTTATTTGAAACCTACTTCGATTTTTTTTTATTTTGTTGAGAATTTTTGTTGTAGGATCTATATTTGAGTAAATTTAGATGAAAATAACTTCAATTTTTTGGATTGAGTAAAAAATTTTAGTTGGAAGTGTCAAATTTTAATAAATTTATTATCAACTTCGATTTTTTTTGATTTTGTTGAGTATTTTTTGGTAGGATCTATATTTGAGTAAATTTAGATGAAAATAACTTCAATTTTTAGAATTGTGAAAAAAATTTTAGTTGGAAGTGTCAAATTTTAATAAATTTATTTGAAACCTACTTCGATTTTTTTGGATTTTGTCGAGTATTTTTGGTGTAGGATGTATACAGGGTGTCCCAAAAATGTCGCGTTTCCTTCAAAGGGGTGACTCAGGGGGTGATTTGAAACAACTTTTTCCTTAGCGAAAATATTGTCCGAAGCTTCGTTAAGGAGATATTAAGCAAAAACCCCGACCAATCAGAGCGCGCGCCTTCCGCCTGAGTTCCCGCGGTAGCGTTGGCTACGAGGTAGGCGACCGCGCTTGTGGTACGAACGTACGAACAAGCAAGTCGTCATGCATCGAAGGAAACCGCGTTACACATTTTTTTTTTAAAGCAGAATCTTAAATAAGAATAATTTGAAGTGAGAGGACAAGAAGTACGTAAATTTCGTTTTTAAATAAAGCATAAACGAACAGCTAACGTAACAGAAAATGTACGACAAGTGCTCGTAATTCGTTATTGAGGTAAAAATCCGTAGTTTAAGAACGGCCAACACAACTAAATTTAAAAAATAATATTAGGTGTATGAATAAATTCTTTCCGACTGGAATTTCTATCGCGGTGGTATTCAGAAGCTGCCAGAAAAATGGCAAAAGGTAATGAACAATAATGGAAATTATTGCGATGATCGAGTTGTTTTCATATTTTTTAAATCGAACTGTTATTGTACCCTAAAATCGGAAAGAATTTATTTTCACACCTAATAATCACCAATAAATTAAATAAAACTCACCCTTTCGGACATTCCTTTCCTTGCTTTCCTTCCCTTTTCGGAAACCTGTGTCACTGGATCACTGTACCGATCCTGGTTATCGGTGGACGAAAAGATTTATGGTTAGGTAGCGCCCAATGCTCAGCTGATCACAGTGCGTCCGGGTTAATGTACCGAATATTCACTTCACTACATGGCTACTAACACTGATCACTGAATTTATTTTTCACGGAACGTGTTGTTCCTACGTTATAAAAATTGGTGGCTGCGAAAGGGGCCGATTACTGTTAATTACTGGGACGAGAATACTACTATTACCCGGCGAAAAGAAAACTCGTGGCAGACTGTCTCGGGCTGTGCAGTCCGCTGCTGTGCAGCGATCAAATACGGATCCGACCGACGATCGTCAAAACAAAAGCGTAGGCTACGCTTGGTCAAATCGCTCTATCCCACTCGATCTCGTGTTTCGTTCGATCTCTTCGTCGCGCGGTGTGACAATGTATGTGGCAACTTCAGCCAATAACCAAAATACGTGTGCCCCGTCTGTAAAAGTGTGCCCAAATAGGTGACTCGACCAATCGTCACAGCAGCGGACTGCACAGCCCGAGACAGTCTGCCACGAGTTTTCTTTTCGCCGGGTAATAGTAGTAATCTCGTCCCAGTAATTAACAGTAATCGGCCCCTTTCGCAGCCACCAATTTTTATAACGTAGGAACAACACGTTCCGTGAAAAATAAATTCAGTGATCAGTGTTAGTAGCCGTGCAGTGAAGTGAATATTCGGTACATTAACCCGGACGCAGTGTGATCAGCTGAGAACTGGGCGCTACCCAACCATAAATCTTTTCGTCCACCGATAACCAGGATCGGTACAGTGACCCAGTGACACAGGTTTCCGGAAAGGGAAGGAAAGCAAGGAAAGGAATGTCCGAAAGGGTGAGTTTTCTTTAATTTATTGGTGATTATTAGGTGTGAAAATAAATTCTTTCCGATTTTAGGGTACAATAGCAGTTCGATTTAAAAAATATGAAAACAACTCGATCATCGCAATAATTTCCATGCTTCTGAATACCATCGCGATAGAAATTCCAGTCGGAAAGAATTTATTCATACACCTAATATTATTTTTTAAATTTAGTTGTGTTGGCCGTTCTTAACCTACGGATTTTTACCTCAATAACGAATTACGATCACTTGTCGTACATTTTCTGTTACGTTAGCTGTTCGTTTATGCCTTATTTAAAAACGAAATTTACGTACTTCTTGTCCTCTCACTTCAAATTATTCTTATTTAAGATTCTGCTTTAAAAAAAAAATGTGTAACGCGGTTTCCTTCGATGCATGCCGACTTGCTTGTTCGTACGTTCGTAGCACAAGCGCGGTCGCCTACCTCGTAGCCAACGCTACCGCGGGAACTCAGGCGGAAGGCGCGCGCTCTGATTGGTCGGGGTTTTTGCTTAATATCTCCTTAACGAAGCTTCGGACAATATTTTCGCTAAGGAAAAAGTTGTTTCAAATCACCCCCTGAGTCACCCCTTTCAAGGAAACGCGACATTTTTGGGACACCCTGTATTTGAGTAAATTAAGATGAAAATAACTTCAATTTTTAGGATTGTGAAAAAAATTTTAGTTGGAAGTGTCAAATTTTAATAAATTTATTTGAAACCAACTTCGATTTTTTTGGATTTTGTCGAGTATTTTTGGTGTAGGATGTATATTTGAGTAAATTAAGATGAAAATAACTTCAATTTTTAGGATTGTGAAAAAAATTTTAGTTGGAAGTGTCAAATTTTAATAAATTTATTTGAAATCATCTCCGATTTTTTTGGATTTTGTTGAGTATTTTTTTGTAGGATTTATATTTGAGTAAATTTAGATGAAAATAAATTCAATGCTAGGATTGTGAAAAAAATTTTAGTTGGAAGTGTCAAATTTTAATAAATTTATTTGAAACCTACTTCGATTTTTTTGGATTTTGTCGAGTATTTTTGGTGTAGGATGTATATTTGAGTAAATTAAGATGAAAATAACTTCAATTTTTAGGATTGTGAAAAAAATTTTAGTTGGAAGTGTCAAATTTTAATAAATTTATTTGAAACCAACTTCGATTTTTTTGGATTTTGTCGAGTATTTTTTGGTGTAGGATGTATATTTGAGTAAATTTAGATGAAAATAACTTCAATTTCTAGGATTGTGAAAAAAATTTTAGTTGGAAGTGCCAAATTTTAATAAATTTATTTGAAACCAACTTCGATTTTTTTTTATTTTGTCGAGTATTTTTGTTGTAGGATGTATATTTGAGTACATTTAGATGAAAATAACGACCATTTTTTGGATTGTGAAGAAAATTTTAGTTGGAAGTGTCAAATTTTAATAAATTTATTTGAAACCAACTCCGATTTTTTTGGATTTTGTGGAGTATTTTTAGTGTAGGATGTATATTTGAGTAAATTTAGATGAAAATAACTTCAATTTCTAGGATTGTGAAAAAAATTTTAGTTGGAAGTGCCAAATTTTAATAAATTTATTTGAAACCTACTTCGATTTTTTTGGATTTTGTCGAGTATTTTTGGTGTAGGATGTATATTTGAGTAAAGTTAGATGAAAATAACTTCAATTTTTAGGATTGTGAAAAAAATTTTAGTTGGAAGTCTCAAATTTTAATAAATTTATTTGAAACCAACTCCGATTTTTTTGGATTTTGTTGAGTATTTTTTTGTAGGATCTATATTTGAGTAAATTTAGATGAAAATAACTTCAATTTTTAGGATTGTGAAAAAAATTTTAGTTGGAAGTGTCAAATTTTAATAAATTTATTTGAAACCAACTTCGATTTTTTTGGATTTTGTCGAGTATTTTTGTAGGATCTATATTTGAGTAAATTTAGATGAAAATAACTTCAATTTCTAGGATTGTGAAAAAAATTTTAGTTGGAAGTGCCAAATTTTAATAAATTTATTTGAAACCTACTTCGATTTTTTTGGATTTTGTCGAGTATTTTTGGTGTAGGATGTATATTTGAGTAAATTAAGATGAAAATAACTTCAATTTTTAGGATTGTGAAAAAAATTTTAGTTGGAAGTGTCAAATTTTAATAAATTTATTTGAAACCAACTTCGATTTTTTTGGATTTTGTCGAGTATTTTTGTTGTAGGATGTATATTTGAGTACATTTAGATGAAAATAACGACCATTTTTTGGATTGTGAAAAATATTTTAGTTGGAAGTGTCAAATGTTAATAAATTTATTTGAAATCAACTTCGATTTTTTTGGATTTTGTTGAGTATTTTTGTTGTAGGATCTATATTTGAGTAAATTTAGATGAAAATAACTTCAATTTTTTGGATTGAGTAAAAAATTTTAGTTGGAAGTGTCAAATTTTAATAAATTTATTTGAAATCAACTGCGATTTTTTTGGATTTTGTTGAGTATTTTTTGGTAGGATCTATATTTGAGTAAATTTAGATGAAAATAACTTCAATTTTTAGGATTGTGAAAAAAATTTTAGTTGGAAGTGTCAAATTTTAATAAATTTATTTGAAACCTACTTCGATTTTTTTGGATTTTGTCGAGTATTTTTGGTGTAGGATGTATATTTGAGTAAATTTAGATGAAAATAACTTCAATTTTTAGGATTGTGAAAAAAATTTTAGTTGCAAGTGTCAAATTTTAATAAATTTATTTGAAATCACCTCCGATTTTTTTGGATTTTGTTGAGTATTTTTTGGTAGGATCTATATTTGAGTAAATTTAGATGAAAATAACTTCAATTTTTAGGATTGTGAAAAAAATTTTAGTTGCAAGTGTCAAATTTTAATAAATTTATTTGATATCAACTTCGATTTTTTTGGATTTTGTCGAGTATTTTTGGTGTAGGAATTATATTTGAGTAAATTTAGATGAAAATAACTTCAATTTTTAGGATTGTGAAAAAAATTTTAGTTGCAAGTGTCAAATTTTAATAAATTTATTTGAAATCAACTCCGATTTTTTTCGATTTTGTAGAGTATTTTTGTTCTAGGATCTATATTGAGGAAATTTAGATGAAAATAATTTCATTTTTTTGGATTGTGAAACAATTTTTGGTTCGAAGTGTCAAATTTTAATAAATTTATTTGAAACCTACTTCGATTTTTTTGGATTTTGTCGAGTATTTTTGGTGTAGGATGTATATTTGAGTAAAGTTAGATGAAAATAACTTCAATTTTTAGGATTGTGAAAAAAATTTTAGTTGGAAGTGTCAAATTTTAATAAATTTATTTGAAACCAACTTCGATTTTTTTGGATTTTGTCGAGTATTTTTGTAGGATCTATATTTGAGTAAATTTAGATGAAAATAACTTCAATTTCTAGGATTGTGAAAAAAATTTTAGTTGGAAGTGCCAAATTTAAATAAATTTATTTGAAACCTACTTCGATTTTTTTGGATTTTGTCGAGTATTTTTGGTGTAGGATGTATATTTGAGTAAATTAAGATGAAAATAACTTCAATTTTTAGGATTGTGAAAAAAATTTTAGTTGGAAGTGTCAAATTTTAATAAATTTATTTGAAACCAACTTCGATTTTTTTGGATTTTGTCGAGTATTTTTGTTGTAGGATGTATATTTGAGTACATTTAGATGAAAATAACGACCATTTTTTGGATTGTGAAAAATATTTTAGTTGGAAGTGTCAAATGTTAATAAATTTATTTGAAATCAACTTCGATTTTTTTGGATTTTGTTGAGTATTTTTGTTGTAGGATCTATATTTGAGTAAATTTAGATGAAAATAACTTCAATTTTTTGGATTGAGTAAAAAATTTTAGTTGGAAGTGTCAAATTTTAATAAATTTATTTGAAATCAACTGCGATTTTTTTGGATTTTGTTGAGTATTTTTTGGTAGGATCTATATTTGAGTAAATTTAGATGAAAATAACTTCAATTTTTAGGATTGTGAAAAAAATTTTAGTTGGAAGTGTCAAATTTTAATAAATTTATTTGAAACCTACTTCGATTTTTTTGGATTTTGTCGAGTATTTTTGGTGTAGGATGTATATTTGAGTAAATTTAGATGAAAATAACTTCAATTTTTAGGATTGTGAAAAAAATTTTAGTTGGAAGTGTCAAATTTTAATAAATTTATTTGAAACCAACTTCGATTTTTTTGGATTTTGTGGAGTATTTTTGGTGTAGGATGTATATTTGAGTAAATTTAGATGAAAATAACTTCAATTTTTAGGATTGTGAAAAAAATTTTAGTTGGAAGTGTCAAATTATAATAAATTTATTTGAAACCAACTTCGATTTTTTTGGATTTTGTCGAGTATTTTTGGTGTAGGATGTATATTTGAGTAAAGTTAGATGAAAATAACTTCAATTTTTAGGATTGTGAAAAAAATTTTAGTTGCAAGTGTCAAATTTTAATAAATTTATTTGAAATCAACTCCGATTTTTTTGGATTTTGTTGAGTATTTTTTTGTAGGATCTATATTTGAGTAAATTTAGATGAAAATAACTTCAATTTTTAGGATTGTGAAAAAAATTTTAGTTGGAAGTGTCAAATTGTAATAAATTTATTTGAAACCAACTTCGATTTTTTTGGATTTTGTCGAGTATTTTTGGTGTAGGATGTATATTTGAGTAAATTTAGATGAAAATAACTTCAATTTCTAGGATTGTGAAAAAAATTTTAGTTGGAAGTGCCAAATTTTAATAAATTTATTTGAAACCAACTTCTATTTTTTTGGATTTTGATGAGTATTTTTTTGTAGGATCTATATTTGAGTAAATTTAGAAGAAAATAACTTCAATTTCTAGGATTGTGAAAAAAATTTTAGTTGGAAGTGTCAAATTTTAATAAATTTATTTGAAACCAACTTCGATTTTTTTTTATTTTGCCGAGTATTTTTGTTGTAGGATGTATATTTGAGTAAATTTAGATGAAAATAACGAAAATTTATTGGATTGTGAAAAAAATTTTAGTTGGAAGTGTCAAATTTTAATAAATTTATTTGAAACCAACTTCGATTTTTTTGGATTTTGTTGAGTATTTTTTTGTAGGATCTATATTTGAGTAAATTTAGATGAAAATAACTTCAATTTCTAGGATTGTGAAAAAAATTTTAGTTGGAAGTGCCAAATTTTAATAAATTTATTTGAAACCAACTTCGATTTTTTTTGATTTTGTCGAGTATTTTTGGTGTAGGATGTATATTTGAGTAAATTTAGATGAAAATAACTTCAATTTCTAGGATTGTGAAAAAAATTTTAGTTGGAAGTGCCAAATTTTAATAAATTTATTTGAAATCAACTCCGATTTTTTTGGATTTTGTTGAGTATTTTTTTGTAGGATCTATATTTGAGTAAATTTAGATGAAAATAACTTCAATTTTTAGGATTGTGAAAAAAATTTTAGTTGGAAGTGTCAAATTGTAATAAATTTATTTGAAACCAACTTCGATTTTTTTGGATTTTGTCGAGTATTTTTGGTGTAGGATGTATATTTGAGTAAAGTTAGATGAAAATAACTTCAATTTTTAGGATTGTGAAAAAAATTTTAGTTGGAAGTCTCAAATTTTAATAAATTTATTTGAAACCAACTTCGATTTTTTTCGATTTTGTAGAGCATTTTTGTTCTAGGATCTATATTGAGAAAATTTAGATGAAAATAATTTCATTTTTTTGGATTGTGAAAAAATTTTTGGTTCGAAGTGTCAAATTTTAATAAATTTATTTGAAACCTACTTCGATTTTTTTTTATTTTGTTGAGAATTTTTGTTGTAGGATCTATATTTGAGTAAATTTAGATGAAAATAACTTCAATTTTTTGGATTGAGTAAAAAATTTTAGTTGGAAGTGTCAAATTTTAATAAATTTATTATCAACTTCGATTTTTTTGGATTTTGTTGAGTATTTTTTGGTAGGATCTATATTTGAGTAAATTTAGATGAAAATAACTTCAATTTTTAGAATTGTGAAAAAAATTTTAGTTGGAAGTGTTAAATTTTAATAAATTTATTTGAAACCTACTTCAATTTTTTTGGATTTTGTCGAGTATTTTTGGTGTAGGATGTATATTTGAGTAAATTAAGATGAAAATAACTTCAATTTTTAGGATTGTGAAAAAAATTTTAGTTGGAAGTGTCAAATTTTAATAAATTTATTTGAAACCAACTTCGATTTTTTTGGATTTTGTCGAGTATTTTTGTTGTAGGATGTATATTTGAGTACATTTAGATGAAAATAACTTCAATTTTTAGGATTCTGAAAAAAATTTTAGTTGGAAGTGTCAAATTTTAATAAATTTATTTGAAACCTACTTCGATTTTTTTGGATTTTGTCGAGTATTTTTGGTGTAGGATGTATATTTGAGTAAATTTAGATGAAAATAACTTCAATTTTTAGGATTGTGAAAAAAATTTTAGTTGGAAGTGTCAAATTATAATAAATTTATTTGAAACCAACTTCGATTTTTTTGGATTTTGTCGAGTATTTTGGTGTAGGATGTATATTTGAGTAAAGTTAGATGAAAATAACTTCAATTTTTAGGATTGTGAAAAAAATTTTAGTTGCAAGTGTCAAATTTTAATAAATTTATTTGAAATCAACTTCGATTTTTTTGGATTTTGTCGAGTATTTTTGGTGTAGGAATTATATTTGAGTAAATTTAGATGAAAATAACTTCAATTTTTAGGATTGTGAAAAAAATTTTAGTTGCAAGTGTCAAATTTTAATAAATTTATTTGAAATCAACTCCGATTTTTTTCGATTTTGTAGAGTATTTTTGTTCTAGGATCTATATTGAGGAAATTTAGATGAAAATAATTTCATTTTTTTGGATTGTGAAACAATTTTTGGTTCGAAGTGTCAAATTTTAATAAATTTATTTGAAACCTACTTCGATTTTTTTGGATTTTGTCGAGTATTTTTGGTGTAGGATGTATATTTGAGTAAATTTAGATGAAAATAACTTCAATTTCTAGGATTGTGAAAAAAATTTTAGTTGGAAGTGTCAAATTTTAATAAATTTATTTAAAACCAACTTCGATTTTTTTGGATTTTGTGGAGTATTTTTGGTGTAGGATGTATATTTGAGTAACGTTAGATGAAAATAACTTCAATTTTTAGGATTGTGAAAAAAATTTTAGTTGGAAGTCTCAAATTTTAATAAATTTATTTGAAACCAACTCCGATTTTTTTGGATTTTGTTGAGTATTTTTTTGTAGGATCTATATTTGAGTAAATTTAGATGAAAATAACTTCAATTTTTAGGATTGTGAAAAAAATTTTAGTTGGAAGTGTCAAATTTTAATAAATTTATTTGAAACCAACTTCGATTTTTTTGGATTTTGTCGAGTATTTTTGTAGGATCTATATTTGAGTAAATTTAGATGAAAATAACTTCAATTTTTAGGATTGTGAAAAAAATTTTAGTTGGAAGTGTCAAATTATAATAAATTTATTTGAAACCAACTTCGATTTTTTTGGATTTTGTCGAGTATTTTGGTGTAGGATGTATATTTGAGTAAAGTTAGATGAAAATAACTTCAATTTTTAGGATTGTGAAAAAAATTTTAGTTGCAAGTGTCAAATTTTAATAAATTTATTTGAAATCAACTTCGATTTTTTTGGATTTTGTCGAGTATTTTTGGTGTAGGAATTATATTTGAGTAAATTTAGATGAAAATAACTTCAATTTTTAGGATTGTGAAAAAAATTTTAGTTGCAAGTGTCAAATTTTAATAAATTTATTTGAAATCAACTCCGATTTTTTTGGATTTTGTTGAGTATTTTTTTGTAGGATCTATATTTGAGTAAATTTAGATGAAAATAACTTCAATTTTTAGGATTGTGAAAAAAATTTTAGTTGGAAGTGTCAAATTGTAATAAATTTATTTGAAACAAACTTCGATTTTTTTGGATTTTGTCGAGTATTTTTGGTGTAGGATGTATATTTGAGTAAATTTAGATGAAAATAACTTCAATTTCTAGGATTGTGAAAAAAATTTTAGTTGGAAGTGCCAAATTTTAATAAATTTATTTGAAACCAACTTCTATTTTTTTGGATTTTGATGAGTATTTTTTTGTAGGATCTATATTTGAGTAAATTTAGAAGAAAATAACTTCAATTTCTAGGATTGTGAAAAAAATTTTAGTTGGAAGTGTCAAATTTTAATAAATTTATTTGAAACCAACTTCGATTTTTTTTTATTTTGCCGAGTATTTTTGTTGTAGGATGTATATTTGAGTAAATTTAGATGAAAATAACGAAAATTTATTGGATTGTGAAAAAAATTTTAGTTGGAAGTGTCAAATTTTAATAAATTTATTTGAAACCAACTTCGATTTTTTTGGATTTTGTTGAGTATTTTTTTGTAGGATCTATATTTGAGTAAATTTAGATGAAAATAACTTCAATTTCTAGGATTGTGAAAAAAATTTTAGTTGGAAGTGCCAAATTTTAATAAATTTATTTGAAACCAACTTCGATTTTTTTTGATTTTGTCGAGTATTTTTGGTGTAGGATGTATATTTGAGTAAATTTAGATGAAAATAACTTCAATTTCTAGGATTGTGAAAAAAATTTTAGTTGGAAGTGCCAAATTTTAATAAATTTATTTGAAATCAACTCCGATTTTTTTGGATTTTGTTGAGTATTTTTTTGTAGGATCTATATTTGAGTAAATTTAGATGAAAATAACTTCAATTTTTAGGATTGTGAAAAAAATTTTAGTTGGAAGTGTCAAATTGTAATAAATTTATTTGAAACCAACTTCGATTTTTTTGGATTTTGTCGAGTATTTTTGGTGTAGGATGTATATTTGAGTAAAGTTAGATGAAAATAACTTCAATTTTTAGGATTGTGAAAAAAATTTTAGTTGGAAGTCTCAAATTTTAATAAATTTATTTGAAACCAACTTCGATTTTTTTCGATTTTGTAGAGCATTTTTGTTCTAGGATCTATATTGAGAAAATTTAGATGAAAATAATTTCATTTTTTTGGATTGTGAAAAAATTTTTGGTTCGAAGTGTCAAATTTTAATAAATTTATTTGAAACCTACTTCGATTTTTTTTTATTTTGTTGAGAATTTTTGTTGTAGGATCTATATTTGAGTAAATTTAGATGAAAATAACTTCAATTTTTTGGATTGAGTAAAAAATTTTAGTTGGAAGTGTCAAATTTTAATAAATTTATTATCAACTTCGATTTTTTTGGATTTTGTTGAGTATTTTTTGGTAGGATCTATATTTGAGTAAATTTAGATGAAAATAACTTCAATTTTTAGAATTGTGAAAAAAATTTTAGTTGGAAGTGTTAAATTTTAATAAATTTATTTGAAACCTACTTCAATTTTTTTGGATTTTGTCGAGTATTTTTGGTGTAGGATGTATATTTGAGTAAATTAAGATGAAAATAACTTCAATTTTTAGGATTGTGAAAAAAATTTTAGTTGGAAGTGTCAAATTTTAATAAATTTATTTGAAACCAACTTCGATTTTTTTGGATTTTGTCGAGTATTTTTGTTGTAGGATGTATATTTGAGTACATTTAGATGAAAATAACTTCAATTTTTAGGATTCTGAAAAAAATTTTAGTTGGAAGTGTCAAATTTTAATAAATTTATTTGAAACCTACTTCGATTTTTTTGGATTTTGTCGAGTATTTTTGGTGTAGGATGTATATTTGAGTAAATTTAGATGAAAATAACTTCAATTTTTAGGATTGTGAAAAAAATTTTAGTTGGAAGTGTCAAATTATAATAAATTTATTTGAAACCAACTTCGATTTTTTTGGATTTTGTCGAGTATTTTGGTGTAGGATGTATATTTGAGTAAAGTTAGATGAAAATAACTTCAATTTTTAGGATTGTGAAAAAAATTTTAGTTGCAAGTGTCAAATTTTAATAAATTTATTTGAAATCAACTTCGATTTTTTTGGATTTTGTCGAGTATTTTTGGTGTAGGAATTATATTTGAGTAAATTTAGATGAAAATAACTTCAATTTTTAGGATTGTGAAAAAAATTTTAGTTGCAAGTGTCAAATTTTAATAAATTTATTTGAAATCAACTCCGATTTTTTTCGATTTTGTAGAGTATTTTTGTTCTAGGATCTATATTGAGGAAATTTAGATGAAAATAATTTCATTTTTTTGGATTGTGAAACAATTTTTGGTTCGAAGTGTCAAATTTTAATAAATTTATTTGAAACCTACTTCGATTTTTTTGGATTTTGTCGAGTATTTTTGGTGTAGGATGTATATTTGAGTAAATTTAGATGAAAATAACTTCAATTTCTAGGATTGTGAAAAAAATTTTAGTTGGAAGTGTCAAATTTTAATAAATTTATTTAAAACCAACTTCGATTTTTTTGGATTTTGTGGAGTATTTTTGGTGTAGGCTGTATATTTGAGTAACGTTAGATGAAAATAACTTCAATTTTTAGGATTGTGAAAAAAATTTTAGTTGGAAGTCTCAAATTTTAATAAATTTATTTGAAACCAACTCCGATTTTTTTGGATTTTGTTGAGTATTTTTTTGTAGGATCTATATTTGAGTAAATTTAGATGAAAATAACTTCAATTTTTAGGATTGTGAAAAAAATTTTAGTTGGAAGTGTCAAATTTTAATAAATTTATTTGAAACCAACTTCGATTTTTTTGGATTTTGTCGAGTATTTTTGTAGGATCTATATTTGAGTAAATTTAGATGAAAATAACTTCAATTTTTAGGATTGTGAAAAAAATTTTAGTTGGAAGTGTCAAATTATAATAAATTTATTTGAAACCAACTTCGATTTTTTTGGATTTTGTCGAGTATTTTGGTGTAGGATGTATATTTGAGTAAAGTTAGATGAAAATAACTTCAATTTTTAGGATTGTGAAAAAAATTTTAGTTGCAAGTGTCAAATTTTAATAAATTTATTTGAAATCAACTCCGATTTTTTTCGATTTTGTAGAGTATTTTTGTTCTAGGATCTATATTGAGGAAATTTAGATGAAAATAATTTCATTTTTTTGGATTGTGAAACAATTTTTGGTTCGAAGTGTCAAATTTTAATAAATTTATTTGAAACCTACTTCGATTTTTTTGGATTTTGTCGAGTATTTTTGGTGTAGGATGTATATTTGAGTAAATTTAGATGAAAATAACTTCAATTTCTAGGATTGTGAAAAAAATTTTAGTTGGAAGTGTCAAATTTTAATAAATTTATTTGAAACCAACTTCGATTTTTTTGGATTTTGTGGAGTATTTTTGGTGTAGGATGTATATTTGAGTAAATTTAGATGAAAATAACTTCAATTTTTAGGATTGTGAAAAAAATTTTAGTTGGAAGTGTCAAATTATAATAAATTTATTTGAAACCAACTTCGATTTTTTTGGATTTTGTCGAGTATTTTTGGTGTAGGATGTATATTTGAGTAAAGTTAGATGAAAATAACTTCAATTTTTAGGATTGTGAAAAAAATTTTAGTTGCAAGTGTCAAATTTTAATAAATTTATTTGAAATCAACTCCGATTTTTTTGGATTTTGTTGAGTATTTTTTTGTAGGATCTATATTTGAGTAAATTTAGATGAAAATAACTTCAATTTTTAGGATTGTGAAAAAAATTTTAGTTGGAAGTGTCAAATTGTAATAAATTTATTTGAAACCAACTTCGATTTTTTTGGATTTTGTCGAGTATTTTTGGTGTAGGATGTATATTTGAGTAAATTTAGATGAAAATAACTTCAATTTCTAGGATTGTGAAAAAAATTTTAGTTGGAAGTGCCAAATTTTAATAAATTTATTTGAAACCAACTTCGATTTTTTTGGATTTTGTCGAGTATTTTTGGTGTAGGATGTATATTTGAGTAAAGTTAGATGAAAATAACTTCAATTTTTAGGATTGTGAAAAAAATTTTAGTTGGAAGTCTCAAATTTTAATAAATTTATTTGAAACCAACTTCGATTTTTTTCGATTTTGTAGAGCATATTTGTTCTAGGATCTATATTGAGGAAATTTAGATGAAAATAATTTCATTTTTTTGGATTGTGAAAAAATTTTTGGTTCGAAGTGTCAAATTTTAATAAATTTATTTGAAACCTACTTCGATTTTTTTTTATTTTGTTGAGAATTTTTGTTGTAGGATCTATATTTGAGTAAATTTAGATGAAAATAACTTCAATTTTTTGGATTGAGTAAAAAATTTTAGTTGGAAGTGTCAAATTTTAATAAATTTATTATCAACTTCGATTTTTTTGGATTTTGTTGAGTATTTTTTGGTAGGATCTATATTTGAGTAAATTTAGATGAAAATAACTTCAATTTTTAGAATTGTGAAAAAAATTTTAGTTGGAAGTGTCAAATTTTAATAAATTTATTTGAAACCTACTTCGATTTTTTTGGATTTTGTCGAGTATTTTTGGTGTAGGATGTATACAGGGTGTCCCAAAAATGTCGCGTTTCCTTCAAAGGGGTGACTCAGGGGGTGATTTGAAACAACTTTTTCCTTAGCGAAAATATTGTCCGAAGCTTCGTTAAGGAGATATTAAGCAAAAACCCCGACCAATCAGAGCGCGCGCCTTCCGCCTGAGTTCCCGCGGTAGCGTTGGCTACGAGGTAGGCGACCGCGCTTGTGGTACGAACGTACGAACAAGCAAGTCGTCATGCATCGAAGGAAACCGCGTTACACATTTTTTTTTTAAAGCAGAATCTTAAATAAGAATAATTTGAAGTGAGAGGACAAGAAGTACGTAAATTTCGTTTTTAAATAAAGCATAAACGAACAGCTAACGTAACAGAAAATGTACGACAAGTGATCGTAATTCGTTATTGAGGTAAAAATCCGTAGTTTAAGAACGGCCAACACAACTAAATTTAAAAAATAATATTAGGTGTATGAATAAATTCTTTCCGACTGGAATTTCTATCGCGGTGGTATTCAGAAGCTGCCAGAAAAATGGCAAAAGGTAATGAACAATAATGGAAATTATTGCGATGATCGAGTTGTTTTCATATTTTTTAAATCGAACTGTTATTGTACCCTAAAATCGGAAAGAATTTATTTTCACACCTAATAATCACCAATAAATTAAATAAAACTCACCCTTTCGGACATTCCTTTCCTTGCTTTCCTTCCCTTTTCGGAAACCTGTGTCACTGGATCACTGTACCGATCCTGGTTATCGGTGGACGAAAAGATTTATGGTTAGGTAGCGCCCAATGCTCAGCTGATCACAGTGCGTCCGGGTTAATGTACCGAATATTCACTTCACTACATGGCTACTAACACTGATCACTGAATTTATTTTTCACGGAACGTGTTGTTCCTACGTTATAAAAATTGGTGGCTGCGAAAGGGGCCGATTACTGTTAATTACTGGGACGAGAATACTACTATTACCCGGCGAAAAGAAAACTCGTGGCAGACTGTCTCGGGCTGTGCAGTCCGCTGCTGTGCAGCGATCAAATACGGATCCGACCGACGATCGTCAAAACAAAAGCGTAGGCTACGCTTGGTCAAATCGCTCTATCCCACTCGATCTCGTGTTTCGTTCGATCTCTTCGTCGCGCGGTGTGACAATGTATGTGGCAACTTCAGCCAATAACCAAAATACGTGTGCCCCGTCTGTAAAAGTGTGCCCAAATAGGTGACTCGACCAATCGTCACAGCAGCGGACTGCACAGCCCGAGACAGTCTGCCACGAGTTTTCTTTTCGCCGGGTAATAGTAGTAATCTCGTCCCAGTAATTAACAGTAATCGGCCCCTTTCGCAGCCACCAATTTTTATAACGTAGGAACAACACGTTCCGTGAAAAATAAATTCAGTGATCAGTGTTAGTAGCCGTGCAGTGAAGTGAATATTCGGTACATTAACCCGGACGCAGTGTGATCAGCTGAGAACTGGGCGCTACCCAACCATAAATCTTTTCGTCCACCGATAACCAGGATCGGTACAGTGACCCAGTGACACAGGTTTCCGGAAAGGGAAGGAAAGCAAGGAAAGGAATGTCCGAAAGGGTGAGTTTTCTTTAATTTATTGGTGATTATTAGGTGTGAAAATAAATTCTTTCCGATTTTAGGGTACAATAACAGTTCGATTTAAAAAATATGAAAACAACTCGATCATCGCAATAATTTCCATGCTTCTGAATACCATCGCGATAGAAATTCCAGTCGGAAAGAATTTATTCATACACCTAATATTATTTTTTAAATTTAGTTGTGTTGGCCGTTCTTAAACTACGGATTTTTACCTCAATAACGAATTACGATCACTTGTCGTACATTTTCTGTTACGTTAGCTGTTCGTTTATGCCTTATTTAAAAACGAAATTTACGTACTTCTTGTCCTCTCACTTCAAATTATTCTTATTTAAGATTCTGCTTTAAAAAAAAAATGTGTAACGCGGTTTCCTTCGATGCATGCCGACTTGCTTGTTCGTACGTTCGTAGCACAAGCGCGGTCGCCTACCTCGTAGCCAACGCTACCGCGGGAACTCAGGCGGAAGGCGCGCGCTCTGATTGGTCGGGGTTTTTGCTTAATATCTCCTTAACGAAGCTTCGGACAATATTTTCGCTAAGGAAAAAGTTGTTTCAAATCACCCCCTGAGTCACCCCTTTCAAGGAAACGCGACATTTTTGGGACACCCTGTATTTGAGTAAATTAAGATGAAAATAACTTCAATTTTTAGGATTGTGAAAAAAATTTTAGTTGGAAGTGTCAAATTTTAATAAATTTATTTGAAACCAACTTCGATTTTTTTGGATTTTGTCGAGTATTTTTGGTGTAGGATGTATATTTGAGTAAATTAAGATGAAAATAACTTCAATTTTTAGGATTGTGAAAAAAATTTTAGTTGGAAGTGTCAAATTTTAATAAATTTATTTGAAATCAACTCCGATTTTTTTGGATTTTGTTGAGTATTTTTTTGTAGGATTTATATTTGAGTAAATTTAGATGAAAATAAATTCAATGCTAGGATTGTGAAAAAAATTTTAGTTGGAAGTGTCAAATTTTAATAAATTTATTTGAAACCTACTTCGATTTTTTTGGATTTTGTCGAGTATTTTTGGTGTAGGATGTATATTTGAGTAAATTAAGATGAAAATAACTTCAATTTTTAGGATTGTGAAAAAAATTTTAGTTGGAAGTGTCAAATTTTAATAAATTTATTTGAAACCAACTTCGATTTTTTTGGATTTTGTCGAGTATTTTTGGTGTAGGATGTATATTTGAGTAAATTTAGATGAAAATAACTTCAATTTCTAGGATTGTGAAAAAAATTTTAGTTGGAAGTGCCAAATTTTAATAAATTTATTTGAAACCAACTTCGATTTTTTTTTATTTTGTCGAGTATTTTTGTTGTAGGATGTATATTTGAGTACATTTAGATGAAAATAACGACCATTTTTTGGATTGTGAAGAAAATTTTAGTTGGAAGTGTCAAATTTTAATAAATTTATTTGAAACCAACTCCAATTTTTTTGGATTTTGTGGAGTATTTTTAGTGTAGGATGTATATTTGAGTAAATTTAGATGAAAATAACTTCAATTTCTAGGATTGTGAAAAAAATTTTAGTTGGAAGTGCCAAATTTTAATAAATTTATTTGAAACCTACTTCGATTTTTTTGGATTTTGTCGAGTATTTTTGGTGTAGGATGTATATTTGAGTAAAGTTAGATGAAAATAACTTCAATTTTTAGGATTGTGAAAAAAATTTTTAGTTGGAAGTCTCAAATTTTAATAAATTTATTTGAAACCAACTCCGATTTTTTTGGATTTTGTTGAGTATTTTTTTGTAGGATCTATATTTGAGTAAATTTAGATGAAAATAACTTCAATTTTTAGGATTGTGAAAAAAATTTTAGTTGGAAGTGTCAAATTTTAATAAATTTATTTGAAACCAACTTCGATTTTTTTGGATTTTGTCGAGTATTTTTGTAGGATCTATATTTGAGTAAATTTAGATGAAAATAACTTCAATTTCTAGGATTGTGAAAAAAATTTTAGTTGGAAGTGCCAAATTTTAATAAATTTATTTGAAACCTACTTCGATTTTTTTGGATTTTGTCGAGTATTTTTGGTGTAGGATGTATATTTGAGTAAATTAAGATGAAAATAACTTCAATTTTTAGGATTGTGAAAAAAATTTTAGTTGGAAGTGTCAAATTTTAATAAATTTATTTGAAACCAACTTCGATTTTTTTGGATTTTGTCGAGTATTTTTGTTGTAGGATGTATATTTGAGTACATTTAGATGAAAATAACGACCATTTTTTGGATTGTGAAAAATATTTTAGTTGGAAGTGTCAAATGTTAATAAATTTATTTGAAATCAACTTCGATTTTTTTGGATTTTGTTGAGTATTTTTGTTGTAGGATCTATATTGAGGAAATTTAGATGAAAATAATTTCATTTTTTTGGATTGTGAAACAATTTTTGGTTCGAAGTGTCAAATTTTAATAAATTTATTTGAAACCTACTTCGATTTTTTTGGATTTTGTCGAGTATTTTTGGTGTAGGATGTATATTTGAGTAAATTTAGATGAAAATAACTTCAATTTCTAGGATTGTGAAAAAAATTTTAGTTGGAAGTGTCAAATTTTAATAAATTTATTTAAAACCAACTTCGATTTTTTTGGATTTTGTGGAGTATTTTTGGTGTAGGATGTATATTTGAGTAACGTTAGATGAAAATAACTTCAATTTTTAGGATTGTGAAAAAAATTTTAGTTGGAAGTCTCAAATTTTAATAAATTTATTTGAAACCAACTCCGATTTTTTTGGATTTTGTTGAGTATTTTTTTGTAGGATCTATATTTGAGTAAATTTAGATGAAAATAACTTCAATTTTTAGGATTGTGAAAAAAATTTTAGTTGGAAGTGTCAAATTTTAATAAATTTATTTGAAACCAACTTCGATTTTTTTGGATTTTGTCGAGTATTTTTGTAGGATCTATATTTGAGTAAATTTAGATGAAAATAACTTCAATTTTTAGGATTGTGAAAAAAATTTTAGTTGGAAGTGTCAAATTATAATAAATTTATTTGAAACCAACTTCGATTTTTTTGGATTTTGTCGAGTATTTTGGTGTAGGATGTATATTTGAGTAAAGTTAGATGAAAATAACTTCAATTTTTAGGATTGTGAAAAAAATTTTAGTTGCAAGTGTCAAATTTTAATAAATTTATTTGAAATCAACTTCGATTTTTTTGGATTTTGTCGAGTATTTTTGGTGTAGGAATTATATTTGAGTAAATTTAGATGAAAATAACTTCAATTTTTAGGATTGTGAAAAAAATTTTAGTTGCAAGTGTCAAATTTTAATAAATTTATTTGAAATCAACTCCGATTTTTTTCGATTTTGTAGAGTATTTTTGTTCTAGGATCTATATTGAGGAAATTTAGATGAAAATAATTTCATTTTTTTGGATTGTGAAACAATTTTTGGTTCGAAGTGTCAAATTTTAATAAATTTATTTGAAACCTACTTCGATTTTTTTGGATTTTGTCGAGTATTTTTGGTGTAGGATGTATATTTGAGTAAATTTAGATGAAAATAACTTCAATTTCTAGGATTGTGAAAAAAATTTTAGTTGGAAGTGTCAAATTTTAATAAATTTATTTGAAACCAACTTCGATTTTTTTGGATTTTGTGGAGTATTTTTGGTGTAGGATGTATATTTGAGTAAATTTAGATGAAAATAACTTCAATTTTTAGGATTGTGAAAAAAATTTTAGTTGGAAGTGTCAAATTATAATAAATTTATTTGAAACCAACTTCGATTTTTTTGGATTTTGTCGAGTATTTTTGGTGTAGGATGTATATTTGAGTAAAGTTAGATGAAAATAACTTCAATTTTTAGGATTGTGAAAAAAATTTTAGTTGGAAGTGCCAAATTTTAATAAATTCATTTGAAACCAACTTCGATTTTTTTGGATTTTGTCGAGTATTTTTGGTGTAGGATGTATATTTGAGTAAAGTTAGATGAAAATAACTTCAATTTTTAGGATTGTGAAAAAAATTTTAGTTGCAAGTGTCAAATTTTAATAAATTTATTTGAAATCAACTCCGATTTTTTTGGATTTTGTTGAGTATTTTTTTGTAGGATCTATATTTGAGTAAATTTAGATGAAAATAACTTCAATTTTTAGGATTGTGAAAAAAATTTTAGTTGGAAGTGTCAAATTGTAATAAATTTATTTGAAACCAACTTCGATTTTTTTGGATTTTGTCGAGTATTTTTGGTGTAGGATGTATATTTGAGTAAATTTAGATGAAAATAACTTCAATTTCTAGGATTGTGAAAAAAATTTTAGTTGGAAGTGCCAAATTTTAATAAATTCATTTGAAACCAACTTCGATTTTTTTGGATTTTGTCGAGTATTTTTGGTGTAAGATGTATATTTGAGTAAAGTTAGATGAAAATAACTTCAATTTTTAGGATTGTGAAAAAAATTTTAGTTGGAAGTCTCAAATTTTAATAAATTTATTTGAAACCAACTTCGATTTTTTTCGATTTTGTAGAGCATTTTTGTTCTAGGATCTATATTGAGGAAATTTAGATGAAAATAATTTCATTTTTTTGGATTGTGAAAAAATTTTTGGTTCGAAGTGTCAAATTTTAATAAATTTATTTGAAACCTACTTCGATTTTTTTTTATTTTGTTGAGACTTTTTGTTGTAGGATCTATATTTGAGTAAATTTAGATGAAAATAACTTCAATTTTTTGGATTGAGTAAAAAATTTTAGTTGGAAGTGTCAAATTTTAATAAATTTATTATCAACTTCGATTTTTTTGGATTTTGTTGAGTATTTTTTGGTAGGATCTATATTTGAGTAAAGTTAGATGAAAATAACTTCAATTTTTAGGATTGTGAAAAAAATTTTAGTTGCAAGTGTCAAATTTTAATAAATTTATTTGAAATCAACTCCGATTTTTTTCGATTTTGTAGAGTATTTTTGTTCTAGGATCTATATTGAGGAAATTTAGATGAAAATAATTTCATTTTTTTGGATTGTGAAACAATTTTTGGTTCGAAGTGTCAAATTTTAATAAATTTATTTGAAACCTACTTCGATTTTTTTGGATTTTGTCGAGTATTTTTGGTGTAGGATGTATATTTGAGTAAATTTAGATGAAAATAACTTCAATTTCTAGGATTGTGAAAAAAATTTTAGTTGGAAGTGTCAAATTGTAATAAATTTATTTGAAACCAACTTCGATTTTTTTGGATTTTGTCGAGTATTTTTGGTGTAGGATGTATATTTGAGTAAAGTTAGATGAAAATAACTTCAATTTTTAGGATTGTGAAAAAAATTTTAGTTGGAAGTCTCAAATTTTAATAAATTTATTTGAAACCAACTCCGATTTTTTTGGATTTTGTTGAGTATTTTTTTGTAGGATCTATATTTGAGTAAATTTAGATGAAAATAATTTCATTTTTTTGGATTGTGAAAAAATTTTTGGTTCGAAGTGTCAAATTTTATAAAATTTATTTGAAACCTACTTCGATTTTTTTTTATTTTGTTGAGAATTTTTGTTGTAGGATCTATATTTGAGTAAATTTAGATGAAAATAACTTCAATTTTTTGGATTGAGTAAAAAATTTTAGTTGGAAGTGTCAAATTTTAATAAATTTATTATCAACTTCGATTTTTTTGGATTTTGTTGAGTATTTTTTGGTAGGATCTATATTTGAGTAAAGTTAGATGAAAATAACTTCAATTTTTAGGATTGTGAAAAAAATTTTAGTTGCAAGTGTCAAATTTTAATAAATTTATTTGAAATCAACTCCGATTTTTTTGGATTTTGTTGAGAATTTTTTTGTAGGATCTATATTTGAGTAAATTTAGATGAAAATAACTTCAATTTTTAGGATTGTGAAAAAAATTTTAGTTGGAAGTGTCAAATTGTAATAAATTTATTTGAAACCAACTTCGATTTTTTTGGATTTTGTCGAGTATTTTTGGTGTAGGATGTATATTTGAGTAAATTTAGATGAAAATAACTTCAATTTCTAGGATTGTGAAAAAAATTTTAGTTGGAAGTGCCAAATTTTAATAAATTCATTTGAAACCAACTTCGATTTTTTTGGATTTTGTCGAGTATTTTTGGTGTAGGATGTATATTTGAGTAAAGTTAGATGAAAATAACTTCAATTTTTAGGATTGTGAAAAAAATTTTAGTTGGAAGTCTCAAATTTTAATAAATTTATTTGAAACCAACTTCGATTTTTTTCGATTTTGTAGAGCATTTTTGTTCTAGGATCTATATTGAGGAAATTTAGATGAAAATAATTTCATTTTTTTGGATTGTGAAAAAATTTTTGGTTCGAAGTGTCAAATTTTAATAAATTTATTTGAAACCTACTTCGATTTTTTTTTATTTTGTTGAGAATTTTTGTTGTAGGATCTATATTTGAGTAAATTTAGATGAAATTAACTTCAATTTTTTGGATTGAGTAAAAAATTTTAGTTGGAAGTGTCAAATTTTAATAAATTTATTATCAACTTCGATTTTTTTGGATTTTGTTGAGTATTTTTTGGTAGGATCTATATTTGAGTAAATTTAGATGAAAATAACTTCAATTTTTAGAATTGTGAAAAAAATTTTAGTTGGAAGTGTCAAATTTTAATAAATTTATTTGAAACCTACTTCGATTTTTTTGGATTTTGTCGAGTATTTTTGGTGTAGGATGTATATTTGAGTAAAGTTAGATGAAAATAACTTCAATTTTTAGGATTGTGAAAAAAATTTTAGTTGGAAGTCTCAAATTTTAATAAATTTATTTGAAACCAACTTCGATTTTTTTCGATTTTGTAGAGCATTTTTGTTCTAGGATCTATATTGAGGAAATTTAGATGAAAATAATTTCATTTTTTTGGATTGTGAAAAAATTTTTGGTTCGAAGTGTCAAATTTTAATAAATTTATTTGAAACCTACTTCGATTTTTTTTTATTTTGTTGAGAATTTTTGTTGTAGGATCTATATTTGAGTAAATTTAGATGAAAATAACTTCAATTTTTTGGATTGAGTAAAAAATTTTAGTTGGAAGTGTCAAATTTTAATAAATTTATTATCAACTTCGATTTTTTTGGATTTTGTTGAGTATTTTTTGGTAGGATCTATATTTGAGTAAAGTTAGATGAAAATAACTTCAATTTTTAGGATTGTGAAAAAAATTTTAGTTGCAAGTGTCAAATTTTAATAAATTTATTTGAAATCAACTCCGATTTTTTTCGATTTTGTAGAGTATTTTTGTTCTAGGATCTATATTGAGGAAATTTAGATGAAAATAATTTCATTTTTTTGGATTGTGAAACAATTTTTGGTTCGAAGTGTCAAATTTTAATAAATTTATTTGAAACCTACTTCGATTTTTTTGGATTTTGTCGAGTATTTTTGGTGTAGGATGTATATTTGAGTAAATTTAGATGAAAATAACTTCAATTTCTAGGATTGTGAAAAAAATTTTAGTTGGAAGTGTCAAATTTTAATAAATTTATTTGAAACCAACTTCGATTTTTTTGGATTTTGTGGAGTATTTTTGGTGTAGGATGTATATTTGAGTAAATTTAGATGAAAATAACTTCAATTTTTAGGATTGTGAAAAAAATTTTAGTTGGAAGTGTCAAATTATAATAAATTTATTTGAAACCAACTTCGATTTTTTTGGATTTTGTCGAGTATTTTTGGTGTAGGATGTATATTTGAGTAAAGTTAGATGAAAATAACTTCAATTTTTACGATTGTGAAAAAAATTTTAGTTGCAAGTGTCAAATTTTAATAAATTTATTTGAAATCAACTCCGATTTTTTTGGATTTTGTAGAGTATTTTTGTTCTAGGATCTATATTGAGGAAATTTAGATGAAAATAATTTCATTTTTTTGGATTGTGAAACAATTTTTGGTTCGAAGTGTCAAATTTTAATAAATTTATTTGAAACCTACTTCGATTTTTTTGGATTTTGTCGAGTATTTTTGGTGTAGGATGTATATTTGAGTAAATTTAGATGAAAATAACTTCAATTTCTAGGATTGTGAAAAAAATTTTAGTTGGAAGTGTCAAATTTTAATAAATTTATTTGAAACCAACTTCGATTTTTTTGGATTTTGTGGAGTATTTTTGGTGTAGGATGTATATTTGAGTAAATTTAGATGAAAATAACTTCAATTTTTAGGATTGTGAAAAAAATTTTAGTTGGAAGTGTCAAATTTTAATAAATTTAATTGAAACCAACTTCGATTTTTTTGGATTTTGTCGAGTATTATTGGTGTAGGATGTATATTTGAGTAAATTTAGATGAAAATAATTTCATTTTTTTGGATTGTGAAAAAATTTTTGGTTCGAAGTGTCAAATTTTATAAAATTTATTTGAAACCTACTTCGATTTTTTTTTATTTTGTTGAGAATTTTTGTTGTAGGATCTATATTTGAGTAAATTTAGATGAAAATAACTTCAATTTTTTGGATTGAGTAAAAAATTTTAGTTGGAAGTGTCAAATTTTAATAAATTTATTATCAACTTCGATTTTTTTGGATTTTGTTGAGTATTTTTTGGTAGGATCTATATTTGAGTAAAGTTAGATGAAAATAACTTCAATTTTTAGGATTGTGAAAAAAATTTTAGTTGCAAGTGTCAAATTTTAATAAATTTATTTGAAATCAACTCCGATTTTTTTGGATTTTGTTGAGAATTTTTTTGTAGGATCTATATTTGAGTAAATTTAGATGAAAATAACTTCAATTTTTAGGATTGTGAAAAAAATTTTAGTTGGAAGTGTCAAATTGTAATAAATTTATTTGAAACCAACTTCGATTTTTTTGGATTTTGTCGAGTATTTTTGGTGTAGGATGTATATTTGAGTAAATTTAGATGAAAATAACTTCAATTTCTAGGATTGTGAAAAAAATTTTAGTTGGAAGTGCCAAATTTTAATAAATTCATTTGAAACCAACTTCGATTTTTTTGGATTTTGTCGAGTATTTTTGGTGTAGGATGTATATTTGAGTAAAGTTAGATGAAAATAACTTCAATTTTTAGGATTGTGAAAAAAATTTTAGTTGGAAGTCTCAAATTTTAATAAATTTATTTGAAACCAACTTCGATTTTTTTCGATTTTGTAGAGCATTTTTGTTCTAGGATCTATATTGAGGAAATTTAGATGAAAATAATTTCATTTTTTTGGATTGTGAAAAAATTTTTGGTTCGAAGTGTCAAATTTTAATAAATTTATTTGAAACCTACTTCGATTTTTTTTTATTTTGTTGAGAATTTTTGTTGTAGGATCTATATTTGAGTAAATTTAGATGAAATTAACTTCAATTTTTTGGATTGAGTAAAAAATTTTAGTTGGAAGTGTCAAATTTTAATAAATTTATTATCAACTTCGATTTTTTTGGATTTTGTTGAGTATTTTTTGGTAGGATCTATATTTGAGTAAATTTAGATGAAAATAACTTCAATTTTTAGAATTGTGAAAAAAATTTTAGTTGGAAGTGTCAAATTTTAATAAATTTATTTGAAACCTACTTCGATTTTTTTGGATTTTGTCGAGTATTTTTGGTGTAGGATGTATATTTGAGTAAAGTTAGATGAAAATAACTTCAATTTTTAGGATTGTGAAAAAAATTTTAGTTGGAAGTCTCAAATTTTAATAAATTTATTTGAAACCAACTTCGATTTTTTTCGATTTTGTAGAGCATTTTTGTTCTAGGATCTATATTGAGGAAATTTAGATGAAAATAATTTCATTTTTTTGGATTGTGAAAAAATTTTTGGTTCGAAGTGTCAAATTTTAATAAATTTATTTGAAACCTACTTCGATTTTTTTTTATTTTGTTGAGAATTTTTGTTGTAGGATCTATATTTGAGTAAATTTAGATGAAAATAACTTCAATTTTTTGGATTGAGTAAAAAATTTTAGTTGGAAGTGTCAAATTTTAATAAATTTATTATCAACTTCGATTTTTTTGGATTTTGTTGAGTATTTTTTGGTAGGATCTATATTTGAGTAAAGTTAGATGAAAATAACTTCAATTTTTAGGATTGTGAAAAAAATTTTAGTTGCAAGTGTCAAATTTTAATAAATTTATTTGAAATCAACTCCGATTTTTTTCGATTTTGTAGAGTATTTTTGTTCTAGGATCTATATTGAGGAAATTTAGATGAAAATAATTTCATTTTTTTGGATTGTGAAACAATTTTTGGTTCGAAGTGTCAAATTTTAATAAATTTATTTGAAACCTACTTCGATTTTTTTGGATTTTGTCGAGTATTTTTGGTGTAGGATGTATATTTGAGTAAATTTAGATGAAAATAACTTCAATTTCTAGGATTGTGAAAAAAATTTTAGTTGGAAGTGTCAAATTTTAATAAATTTATTTGAAACCAACTTCGATTTTTTTGGATTTTGTGGAGTATTTTTGGTGTAGGATGTATATTTGAGTAAATTTAGATGAAAATAACTTCAATTTTTAGGATTGTGAAAAAAATTTTAGTTGGAAGTGTCAAATTATAATAAATTTATTTGAAACCAACTTCGATTTTTTTGGATTTTGTCGAGTATTTTTGGTGTAGGATGTATATTTGAGTAAAGTTAGATGAAAATAACTTCAATTTTTACGATTGTGAAAAAAATTTTAGTTGCAAGTGTCAAATTTTAATAAATTTATTTGAAATCAACTCCGATTTTTTTGGATTTTGTAGAGTATTTTTGTTCTAGGATCTATATTGAGGAAATTTAGATGAAAATAATTTCATTTTTTTGGATTGTGAAACAATTTTTGGTTCGAAGTGTCAAATTTTAATAAATTTATTTGAAACCTACTTCGATTTTTTTGGATTTTGTCGAGTATTTTTGGTGTAGGATGTATATTTGAGTAAATTTAGATGAAAATAACTTCAATTTCTAGGATTGTGAAAAAAATTTTAGTTGGAAGTGTCAAATTTTAATAAATTTATTTGAAACCAACTTCGATTTTTTTGGATTTTGTGGAGTATTTTTGGTGTAGGATGTATATTTGAGTAAATTTAGATGAAAATAACTTCAATTTTTAGGATTGTGAAAAAAATTTTAGTTGGAAGTGTCAAATTATAATAAATTTATTTGAAACCAACTTCGATTTTTTTGGATTTTGTCGAGTATTTTTGGTGTAGGATGTATATTTGAGTAAAGTTAGATGAAAATAACTTCAATTTTTAGGATTGTGAAAAAAATTTTAGTTGCAAGTGTCAAATTTTAATAAATTTATTTGAAATCAACTCCGATTTTTTTGGATTTTGTTGAGTATTTTTTTGTAGGATCTATATTTGAGTAAATTTAGATGAAAATAACTTCAATTTTTAGGATTGTGAAAAAAATTTTAGTTGGAAGTGTCAAATTGTAATAAATTTATTTGAAACCAACTTCGATTTTTTTGGATTTTGTCGAGTATTTTTGGTGTAGGATGTATATTTGAGTAAATTTAGATGAAAATAACTTCAATTTCTAGGATTGTGAAAAAAATTTTAGTTGGAAGTGCCAAATTTTAATAAATTCATTTGAAACCAACTTCGATTTTTTTGGATTTTGTCGAGTATTTTTGGTGTAGGATGTATATTTGAGTAAAGTTAGATGAAAATAACTTCAATTTTTAGGATTGTGAAAAAAATTTTAGTTGGAAGTCTCAAATTTTAATAAATTTATTTGAAACCAACTTCGATTTTTTTCGATTTTGTAGAGCATTTTTGTTCTAGGATCTATATTGAGGAAATTTAGATGAAAATAATTTCATTTTTTTGGATTGTGAAAAAATTTTTGGTTCGAAGTGTCAAATTTTAATAAATTTATTTGAAACCTACTTCGATTTTTTTTTATTTTGTTGAGAATTTTTGTTGTAGGATCTATATTTGAGTAAATTTAGATGAAATTAACTTCAATTTTTTGGATTGAGTAAAAAATTTTAGTTGGAAGTGTCAAATTTTAATAAATTTATTATCAACTTCGATTTTTTTGGATTTTGTTGAGTATTTTTGGTGTAGGATGTATATTTGAGTAAATTTAGATGAAAATAACTTCAATTTCTAGGATTGTGAAAAAAATTTTAGTTGGAAGTGCCAAATTTTAATAAATTCATTTGA
The DNA here is from genome assembly GCA_963932275.1 of Andrena praecox. NCBI lineage: Eukaryota > Metazoa > Arthropoda > Insecta > Hymenoptera > Andrenidae > Andrena > Andrena praecox. The sequence goes on from OZ010730.1 coordinate 23,697,461, forward strand.
AACCAACTTCGATTTTTTTGGATTTTGTCGAGTATTTTTGGTGTAGGATGTATATTTGAGTAAAGTTAGATGAAAATAACTTCAATTTTTAGGATTGTGAAAAAAATTTTAGTTGGAAGTCTCAAATTTTAATAAATTTATTTGAAACCAACTTCGATTTTTTTCGATTTTGTAGAGCATTTTTGTTCTAGGATCTATATTGAGGAAATTTAGATGAAAATAATTTCATTTTTTTGGATTGTGAAAAAATTTTTGGTTCGAAGTGTCAAATTTTAATAAATTTATTTGAAACCTACTTCGATTTTTTTTTATTTTGTTGAGAATTTTTGTTGTAGGATCTATATTTGAGTAAATTTAGATGAAATTAACTTCAATTTTTTGGATTGAGTAAAAAATTTTAGTTGGAAGTGTCAAATTTTAATAAATTTATTATCAACTTCGATTTTTTTGGATTTTGTTGAGTATTTTTTGGTAGGATCTATATTTGAGTAAATTTAGATGAAAATAACTTCAATTTTTAGAATTGTGAAAAAAATTTTAGTTGGAAGTGTCAAATTTTAATAAATTTATTTGAAACCTACTTCGATTTTTTTGGATTTTGTCGAGTATTTTTGGTGTAGCATGTATATTTGAGTAAAGTTAGATGAAAATAACTTCAATTTTTAGGATTGTGAAAAAAATTTTAGTTGGAAGTCTCAAATTTTAATAAATTTATTTGAAACCAACTTCGATTTTTTTCGATTTTGTAGAGCATTTTTGTTCTAGGATCTATATTGAGGAAATTTAGATGAAAATAATTTCATTTTTTTGGATTGTGAAAAAATTTTTGGTTCGAAGTGTCAAATTTTAATAAATTTATTTGAAACCTACTTCGATTTTTTTTTATTTTGTTGAGAATTTTTGTTGTAGGATCTATATTTGAGTAAATTTAGATGAAAATAACTTCAATTTTTTGGATTGAGTAAAAAATTTTAGTTGGAAGTGTCAAATTTTAATAAATTTATTATCAACTTCGATTTTTTTGGATTTTGTTGAGTATTTTTTGGTAGGATCTATATTTGAGTAAAGTTAGATGAAAATAACTTCAATTTTTAGGATTGTGAAAAAAATTTTAGTTGCAAGTGTCAAATTTTAATAAATTTATTTGAAATCAACTCCGATTTTTTTCGATTTTGTAGAGTATTTTTGTTCTAGGATCTATATTGAGGAAATTTAGATGAAAATAATTTCATTTTTTTGGATTGTGAAACAATTTTTGGTTCGAAGTGTCAAATTTTAATAAATTTATTTGAAACCTACTTCGATTTTTTTGGATTTTGTCGAGTATTTTTGGTGTAGGATGTATATTTGAGTAAATTTAGATGAAAATAACTTCAATTTCTAGGATTGTGAAAAAAATTTTAGTTGGAAGTGTCAAATTTTAATAAATTTATTTGAAACCAACTTCGATTTTTTTGGATTTTGTGGAGTATTTTTGGTGTAGGATGTATATTTGAGTAAATTTAGATGAAAATAACTTCAATTTTTAGGATTGTGAAAAAAATTTTAGTTGGAAGTGTCAAATTATAATAAATTTATTTGAAACCAACTTCGATTTTTTTGGATTTTGTCGAGTATTTTTGGTGTAGGATGTATATTTGAGTAAAGTTAGATGAAAATAACTTCAATTTTTAGGATTGTGAAAAAAATTTTAGTTGCAAGTGTCAAATTTTAATAAATTTATTTGAAATCAACTCCGATTTTTTTGGATTTTGTTGAGTATTTTTTTGTAGGATCTATATTTGAGTAAATTTAGATGAAAATAACTTCAATTTTTAGGATTGTGAAAAAAATTTTAGTTGGAAGTGTCAAATTGTAATAAATTTATTTGAAACCAACTTCGATTTTTTTGGATTTTGTCGAGTATTTTTGGTGTAGGATGTATATTTGAGTAAATTTAGATGAAAATAACTTCAATTTCTAGGATTGTGAAAAAAATTTTAGTTGGAAGTGCCAAATTTTAATAAATTTATTTGAAACCAACTTCGATTTTTTTGGATTTTGTCGAGTATTTTTGGTGTAGGATGTATATTTGAGTAAAGTTAGATGAAAATAACTTCAATTTTTAGGATTGTGAAAAAAATTTTAGTTGGAAGTCTCAAATTTTAATAAATTTATTTGAAACCAACTTCGATTTTTTTCGATTTTGTAGAGCATATTTGTTCTAGGATCTATATTGAGGAAATTTAGATGAAAATAATTTCATTTTTTTGGATTGTGAAAAAATTTTTGGTTCGAAGTGTCAAATTTTAATAAATTTATTTGAAACCTACTTCGATTTTTTTTTATTTTGTTGAGAATTTTTGTTGTAGGATCTATATTTGAGTAAATTTAGATGAAAATAACTTCAATTTTTTGGATTGAGTAAAAAATTTTAGTTGGAAGTGTCAAATTTTAATAAATTTATTATCAACTTCGATTTTTTTGGATTTTGTTGAGTATTTTTTGGTAGGATCTATATTTGAGTAAATTTAGATGAAAATAACTTCAATTTTTAGAATTGTGAAAAAAATTTTAGTTGGAAGTGTCAAATTTTAATAAATTTATTTGAAACCTACTTCGATTTTTTTGGATTTTGTCGAGTATTTTTGGTGTAGGATGTATACAGGGTGTCCCAAAAATGTCGCGTTTCCTTCAAAGGGGTGACTCAGGGGGTGATTTGAAACAACTTTTTCCTTAGCGAAAATATTGTCCGAAGCTTCGTTAAGGAGATATTAAGCAAAAACCCCGACCAATCAGAGCGCGCGCCTTCCGCCTGAGTTCCCGCGGTAGCGTTGGCTACGAGGTAGGCGACCGCGCTTGTGGTACGAACGTACGAACAAGCAAGTCGTCATGCATCGAAGGAAACCGCGTTACACATTTTTTTTTTAAAGCAGAATCTTAAATAAGAATAATTTGAAGTGAGAGGACAAGAAGTACGTAAATTTCGTTTTTAAATAAAGCATAAACGAACAGCTAACGTAACAGAAAATGTACGACAAGTGATCGTAATTCGTTATTGAGGTAAAAATCCGTAGTTTAAGAACGGCCAACACAACTAAATTTAAAAAATAATATTAGGTGTATGAATAAATTCTTTCCGACTGGAATTTCTATCGCGGTGGTATTCAGAAGCTGCCAGAAAAATGGCAAAAGGTAATGAACAATAATGGAAATTATTGCGATGATCGAGTTGTTTTCATATTTTTTAAATCGAACTGTTATTGTACCCTAAAATCGGAAAGAATTTATTTTCACACCTAATAATCACCAATAAATTAAATAAAACTCACCCTTTCGGACATTCCTTTCCTTGCTTTCCTTCCCTTTTCGGAAACCTGTGTCACTGGATCACTGTACCGATCCTGGTTATCGGTGGACGAAAAGATTTATGGTTAGGTAGCGCCCAATGCTCAGCTGATCACAGTGCGTCCGGGTTAATGTACCGAATATTCACTTCACTACATGGCTACTAACACTGATCACTGAATTTATTTTTCACGGAACGTGTTGTTCCTACGTTATAAAAATTGGTGGCTGCGAAAGGGGCCGATTACTGTTAATTACTGGGACGAGAATACTACTATTACCCGGCGAAAAGAAAACTCGTGGCAGACTGTCTCGGGCTGTGCAGTCCGCTGCTGTGCAGCGATCAAATACGGATCCGACCGACGATCGTCAAAACAAAAGCGTAGGCTACGCTTGGTCAAATCGCTCTATCCCACTCGATCTCGTGTTTCGTTCGATCTCTTCGTCGCGCGGTGTGACAATGTATGTGGCAACTTCAGCCAATAACCAAAATACGTGTGCCCCGTCTGTAAAAGTGTGCCCAAATAGGTGACTCGACCAATCGTCACAGCAGCGGACTGCACAGCCCGAGACAGTCTGCCACGAGTTTTCTTTTCGCCGGGTAATAGTAGTAATCTCGTCCCAGTAATTAACAGTAATCGGCCCCTTTCGCAGCCACCAATTTTTATAACGTAGGAACAACACGTTCCGTGAAAAATAAATTCAGTGATCAGTGTTAGTAGCCGTGCAGTGAAGTGAATATTCGGTACATTAACCCGGACGCAGTGTGATCAGCTGAGAACTGGGCGCTACCCAACCATAAATCTTTTCGTCCACCGATAACCAGGATCGGTACAGTGACCCAGTGACACAGGTTTCCGGAAAGGGAAGGAAAGCAAGGAAAGGAATGTCCGAAAGGGTGAGTTTTCTTTAATTTATTGGTGATTATTAGGTGTGAAAATAAATTCTTTCCGATTTTAGGGTACAATAGCAGTTCGATTTAAAAAATATGAAAACAACTCGATCATCGCAATAATTTCCATGCTTCTGAATACCATCGCGATAGAAATTCCAGTCGGAAAGAATTTATTCATACACCTAATATTATTTTTTAAATTTAGTTGTGTTGGCCGTTCTTAACCTACGGATTTTTACCTCAATAACGAATTACGATCACTTGTCGTACATTTTCTGTTACGTTAGCTGTTCGTTTATGCCTTATTTAAAAACGAAATTTACGTACTTCTTGTCCTCTCACTTCAAATTATTCTTATTTAAGATTCTGCTTTAAAAAAAAAATGTGTAACGCGGTTTCCTTCGATGCATGCCGACTTGCTTGTTCGTACGTTCGTAGCACAAGCGCGGTCGCCTACCTCGTAGCCAACGCTACCGCGGGAACTCAGGCGGAAGGCGCGCGCTCTGATTGGTCGGGGTTTTTGCTTAATATCTCCTTAACGAAGCTTCGGACAATATTTTCGCTAAGGAAAAAGTTGTTTCAAATCACCCCCTGAGTCACCCCTTTCAAGGAAACGCGACATTTTTGGGACACCCTGTATTTGAGTAAATTAAGATGAAAATAACTTCAATTTTTAGGATTGTGAAAAAAATTTTAGTTGGAAGTGTCAAATTTTAATAAATTTATTTGAAACCAACTTCGATTTTTTTGGATTTTGTCGAGTATTTTTGGTGTAGGATGTATATTTGAGTAAATTAAGATGAAAATAACTTCAATTTTTAGGATTGTGAAAAAAATTTTAGTTGGAAGTGTCAAATTTTAATAAATTTATTTGAAATCATCTCCGATTTTTTTGGATTTTGTTGAGTATTTTTTTGTAGGATTTATATTTGAGTAAATTTAGATGAAAATAAATTCAATGCTAGGATTGTGAAAAAAATTTTAGTTGGAAGTGTCAAATTTTAATAAATTTATTTGAAACCTACTTCGATTTTTTTGGATTTTGTCGAGTATTTTTGGTGTAGGATGTATATTTGAGTAAATTAAGATGAAAATAACTTCAATTTTTAGGATTGTGAAAAAAATTTTAGTTGGAAGTGTCAAATTTTAATAAATTTATTTGAAACCAACTTCGATTTTTTTGGATTTTGTCGAGTATTTTTTGGTGTAGGATGTATATTTGAGTAAATTTAGATGAAAATAACTTCAATTTCTAGGATTGTGAAAAAAATTTTAGTTGGAAGTGCCAAATTTTAATAAATTTATTTGAAACCAACTTCGATTTTTTTTTATTTTGTCGAGTATTTTTGTTGTAGGATGTATATTTGAGTACATTTAGATGAAAATAACGACCATTTTTTGGATTGTGAAGAAAATTTTAGTTGGAAGTGTCAAATTTTAATAAATTTATTTGAAACCAACTCCGATTTTTTTGGATTTTGTGGAGTATTTTTAGTGTAGGATGTATATTTGAGTAAATTTAGATGAAAATAACTTCAATTTCTAGGATTGTGAAAAAAATTTTAGTTGGAAGTGCCAAATTTTAATAAATTTATTTGAAACCTACTTCGATTTTTTTGGATTTTGTCGAGTATTTTTGGTGTAGGATGTATATTTGAGTAAAGTTAGATGAAAATAACTTCAATTTTTAGGATTGTGAAAAAAATTTTAGTTGGAAGTCTCAAATTTTAATAAATTTATTTGAAACCAACTCCGATTTTTTTGGATTTTGTTGAGTATTTTTTTGTAGGATCTATATTTGAGTAAATTTAGATGAAAATAACTTCAATTTTTAGGATTGTGAAAAAAATTTTAGTTGGAAGTGTCAAATTTTAATAAATTTATTTGAAACCAACTTCGATTTTTTTGGATTTTGTCGAGTATTTTTGTAGGATCTATATTTGAGTAAATTTAGATGAAAATAACTTCAATTTCTAGGATTGTGAAAAAAATTTTAGTTGGAAGTGCCAAATTTTAATAAATTTATTTGAAACCTACTTCGATTTTTTTGGATTTTGTCGAGTATTTTTGGTGTAGGATGTATATTTGAGTAAATTAAGATGAAAATAACTTCAATTTTTAGGATTGTGAAAAAAATTTTAGTTGGAAGTGTCAAATTTTAATAAATTTATTTGAAACCAACTTCGATTTTTTTGGATTTTGTCGAGTATTTTTGTTGTAGGATGTATATTTGAGTACATTTAGATGAAAATAACGACCATTTTTTGGATTGTGAAAAATATTTTAGTTGGAAGTGTCAAATGTTAATAAATTTATTTGAAATCAACTTCGATTTTTTTGGATTTTGTTGAGTATTTTTGTTGTAGGATCTATATTTGAGTAAATTTAGATGAAAATAACTTCAATTTTTTGGATTGAGTAAAAAATTTTAGTTGGAAGTGTCAAATTTTAATAAATTTATTTGAAATCAACTGCGATTTTTTTGGATTTTGTTGAGTATTTTTTGGTAGGATCTATATTTGAGTAAATTTAGATGAAAATAACTTCAATTTTTAGGATTGTGAAAAAAATTTTAGTTGGAAGTGTCAAATTTTAATAAATTTATTTGAAACCTACTTCGATTTTTTTGGATTTTGTCGAGTATTTTTGGTGTAGGATGTATATTTGAGTAAATTTAGATGAAAATAACTTCAATTTTTAGGATTGTGAAAAAAATTTTAGTTGCAAGTGTCAAATTTTAATAAATTTATTTGAAATCACCTCCGATTTTTTTGGATTTTGTTGAGTATTTTTTGGTAGGATCTATATTTGAGTAAATTTAGATGAAAATAACTTCAATTTTTAGGATTGTGAAAAAAATTTTAGTTGCAAGTGTCAAATTTTAATAAATTTATTTGATATCAACTTCGATTTTTTTGGATTTTGTCGAGTATTTTTGGTGTAGGAATTATATTTGAGTAAATTTAGATGAAAATAACTTCAATTTTTAGGATTGTGAAAAAAATTTTAGTTGCAAGTGTCAAATTTTAATAAATTTATTTGAAATCAACTCCGATTTTTTTCGATTTTGTAGAGTATTTTTGTTCTAGGATCTATATTGAGGAAATTTAGATGAAAATAATTTCATTTTTTTGGATTGTGAAACAATTTTTGGTTCGAAGTGTCAAATTTTAATAAATTTATTTGAAACCTACTTCGATTTTTTTGGATTTTGTCGAGTATTTTTGGTGTAGGATCTATATTTGAGTAAATTTAGATGAAAATAACTTCAATTTTTAGGATTGTGAAAAAAATTTTAGTTGGAAGTGTCAAATTATAATAAATTTATTTGAAACCAACTTCGATTTTTTTGGATTTTGTCGAGTATTTTGGTGTAGGATGTATATTTGAGTAAAGTTAGATGAAAATAACTTCAATTTTTAGGATTGTTTAAAAATTTTAGTTGCAAGTGTCAAATTTTAATAAATTTATTTGAAATCAACTTCGATTTTTTTGGATTTTGTCGAGTATTTTTGGTGTAGGAATTATATTTGAGTAAATTTAGATGAAAATAACTTCAATTTTTAGGATTGTGAAAAAATTTTAGTTGCAAGTGTCAAATTTTAATAAATTTATTTGAAATCAACTCCGATTTTTTTCGATTTTGTAGAGTATTTTTGTTCTAGGATCTATATTGAGGAAATTTAGATGAAAATAATTTCATTTTTTTGGATAGTGAAACAATTTTTAGTTGGAAGTGTCAAATTTTAATAAATTTATTTGAAACCAACTTCGATTTTTTTGGATTTTGTCGAGTATTTTTGGTGTAGGATGTATATTTGAGTAAATTTAGATGAAAATAACTTCAATTTCTAGGATTGTGAAAAAAATTTTAGTTGGAAGTGCCAAATTTTAATAAATTTATTTGAAACCAACTTCGATTTTTTTTTATTTTGTCGAGTATTTTTGTTGTAGGATGTATATTTGAGTACATTTAGATGAAAATAACGACCATTTTTTGGATTGTGAAGAAAATTTTAGTTGGAAGTGTCAAATTTTAATAAATTTATTTGAAACCAACTCCGATTTTTTTGGATTTTGTGGAGTATTTTTAGTGTAGGATGTATATTTGAGTAAATTTAGATGAAAATAACTTCAATTTCTAGGATTGTGAAAAAAATTTTAGTTGGAAGTGCCAAATTTTAATAAATTTATTTGAAACCTACTTCGATTTTTTTGGATTTTGTCGAGTATTTTTGGTGTAGGATGTATATTTGAGTAAAGTTAGATGAAAATAACTTCAATTTTTAGGATTGTGAAAAAAATTTTAGTTGGAAGTGTCAAATTTTAATAAATTTATTTGAAACCAACTTCGATTTTTTTGGATTTTGTCGAGTATTTTTGTAGGATCTATATTTGAGTAAATTTAGATGAAAATAACTTCAATTTCTAGAATTGTGAAAAAAATTTTAGTTGGAAGTGCCAAATTTAAATAAATTTATTTGAAACCTACTTCGATTTTTTTGGATTTTGTCGAGTATTTTTGGTGTAGGATGTATATTTGAGTAAATTAAGATGAAAATAACTTCAATTTTTAGGATTGTGAAAAAAATTTTAGTTGGAAGTGTCAAATTTTAATAAATTTATTTGAAACCAACTTCGATTTTTTTGGATTTTGTCGAGTATTTTTGTTGTAGGATGTATATTTGAGTACATTTAGATGAAAATAACGACCATTTTTTGGATTGTGAAAAATATTTTAGTTGGAAGTGTCAAATGTTAATAAATTTATTTGAAATCAACTTCGATTTTTTTGGATTTTGTTGAGTATTTTTGTTGTAGGATCTATATTTGAGTAAATTTAGATGAAAATAACTTCAATTTTTTGGATTGAGTAAAAAATTTTAGTTGGAAGTGTCAAATTTTAATAAATTTATTTGAAATCAACTGCGATTTTTTTGGATTTTGTTGAGTATTTTTTGGTAGGATCTATATTTGAGTAAATTTAGATGAAAATAACTTCAATTTTTAGGATTGTGAAAAAAATTTTAGTTGGAAGTGTCAAATTTTAATAAATTTATTTGAAACCTACTTCGATTTTTTTGGATTTTGTCGAGTATTTTTGGTGTAGGATGTATATTTGAGTAAATTTAGATGAAAATAACTTCAATTTTTAGGATTGTGAAAAAAATTTTAGTTGGAAGTGTCAAATTTTAATAAATTTATTTGAAACCAACTTCGATTTTTTTGGATTTTGTGGAGTATTTTTGGTGTAGGATGTATATTTGAGTAAATTTAGATGAAAATAACTTCAATTTTTAGGATTGTGAAAAAAATTTTAGTTGGAAGTGTCAAATTATAATAAATTTATTTGAAACCAACTTCGATTTTTTTGGATTTTGTCGAGTATTTTTGGTGTAGGATGTATATTTGAGTAAAGTTAGATGAAAATAACTTCAATTTTTAGGATTGTGAAAAAAATTTTAGTTGCAAGTGTCAAATTTTAATAAATTTATTTGAAATCAACTCCGATTTTTTTGGATTTTGTTGAGTATTTTTTTGTAGGATCTATATTTGAGTAAATTTAGATGAAAATAACTTCAATTTTTAGGATTGTGAAAAAAATTTTAGTTGGAAGTGTCAAATTGTAATAAATTTATTTGAAACCAACTTCGATTTTTTTGGATTTTGTCGAGTATTTTTGGTGTAGGATGTATATTTGAGTAAATTTAGATGAAAATAACTTCAATTTCTAGGATTGTGAAAAAAATTTTAGTTGGAAGTGCCAAATTTTAATAAATTTATTTGAAACCAACTTCTATTTTTTTGGATTTTGATGAGTATTTTTTTGTAGGATCTATATTTGAGTAAATTTAGAAGAAAATAACTTCAATTTCTAGGATTGTGAAAAAAATTTTAGTTGGAAGTGTCAAATTTTAATAAATTTATTTGAAACCAACTTCGATTTTTTTTTATTTTGCCGAGTATTTTTGTTGTAGGATGTATATTTGAGTAAATTTAGATGAAAATAACGAAAATTTATTGGATTGTGAAAAAAATTTTAGTTGGAAGTGTCAAATTTTAATAAATTTATTTGAAACCAACTTCGATTTTTTTGGATTTTGTTGAGTATTTTTTTGTAGGATCTATATTTGAGTAAATTTAGATGAAAATAACTTCAATTTCTAGGATTGTGAAAAAAATTTTAGTTGGAAGTGCCAAATTTTAATAAATTTATTTGAAACCAACTTCGATTTTTTTTGATTTTGTCGAGTATTTTTGGTGTAGGATGTATATTTGAGTAAATTTAGATGAAAATAACTTCAATTTCTAGGATTGTGAAAAAAACTTTAGTTGGAAGTGCCAAATTTTAATAAATTTATTTGAAATCAACTCCGATTTTTTTGGATTTTGTTGAGTATTTTTTTGTAGGATCTATATTTGAGTAAATTTAGATGAAAATAACTTCAATTTTTAGGATTGTGAAAAAAATTTTAGTTGGAAGTGTCAAATTGTAATAAATTTATTTGAAACCAACTTCGATTTTTTTGGATTTTGTCGAGTATTTTTGGTGTAGGATGTATATTTGAGTAAAGTTAGATGAAAATAACTTCAATTTTTAGGATTGTGAAAAAAATTTTAGTTGGAAGTCTCAAATTTTAATAAATTTATTTGAAACCAACTTCGATTTTTTTCGATTTTGTAGAGCATTTTTGTTCTAGGATCTATATTGAGAAAATTTAGATGAAAATAATTTCATTTTTTTGGATTGTGAAAAAATTTTTGGTTCGAAGTGTCAAATTTTAATAAATTTATTTGAAACCTACTTCGATTTTTTTTTATTTTGTTGAGAATTTTTGTTGTAGGATCTATATTTGAGTAAATTTAGATGAAAATAACTTCAATTTTTTGGATTGAGTAAAAAATTTTAGTTGGAAGTGTCAAATTTTAATAAATTTATTATCAACTTCGATTTTTTTGGATTTTGTTGAGTATTTTTTGGTAGGATCTATATTTGAGTAAATTTAGATGAAAATAACTTCAATTTTTAGAATTGTGAAAAAAATTTTAGTTGGAAGTGTTAAATTTTAATAAATTTATTTGAAACCTACTTCAATTTTTTTGGATTTTGTCGAGTATTTTTGGTGTAGGATGTATATTTGAGTAAATTAAGATGAAAATAACTTCAATTTTTAGGATTGTGAAAAAAATTTTAGTTGGAAGTGTCAAATTTTAATAAATTTATTTGAAACCAACTTCGATTTTTTTGGATTTTGTCGAGTATTTTTGTTGTAGGATGTATATTTGAGTACATTTAGATGAAAATAACTTCAATTTTTAGGATTCTGAAAAAAATTTTAGTTGGAAGTGTCAAATTTTAATAAATTTATTTGAAACCTACTTCGATTTTTTTGGATTTTGTCGAGTATTTTTGGTGTAGGATGTATATTTGAGTAAATTTAGATGAAAATAACTTCAATTTTTAGGATTGTGAAAAAAATTTTAGTTGGAAGTGTCAAATTATAATAAATTTATTTGAAACCAGCTTCGATTTTTTTGGATTTTGTCGAGTATTTTGGTGTAGGATGTATATTTGAGTAAAGTTAGATGAAAATAACTTCAATTTTTAGGATTGTGAAAAAAATTTTAGTTGCAAGTGTCAAATTTTAATAAATTTATTTGAAATCAACTTCGATTTTTTTGGATTTTGTCGAGTATTTTTGGTGTAGGAATTATATTTGAGTAAATTTAGATGAAAATAACTTCAATTTTTAGGATTGTGAAAAAAATTTTAGTTGCAAGTGTCAAATTTTAATAAATTTATTTGAAATCAACTCCGATTTTTTTCGATTTTGTAGAGTATTTTTGTTCTAGGATCTATATTGAGGAAATTTAGATGAAAATAATTTCATTTTTTTGGATTGTGAAACAATTTTTGGTTCGAAGTGTCAAATTTTAATAAATTTATTTGAAACCTACTTCGATTTTTTTGGATTTTGTCGAGTATTTTTGGTGTAGGATGTATATTTGAGTAAATTTAGATGAAAATAACTTCAATTTCTAGGATTGTGAAAAAAATTTTAGTTGGAAGTGTCAAATTTTAATAAATTTATTTAAAACCAACTTCGATTTTTTTGGATTTTGTGGAGTATTTTTGGTGTAGGATGTATATTTGAGTAACGTTAGATGAAAATAACTTCAATTTTTAGGATTGTGAAAAAAATTTTAGTTGGAAGTCTCAAATTTTAATAAATTTATTTGAAACCAACTCCGATTTTTTTGGATTTTGTTGAGTATTTTTTTGTAGGATCTATATTTGAGTAAATTTAGATGAAAATAACTTCAATTTTTAGGATTGTGAAAAAAATTTTAGTTGGAAGTGTCAAATTTTAATAAATTTATTTGAAACCAACTTCGATTTTTTTGGATTTTGTCGAGTATTTTTGTAGGATCTATATTTGAGTAAATTTAGATGAAAATAACTTCAATTTTTAGGATTGTGAAAAAAATTTTAGTTGGAAGTGTCAAATTATAATAAATTTATTTGAAACCAACTTCGATTTTTTTGGATTTTGTCGAGTATTTTGGTGTAGGATGTATATTTGAGTAAAGTTAGATGAAAATAACTTCAATTTTTAGGATTGTGAAAAAAATTTTAGTTGCAAGTGTCAAATTTTAATAAATTTATTTGAAATCAACTTCGATTTTTTTGGATTTTGTCGAGTATTTTTGGTGTAGGAATTATATTTGAGTAAATTTAGATGAAAATAACTTCAATTTTTAGGATTGTGAAAAAAATTTTAGTTGCAAGTGTCAAATTTTAATAAATTTATTTGAAATCAACTCCGATTTTTTTCGATTTTGTAGAGTATTTTTGTTCTAGGATCTATATTGAGGAAATTTGGATGAAAATAATTTCATTTTTTTGGATTGTGAAACAATTTTTGGTTCGAAGTGTCAAATTTTAATAAATTTATTTGAAACCTACTTCGATTTTTTTGGATTTTGTCGAGTATTTTTGGTGTAGGATGTATATTTGAGTACATTTAGATGAAAATAACTTCAATTTTTAGGATTCTGAAAAAAATTTTAGTTGGAAGTGTCAAATTTTAATAAATTTATTTGAAACCTACTTCGATTTTTTTGGATTTTGTCGAGTATTTTTGGTGTAGGATGTATATTTGAGTAAATTTAGATGAAAATAACTTCAATTTTTAGGATTGTGAAAAAAATTTTAGTTGGAAGTGTCAAATTATAATAAATTTATTTGAAACCAACTTCGATTTTTTTGGATTTTGTCGAGTATTTTGGTGTAGGATGTATATTTGAGTAAAGTTAGATGAAAATAACTTCAATTTTTAGGATTGTGAAAAAAATTTTAGTTGCAAGTGTCAAATTTTAATAAATTTATTTGAAATCAACTTCGATTTTTTTGGATTTTGTCGAGTATTTTTGGTGTAGGAATTATATTTGAGTAAATTTAGATGAAAATAACTTCAATTTTTAGGATTGTGAAAAAAATTTTAGTTGCAAGTGTCAAATTTTAATAAATTTATTTGAAATCAACTCCGATTTTTTTCGATTTTGTAGAGTATTTTTGTTCTAGGATCTATATTGAGGAAATTTAGATGAAAATAATTTCATTTTTTTGGATTGTGAAACAATTTTTGGTTCGAAGTGTCAAATTTTAATAAATTTATTTGAAACCTACTTCGATTTTTTTGGATTTTGTCGAGTATTTTTGGTGTAGGATGTATATTTGAGTAAATTTAGATGAAAATAACTTCAATTTCTAGGATTGTGAAAAAAATTTTAGTTGGAAGTGTCAAATTTTAATAAATTTATTTAAAACCAACTTCGATTTTTTTGGATTTTGTGGAGTATTTTTGGTGTAGGCTGTATATTTGAGTAACGTTAGATGAAAATAACTTCAATTTTTAGGATTGTGAAAAAAATTTTAGTTGGAAGTCTCAAATTTTAATAAATTTATTTGAAACCAACTCCGATTTTTTTGGATTTTGTTGAGTATTTTTTTGTAGGATCTATATTTGAGTAAATTTAGATGAAAATAACTTCAATTTTTAGGATTGTGAAAAAAATTTTAGTTGGAAGTGTCAAATTTTAATAAATTTATTTGAAACCAACTTCGATTTTTTTGGATTTTGTCGAGTATTTTTGTAGGATCTATATTTGAGTAAATTTAGATGAAAATAACTTCAATTTTTAGGATTGTGAAAAAAATTTTAGTTGGAAGTGTCAAATTATAATAAATTTATTTGAAACCAACTTCGATTTTTTTGGATTTTGTCGAGTATTTTGGTGTAGGATGTATATTTGAGTAAAGTTAGATGAAAATAACTTCAATTTTTAGGATTGTGAAAAAAATTTTAGTTGCAAGTGTCAAATTTTAATAAATTTATTTGAAATCAACTTCGATTTTTTTGGATTTTGTCGAGTATTTTTGGTGTAGGAATTATATTTGAGTAAATTTAGATGAAAATAACTTCAATTTTTAGGATTGTGAAAAAAATTTATTTGCAAGTGTCAAATTTTAATAAATTTATTTGAAATCAACTCCGATTTTTTTCGATTTTGTAGAGTATTTTTGTTCTAGGATCTATATTGAGGAAATTTAGATGAAAATAATTTCATTTTTTTGGATTGTGAAACAATTTTTGGTTCGAAGTGTCAAATTTTAATAAATTTATTTGAAACCTACTTCGATTTTTTTGGATTTTGTCGAGTATTTTTGGTGTAGGATGTATATTTGAGTAAATTTAGATGAAAATAACTTCAATTTCTAGGATTGTGAAAAAAATTTTAGTTGGAAGTGTCAAATTTTAATAAATTTATTTGAAACCAACTTCGATTTTTTTGGATTTTGTGGAGTATTTTTGGTGTAGGATGTATATTTGAGTAAATTTAGATGAAAATAACTTCAATTTTTAGGATTGTGAAAAAAATTTTAGTTGGAAGTGTCAAATTATAATAAATTTATTTGAAACCAACTTCGATTTTTTTGGATTTTGTCGAGTATTTTTGGTGTAGGATGTATATTTGAGTAAAGTTAGATGAAAATAACTTCAATTTTTAGGATTGTGAAAAAAATTTTAGTTGCAAGTGTCAAATTTTAATAAATTTATTTGAAATCAACTCCGATTTTTTTGGATTTTGTTGAGTATTTTTTTGTAGGATCTATATTTGAGTAAATTTAGATGAAAATAACTTCAATTTTTAGGATTGTGAAAAAAATTTTAGTTGGAAGTGTCAAATTGTAATAAATTTATTTGAAACCAACTTCGATTTTTTTGGATTTTGTCGAGTATTTTTGGTGTAGGATGTATATTTGAGTAAATTTAGATGAAAATAACTTCAATTTCTAGGATTGTGAAAAAAATTTTAGTTGGAAGTGCCAAATTTTAATAAATTTATTTGAAACCAACTTCGATTTTTTTGGATTTTGTCGAGTATTTTTGGTGTAGGATGTATATTTGAGTAAAGTTAGATGAAAATAACTTCAATTTTTAGGATTGTGAAAAAAATTTTAGTTGGAAGTCTCAAATTTTAATAAATTTATTTGAAACCAACTTCGATTTTTTTCGATTTTGTAGAGCATATTTGTTCTAGGATCTATATTGAGGAAATTTAGATGAAAATAATTTCATTTTTTTGGATTGTGAAAAAATTTTTGGTTCGAAGTGTCAAATTTTAATAAATTTATTTGAAACCTACTTCGATTTTTTTTTATTTTGTTGAGAATTTTTGTTGTAGGATCTATATTTGAGTAAATTTAGATGAAAATAACTTCAATTTTTTGGATTGAGTAAAAAATTTTAGTTGGAAGTGTCAAATTTTAATAAATTTATTATCAACTTCGATTTTTTTGGATTTTGTTGAGTATTTTTTGGTAGGATCTATATTTGAGTAAATTTAGATGAAAATAACTTCAATTTTTAGAATTGTGAAAAAAATTTTAGTTGGAAGTGTCAAATTTTAATAAATTTATTTGAAACCTACTTCGATTTTTTTGGATTTTGTCGAGTATTTTTGGTGTAGGATGTATACAGGGTGTCCCAAAAATGTCGCGTTTCCTTCAAAGGGGTGACTCAGGGGGTGATTTGAAACAACTTTTTCCTTAGCGAAAATATTGTCCGAAGCTTCGTTAAGGAGATATTAAGCAAAAACCCCGACCAATCAGAGCGCGCGCCTTCCGCCTGAGTTCCCGCGGTAGCGTTGGCTACGAGGTAGGCGACCGCGCTTGTGGTACGAACGTACGAACAAGCAAGTCGTCATGCATCGAAGGAAACCGCGTTACACATTTTTTTTTTAAAGCAGAATCTTAAATAAGAATAATTTGAAGTGAGAGGACAAGAAGTACGTAAATTTCGTTTTTAAATAAAGCATAAACGAACAGCTAACGTAACAGAAAATGTACGACAAGTGATCGTAATTCGTTATTGAGGTAAAAATCCGTAGTTTAAGAACGGCCAACACAACTAAATTTAAAAAATAATATTAGGTGTATGAATAAATTCTTTCCGACTGGAATTTCTATCGCGGTGGTATTCAGAAGCTGCCAGAAAAATGGCAAAAGGTAATGAACAATAATGGAAATTATTGCGATGATCGAGTTGTTTTCATATTTTTTAAATCGAACTGTTATTGTACCCTAAAATCGGAAAGAATTTATTTTCACACCTAATAATCACCAATAAATTAAATAAAACTCACCCTTTCGGACATTCCTTTCCTTGCTTTCCTTCCCTTTTCGGAAACCTGTGTCACTGGATCACTGTACCGATCCTGGTTATCGGTGGACGAAAAGATTTATGGTTAGGTAGCGCCCAATGCTCAGCTGATCACAGTGCGTCCGGGTTAATGTACCGAATATTCACTTCACTACATGGCTACTAACACTGATCACTGAATTTATTTTTCACGGAACGTGTTGTTCCTACGTTATAAAAATTGGTGGCTGCGAAAGGGGCCGATTACTGTTAATTACTGGGACGAGAATACTACTATTACCCGGCGAAAAGAAAACTCGTGGCAGACTGTCTCGGGCTGTGCAGTCCGCTGCTGTGCAGCGATCAAATACGGATCCGACCGACGATCGTCAAAACAAAAGCGTAGGCTACGCTTGGTCAAATCGCTCTATCCCACTCGATCTCGTGTTTCGTTCGATCTCTTCGTCGCGCGGTGTGACAATGTATGTGGCAACTTCAGCCAATAACCAAAATACGTGTGCCCCGTCTGTAAAAGTGTGCCCAAATAGGTGACTCGACCAATCGTCACAGCAGCGGACTGCACAGCCCGAGACAGTCTGCCACGAGTTTTCTTTTCGCCGGGTAATAGTAGTAATCTCGTCCCAGTAATTAACAGTAATCGGCCCCTTTCGCAGCCACCAATTTTTATAACGTAGGAACAACACGTTCCGTGAAAAATAAATTCAGTGATCAGTGTTAGTAGCCGTGCAGTGAAGTGAATATTCGGTACATTAACCCGGACGCAGTGTGATCAGCTGAGAACTGGGCGCTACCCAACCATAAATCTTTTCGTCCACCGATAACCAGGATCGGTACAGTGACCCAGTGACACAGGTTTCCGGAAAGGGAAGGAAAGCAAGGAAAGGAATGTCCGAAAGGGTGAGTTTTCTTTAATTTATTGGTGATTATTAGGTGTGAAAATAAATTCTTTCCGATTTTAGGGTACAATAACAGTTCGATTTAAAAAATATGAAAACAACTCGATCATCGCAATAATTTCCATGCTTCTGAATACCATCGCGATAGAAATTCCAGTCGGAAAGAATTTATTCATACACCTAATATTATTTTTTAAATTTAGTTGTGTTGGCCGTTCTTAAACTACGGATTTTTACCTCAATAACGAATTACGATCACTTGTCGTAAATTTTCTGTTACGTTAGCTGTTCGTTTATGCCTTATTTAAAAACGAAATTTACGTACTTCTTGTCCTCTCACTTCAAATTATTCTTATTTAAGATTCTGCTTTAAAAAAAAAATGTGTAACGCGGTTTCCTTCGATGCATGCCGACTTGCTTGTTCGTACGTTCGTAGCACAAGCGCGGTCGCCTACCTCGTAGCCAACGCTACCGCGGGAACTCAGGCGGAAGGCGCGCGCTCTGATTGGTCGGGGTTTTTGCTTAATATCTCCTTAACGAAGCTTCGGACAATATTTTCGCTAAGGAAAAAGTTGTTTCAAATCACCCCCTGAGTCACCCCTTTCAAGGAAACGCGACATTTTTGGGACACCCTGTATTTGAGTAAATTAAGATGAAAATAACTTCAATTTTTAGGATTGTGAAAAAAATTTTAGTTGGAAGTGTCAAATTTTAATAAATTTATTTGAAACCAACTTCGATTTTTTTGGATTTTGTCGAGTATTTTTGGTGTAGGATGTATATTTGAGTAAATTAAGATGAAAATAACTTCAATTTTTAGGATTGTGAAAAAAATTTTAGTTGGAAGTGTCAAATTTTAATAAATTTATTTGAAATCAACTCCGATTTTTTTGGATTTTGTTGAGTATTTTTTTGTAGGATTTATATTTGAGTAAATTTAGATGAAAATAAATTCAATGCTAGGATTGTGAAAAAAATTTTAGTTGGAAGTGTCAAATTTTAATAAATTTATTTGAAACCTACTTCGATTTTTTTGGATTTTGTCGAGTATTTTTGGTGTAGGATGTATATTTGAGTAAATTAAGATGAAAATAACTTCAATTTTTAGGATTGTGAAAAAAATTTTAGTTGGAAGTGTCAAATTTTAATAAATTTATTTGAAACCAACTTCGATTTTTTTGGATTTTGTCGAGTATTTTTGGTGTAGGATGTATATTTGAGTAAATTTAGATGAAAATAACTTCAATTTCTAGGATTGTGAAAAAAATTTTAGTTGGAAGTGCCAAATTTTAATAAATTTATTTGAAACCAACTTCGATTTTTTTTTATTTTGTCGAGTATTTTTGTTGTAGGATGTATATTTGAGTACATTTAGATGAAAATAACGACCATTTTTTGGATTGTGAAGAAAATTTTAGTTGGAAGTGTCAAATTTTAATAAATTTATTTGAAACCAACTCCAATTTTTTTGGATTTTGTGGAGTATTTTTAGTGTAGGATGTATATTTGAGTAAATTTAGATGAAAATAACTTCAATTTCTAGGATTGTGAAAAAAATTTTAGTTGGAAGTGCCAAATTTTAATAAATTTATTTGAAACCTACTTCGATTTTTTTGGATTTTGTCGAGTATTTTTGGTGTAGGATGTATATTTGAGTAAAGTTAGATGAAAATAACTTCAATTTTTAGGATTGTGAAAAAAATTTTTAGTTGGAAGTCTCAAATTTTAATAAATTTATTTGAAACCAACTCCGATTTTTTTGGATTTTGTTGAGTATTTTTTTGTAGGATCTATATTTGAGTAAATTTAGATGAAAATAACTTCAATTTCTAGGATTGTGAAAAAAATTTTAGTTGGAAGTGCCAAATTTTAATAAATTTATTTGAAACCAACTTCGATTTTTTTGGATTTTGTCGAGTATTTTTGTTGTAGGATGTATATTTGAGTACATTTAGATGAAAATAACGACCATTTTTTGGATTGTGAAAAATATTTTAGTTGGAAGTGTCAAATGTTAATAAATTTATTTGAAATCAACTTCGATTTTTTTGGATTTTGTTGAGTATTTTTGTTGTAGGATCTATATTGAGGAAATTTAGATGAAAATAATTTCATTTTTTTGGATTGTGAAACAATTTTTGGTTCGAAGTGTCAAATTTTAATAAATTTATTTGAAACCTACTTCGATTTTTTTGGATTTTGTCGAGTATTTTTGGTGTAGGATGTATATTTGAGTAAATTTAGATGAAAATAACTTCAATTTCTAGGATTGTGAAAAAAATTTTAGTTGGAAGTGTCAAATTTTAATAAATTTATTTAAAACCAACTTCGATTTTTTTGGATTTTGTGGAGTATTTTTGGTGTAGGATGTATATTTGAGTAACGTTAGATGAAAATAACTTCAATTTTTAGGATTGTGAAAAAAATTTTAGTTGGAAGTCTCAAATTTTAATAAATTTATTTGAAACCAACTCCGATTTTTTTGGATTTTGTTGAGTATTTTTTTGTAGGATCTATATTTGAGTAAATTTAGATGAAAATAACTTCAATTTTTAGGATTGTGAAAAAAATTTTAGTTGGAAGTGTCAAATTTTAATAAATTTATTTGAAACCAACTTCGATTTTTTTGGATTTTGTCGAGTATTTTTGTAGGATCTATATTTGAGTAAATTTAGATGAAAATAACTTCAATTTTTAGGATTGTGAAAAAAATTTTAGTTGGAAGTGTCAAATTATAATAAATTTATTTGAAACCAACTTCGATTTTTTTGGATTTTGTCGAGTATTTTGGTGTAGGATGTATATTTGAGTAAAGTTAGATGAAAATAACTTCAATTTTTAGGATTGTGAAAAAAATTTTAGTTGCAAGTGTCAAATTTTAATAAATTTATTTGAAATCAACTTCGATTTTTTTGGATTTTGTCGAGTATTTTTGGTGTAGGAATTATATTTGAGTAAATTTAGATGAAAATAACTTCAATTTTTAGGATTGTGAAAAAAATTTTAGTTGCAAGTGTCAAATTTTAATAAATTTATTTGAAATCAACTCCGATTTTTTTCGATTTTGTAGAGTATTTTTGTTCTAGGATCTATATTGAGGAAATTTAGATGAAAATAATTTCATTTTTTTGGATTGTGAAACAATTTTTGGTTCGAAGTGTCAAATTTTAATAAATTTATTTGAAACCTACTTCGATTTTTTTGGATTTTGTCGAGTATTTTTGGTGTAGGATGTATATTTGAGTAAATTTAGATGAAAATAACTTCAATTTCTAGGATTGTGAAAAAAATTTTAGTTGGAAGTGTCAAATTTTAATAAATTTATTTGAAACCAACTTCGATTTTTTTGGATTTTGTGGAGTATTTTTGGTGTAGGATGTATATTTGAGTAAATTTAGATGAAAATAACTTCAATTTTTAGGATTGTGAAAAAAATTTTAGTTGGAAGTGTCAAATTATAATAAATTTATTTGAAACCAACTTCGATTTTTTTGGATTTTGTCGAGTATTTTTGGTGTAGGATGTATATTTGAGTAAAGTTAGATGAAAATAACTTCAATTTTTAGGATTGTGAAAAAAATTTTAGTTGCAAGTGTCAAATTTTAATAAATTTATTTGAAATCAACTCCGATTTTTTTGGATTTTGTTGAGTATTTTTTTGTAGGATCTATATTTGAGTAAATTTAGATGAAAATAACTTCAATTTTTAGGATTGTGAAAAAAATTTTAGTTGGAAGTGTCAAATTGTAATAAATTTATTTGAAACCAACTTCGATTTTTTTGGATTTTGTCGAGTATTTTTGGTGTAGGATGTATATTTGAGTAAATTTAGATGAAAATAACTTCAATTTCTAGGATTGTGAAAAAAATTTTAGTTGGAAGTGCCAAATTTTAATAAATTTATTTGAAACCAACTTCGATTTTTTTGGATTTTGTCGAGTATTTTTGGTGTAGGATGTATATTTGAGTAATGTTAGATGAAAATAACTTCAATTTTTAGGATTGTGAAAAAAATTTTAGTTGGAAGTCTCAAATTTTAATAAATTTATTTGAAACCAACTTCGATTTTTTTCGATTTTGTAGAGCATATTTGTTCTAGGATCTATATTGAGGAAATTTAGATGAAAATAATTTCATTTTTTTGGATTGTGAAAAAATTTTTGGTTCGAAGTGTCAAATTTTAATAAATTTATTTGAAACCTACTTCGATTTTTTTTTATTTTGTTGAGAATTTTTGTTGTAGGATCTATATTTGAGTAAATTTAGATGAAAATAACTTCAATTTTTTGGATTGAGTAAAAAATTTTAGTTGGAAGTGTCAAATTTTAATAAATTTATTATCAACTTCGATTTTTTTGGATTTTGTTGAGTATTTTTTGGTAGGATCTATATTTGAGTAAATTTAGATGAAAATAACTTCAATTTTTAGAATTGTGAAAAAAATTTTAGTTGGAAGTGTCAAATTTTAATAAATTTATTTGAAACCTACTTCGATTTTTTTGGATTTTGTCGAGTATTTTTGGTGTAGGATGTATACAGGGTGTCCCAAAAATGTCGCGTTTCCTTCAAAGGGGTGACTCAGGGGGTGATTTGAAACAACTTTTTCCTTAGCGAAAATATTGTCCGAAGCTTCGTTAAGGAGATATTAAGCAAAAACCCCGACCAATCAGAGCGCGCGCCTTCCGCCTGAGTTCCCGCGGTAGCGTTGGCTACGAGGTAGGCGACCGCGCTTGTGGTACGAACGTACGAACAAGCAAGTCGTCATGCATCGAAGGAAACCGCGTTACACATTTTTTTTTTAAAGCAGAATCTTAAATAAGAATAATTTGAAGTGAGAGGACAAGAAGTACGTAAATTTCGTTTTTAAATAAAGCATAAACGAACAGCTAACGTAACAGAAAATGTACGACAAGTGATCGTAATTCGTTATTGAGGTAAAAATCCGTAGTTTAAGAACGGCCAACACAACTAAATTTAAAAAATAATATTAGGTGTATGAATAAATTCTTTCCGACTGGAATTTCTATCGCGGTGGTATTCAGAAGCTGCCAGAAAAATGGCAAAAGGTAATGAACAATAATGGAAATTATTGCGATGATCGAGTTGTTTTCATATTTTTTAAATCGAACTGTTATTGTACCCTAAAATCGGAAAGAATTTATTTTCACACCTAATAATCACCAATAAATTAAATAAAACTCACCCTTTCGGACATTCCTTTCCTTGCTTTCCTTCCCTTTTCGGAAACCTGTGTCACTGGATCACTGTACCGATCCTGGTTATCGGTGGACGAAAAGATTTATGGTTAGGTAGCGCCCAATGCTCAGCTGATCACAGTGCGTCCGGGTTAATGTACCGAATATTCACTTCACTACATGGCTACTAACACTGATCACTGAATTTATTTTTCACGGAACGTGTTGTTCCTACGTTATAAAAATTGGTGGCTGCGAAAGGGGCCGATTACTGTTAATTACTGGGACGAGAATACTACTATTACCCGGCGAAAAGAAAACTCGTGGCAGACTGTCTCGGGCTGTGCAGTCCGCTGCTGTGCAGCGATCAAATACGGATCCGACCGACGATCGTCAAAACAAAAGCGTAGGCTACGCTTGGTCAAATCGCTCTATCCCACTCGATCTCGTGTTTCGTTCGATCTCTTCGTCGCGCGGTGTGACAATGTATGTGGCAACTTCAGCCAATAACCAAAATACGTGTGCCCCGTCTGTAAAAGTGTGCCCAAATAGGTGACTCGACCAATCGTCACAGCAGCGGACTGCACAGCCCGAGACAGTCTGCCACGAGTTTTCTTTTCGCCGGGTAATAGTAGTAATCTCGTCCCAGTAATTAACAGTAATCGGCCCCTTTCGCAGC
The DNA here is from genome assembly GCA_963932275.1 of Andrena praecox. Lineage (NCBI taxonomy): Eukaryota > Metazoa > Arthropoda > Insecta > Hymenoptera > Andrenidae > Andrena > Andrena praecox. Next base: position 23,721,181 of record OZ010730.1, read on the forward strand.
CACCAATTTTTATAACGTAGGAACAACACGTTCCGTGAAAAATAAATTCAGTGATCAGTGTTAGTAGCCGTGCAGTGAAGTGAATATTCGGTACATTAACCCGGACGCAGTGTGATCAGCTGAGAACTGGGCGCTACCCAACCATAAATCTTTTCGTCCACCGATAACCAGGATCGGTACAGTGACCCAGTGACACAGGTTTCCGGAAAGGGAAGGAAAGCAAGGAAAGGAATGTCCGAAAGGGTGAGTTTTCTTTAATTTATTGGTGATTATTAGGTGTGAAAATAAATTCTTTCCGATTTTAGGGTACAATAACAGTTCGATTTAAAAAATATGAAAACAACTCGATCATCGCAATAATTTCCATGCTTCTGAATACCATCGCGATAGAAATTCCAGTCGGAAAGAATTTATTCATACACCTAATATTATTTTTTAAATTTAGTTGTGTTGGCCGTTCTTAACCTACGGATTTTTACCTCAATAACGAATTACGATCACTTGTCGTACATTTTCTGTTACGTTAGCTGTTCGTTTATGCCTTATTTAAAAACGAAATTTACGTACTTCTTGTCCTCTCACTTCAAATTATTCTTATTTAAGATTCTGCTTTAAAAAAAAAATGTGTAACGCGGTTTCCTTCGATGCATGCCGACTTGCTTGTTCGTACGTTCGTAGCACAAGCGCGGTCGCCTACCTCGTAGCCAACGCTACCGCGGGAACTCAGGCGGAAGGCGCGCGCTCTGATTGGTCGGGGTTTTTGCTTAATATCTCCTTAACGAAGCTTCGGACAATATTTTCGCTAAGGAAAAAGTTGTTTCAAATCACCCCCTGAGTCACCCCTTTCAAGGAAACGCGACATTTTTGGGACACCCTGTATTTGAGTAAATTAAGATGAAAATAACTTCAATTTTTAGGATTGTGAAAAAAATTTTAGTTGGAAGTGTCAAATTTTAATAAATTTATTTGAAACCAACTTCGATTTTTTTGGATTTTGTCGAGTATTTTTGGTGTAGGATGTATATTTGAGTAAATTAAGATGAAAATAACTTCAATTTTTAGGATTGTGAAAAAAATTTTAGTTGGAAGTGTCAAATTTTAATAAATTTATTTGAAATCAACTCCGATTTTTTTGGATTTTGTTGAGTATTTTTTTGTAGGATTTATATTTGAGTAAATTTAGATGAAAATAAATTCAATGCTAGGATTGTGAAAAAAATTTTAGTTGGAAGTGTCAAATTTTAATAAATTTATTTGAAACCTACTTCGATTTTTTTGGATTTTGTCGAGTATTTTTGGTGTAGGATGTATATTTGAGTAAATTAAGATGAAAATAACTTCAATTTTTAGGATTGTGAAAAAAATTTTAGTTGGAAGTGTCAAATTTTAATAAATTTATTTGAAACCAACTTCGATTTTTTTGGATTTTGTCGAGTATTTTTGGTGTAGGATGTATATTTGAGTAAATTTAGATGAAAATAACTTCAATTTCTAGGATTGTGAAAAAAATTTTAGTTGGAAGTGTCAAATTTTAATAAATTTATTTGAAACCAACTTCGATTTTTTTGGATTTTGTGGAGTATTTTTGGTGTAGGATGTATATTTGAGTAAATTTAGATGAAAATAACTTCAATTTTTAGGATTGTGAAAAAAATTTTAGTTGGAAGTGTCAAATTTTAATAAATTTATTTGAAATCAACTGCGATTTTTTTGGATTTTGTTGAGTATTTTTTGGTAGGATCTATATTTGAGTAAATTTAGATGAAAATAACTTCAATTTTTAGGATTGTGAAAAAAATTTTAGTTGGAAGTGCCAAATTTTAATAAATTTATTTGAAACCTACTTCGATTTTTTTGGATTTTGTCGAGTATTTTTGGTGTAGGATGTATATTTGAGTAAATTAAGATGAAAATAACTTCAATTTTTAGGATTGTGAAAAAAATTTTAGTTGGAAGTGTCAAATTTTAATAAATTTATTTGAAACCAACTTCGATTTTTTTGGATTTTGTCGAGTATTTTTGTTGTAGGATGTATATTTGAGTACATTTAGATGAAAATAACGACCATTTTTTGGATTGTGAAAAATATTTTAGTTGGAAGTGTCAAATGTTAATAAATTTATTTGAAATCAACTTCGATTTTTTTGGATTTTGTTGAGTATTTTTGTTGTAGGATCTATATTTGAGTAAATTTAGATGAAAATAACTTCAATTTTTTGGATTGAGTAAAAAATTTTAGTTGGAAGTGTCAAATTTTAATAAATTTATTTGAAATCAACTGCGATTTTTTTGGATTTTGTTGAGTATTTTTTGGTAGGATCTATATTTGAGTAAATTTAGATGAAAATAACTTCAATTTTTAGGATTGTGAAAAAAATTTTAGTTGGAAGTGTCAAATTTTAATAAATTTATTTGAAACCTACTTCGATTTTTTTGGATTTTGTCGAGTATTTTTGGTGTAGGATGTATATTTGAGTAAATTTAGATGAAAATAACTTCAATTTTTAGGATTGTGAAAAAAATTTTAGTTGCAAGTGTCAAATTTTAATAAATTTATTTGAAATCAACTCCGATTTTTTTGGATTTTGTTGAGTATTTTTTGGTAGGATCTATATTTGAGTAAATTTAGATGAAAATAACTTCAATTTTTAGGATTGTGAAAAAAATTTTAGTTGCAAGTGTCAAATTTTAATAAATTTATTTGATATCAACTTCGATTTTTTTGGATTTTGTCGAGTATTTTTGGTGTAGGAATTATATTTGAGTAAATTTAGATGAAAATAACTTCAATTTTTAGGATTGTGAAAAAAATTTTAGTTGCAAGTGTCAAATTTTAATAAATTTATTTGAAATCAACTCCGATTTTTTTCGATTTTGTAGAGTATTTTTGTTCTAGGATCTATATTGAGGAAATTTAGATGAAAATAATTTCATTTTTTTGGATTGTGAAACAATTTTTGGTTCGAAGTGTCAAATTTTAATAAATTTATTTGAAACCTACTTCGATTTTTTTGGATTTTGTCGAGTATTTTTGGTGTAGGATGTATATTTGAGTAAATTTAGATGAAAATAACTTCAATTTCTAGGATTGTGAAAAAAATTTTAGTTGGAAGTGTCAAATTTTAATAAATTTATTTGAAACCAACTTCGATTTTTTTGGATTTTGTGGAGTATTTTTGGTGTAGGATGTATATTTGAGTAAATTTAGATGAAAATAACTTCAATTTTTAGGATTGTGAAAAAAATTTTAGTTGGAAGTGTCAAATTATAATAAATTTATTTGAAACCAACTTCGATTTTTTTGGATTTTGTCGAGTATTTTTGGTGTAGGATGTATATTTGAGTAAAGTTAGATGAAAATAACTTCAATTTTTAGGATTGTGAAAAAAATTTTAGTTGCAAGTGTCAAATTTTAATAAATTTATTTGAAATCAACTCCGATTTTTTTGGATTTTGTTGAGTATTTTTTTGTAGGATCTATATTTGAGTAAATTTAGATGAAAATAACTTCAATTTATAGGATTGTGAAAAAAATTTTAGTTGGAAGTCTCAAATTTTAATAAATTTATTTGAAACCAACTCCGATTTTTTTGGATTTTGTTGAGTATTTTTTTGTAGGATCTATATTTGAGTAAATTTAGATGAAAATAACTTCAATTTTTAGGATTGTGAAAAAAATTTTAGTTGGAAGTGTCAAATTTTAATAAATTTATTTGAAACCAACTTCGATTTTTTTGGATTTTGTCGAGTATTTTTGTAGGATCTATATTTGAGTAAATTTAGATGAAAATAACTTCAATTTCTAGGATTGTGAAAAAAATTTTAGTTGGAAGTGCCAAATTTTAATAAATTTATTTGAAACCTACTTCGATTTTTTTGGATTTTGTCGAGTATTTTTGGTGTAGGATGTATATTTGAGTAAATTAAGATGAAAATAACTTCAATTTTTAGGATTGTGAAAAAAATTTTAGTTGGAAGTGTCAAATTGTAATAAATTTATTTGAAACCAACTTCGATTTTTTTGGATTTTGTCGAGTATTTTTGGTGTAGGATGTATATTTGAGTAAATTTAGATGAAAATAACTTCAATTTCTAGGATTGTGAAAAAAATTTTAGTTGGAAGTGCCAAATTTTAATAAATTTATTTGAAACCAACTTCGATTTTTTTGGATTTTGTCGAGTATATTTGGTGTAGGATGTATATTTGAGTAAAGTTAGATGAAAATAACTTCAATTTTTAGGATTGTGAAAAAAATTTTAGTTGGAAGTCTCAAATTTTAATAAATTTATTTGAAACCAACTTCGATTTTTTTCGATTTTGTAGAGCATATTTGTTCTAGGATCTATATTGAGGAAATTTAGATGAAAATAATTTCATTTTTTTGGATTGTGAAACAATTTTTGGTTCGAAGTGTCAAATTTTAATAAATTTATTTGAAACCTACTTCGATTTTTTTGGATTTTGTCGAGTATTTTTGGTGTAGGATGTATATTTGAGTAAATTTAGATGAAAATAACTTCAATTTCTAGGATTGTGAAAAAAATTTTAGTTGGAAGTGCCAAATTTTAATAAATTTATTTGAAACCAACTTCGATTTTTTTGGATTTTGTCGAGTATATTTGGTGTAGGATGTATATTTGAGTAAAGTTAGATGAAAATAACTTCAATTTTTAGGATTGTGAAAAAAATTTTAGTTGGAAGTCTCAAATTTTAATAAATTTATTTGAAACCAACTTCGATTTTTTTCGATTTTGTAGAGCATATTTGTTCTAGGATCTATATTGAGGAAATTTAGATGAAAATAATTTCATTTTTTTGGATTGTGAAAAAATTTTTGGTTCGAAGTGTCAAATTTTAATAAATTTATTTGAAACCTACTTCGATTTTTTTTTATTTTGTTGAGAATTTTTGTTGTAGGATCTATATTTGAGTAAATTTAGATGAAAATAACTTCAATTTTTTGGATTGAGTAAAAAATTTTAGTTGGAAGTGTCAAATTTTAATAAATTTATTATCAACTTCGATTTTTTTGGATTTTGTTGAGTATTTTTTGGTAGGATCTATATTTGAGTAAATTTAGATGAAAATATCTTCAATTTTTAGAGTTGTGAAAAAAATTTTAGTTGGAAGTGTCAAATTTTAATAAATTTTTTTGAAACCTACTTCGATTTTTTTGGATTTTGTCGAGTATTTTTGGTGTAGGATGTATATTTGAGTAAATTAAGATGAAAATAACTTCAATTTTTAGGATTGTGAAAAAAATTTTAGTTGGAAGTGTCAAATTTTAATAAATTTATTTGAAACCAACTTCGATTTTTTTGGATTTTGTCGAGTATTTTTGGTGTAGGATGTATATTTGAGTAAATTAAGATGAAAATAACTTCAATTTTTAGGATTGTGAAAAAAATTTTAGTTGGAAGTGTCAAATTTTAATAAATTTATTTGAAATCAACTCCGATTTTTTTGGATTTTGTTGAGTATTTTTTTGTAGGATTTATATTTGAGTAAATTTAGATGAAAATAAATTCAATGCTAGGATTGTGAAAAAAATTTTAGTTGGAAGTGTCAAATTTTAATAAATTTATTTGAAACCTACTTCGATTTTTTTGGATTTTGTCGAGTATTTTTGGTGTAGGATGTATATTTGAGTAAATTAAGATGAAAATAACTTCAATTTTTAGGATTGTGAAAAAAATTTTAGTTGGAAGTGTCAAATTTTAATAAATTTATTTGAAACCAACTTCGATTTTTTTGGATTTTGTCGAGTATTTTTGGTGTAGGATGTATATTTGAGTAAATTTAGATGAAAATAACTTCAATTTCTAGGATTGTGAAAAAAATTTTAGTTGGAAGTGTCAAATTTTAATAAATTTATTTGAAACCAACTTCGATTTTTTTGGATTTTGTGGAGTATTTTTGGTGTAGGATGTATATTTGAGTAAATTTAGATGAAAATAACTTCAATTTTTAGGATTGTGAAAAAAATTTTAGTTGGAAGTGTCAAATTTTAATAAATTTATTTGAAATCAACTGCGATTTTTTTGGATTTTGTTGAGTATTTTTTGGTAGGATCTATATTTGAGTAAATTTAGATGAAAATAACTTCAATTTTTAGGATTGTGAAAAAAATTTTAGTTGGAAGTGCCAAATTTTAATAAATTTATTTGAAACCTACTTCGATTTTTTTGGATTTTGTCGAGTATTTTTGGTGTAGGATGTATATTTGAGTAAATTAAGATGAAAATAACTTCAATTTTTAGGATTGTGAAAAAAATTTTAGTTGGAAGTGTCAAATTTTAATAAATTTATTTGAAACCAACTTCGATTTTTTTGGATTTTGTCGAGTATTTTTGTTGTAGGATGTATATTTGAGTACATTTAGATGAAAATAACGACCATTTTTTGGATTGTGAAAAATATTTTAGTTGGAAGTGTCAAATGTTAATAAATTTATTTGAAATCAACTTCGATTTTTTTGGATTTTGTTGAGTATTTTTGTTGTAGGATCTATATTTGAGTAAATTTAGATGAAAATAACTTCAATTTTTTGGATTGAGTAAAAAATTTTAGTTGGAAGTGTCAAATTTTAATAAATTTATTTGAAATCAACTGCGATTTTTTTGGATTTTGTTGAGTATTTTTTGGTAGGATCTATATTTGAGTAAATTTAGATGAAAATAACTTCAATTTTTAGGATTGTGAAAAAAATTTTAGTTGGAAGTGTCAAATTTTAATAAATTTATTTGAAACCTACTTCGATTTTTTTGGATTTTGTCGAGTATTTTTGGTGTAGGATGTATATTTGAGTAAATTTAGATGAAAATAACTTCAATTTTTAGGATTGTGAAAAAAATTTTAGTTGCAAGTGTCAAATTTTAATAAATTTATTTGAAATCAACTCCGATTTTTTTGGATTTTGTTGAGTATTTTTTGGTAGGATCTATATTTGAGTAAATTTAGATGAAAATAACTTCAATTTTTAGGATTGTGAAAAAAATTTTAGTTGCAAGTGTCAAATTTTAATAAATTTATTTGATATCAACTTCGATTTTTTTGGATTTTGTCGAGTATTTTTGGTGTAGGAATTATATTTGAGTAAATTTAGATGAAAATAACTTCAATTTTTAGGATTGTGAAAAAAATTTTAGTTGCAAGTGTCAAATTTTAATAAATTTATTTGAAATCAACTCCGATTTTTTTCGATTTTGTAGAGTATTTTTGTTCTAGGATCTATATTGAGGAAATTTAGATGAAAATAATTTCATTTTTTTGGATTGTGAAACAATTTTTGGTTCGAAGTGTCAAATTTTAATAAATTTATTTGAAACCTACTTCGATTTTTTTGGATTTTGTCGAGTATTTTTGGTGTAGGATGTATATTTGAGTAAATTTAGATGAAAATAACTTCAATTTCTAGGATTGTGAAAAAAATTTTAGTTGGAAGTGTCAAATTTTAATAAATTTATTTGAAACCAACTTCGATTTTTTTGGATTTTGTGGAGTATTTTTGGTGTAGGATGTATATTTGAGTAAATTTAGATGAAAATAACTTCAATTTTTAGGATTGTGAAAAAAATTTTAGTTGGAAGTGTCAAATTATAATAAATTTATTTGAAACCAACTTCGATTTTTTTGGATTTTGTCGAGTATTTTTGGTGTAGGATGTATATTTGAGTAAAGTTAGATGAAAATAACTTCAATTTTTAGGATTGTGAAAAAAATTTTAGTTGCAAGTGTCAAATTTTAATAAATTTATTTGAAATCAACTCCGATTTTTTTGGATTTTGTTGAGTATTTTTTTGTAGGATCTATATTTGAGTAAATTTAGATGAAAATAACTTCAATTTATAGGATTGTGAAAAAAATTTTAGTTGGAAGTCTCAAATTTTAATAAATTTATTTGAAACCAACTCCGATTTTTTTGGATTTTGTTGAGTATTTTTTTGTAGGATCTATATTTGAGTAAATTTAGATGAAAATAACTTCAATTTTTAGGATTGTGAAAAAAATTTTAGTTGGAAGTGTCAAATTTTAATAAATTTATTTGAAACCAACTTCGATTTTTTTGGATTTTGTCGAGTATTTTTGTAGGATCTATATTTGAGTAAATTTAGATGAAAATAACTTCAATTTCTAGGATTGTGAAAAAAATTTTAGTTGGAAGTGCCAAATTTTAATAAATTTATTTGAAACCTACTTCGATTTTTTTGGATTTTGTCGAGTATTTTTGGTGTAGGATGTATATTTGAGTAAATTAAGATGAAAATAACTTCAATTTTTAGGATTGTGAAAAAAATTTTAGTTGGAAGTGTCAAATTGTAATAAATTTATTTGAAACCAACTTCGATTTTTTTGGATTTTGTCGAGTATTTTTGGTGTAGGATGTATATTTGAGTAAATTTAGATGAAAATAACTTCAATTTCTAGGATTGTGAAAAAAATTTTAGTTGGAAGTGCCAAATTTTAATAAATTTATTTGAAACCAACTTCGATTTTTTTGGATTTTGTCGAGTATATTTGGTGTAGGATGTATATTTGAGTAAAGTTAGATGAAAATAACTTCAATTTTTAGGATTGTGAAAAAAATTTTAGTTGGAAGTCTCAAATTTTAATAAATTTATTTGAAACCAACTTCGATTTTTTTCGATTTTGTAGAGCATATTTGTTCTAGGATCTATATTGAGGAAATTTAGATGAAAATAATTTCATTTTTTTGGGTTGTGAAACAATTTTTGGTTCGAAGTGTCAAATTTTAATAAATTTATTTGAAACCTACTTCGATTTTTTTGGATTTTGTCGAGTATTTTTGGTGTAGGATGTATATTTGAGTAAATTTAGATGAAAATAACTTCAATTTCTAGGATTGTGAAAAAAATTTTAGTTGGAAGTGCCAAATTTTAATAAATTTATTTGAAACCAACTTCGATTTTTTTGGATTTTGTCGAGTATATTTGGTGTAGGATGTATATTTGAGTAAAGTTAGATGAAAATAACTTCAATTTTTAGGATTGTGAAAAAAATTTTAGTTGGAAGTCTCAAATTTTAATAAATTTATTTGAAACCAACTTCGATTTTTTTCGATTTTGTAGAGCATATTTGTTCTAGGATCTATATTGAGGAAATTTAGATGAAAATAATTTCATTTTTTTGGATTGTGAAACAATTTTTGGTTCGAAGTGTCAAATTTTAATAAATTTATTTGAAACCTACTTCGATTTTTTTGGATTTTGTCGAGTATTTTTGGTGTAGGATGTATATTTGAGTAAATTTAGATGAAAATAACTTCAATTTCTAGGATTGTGAAAAAAATTTTAGTTGGAAGTGTCAAATTTTAATAAATTTATTTGAAACCAACTTCGATTTTTTTGGATTTTGTGGAGTATTTTTGGTGTAGGATGTATATTTGAGTAAATTTAGATGAAAATAACTTCAATTTTTAGGATTGTGAAAAAAATTTTAGTTGGAAGTCTCAAATTTTAATAAATTTATTTGAAACCAACTTCGATTTTTTTGGATTTTGTCGAGTATTTTTGGTGTAGGATGTATATTTGAGTAAATTAAGATGAAAATAACTTTAATTTTTAGGATTGTGAAAAAAATTTTAGTTGGAAGTGTCAAATTTTAATAAATTTATTTGAAATCAACTCCGATTTTTTTGGATTTTGTTGAGTATTTTTTTGTAGGATTTATATTTGAGTAAATTTAGATGAAAATAAATTCAATGCTAGGATTGTGAAAAAAATTTTAGTTGGAAGTGTCAAATTTTAATAAATTTATTTGAAACCTACTTCGATTTTTTTGGATTTTGTCGAGTATTTTTGGTGTAGGATGTATATTTGAGTAAATTAAGATGAAAATAACTTCAATTTTTAGGATTGTGAAAAAAATTTTAGTTGGAAGTGTCAAATTTTAATAAATTTATTTGAAACCAACTTCGATTTTTTTGGATTTTGTCGAGTATTTTTGGTGTAGGATGTATATTTGAGTAAATTTAGATGAAAATAACTTCAATTTCTAGGATTGTGAAAAAAATTTTAGTTGGAAGTGCCAAATTTTAATAAATTTATTTGAAACCAACTTCGATTTTTTTTTATTTTGTCGAGTATTTTTGTTGTAGGATGTATATTTGAGTACATTTAGATGAAAATAACGACCATTTTTTGGATTGTGAAGAAAATTTTAGTTGGAAGTGTCAAATTTTAATAAATTTATTTGAAACCAACTCCAATTTTTTTGGATTTTGTGGAGTATTTTTAGTGTAGGATGTATATTTGAGTAAATTTAGATGAAAATAACTTCAATTTCTAGGATTGTGAAAAAAATTTTAGTTGGAAGTGCCAAATTTTAATAAATTTATTTGAAACCTACTTCGATTTTTTTGGATTTTGTCGAGTATTTTTGGTGTAGGATGTATATTTGAGTAAAGTTAGATGAAAATAACTTCAATTTTTAGGATTGTGAAAAAAATTTTTAGTTGGAAGTCTCAAATTTTAATAAATTTATTTGAAACCAACTCCGATTTTTTTGGATTTTGTTGAGTATTTTTTTGTAGGATCTATATTTGAGTAAATTTAGATGAAAATAACTTCAATTTTTAGGATTGTGAAAAAAATTTTAGTTGGAAGTGTCAAATTTTAATAAATTTATTTGAAACCAACTTCGATTTTTTTGGATTTTGTCGAGTATTTTTGTAGGATCTATATTTGAGTAAATTTAGATGAAAATAACTTCAATTTCTAGGATTGTGAAAAAAATTTTAGTTGGAAGTGCCAAATTTTAATAAATTTATTTGAAACCTACTTCGATTTTTTTGGATTTTGTCGAGTATTTTTGGTGTAGGATGTATATTTGAGTAAATTAAGATGAAAATAACTTCAATTTTTAGGATTGTGAAAAAAATTTTAGTTGGAAGTGTCAAATTTTAATAAATTTATTTGAAACCAACTTCGATTTTTTTGGATTTTGTCGAGTATTTTTGTTGTAGGATGTATATTTGAGTACATTTAGATGAAAATAACGACCATTTTTTGGATTGTGAAAAATATTTTAGTTGGAAGTGTCAAATGTTAATAAATTTATTTGAAATCAACTTCGATTTTTTTGGATTTTGTTGAGTATTTTTGTTGTAGGATCTATATTGAGGAAATTTAGATGAAAATAATTTCATTTTTTTGGATTGTGAAACAATTTTTGGTTCGAAGTGTCAAATTTTAATAAATTTATTTGAAACCTACTTCGATTTTTTTGGATTTTGTCGAGTATTTTTGGTGTAGGATGTATATTTGAGTAAATTTAGATGAAAATAACTTCAATTTCTAGGATTGTGAAAAAAATTTTAGTTGGAAGTGTCAAATTTTAATAAATTTATTTAAAACCAACTTCGATTTTTTTGGATTTTGTGGAGTATTTTTGGTGTAGGATGTATATTTGAGTAACGTTAGATGAAAATAACTTCAATTTTTAGGATTGTGAAAAAAATTTTAGTTGGAAGTCTCAAATTTTAATAAATTTATTTGAAACCAACTCCGATTTTTTTGGATTTTGTTGAGTATTTTTTTGTAGGATCTATATTTGAGTAAATTTAGATGAAAATAACTTCAATTTTTAGGATTGTGAAAAAAATTTTAGTTGGAAGTGTCAAATTTTAATAAATTTATTTGAAACCAACTTCGATTTTTTTGGATTTTGTCGAGTATTTTTGTAGGATCTATATTTGAGTAAATTTAGATGAAAATAACTTCAATTTTTAGGATTGTGAAAAAAATTTTAGTTGGAAGTGTCAAATTATAATAAATTTATTTGAAACCAACTTCGATTTTTTTGGATTTTGTCGAGTATTTTGGTGTAGGATGTATATTTGAGTAAAGTTAGATGAAAATAACTTCAATTTTTAGGATTGTGAAAAAAATTTTAGTTGGAAGTGTCAAATTTTAATAAATTTATTTGAAATCAACTTCGATTTTTTTGGATTTTGTCGAGTATTTTTGGTGTAGGAATTATATTTGAGTAAATTTAGATGAAAATAACTTCAATTTTTAGGATTGTGAAAAAAATTTTAGTTGCAAGTGTCAAATTTTAATAAATTTATTTGAAATCAACTCCGATTTTTTTCGATTTTGTAGAGTATTTTTGTTCTAGGATCTATATTGAGGAAATTTAGATGAAAATAATTTCATTTTTTTGGATTGTGAAACAATTTTTGGTTCGAAGTGTCAAATTTTAATAAATTTATTTGAAACCTACTTCGATTTTTTTGGATTTTGTCGAGTATTTTTGGTGTAGGATGTATATTTGAGTAAATTTAGATGAAAATAACTTCAATTTCTAGGATTGTGAAAAAAATTTTAGTTGGAAGTGTCAAATTTTAATAAATTTATTTGAAACCAACTTCGATTTTTTTGGATTTTGTGGAGTATTTTTGGTGTAGGATGTATATTTGAGTAAATTTAGATGAAAATAACTTCAATTTTTAGGATTGTGAAAAAAATTTTAGTTGGAAGTGTCAAATTATAATAAATTTATTTGAAACCAACTTCGATTTTTTTGGATTTTGTCGAGTATTTTTGGTGTAGGATGTATATTTGAGTAAAGTTAGATGAAAATAACTTCAATTTTTAGGATTGTGAAAAAAATTTTAGTTGCAAGTGTCAAATTTTAATAAATTTATTTGAAATCAACTCCGATTTTTTTGGATTTTGTTGAGTATTTTTTTGTAGGATCTATATTTGAGTAAATTTAGATGAAAATAACTTCAATTTTTAGGATTGTGAAAAAAATTTTAGTTGGAAGTGTCAAATTGTAATAAATTTATTTGAAACCAACTTCGATTTTTTTGGATTTTGTCGAGTATTTTTGGTGTAGGATGTATATTTGAGTAAATTTAGATGAAAATAACTTCAATTTCTAGGATTGTGAAAAAAATTTTAGTTGGAAGTGCCAAATTTTAATAAATTTATTTGAAACCAACTTCGATTTTTTTGGATTTTGTCGAGTATTTTTGGTGTAGGATGTATATTTGAGTAAAGTTAGATGAAAATAACTTCAATTTTTAGGATTGTGAAAAAAATTTTAGTTGGAAGTCTCAAATTTTAATAAATTTATTTGAAACCAACTTCGATTTTTTTCGATTTTGTAGAGCATATTTGTTCTAGGATCTATATTGAGGAAATTTAGATGAAAATAATTTCATTTTTTTGGATTGTGAAAAAATTTTTGGTTCGAAGTGTCAAATTTTAATAAATTTATTTGAAACCTACTTCGATTTTTTTTTATTTTGTTGAGAATTTTTGTTGTAGGATCTATATTTGAGTAAATTTAGATGAAAATAACTTCAATTTTTTGGATTGAGTAAAAAATTTTAGTTGGAAGTGTCAAATTTTAATAAATTTATTATCAACTTCGATTTTTTTGGATTTTGTTGAGTATTTTTTGGTAGGATCTATATTTGAGTAAATTTAGATGAAAATAACTTCAATTTTTAGAATTGTGAAAAAAATTTTAGTTGGAAGTGTCAAATTTTAATAAATTTATTTGAAACCTACTTCGATTTTTTTGGATTTTGTCGAGTATTTTTGGTGTAGGATGTATACAGGGTGTCCCAAAAATGTCGCGTTTCCTTCAAAGGGGTGACTCAGGGGGTGATTTGAAACAACTTTTTCCTTAGCGAAAATATTGTCCGAAGCTTCGTTAAGGAGATATTAAGCAAAAACCCCGACCAATCAGAGCGCGCGCCTTCCGCCTGAGTTCCCGCGGTAGCGTTGGCTACGAGGTAGGCGACCGCGCTTGTGGTACGAACGTACGAACAAGCAAGTCGTCATGCATCGAAGGAAACCGCGTTACACATTTTTTTTTTAAAGCAGAATCTTAAATAAGAATAATTTGAAGTGAGAGGACAAGAAGTACGTAAATTTCGTTTTTAAATAAAGCATAAACGAACAGCTAACGTAACAGAAAATGTACGACAAGTGATCGTAATTCGTTATTGAGGTAAAAATCCGTAGTTTAAGAACGGCCAACACAACTAAATTTAAAAAATAATATTAGGTGTATGAATAAATTCTTTCCGACTGGAATTTCTATCGCGGTGGTATTCAGAAGCTGCCAGAAAAATGGCAAAAGGTAATGAACAATAATGGAAATTATTGCGATGATCGAGTTGTTTTCATATTTTTTAAATCGAACTGTTATTGTACCCTAAAATCGGAAAGAATTTATTTTCACACCTAATAATCACCAATAAATTAAATAAAACTCACCCTTTCGGACATTCCTTTCCTTGCTTTCCTTCCCTTTTCGGAAACCTGTGTCACTGGATCACTGTACCGATCCTGGTTATCGGTGGACGAAAAGATTTATGGTTAGGTAGCGCCCAATGCTCAGCTGATCACAGTGCGTCCGGGTTAATGTACCGAATATTCACTTCACTACATGGCTACTAACACTGATCACTGAATTTATTTTTCACGGAACGTGTTGTTCCTACGTTATAAAAATTGGTGGCTGCGAAAGGGGCCGATTACTGTTAATTACTGGGACGAGAATACTACTATTACCCGGCGAAAAGAAAACTCGTGGCAGACTGTCTCGGGCTGTGCAGTCCGCTGCTGTGCAGCGATCAAATACGGATCCGACCGACGATCGTCAAAACAAAAGCGTAGGCTACGCTTGGTCAAATCGCTCTATCCCACTCGATCTCGTGTTTCGTTCGATCTCTTCGTCGCGCGGTGTGACAATGTATGTGGCAACTTCAGCCAATAACCAAAATACGTGTGCCCCGTCTGTAAAAGTGTGCCCAAATAGGTGACTCGACCAATCGTCACAGCAGCGGACTGCACAGCCCGAGACAGTCTGCCACGAGTTTTCTTTTCGCCGGGTAATAGTAGTAATCTCGTCCCAGTAATTAACAGTAATCGGCCCCTTTCGCAGCCACCAATTTTTATAACGTAGGAACAACACGTTCCGTGAAAAATAAATTCAGTGATCAGTGTTAGTAGCCGTGCAGTGAAGTGAATATTCGGTACATTAACCCGGACGCAGTGTGATCAGCTGAGAACTGGGCGCTACCCAACCATAAATCTTTTCGTCCACCGATAACCAGGATCGGTACAGTGACCCAGTGACACAGGTTTCCGGAAAGGGAAGGAAAGCAAGGAAAGGAATGTCCGAAAGGGTGAGTTTTCTTTAATTTATTGGTGATTATTAGGTGTGAAAATAAATTCTTTCCGATTTTAGGGTACAATAACAGTTCGATTTAAAAAATATGAAAACAACTCGATCATCGCAATAATTTCCATGCTTCTGAATACCATCGCGATAGAAATTCCAGTCGGAAAGAATTTATTCATACACCTAATATTATTTTTTAAATTTAGTTGTGTTGGCCGTTCTTAACCTACGGATTTTTACCTCAATAACGAATTACGATCACTTGTCGTACATTTTCTGTTACGTTAGCTGTTCGTTTATGCCTTATTTAAAAACGAAATTTACGTACTTCTTGTCCTCTCACTTCAAATTATTCTTATTTAAGATTCTGCTTTAAAAAAAAAATGTGTAACGCGGTTTCCTTCGATGCATGCCGACTTGCTTGTTCGTACGTTCGTAGCACAAGCGCGGTCGCCTACCTCGTAGCCAACGCTACCGCGGGAACTCAGGCGGAAGGCGCGCGCTCTGATTGGTCGGGGTTTTTGCTTAATATCTCCTTAACGAAGCTTCGGACAATATTTTCGCTAAGGAAAAAGTTGTTTCAAATCACCCCCTGAGTCACCCCTTTCAAGGAAACGCGACATTTTTGGGACACCCTGTATTTGAGTAAATTAAGATGAAAATAACTTCAATTTTTAGGATTGTGAAAAAAATTTTAGTTGGAAGTGTCAAATTTTAATAAATTTATTTGAAACCAACTTCGATTTTTTTGGATTTTGTCGAGTATTTTTGGTGTAGGATGTATATTTGAGTAAATTAAGATGAAAATAACTTCAATTTTTAGGATTGTGAAAAAAATTTTAGTTGGAAGTGTCAAATTTTAATAAATTTATTTGAAATCAACTCCGATTTTTTTGGATTTTGTTGAGTATTTTTTTGTAGGATTTATATTTGAGTAAATTTAGATGAAAATAAATTCAATGCTAGGATTGTGAAAAAAATTTTAGTTGGAAGTGTCAAATTTTAATAAATTTATTTGAAACCTACTTCGATTTTTTTGGATTTTGTCGAGTATTTTTGGTGTAGGATGTATATTTGAGTAAATTAAGATGAAAATAACTTCAATTTTTAGGATTGTGAAAAAAATTTTAGTTGGAAGTGTCAAATTTTAATAAATTTATTTGAAACCAACTTCGATTTTTTTGGATTTTGTCGAGTATTTTTGGTGTAGGATGTATATTTGAGTAAATTTAGATGAAAATAACTTCAATTTCTAGGATTGTGAAAAAAATTTTAGTTGGAAGTGTCAAATTTTAATAAATTTATTTGAAACCAACTTCGATTTTTTTGGATTTTGTGGAGTATTTTTGGTGTAGGATGTATATTTGAGTAAATTTAGATGAAAATAACTTCAATTTTTAGGATTGTGAAAAAAATTTTAGTTGGAAGTGTCAAATTTTAATAAATTTATTTGAAATCAACTGCGATTTTTTTGGATTTTGTTGAGTATTTTTTGGTAGGATCTATATTTGAGTAAATTTAGATGAAAATAACTTCAATTTTTAGGATTGTGAAAAAAATTTTAGTTGGAAGTGCCAAATTTTAATAAATTTATTTGAAACCTACTTCGATTTTTTTGGATTTTGTCGAGTATTTTTGGTGTAGGATGTATATTTGAGTAAATTAAGATGAAAATAACTTCAATTTTTAGGATTGTGAAAAAAATTTTAGTTGGAAGTGTCAAATTTTAATAAATTTATTTGAAACCAACTTCGATTTTTTTGGATTTTGTCGAGTATTTTTGTTGTAGGATGTATATTTGAGTACATTTAGATGAAAATAACGACCATTTTTTGGATTGTGAAAAATATTTTAGTTGGAAGTGTCAAATGTTAATAAATTTATTTGAAATCAACTTCGATTTTTTTGGATTTTGTTGAGTATTTTTGTTGTAGGATCTATATTTGAGTAAATTTAGATGAAAATAACTTCAATTTTTTGGATTGAGTAAAAAATTTTAGTTGGAAGTGTCAAATTTTAATAAATTTATTTGAAATCAACTGCGATTTTTTTGGATTTTGTTGAGTATTTTTTGGTAGGATCTATATTTGAGTAAATTTAGATGAAAATAACTTCAATTTTTAGGATTGTGAAAAAAATTTTAGTTGGAAGTGTCAAATTTTAATAAATTTATTTGAAACCTACTTCGATTTTTTTGGATTTTGTCGAGTATTTTTGGTGTAGGATGTATATTTGAGTAAATTTAGATGAAAATAACTTCAATTTTTAGGATTGTGAAAAAAATTTTAGTTGCAAGTGTCAAATTTTAATAAATTTATTTGAAATCAACTCCGATTTTTTTGGATTTTGTTGAGTATTTTTTGGTAGGATCTATATTTGAGTAAATTTAGATGAAAATAACTTCAATTTTTAGGATTGTGAAAAAAATTTTAGTTGCAAGTGTCAAATTTTAATAAATTTATTTGATATCAACTTCGATTTTTTTGGATTTTGTCGAGTATTTTTGGTGTAGGAATTATATTTGAGTAAATTTAGATGAAAATAACTTCAATTTTTAGGATTGTGAAAAAAATTTTAGTTGCAAGTGTCAAATTTTAATAAATTTATTTGAAATCAACTCCGATTTTTTTCGATTTTGTAGAGTATTTTTGTTCTAGGATCTATATTGAGGAAATTTAGATGAAAATAATTTCATTTTTTTGGATTGTGAAACAATTTTTGGTTCGAAGTGTCAAATTTTAATAAATTTATTTGAAACCTACTTCGATTTTTTTGGATTTTGTCGAGTATTTTTGGTGTAGGATGTATATTTGAGTAAATTTAGATGAAAATAACTTCAATTTCTAGGATTGTGAAAAAAATTTTAGTTGGAAGTGTCAAATTTTAATAAATTTATTTGAAACCAACTTCGATTTTTTTGGATTTTGTGGAGTATTTTTGGTGTAGGATGTATATTTGAGTAAATTTAGATGAAAATAACTTCAATTTTTAGGATTGTGAAAAAAATTTTAGTTGGAAGTGTCAAATTATAATAAATTTATTTGAAACCAACTTCGATTTTTTTGGATTTTGTCGAGTATTTTTGGTGTAGGATGTATATTTGAGTAAAGTTAGATGAAAATAACTTCAATTTTTAGGATTGTGAAAAAAATTTTAGTTGCAAGTGTCAAATTTTAATAAATTTATTTGAAATCAACTCCGATTTTTTTGGATTTTGTTGAGTATTTTTTTGTAGGATCTATATTTGAGTAAATTTAGATGAAAATAACTTCAATTTATAGGATTGTGAAAAAAATTTTAGTTGGAAGTCTCAAATTTTAATAAATTTATTTGAAACCAACTCCGATTTTTTTGGATTTTGTTGAGTATTTTTTTGTAGGATCTATATTTGAGTAAATTTAGATGAAAATAACTTCAATTTTTAGGATTGTGAAAAAAATTTTAGTTGGAAGTGTCAAATTTTAATAAATTTATTTGAAACCAACATCGATTTTTTTGGATTTTGTCGAGTATTTTTGTAGGATCTATATTTGAGTAAATTTAGATGAAAATAACTTCAATTTCTAGGATTGTGAAAAAAATTTTAGTTGGAAGTGCCAAATTTTAATAAATTTATTTGAAACCTACTTCGATTTTTTTGGATTTTGTCGAGTATTTTTGGTGTAGGATGTATATTTGAGTAAATTAAGATGAAAATAACTTCAATTTTTAGGATTGTGAAAAAAATTTTAGTTGGAAGTGTCAAATTGTAATAAATTTATTTGAAACCAACTTCGATTTTTTTGGATTTTGTCGAGTATTTTTGGTGTAGGATGTATATTTGAGTAAATTTAGATGAAAATAACTTCAATTTCTAGGATTGTGAAAAAAATTTTAGTTGGAAGTGCCAAATTTTAATAAATTTATTTGAAACCAACTTCGATTTTTTTGGATTTTGTCGAGTATATTTGGTGTAGGATGTATATTTGAGTAAAGTTAGATGAAAATAACTTCAATTTTTAGGATTGTGAAAAAAATTTTAGTTGGAAGTCTCAAATTTTAATAAATTTATTTGAAACCAACTTCGATTTTTTTCGATTTTGTAGAGCATATTTGTTCTAGGATCTATATTGAGGAAATTTAGATGAAAATAATTTCATTTTTTTGGATTGTGAAACAATTTTTGGTTCGAAGTGTCAAATTTTAATAAATTTATTTGAAACCTACTTCGATTTTTTTGGATTTTGTCGAGTATTTTTGGTGTAGGATGTATATTTGAGTAAATTTAGATGAAAATAACTTCAATTTCTAGGATTGTGAAAAAAATTTTAGTTGGAAGTGCCAAATTTTAATAAATTTATTTGAAACCAACTTCGATTTTTTTGGATTTTGTCGAGTATATTTGGTGTAGGATGTATATTTGAGTAAAGTTAGATGAAAATAACTTCAATTTTTAGGATTGTGAAAAAAATTTTAGTTGGAAGTCTCAAATTTTAATAAATTTATTTGAAACCAACTTCGATTTTTTTCGATTTTGTAGAGCATATTTGTTCTAGGATCTATATTGAGGAAATTTAGATGAAAATAATTTCATTTTTTTGGATTGTGAAAAAATTTTTGGTTCGAAGTGTCAAATTTTAATAAATTTATTTGAAACCTACTTCGATTTTTTTTTATTTTGTTGAGAATTTTTGTTGTAGGATCTATATTTGAGTAAATTTAGATGAAAATAACTTCAATTTTTTGGATTGAGTAAAAAATTTTAGTTGGAAGTGTCAAATTTTAATAAATTTATTATCAACTTCGATTTTTTTGGATTTTGTTGAGTATTTTTTGGTAGGATCTATATTTGAGTAAATTTAGATGAAAATATCTTCAATTTTTAGAGTTGTGAAAAAAATTTTAGTTGGAAGTGTCAAATTTTAATAAATTTTTTTGAAACCTACTTCGATTTTTTTGGATTTTGTCGAGTATTTTTGGTGTAGGATGTATATTTGAGTAAATTAAGATGAAAATAACTTCAATTTTTAGGATTGTGAAAAAAATTTTAGTTGGAAGTGTCAAATTTTAATAAATTTATTTGAAACCAACTTCGATTTTTTTGGATTTTGTCGAGTATTTTTGGTGTAGGATGTATATTTGAGTAAATTAAGATGAAAATAACTTCAATTTTTAGGATTGTGAAAAAAATTTTAGTTGGAAGTGTCAAATTTTAATAAATTTATTTGAAATCAACTCCGATTTTTTTGGATTTTGTTGAGTATTTTTTTGTAGGATTTATATTTGAGTAAATTTAGATGAAAATAAATTCAATGCTAGGATTGTGAAAAAAATTTTAGTTGGAAGTGTCAAATTTTAATAAATTTATTTGAAACCTACTTCGATTTTTTTGGATTTTGTCGAGTATTTTTGGTGTAGGATGTATATTTGAGTAAATTAAGATGAAAATAACTTCAATTTTTAGGATTGTGAAAAAAATTTTAGTTGGAAGTGTCAAATTTTAATAAATTTATTTGAAACCAACTTCGATTTTTTTGGATTTTGTCGAGTATTTTTGGTGTAGGATGTATATTTGAGTAAATTTAGATGAAAATAACTTCAATTTCTAGGATTGTGAAAAAAATTTTAGTTGGAAGTGTCAAATTTTAATAAATTTATTTGAAACCAACTTCGATTTTTTTGGATTTTGTGGAGTATTTTTGGTGTAGGATGTATATTTGAGTAAATTTAGATGAAAATAACTTCAATTTTTAGGATTGTGAAAAAAATTTTAGTTGGAAGTGTCAAATTTTAATAAATTTATTTGAAATCAACTGCGATTTTTTTGGATTTTGTTGAGTATTTTTTGGTAGGATCTATATTTGAGTAAATTTAGATGAAAATAACTTCAATTTTTAGGATTGTGAAAAAAATTTTAGTTGGAAGTGCCAAATTTTAATAAATTTATTTGAAACCTACTTCGATTTTTTTGGATTTTGTCGAGTATTTTTGGTGTAGGATGTATATTTGAGTAAATTAAGATGAAAATAACTTCAATTTTTAGGATTGTGAAAAAAATTTTAGTTGGAAGTGTCAAATTTTAATAAATTTATTTGAAACCAACTTCGATTTTTTTGGATTTTGTCGAGTATTTTTGTTGTAGGATGTATATTTGAGTACATTTAGATGAAAATAACGACCATTTTTTGGATTGTGAAAAATATTTTAGTTGGAAGTGTCAAATGTTAATAAATTTATTTGAAATCAACTTCGATTTTTTTGGATTTTGTTGAGTATTTTTGTTGTAGGATCTATATTTGAGTAAATTTAGATGAAAATAACTTCAATTTTTTGGATTGAGTAAAAAATTTTAGTTGGAAGTGTCAAATTTTAATAAATTTATTTGAAATCAACTGCGATTTTTTTGGATTTTGTTGAGTATTTTTTGGTAGGATCTATATTTGAGTAAATTTAGATGAAAATAACTTCAATTTTTAGGATTGTGAAAAAAATTTTAGTTGGAAGTGTCAAATTTTAATAAATTTATTTGAAACCTACTTCGATTTTTTTGGATTTTGTCGAGTATTTTTGGTGTAGGATGTATATTTGAGTAAATTTAGATGAAAATAACTTCAATTTTTAGGATTGTGAAAAAAATTTTAGTTGCAAGTGTCAAATTTTAATAAATTTATTTGAAATCAACTCCGATTTTTTTGGATTTTGTTGAGTATTTTTTGGTAGGATCTATATTTGAGTAAATTTAGATGAAAATAACTTCAATTTTTAGGATTGTGAAAAAAATTTTAGTTGCAAGTGTCAAATTTTAATAAATTTATTTGATATCAACTTCGATTTTTTTGGATTTTGTCGAGTATTTTTGGTGTAGGAATTATATTTGAGTAAATTTAGATGAAAATAACTTCAATTTTTAGGATTGTGAAAAAAATTTTAGTTGCAAGTGTCAAATTTTAATAAATTTATTTGAAATCAACTCCGATTTTTTTCGATTTTGTAGAGTATTTTTGTTCTAGGATCTATATTGAGGAAATTTAGATGAAAATAATTTCATTTTTTTGGATTGTGAAACAATTTTTGGTTCGAAGTGTCAAATTTTAATAAATTTATTTGAAACCTACTTCGATTTTTTTGGATTTTGTCGAGTATTTTTGGTGTAGGATGTATATTTGAGTAAATTTAGATGAAAATAACTTCAATTTCTAGGATTGTGAAAAAAATTTTAGTTGGAAGTGTCAAATTTTAATAAATTTATTTGAAACCAACTTCGATTTTTTTGGATTTTGTGGAGTATTTTTGGTGTAGGATGTATATTTGAGTAAATTTAGATGAAAATAACTTCAATTTTTAGGATTGTGAAAAAAATTTTAGTTGGAAGTGTCAAATTATAATAAATTTATTTGAAACCAACTTCGATTTTTTTGGATTTTGTCGAGTATTTTTGGTGTAGGATGTATATTTGAGTAAAGTTAGATGAAAATAACTTCAATTTTTAGGATTGTGAAAAAAATTTTAGTTGCAAGTGTCAAATTTTAATAAATTTATTTGAAATCAACTCCGATTTTTTTGGATTTTGTTGAGTATTTTTTTGTAGGATCTATATTTGAGTAAATTTAGATGAAAATAACTTCAATTTATAGGATTGTGAAAAAAATTTTAGTTGGAAGTCTCAAATTTTAATAAATTTATTTGAAACCAACTCCGATTTTTTTGGATTTTGTTGAGTATTTTTTTGTAGGATCTATATTTGAGTAAATTTAGATGAAAATAACTTCAATTTTTAGGATTGTGAAAAAAATTTTAGTTGGAAGTGTCAAATTTTAATAAATTTATTTGAAACCAACTTCGATTTTTTTGGATTTTGTCGAGTATTTTTGTAGGATCTATATTTGAGTAAATTTAGATGAAAATAACTTCAATTTCTAGGATTGTGAAAAAAATTTTAGTTGGAAGTGCCAAATTTTAATAAATTTATTTGAAACCTACTTCGATTTTTTTGGATTTTGTCGAGTATTTTTGGTGTAGGATGTATATTTGAGTAAATTAAGATGAAAATAACTTCAATTTTTAGGATTGTGAAAAAAATTTTAGTTGGAAGTGTCAAATTGTAATAAATTTATTTGAAACCAACTTCGATTTTTTTGGATTTTGTCGAGTATTTTTGGTGTAGGATGTATATTTGAGTAAATTTAGATGAAAATAACTTCAATTTCTAGGATTGTGAAAAAAATTTTAGTTGGAAGTGCCAAATTTTAATAAATTTATTTGAAACCAACTTCGATTTTTTTGGATTTTGTCGAGTATATTTGGTGTAGGATGTATATTTGAGTAAAGTTAGATGAAAATAACTTCAATTTTTAGGATTGTGAAAAAAATTTTAGTTGGAAGTCTCAAATTTTAATAAATTTATTTGAAACCAACTTCGATTTTTTTCGATTTTGTAGAGCATATTTGTTCTAGGATCTATATTGAGGAAATTTAGATGAAAATAATTTCATTTTTTTGGATTGTGAAACAATTTTTGGTTCGAAGTGTCAAATTTTAATAAATTTATTTGAAACCTACTTCGATTTTTTTGGATTTTGTCGAGTATTTTTGGTGTAGGATGTATATTTGAGTAAATTTAGATGAAAATAACTTCAATTTCTAGGATTGTGAAAAAAATTTTAGTTGGAAGTGCCAAATTTTAATAAATTTATTTGAAACCAACTTCGATTTTTTTGGATTTTGTCGAGTATATTTGGTGTAGGATGTATATTTGAGTAAAGTTAGATGAAAATAACTTCAATTTTTAGGATTGTGAAAAAAATTTTAGTTGGAAGTCTCAAATTTTAATAAATTTATTTGAAACCAACTTCGATTTTTTTCGATTTTGTAGAGCATATTTGTTCTAGGATCTATATTGAGGAAATTTAGATGAAAATAATTTCATTTTTTTGGATTGTGAAACAATTTTTGGTTCGAAGTGTCAAATTTTAATAAATTTATTTGAAACCTACTTCGATTTTTTTGGATTTTGTCGAGTATTTTTGGTGTAGGATGTATATTTGAGTAAATTTAGATGAAAATAACTTCAATTTCTAGGATTGTGAAAAAAATTTTAGTTGGAAGTGTCAAATTTTAATAAATTTATTTGAAACCAACTTCGATTTTTTTGGATTTTGTGGAGTATTTTTGGTGTAGGATGTATATTTGAGTAAATTTAGATGAAAATAACTTCAATTTTTAGGATTGTGAAAAAAATTTTAGTTGGAAGTCTCAAATTTTAATAAATTTATTTGAAACCAACTTCGATTTTTTTCGATTTTGTAGAGCATATTTGTTCTAGGATCTATATTGAGGAAATTTAGATGAAAATAATTTCATTTTTTTGGATTGTGAAAAAATTTTTGGTTCGAAGTGTCAAATTTTAATAAATTTATTTGAAACCTACTTCGATTTTTTTTTATTTTGTTGAGAATTTTTGTTGTAGGATCTATATTTGAGTAAATTTAGATGAAAATAACTTCAATTTTTTGGATTGAGTAAAAAATTTTAGTTGGAAGTGTCAAATTTTAATAAATTTATTATCAACTTCGATTTTTTTGGATTTTGTTGAGTATTTTTTGGTAGGATCTATATTTGAGTAAATTTAGATGAAAATATCTTCAATTTTTAGAGTTGTGAAAAAAATTTTAGTTGGAAGTGTCAAATTTTAATAAATTTTTTTGAAACCTACTTCGATTTTTTTGGATTTTGTCGAGTATTTTTGGTGTAGGATGTATATTTGAGTAAATTAAGATGAAAATAACTTCAATTTTTAGGATTGTGAAAAAAATTTTAGTTGGAAGTGTCAAATTTTAATAAATTTATTTGAAACCAACTTCGATTTTTTTGGATTTTGTCGAGTATTTTTGGTGTAGGATGTATATTTGAGTAATTTAAGATGAAAATAACTTCAATTTTTAGGATTGTGAAAAAAATTTTAGTTGGAAGTGTCAAATTTTAATAAATTTATTTGAAATCAACTCCGATTTTTTTGGATTTTGTTGAGTATTTTTTTGTAGGATTTATATTTGAGTAAATTTAGATGAAAATAAATTCAATGCTAGGATTGTGAAAAAAATTTTAGTTGGAAGTGTCAAATTTTAATAAATTTATTTGAAACCAACTTCGATTTTTTTTTATTTTGTCGAGTATTTTTGTTGTAGGATGTATATTTGAGTACATTTAGATGAAAATAACGACCATTTTTTGGATTGTGAAGAAAATTTTAGTTGGAAGTGTCAAATTTTAATAAATTTATTTGAAACCAACTTCGATTTTTTTGGATTTTGTCGAGTATTTTTGGTGTAGGATGTATATTTGAGTAAATTAAGATGAAAATAACTTCAATTTTTAGGATTGTGAAAAAAAATTTAGTTGGAAGTGTCAAATTTTAATAAATTTATTTGAAATCAACTCCGATTTTTTTGGATTTTGTTGAGTATTTTTTTGTAGGATTTATATTTGAGTAAATTTAGATGAAAATAAATTCAATGCTAGGATTGTGAAAAAAATTTTAGTTGGAAGTGTCAAATTTTAATAAATTTATTTGAAACCTACTTCGATTTTTTTCGGATTTTGTCGAGTATTTTTGGTGTAGGATGTATATTTGAGTAAATTAAGATGAAAATAACTTCAATTTTTAGGATTGTGAAAAAAATTTTAGTTGGAAGTGTCAAATTTTAATAAATTTATTTGAAACCAACTTCGATTTTTTTGGATTTTGTCGAGTATTTTTGGTGTAGGATGTATATTTGAGTAAATTTAGATGAAAATAACTTCAATTTCTAGGATTGTGAAAAAAATTTTAGTTGGAAGTGTCAAATTTTAATAAATTTATTTGAAACCAACTTCGATTTTTTTGGATTTTGTGGAGTATTTTTGGTGTAGGATGTATATTTGAGTAAATTTAGATGAAAATAACTTCAATTTTTAGGATTGTGAAAAAAATTTTAGTTGGAAGTGTCAAATTTTAATAAATTTATTTGAAATCAACTGCGATTTTTTTGGATTTTGTTGAGTATTTTTTGGTAGGATCTATATTTGAGTAAATTTAGATGAAAATAACTTCAATTTTTAGGATTGTGAAAAAAATTTTAGTTGGAAGTGCCAAATTTTAATAAATTTATTTGAAACCTACTTCGATTTTTTTGGATTTTGTCGAGTATTTTTGGTGTAGGATGTATATTTGAGTAAATTAAGATGAAAATAACTTCAATTTTTAGGATTGTGAAAAAAATTTTAGTTGGAAGTGTCAAATTTTAATAAATTTATTTGAAACCAACTTCGATTTTTTTGGATTTTGTCGAGTATTTTTGTTGTAGGATGTATATTTGAGTACATTTAGATGAAAATAACGACCATTTTTTGGATTGTGAAAAATATTTTAGTTGGAAGTGTCAAATGTTAATAAATTTATTTGAAATCAACTTCGATTTTTTTGGATTTTGTTGAGTATTTTTGTTGTAGGATCTATATTTGAGTAAATTTAGATGAAAATAACTTCAATTTTTTGGATTGAGTAAAAAATTTTAGTTGGAAGTGTCAAATTTTAATAAATTTATTTGAAATCAACTGCGATTTTTTTGGATTTTGTTGAGTATTTTTTGGTAGGATCTATATTTGAGTAAATTTAGATGAAAATAACTTCAATTTTTAGGATTGTGAAAAAAATTTTAGTTGGAAGTGTCAAATTTTAATAAATTTATTTGAAACCTACTTCGATTTTTTTGGATTTTGTCGAGTATTTTTGGTGTAGGATGTATATTTGAGTAAATTTAGATGAAAATAACTTCAATTTTTAGGATTGTGAAAAAAATTTTAGTTGCAAGTGTCAAATTTTAATAAATTTATTTGAAATCAACTCCGATTTTTTTGGATTTTGTTGAGTATTTTTTGGTAGGATCTATATTTGAGTAAATTTAGATGAAAATAACTTCAATTTTTAGGATTGTGAAAAAAATTTTAGTTGCAAGTGTCAAATTTTAATAAATTTATTTGATATCAACTTCGATTTTTTTGGATTTTGTCGAGTATTTTTGGTGTAGGAATTATATTTGAGTAAATTTAGATGAAAATAACTTCAATTTTTAGGATTGTGAAAAAAATTTTAGTTGCAAGTGTCAAATTTTAATAAATTTATTTGAAATCAACTCCGATTTTTTTCGATTTTGTAGAGTATTTTTGTTCTAGGATCTATATTGAGGAAATTTAGATGAAAATAATTTCATTTTTTTGGATTGTGAAACAATTTTTGGTTCGAAGTGTCAAATTTTAATAAATTTATTTGAAACCTACTTCGATTTTTTTGGATTTTGTCGAGTATTTTTGGTGTAGGATGTATATTTGAGTAAATTTAGATGAAAATAACTTCAATTTCTAGGATTGTGAAAAAAATTTTAGTTGGAAGTGTCAAATTTTAATAAATTTATTTGAAACCAACTTCGATTTTTTTGGATTTTGTGGAGTATTTTTGGTGTAGGATGTATATTTGAGTAAATTTAGATGAAAATAACTTCAATTTTTAGGATTGTGAAAAAAATTTTAGTTGGAAGTGTCAAATTATAATAAATTTATTTGAAACCAACTTCGATTTTTTTGGATTTTGTCGAGTATTTTTGGTGTAGGATGTATATTTGAGTAAAGTTAGATGAAAATAACTTCAATTTTTAGGATTGTGAAAAAAATTTTAGTTGCAAGTGTCAAATTTTAATAAATTTATTTGAAATCAACTCCGATTTTTTTGGATTTTGTTGAGTATTTTTTTGTAGGATCTATATTTGAGTAAATTTAGATGAAAATAACTTCAATTTATAGGATTGTGAAAAAAATTTTAGTTGGAAGTCTCAAATTTTAATAAATTTATTTGAAACCAACTCCGATTTTTTTGGATTTTGTTGAGTATTTTTTTGTAGGATCTATATTTGAGTAAATTTAGATGAAAATAACTTCAATTTTTAGGATTGTGAAAAAAATTTTAGTTGGAAGTGTCAAATTTTAATAAATTTATTTGAAACCAACTTCGATTTTTTTGGATTTTGTCGAGTATTTTTGTAGGATCTATATTTGAGTAAATTTAGATGAAAATAACTTCAATTTCTAGGATTGTGAAAAAAATTTTAGTTGGAAGTGCCAAATTTTAATAAATTTATTTGAAACCTACTTCGATTTTTTTGGATTTTGTCGAGTATTTTTGGTGTAGGATGTATATTTGAGTAAATTAAGATGAAAATAACTTCAATTTTTAGGATTGTGAAAAAAATTTTAGTTGGAAGTGTCAAATTGTAATAAATTTATTTGAAACCAACTTCGATTTTTTTGGATTTTGTCGAGTATTTTTGGTGTAGGATGTATATTTGAGTAAATTTAGATGAAAATAACTTCAATTTCTAGGATTGTGAAAAAAATTTTAGTTGGAAGTGCCAAATTTTAATAAATTTATTTGAAACCAACTTCGATTTTTTTGGATTTTGTCGAGTATATTTGGTGTAGGATGTATATTTGAGTAAAGTTAGATGAAAATAACTTCAATTTTTAGGATTGTGAAAAAAATTTTAGTTGGAAGTCTCAAATTTTAATAAATTTATTTGAAACCAACTTCGATTTTTTTCGATTTTGTAGAGCATATTTGTTCTAGGATCTATATTGAGGAAATTTAGATGAAAATAATTTCATTTTTTTGGATTGTGAAACAATTTTTGGTTCGAAGTGTCAAATTTTAATAAATTTATTTGAAACCTACTTCGATTTTTTTGGATTTTGTCGAGTATTTTTGGTGTAGGATGTATATTTGAGTAAATTTAGATGAAAATAACTTCAATTTCTAGGATTGTGAAAAAAATTTTAGTTGGAAGTGCCAAATTTTAATAAATTTATTTGAAACCAACTTCGATTTTTTTGGATTTTGTCGAGTATATTTGGTGTAGGATGTATATTTGAGTAAAGTTAGATGAAAATAACTTCAATTTTTAGGATTGTGAAAAAAATTTTAGTTGGAAGTCTCAAATTTTAATAAATTTATTTGAAACCAACTTCGATTTTTTTCGATTTTGTAGAGCATATTTGTTCTAGGATCTATATTGAGGAAATTTAGATGAAAATAATTTCATTTTTTTGGATTGTGAAACAATTTTTGGTTCGAAGTGTCAAATTTTAATAAATTTATTTGAAACCTACTTCGATTTTTTTGGATTTTGTCGAGTATTTTTGGTGTAGGATGTATATTTGAGTAAATTTAGATGAAAATAACTTCAATTTCTAGGATTGTGAAAAAAATTTTAGTTGGAAGTGTCAAATTTTAATAAATTTATTTGAAACCAACTTCGATTTTTTTGGATTTTGTGGAGTATTTTTGGTGTAGGATGTATATTTGAGTAAATTTAGATGAAAATAACTTCAATTTTTAGGATTGTGAAAAAAATTTTAGTTGGAAGTCTCAAATTTTAATAAATTTATTTGAAACCAACTTCGATTTTTTTCGATTTTGTAGAGCATATTTGTTCTAGGATCTATATTGAGGAAATTTAGATGAAAATAATTTCATTTTTTTGGATTGTGAAAAAATTTTTGGTTCGAAGTGTCAAATTTTAATAAATTTATTTGAAACCTACTTCGATTTTTTTTTATTTTGTTGAGAATTTTTGTTGTAGGATCTATATTTGAGTAAATTTAGATGAAAATAACTTCAATTTTTTGGATTGAGTAAAAAATTTTAGTTGGAAGTGTCAAATTTTAATAAATTTATTATCAACTTCGATTTTTTTGGATTTTGTTGAGTATTTTTTGGTAGGATCTATATTTGAGTAAATTTAGATGAAAATATCTTCAATTTTTAGAGTTGTGAAAAAAATTTTAGTTGGAAGTGTCAAATTTTAATAAATTTTTTTGAAACCTACTTCGATTTTTTTGGATTTTGTCGAGTATTTTTGGTGTAGGATGTATATTTGAGTAAATTAAGATGAAAATAACTTCAATTTTTAGGATTGTGAAAAAAATTTTAGTTGGAAGTGTCAAATTTTAATAAATTTATTTGAAACCAACTTCGATTTTTTTGGATTTTGTCGAGTATTTTTGGTGTAGGATGTATATTTGAGTAATTTAAGATGAAAATAACTTCAATTTTTAGGATTGTGAAAAAAATTTTAGTTGGAAGTGTCAAATTTTAATAAATTTATTTGAAATCAACTCCGATTTTTTTGGATTTTGTTGAGTATTTTTTTGTAGGATTTATATTTGAGTAAATTTAGATGAAAATAAATTCAATGCTAGGATTGTGAAAAAAATTTTAGTTGGAAGTGTCAAATTTTTTATAATATTTTTTATTTGAAACCAACTTCGATTTTTTTTTATTTTGTCGAGTATTTTTGTTGTAGGATGTATATTTGAGTACATTTAGATGAAAATAACGACCATTTTTTGGATTGTGAAGAAAATTTTAGTTGGAAGTGTCAAATTTTAATAAATTTATTTGAAACCAACTCCGATTTTTTTGGATTTTGTGGAGTATTTTTAGTGTAGGATGTATATTTGAGTAAATTTAGATGAAAATAACTTCAATTTCTAGGATTGTGAAAAAAATTTTAGTTGGAAGTGTCAAATTGTAATAAATTTATTTGAAACCAACTTCGATTTTTTTGGATTTTGTCGAGTATTTTTGGTGTAGGATGTATATTTGAGTAAATTTAGATGAAAATAACTTCAATTTCTAGGATTGTGAAAAAAATTTTAGTTGGAAGTGCCAAATTTTAATAAATTTATTTGAAACCAACTTCGATTTTTTTGGATTTTGTCGAGTATATTTGGTGTAGGATGTATATTTGAGTAAAGTTAGATGAAAATAACTTCAATTTTTAGGATTGTGAAAAAAATTTTAGTTGGAAGTCTCAAATTTTAATAAATTTATTTGAAACCAACTTCGATTTTTTTCGATTTTGTAGAGCATATTTGTTCTAGGATCTATATTGAGGAAATTTAGATGAAAATAATTTCATTTTTTTGGATTGTGAAACAATTTTTGGTTCGAAGTGTCAAATTTTAATAAATTTATTTGAAACCTACTTCGATTTTTTTGGATTTTGTCGAGTATTTTTGGTGTAGGATGTATATTTGAGTAAATTTAGATGAAAATAACTTCAATTTCTAGGATTGTGAAAAAAATTTTAGTTGGAAGTGCCAAATTTTAATAAATTTATTTGAAACCAACTTCGATTTTTTTGGATTTTGTCGAGTATATTTGGTGTAGGATGTATATTTGAGTAAAGTTAGATGAAAATAACTTCAATTTTTAGGATTGTGAAAAAAATTTTAGTTGGAAGTCTCAAATTTTAATAAATTTATTTGAAACCAACTTCGATTTTTTTCGATTTTGTAGAGCATATTTGTTCTAGGATCTATATTGAGGAAATTTAGATGAAAATAATTTCATTTTTTTGGATTGTGAAACAATTTTTGGTTCGAAGTGTCAAATTTTAATAAATTTATTTGAAACCTACTTCGATTTTTTTGGATTTTGTCGAGTATTTTTGGTGTAGGATGTATATTTGAGTAAATTTAGATGAAAATAACTTCAATTTCTAGGATTGTGAAAAAAATTTTAGTTGGAAGTGTCAAATTTTAATAAATTTATTTGAAACCAACTTCGATTTTTTTGGATTTTGTGGAGTATTTTTGGTGTAGGATGTATATTTGAGTAAATTTAGATGAAAATAACTTCAATTTTTAGGATTGTGAAAAAAATTTTAGTTGGAAGTCTCAAATTTTAATAAATTTATTTGAAACCAACTTCGATTTTTTTCGATTTTGTAGAGCATATTTGTTCTAGGATCTATATTGAGGAAATTTAGATGAAAATAATTTCATTTTTTTGGATTGTGAAAAAATTTTTGGTTCGAAGTGTCAAATTTTAATAAATTTATTTGAAACCTACTTCGATTTTTTTTTATTTTGTTGAGAATTTTTGTTGTAGGATCTATATTTGAGTAAATTTAGATGAAAATAACTTCAATTTTTTGGATTGAGTAAAAAATTTTAGTTGGAAGTGTCAAATTTTAATAAATTTATTATCAACTTCGATTTTTTTGGATTTTGTTGAGTATTTTTTGGTAGGATCTATATTTGAGTAAATTTAGATGAAAATATCTTCAATTTTTAGAGTTGTGAAAAAAATTTTAGTTGGAAGTGTCAAATTTTAATAAATTTTTTTGAAACCTACTTCGATTTTTTTGGATTTTGTCGAGTATTTTTGGTGTAGGATGTATATTTGAGTAAATTAAGATGAAAATAACTTCAATTTTTAGGATTGTGAAAAAAATTTTAGTTGGAAGTGTCAAATTTTAATAAATTTATTTGAAACCAACTTCGATTTTTTTGGATTTTGTCGAGTATTTTTGGTGTAGGATGTATATTTGAGTAATTTAAGATGAAAATAACTTCAATTTTTAGGATTGTGAAAAAAATTTTAGTTGGAAGTGTCAAATTTTAATAAATTTATTTGAAATCAACTCCGATTTTTTTGGATTTTGTTGAGTATTTTTTTGTAGGATTTATATTTGAGTAAATTTAGATGAAAATAAATTCAATGCTAGGATTGTGAAAAAAATTTTAGTTGGAAGTGTCAAATTTTTTATAATATTTTTTATTTGAAACCAACTTCGATTTTTTTTTATTTTGTCGAGTATTTTTGTTGTAGGATGTATATTTGAGTACATTTAGATGAAAATAACGACCATTTTTTGGATTGTGAAGAAAATTTTAGTTGGAAGTGTCAAATTTTAATAAATTTATTTGAAACCAACTCCGATTTTTTTGGATTTTGTGGAGTATTTTTAGTGTAGGATGTATATTTGAGTAAATTTAGATGAAAATAACTTCAATTTCTAGGATTGTGAAAAAAATTTTAGTTGGAAGTGCCAAATTTTAATAAATTTATTTGAAACCTACTTCGATTTTTTTGGATTTTGCCGAGTATTTTTGGTGTAGGATGTATATTTGAGTAAAGTTAGATGAAAATAACTTCAATTTTTAGGATTGTGAAAAAAATTTTAGTTGGAAGTCTCAAATTTTAATAAATTTATTTGAAACCAACTCCGATTTTTTTGGATTTTGTTGAGTATTTTTTTGTAGGATCTATATTTGAGTAAATTTAGATGAAAATAACTTCAATTTTTAGGATTGTGAAAAAAATTTTAGTTGGAAGTGTCAAATTTTAATAAATTTATTTGAAACCAACTTCGATTTTTTTTGATTTTGTCGAGTATTTTTGTAGGATCTATATTTGAGTAAATTTAGATGAAAATAACTTCAATTTCTAGGATTGTGAACAAAATTTTAGTTGCAAGTGTCAAATTTTAATAAATTTATTTGAAATCAACTTCGATTTTTTTGGATTTTGTCGAGTATTTTTGGTGTAGGAATTATATTTGAGTAAATTTAGATGAAAATAACTTCAATTTTTAGGATTGTGAAAAAAATTTTAGTTGCAAGTGTCAAATTTTAATAAATTTATTTGAAATCAACTCCGATTTTTTTCGATTTTGTAGAGTATTTTTGTTCTAGGATCTATATTGAGGAAATTTAGATGAAAATAATTTCATTTTTTTGGATTGTGAAACAATTTTTGGTTCGAAGTGTCAAATTTTAATAAATTTATTTGAAACCTACTTCGATTTTTTTGGATTTTGTCGAGTATTTTTGGTGTAGGATGTATATTTGAGTAAATTTAGATGAAAATAACTTCAATTTCTAGGATTGTGAAAAAAATTTTAGTTGGAAGTGTCAAATTTTAATAAATTTATTTGAAACCAACTTCGATTTTTTTGGATTTTGTGGAGTATTTTTGGTGTAGGATGTATATTTGAGTAAATTTAGATGAAAATAACTTCAATTTTTAGGATTGTGAAAAAAATTTTAGTTGGAAGTGTCAAATTATAATAAATTTATTTGAAACCAACTTCGATTTTTTTGGATTTTGTCGAGTATTTTTGGTGTAGGATGTATATTTGAGTAAAGTTAGATGAAAATAACTTCAATTTTTAGGATTGTGAAAAAAATTTTAGTTGCAAGTGTCAAATTTTAATAAATTTATTTGAAATCAACTCCGATTTTTTTGGATTTCGTTGAGTATTTTTTTGTAGGATCTATATTTGAGTAAATTTAGATGAAAATAACTTCAATTTTTAGGATTGTGAAAAAAATTTTAGTTGGAAGTGTCAAATTGTAATAAATTTATTTGAAACCAACTTCGATTTTTTTGGATTTTGTCGAGTATTTTTGGTGTAGGATGTATATTTGAGTAAATTTAGATGAAAATAACTTCAATTTCTAGGATTGTGAAAAAAATTTTAGTTGGAAGTGCCAAATTTTAATAAATTTATTTGAAACCAACTTCGATTTTTTTGGATTTTGTCGAGTATTTTTGGTGTAGGATGTATATTTGAGTAAAGTTAGATGAAAATAACTTCAATTTTTAGGATTGTGAAAAAAATTTTAGTTGGAAGTCTCAAATTTTAATAAATTTATTTGAAACCAACTTCGATTTTTTTCGATTTTGTAGAGCATATTTGTTCTAGGATCTATATTGAGGAAATTTAGATGAAAATAATTTCATTTTTTTGGATTGTGAAAAAATTTTTGGTTCGAAGTGTCAAATTTTAATAAATTTATTTGAAACCTACTTCGATTTTTTTTTATTTTGTTGAGAATTTTTGTTGTAGGATCTATATTTGAGTAAATTTAGATGAAAATAACTTCAATTTTTAGAATTGTGAAAAAAATTTTAGTTGGAAGTGTCAAATTTTAATAAATTTATTTGAAACCTACTTCGATTTTTTTGGATTTTGTCGAGTATTTTTGGTGTAGGATGTATACAGGGTGTCCCAAAAATGTCGCGTTTCCTTCAAAGGGGTGACTCAGGGGGTGATTTGAAACAACTTTTTCCTTAGCGAAAATATTGTCCGAAGCTTCGTTAAGGAGATATTAAGCAAAAACCCCGACCAATCAGAGCGCGCGCCTTCCGCCTGAGTTCCCGCGGTAGCGTTGGCTACGAGGTAGGCGACCGCGCTTGTGGTACGAACGTACGAACAAGCAAGTCGTCATGCATCGAAGGAAACCGCGTTACACATTTTTTTTTTAAAGCAGAATCTTAAATAAGAATAATTTGAAGTGAGAGGACAAGAAGTACGTAAATTTCGTTTTTAAATAAAGCATAAACGAACAGCTAACGTAACAGAAAATGTACGACAAGTGATCGTAATTCGTTATTGAGGTAAAAATCCGTAGTTTAAGAACGGCCAACACAACTAAATTTAAAAAATAATATTAGGTGTATGAATAAATTCTTTCCGACTGGAATTTCTATCGCGGTGGTATTCAGAAGCTGCCAGAAAAATGGCAAAAGGTAATGAACAATAATGGAAATTATTGCGATGATCGAGTTGTTTTCATATTTTTTAAATCGAACTGTTATTGTACCCTAAAATCGGAAAGAATTTATTTTCACACCTAATAATCACCAATAAATTAAATAAAACTCACCCTTTCGGACATTCCTTTCCTTGCTTTCCTTCCCTTTTCGGAAACCTGTGTCACTGGATCACTGTACCGATCCTGGTTATCGGTGGACGAAAAGATTTATGGTTAGGTAGCGCCCAATGCTCAGCTGATCACAGTGCGTCCGGGTTAATGTACCGAATATTCACTTCACTACATGGCTACTAACACTGATCACTGAATTTATTTTTCACGGAACGTGTTGTTCCTACGTTATAAAAATTGGTGGCTGCGAAAGGGGCCGATTACTGTTAATTACTGGGACGAGAATACTACTATTACCCGGCGAAAAGAAAACTCGTGGCAGACTGTCTCGGGCTGTGCAGTCCGCTGCTGTGCAGCGATCAAATACGGATCCGACCGACGATCGTCAAAACAAAAGCGTAGGCTACGCTTGGTCAAATCGCTCTATCCCACTCGATCTCGTGTTTCGTTCGATCTCTTCGTCGCGCGGTGTGACAATGTATGTGGCAACTTCAGCCAATAACCAAAATACGTGTGCCCCGTCTGTAAAAGTGTGCCCAAATAGGTGACTCGACCAATCGTCACAGCAGCGGACTGCACAGCCCGAGACAGTCTGCCACGAGTTTTCTTTTCGCCGGGTAATAGTAGTAATCTCGTCCCAGTAATTAACAGTAATCGGCCCCTTTCGCAGCCACCAATTTTTATAACGTAGGAACAACACGTTCCGTGAAAAATAAATTCAGTGATCAGTGTTAGTAGCCGTGCAGTGAAGTGAATATTCGGTACATTAACCCGGACGCAGTGTGATCAGCTGAGAACTGGGCGCTACCCAACCATAAATCTTTTCGTCCACCGATAACCAGGATCGGTACAGTGACCCAGTGACACAGGTTTCCGGAAAGGGAAGGAAAGCAAGGAAAGGAATGTCCGAAAGGGTGAGTTTTCTTTAATTTATTGGTGATTATTAGGTGTGAAAATAAATTCTTTCCGATTTTAGGGTACAATAACAGTTCGATTTAAAAAATATGAAAACAACTCGATCATCGCAATAATTTCCATGCTTCTGAATACCATCGCGATAGAAATTCCAGTCGGAAAGAATTTATTCATACACCTAATATTATTTTTTAAATTTAGTTGTGTTGGCCGTTCTTAAACTACGGATTTTTACCTCAATAACGAATTACGATCACTTGTCGTACATTTTCTGTTACGTTAGCTGTTCGTTTATGCCTTATTTAAAAACGAAATTTACGTACTTCTTGTCCTCTCACTTCAAATTATTCTTATTTAAGATTCTGCTTTAAAAAAAAAATGTGTAACGCGGTTTCCTTCGATGCATGCCGACTTGCTTGTTCGTACGTTCGTAGCACAAGCGCGGTCGCCTACCTCGTAGCCAACGCTACCGCGGGAACTCAGGCGGAAGGCGCGCGCTCTGATTGGTCGGGGTTTTTGCTTAATATCTCCTTAACGAAGCTTCGGACAATATTTTCGCTAAGGAAAAAGTTGTTTCAAATCACCCCCTGAGTCACCCCTTTCAAGGAAACGCGACATTTTTGGGACACCCTGTATTTGAGTAAATTAAGATGAAAATAACTTCAATTTTTAGGATTGTGAAAAAAATTTTAGTTGGAAGTGTCAAATTTTAATAAATTTATTTGAAACCAACTTCGATTTTTTTGGATTTTGTCGAGTATTTTTGGTGTAGGATGTATATTTGAGTAAATTAAGATGAAAATAACTTCAATTTTTAGGATTGTGAAAAAAATTTTAGTTGGAAGTGCCAAATTTTAATAAATTTATTTGAAACCAACTTCGATTTTTTTGGATTTTGTCGAGTATTTTTGGTGTAGGATGTATATTTGAGTAAAGTTAGATGAAAATAACTTCAATTTTTAGGATTGTGAAAAAAATTTTAGTTGGAAGTCTCAAATTTTAATAAATTTATTTGAAACCAACTTCGATTTTTTTCGATTTTGTAGAGCATATTTGTTCTAGGATCTATATTGAGGAAATTTAGATGAAAATAATTTCATTTTTTTGGATTGTGAAAAAATTTTTGGTTCGAAGTGTCAAATTTTAATAAATTTATTTGAAACCTACTTCGATTTTTTTTTATTTTGTTGAGAATTTTTGTTGTAGGATCTATATTTGAGTAAATTTAGATGAAAATAACTTCAATTTTTAGAATTGTGAAAAAAATTTTAGTTGGAAGTGTCAAATTTTAATAAATTTATTTGAAACCTACTTCGATTTTTTTGGATTTTGTCGAGTATTTTTGGTGTAGGATGTATACAGGGTGTCCCAAAAATGTCGCGTTTCCTTCAAAGGGGTGACTCAGGGGGTGATTTGAAACAACTTTTTCCTTAGCGAAAATATTGTCCGAAGCTTCGTTAAGGAGATATTAAGCAAAAACCCCGACCAATCAGAGCGCGCGCCTTCCGCCTGAGTTCCCGCGGTAGCGTTGGCTACGAGGTAGGCGACCGCGCTTGTGGTACGAACGTACGAACAAGCAAGTCGTCATGCATCGAAGGAAACCGCGTTACACATTTTTTTTTTAAAGCAGAATCTTAAATAAGAATAATTTGAAGTGAGAGGACAAGAAGTACGTAAATTTCGTTTTTAAATAAAGCATAAACGAACAGCTAACGTAACAGAAAATGTACGACAAGTGATCGTAATTCGTTATTGAGGTAAAAATCCGTAGTTTAAGAACGGCCAACACAACTAAATTTAAAAAATAATATTAGGTGTATGAATAAATTCTTTCCGACTGGAATTTCTATCGCGGTGGTATTCAGAAGCTGCCAGAAAAATGGCAAAAGGTAATGAACAATAATGGAAATTATTGCGATGATCGAGTTGTTTTCATATTTTTTAAATCGAACTGTTATTGTACCCTAAAATCGGAAAGAATTTATTTTCACACCTAATAATCACCAATAAATTAAATAAAACTCACCCTTTCGGACATTCCTTTCCTTGCTTTCCTTCCCTTTTCGGAAACCTGTGTCACTGGATCACTGTACCGATCCTGGTTATCGGTGGACGAAAAGATTTATGGTTAGGTAGCGCCCAATGCTCAGCTGATCACAGTGCGTCCGGGTTAATGTACCGAATATTCACTTCACTACATGGCTACTAACACTGATCACTGAATTTATTTTTCACGGAACGTGTTGTTCCTACGTTATAAAAATTGGTGGCTGCGAAAGGGGCCGATTACTGTTAATTACTGGGACGAGAATACTACTATTACCCGGCGAAAAGAAAACTCGTGGCAGACTGTCTCGGGCTGTGCAGTCCGCTGCTGTGCAGCGATCAAATACGGATCCGACCGACGATCGTCAAAACAAAAGCGTAGGCTACGCTTGGTCAAATCGCTCTATCCCACTCGATCTCGTGTTTCGTTCGATCTCTTCGTCGCGCGGTGTGACAATGTATGTGGCAACTTCAGCCAATAACCAAAATACGTGTGCCCCGTCTGTAAAAGTGTGCCCAAATAGGTGACTCGACCAATCGTCACAGCAGCGGACTGCACAGCCCGAGACAGTCTGCCACGAGTTTTCTTTTCGCCGGGTAATAGTAGTAATCTCGTCCCAGTAATTAACAGTAATCGGCCCCTTTCGCAGCCACCAATTTTTATAACGTAGGAACAACACGTTCCGTGAAAAATAAATTCAGTGATCAGTGTTAGTAGCCGTGCAGTGAAGTGAATATTCGGTACATTAACCCGGACGCAGTGTGATCAGCTGAGAACTGGGCGCTACCCAACCATAAATCTTTTCGTCCACCGATAACCAGGATCGGTACAGTGACCCAGTGACACAGGTTTCCGGAAAGGGAAGGAAAGCAAGGAAAGGAATGTCCGAAAGGGTGAGTTTTCTTTAATTTATTGGTGATTATTAGGTGTGAAAATAAATTCTTTCCGATTTTAGGGTACAATAACAGTTCGATTTAAAAAATATGAAAACAACTCGATCATCG
This sequence comes from Andrena praecox, assembly GCA_963932275.1. Taxonomy (NCBI): domain Eukaryota; kingdom Metazoa; phylum Arthropoda; class Insecta; order Hymenoptera; family Andrenidae; genus Andrena; species Andrena praecox. Next base: position 23,760,839 of record OZ010730.1, read on the forward strand.
CAATAATTTCCATGCTTCTGAATACCATCGCGATAGAAATTCCAGTCGGAAAGAATTTATTCATACACCTAATATTATTTTTTAAATTTAGTTGTGTTGGCCGTTCTTAAACTACGGATTTTTACCTCAATAACGAATTACGATCACTTGTCGTACATTTTCTGTTACGTTAGCTGTTCGTTTATGCCTTATTTAAAAACGAAATTTACGTACTTCTTGTCCTCTCACTTCAAATTATTCTTATTTAAGATTCTGCTTTAAAAAAAAAATGTGTAACGCGGTTTCCTTCGATGCATGCCGACTTGCTTGTTCGTACGTTCGTAGCACAAGCGCGGTCGCCTACCTCGTAGCCAACGCTACCGCGGGAACTCAGGCGGAAGGCGCGCGCTCTGATTGGTCGGGGTTTTTGCTTAATATCTCCTTAACGAAGCTTCGGACAATATTTTCGCTAAGGAAAAAGTTGTTTCAAATCACCCCCTGAGTCACCCCTTTCAAGGAAACGCGACATTTTTGGGACACCCTGTATTTGAGTAAATTAAGATGAAAATAACTTCAATTTTTAGGATTGTGAAAAAAATTTTAGTTGGAAGTGTCAAATTTTAATAAATTTATTTGAAACCAACTTCGATTTTTTTGGATTTTGTCGAGTATTTTTGGTGTAGGATGTATATTTGAGTAAATTAAGATGAAAATAACTTCAATTTTTAGGATTGTGAAAAAAATTTTAGTTGGAAGTGTCAAATTTTAATAAATTTATTTGAAATCAACTCCGATTTTTTTGGATTTTGTTGAGTATTTTTTTGTAGGATTTATATTTGAGTAAATTTAGATGAAAATAAATTCAATGCTAGGATTGTGAAAAAAATTTTAGTTGGAAGTGTCAAATTTTAATAAATTTATTTGAAACCTACTTCGATTTTTTTGGATTTTGTCGAGTATTTTTGGTGTAGGATGTATATTTGAGTAAATTAAGATGAAAATAACTTCAATTTTTAGGATTGTGAAAAAAATTTTAGTTGGAAGTGTCAAATTTTAATAAATTTATTTGAAACCAACTTCGATTTTTTTGGATTTTGTCGAGTATTTTTGGTGTAGGATGTATATTTGAGTAAATTTAGATGAAAATAACTTCAATTTCTAGGATTGTGAAAAAAATTTTAGTTGGAAGTGCCAAATTTTAATAAATTTATTTGAAACCAACTTCGATTTTTTTTTATTTTGTCGAGTATTTTTGTTGTAGGATGTATATTTGAGTACATTTAGATGAAAATAACGACCATTTTTTGGATTGTGAAGAAAATTTTAGTTGGAAGTGTCAAATTTTAATAAATTTATTTGAAACCAACTCCAATTTTTTTGGATTTTGTGGAGTATTTTTAGTGTAGGATGTATATTTGAGTAAATTTAGATGAAAATAACTTCAATTTCTAGGATTGTGAAAAAAATTTTAGTTGGAAGTGCCAAATTTTAATAAATTTATTTGAAACCTACTTCGATTTTTTTGGATTTTGTCGAGTATTTTTGGTGTAGGATGTATATTTGAGTAAAGTTAGATGAAAATAACTTCAATTTTTAGGATTGTGAAAAAAATTTTAGTTGGAAGTCTCAAATTTTAATAAATTTATTTGAAACCAACTCCGATTTTTTTGGATTTTGTTGAGTATTTTTTTGTAGGATCTATATTTGAGTAAATTTAGATGAAAATAACTTCAATTTTTAGGATTGTGAAAAAAATTTTAGTTGGAAGTGTCAAATTTTAATAAATTTATTTGAAACCAACTTCGATTTTTTTGGATTTTGTCGAGTATTTTTGTAGGATCTATATTTGAGTAAATTTAGATGAAAATAACTTCAATTTCTAGGATTGTGAAAAAAATTTTAGTTGGAAGTGCCAAATTTTAATAAATTTATTTGAAACCTACTTCGATTTTTTTGGATTTTGTCGAGTATTTTTGGTGTAGGATGTATATTTGAGTAAATTAAGATGAAAATAACTTCAATTTTTAGGATTGTGAAAAAAATTTTAGTTGGAAGTGTCAAATTTTAATAAATTTATTTGAAACCAACTTCGATTTTTTTGGATTTTGTCGAGTATTTTTGTTGTAGGATGTATATTTGAGTACATTTAGATGAAAATAACGACCATTTTTTGGATTGTGAAAAATATTTTAGTTGGAAGTGTCAAATGTTAATAAATTTATTTGAAATCAACTTCGATTTTTTTGGATTTTGTTGAGTATTTTTGTTGTAGGATCTATATTGAGGAAATTTAGATGAAAATAATTTCATTTTTTTGGATTGTGAAACAATTTTTGGTTCGAAGTGTCAAATTTTAATAAATTTATTTGAAACCTACTTCGATTTTTTTGGATTTTGTCGAGTATTTTTGGTGTAGGATGTATATTTGAGTAAATTTAGATGAAAATAACTTCAATTTCTAGGATTGTGAAAAAAATTTTAGTTGGAAGTGTCAAATTTTAATAAATTTATTTAAAACCAACTTCGATTTTTTTGGATTTTGTGGAGTATTTTTGGTGTAGGATGTATATTTGAGTAACGTTAGATGAAAATAACTTCAATTTTTAGGATTGTGAAAAAAATTTTAGTTGGAAGTCTCAAATTTTAATAAATTTATTTGAAATAAACTCCGATTTTTTTGGATTTTGTTGAGTATTTTTTTGTAGGATCTATATTTGAGTAAATTTAGATGAAAATAACTTCAATTTTTAGGATTGTGAAAAAAATTTTAGTTGGAAGTGTCAAATTTTAATAAATTTATTTGAAACCAACTTCGATTTTTTTGGATTTTGTCGAGTATTTTTGTAGGATCTATATTTGAGTAAATTTAGATGAAAATAACTTCAATTTTTAGGATTGTGAAAAAAATTTTAGTTGGAAGTGTCAAATTATAATAAATTTATTTGAAACCAACTTCGATTTTTTTGGATTTTGTCGAGTATTTTGGTGTAGGATGTATATTTGAGTAAAGTTAGATGAAAATAACTTCAATTTTTAGGATTGTGAAAAAAATTTTAGTTGCAAGTGTCAAATTTTAATAAATTTATTTGAAATCAACTTCGATTTTTTTGGATTTTGTCGAGTATTTTTGGTGTAGGAATTATATTTGAGTAAATTTAGATGAAAATAACTTCAATTTTTAGGATTGTGAAAAAAATTTTAGTTGCAAGTGTCAAATTTTAATAAATTTATTTGAAATCAACTCCGATTTTTTTCGATTTTGTAGAGTATTTTTGTTCTAGGATCTATATTGAGGAAATTTAGATGAAAATAATTTCATTTTTTTGGATTGTGAAACAATTTTTGGTTCGAAGTGTCAAATTTTAATAAATTTATTTGAAACCTACTTCGATTTTTTTGGATTTTGTCGAGTATTTTTGGTGTAGGATGTATATTTGAGTAAATTTAGATGAAAATAACTTCAATTTCTAGGATTGTGAAAAAAATTTTAGTTGGAAGTGTCAAATTTTAATAAATTTATTTGAAACCAACTTCGATTTTTTTGGATTTTGTGGAGTATTTTTGGTGTAGGATGTATATTTGAGTAAATTTAGATGAAAATAACTTCAATTTTTAGGATTGTGAAAAAAATTTTAGTTGGAAGTGTCAAATTATAATAAATTTATTTGAAACCAACTTCGATTTTTTTGGATTTTGTGGAGTATTTTTGGTGTAGGATGTATATTTGAGTAACGTTAGATGAAAATAACTTCAATTTTTAGGATTGTGAAAAAAATTTTAGTTGGAAGTCTCAAATTTTAATAAATTTATTTGAAACCAACTCCGATTTTTTTGGATTTTGTTGAGTATTTTTTTGTAGGATCTATATTTGAGTAAATTTAGATGAAAATAACTTCAATTTTTAGGATTGTGAAAAAAATTTTAGTTGGAAGTGCCAAATTGTAATAAATTTATTTGAAACCAACTTCGATTTTTTTGGATTTTGTCGAGTATTTTTGGTGTAGGATGTATATTTGAGTAAATTTAGATGAAAATAACTTCAATTTCTAGGATTGTGAAAAAAATTTTAGTTGGAAGTGCCAAATTTTAATAAATTTATTTGAAACCAACTTCGATTTTTTTGGATTTTGTCGAGTATTTTTGGTGTAGGATGTATATTTGAGTAAAGTTAGATGAAAATAACTTCAATTTTTAGGATTGTGAAAAAAATTTTAGTTGGAAGTCTCAAATTTTAATAAATTTATTTGAAACCAACTTCGATTTTTTTCGATTTTGTAGAGCATATTTGTTCTAGGATCTATATTGAGGAAATTTAGATGAAAATAATTTCATTTTTTTGGATTGTGAAAAAATTTTTGGTTCGAAGTGTCAAATTTTAATAAATTTATTTGAAACCTACTTCGATTTTTTTTTATTTTGTTGAGAATTTTTGTTGTAGGATCTATATTTGAGTAAATTTAGATGAAAATAACTTCAATTTTTTGGATTGAGTAAAAAATTTTAGTTGGAAGTGTCAAATTTTAATAAATTTATTATCAACTCCGATTTTTTTGGATTTTGTCGAGTATTTTTGGTGTAGGAATTATATTTGAGTAAATTTAGATGAAAATAACTTCAATTTTTAGGATTGTGAAAAAAATTTTAGTTGCAAGTGTCAAATTTTAATAAATTTATTTGAAATCAACTCCGATTTTTTTCGATTTTGTAGAGTATTTTTGTTCTAGGATCTATATTGAGGAAATTTAGATGAAAATAATTTCATTTTTTTGGATTGTGAAACAATTTTTGGTTCGAAGTGTCAAATTTTAATAAATTTATTTGAAACCTACTTCGATTTTTTTGGATTTTGTCGAGTATTTTTGGTGTAGGATGTATATTTGAGTAAATTTAGATGAAAATAACTTCAATTTCTAGGATTGTGAAAAAAATTTTAGTTGGAAGTGTCAAATTTTAATAAATTTATTTGAAACCAACTTCGATTTTTTTGGATTTTGTGGAGTATTTTTGGTGTAGGATGTATATTTGAGTAAATTTAGATGAAAATAACTTCAATTTTTAGGATTGTGAAAAAAATTTTAGTTGGAAGTGTCAAATTATAATAAATTTATTTGAAACCAACTTCGATTTTTTTGGATTTTGTCGAGTATTTTTGGTGTAGGATGTATATTTGAGTAAAGTTAGATGAAAATAACTTCAATTTTTAGGATTGTGAAAAAAATTTTAGTTGCAAGTGTCAAATTTTAATAAATTTATTTGAAATCAACTCCGATTTTTTTGGATTTTGTTGAGTATTTTTTTGTAGGATCTATATTTGAGTAAATTTAGATGAAAATAACTTCAATTTATAGGATTGTGAAAAAAATTTTAGTTGGAAGTCTCAAATTTTAATAAATTTATTTGAAACCAACTTCGATTTTTTTCGATTTTGTAGAGCATATTTGTTCTAGGATCTATATTGAGGAAATTTAGATGAAAATAATTTCATTTTTTTGGATTGTGAAACAATTTTTGGTTCGAAGTGTCAAATTTTAATAAATTTATTTGAAACCTACTTCGATTTTTTTGGATTTTGTCGAGTATTTTTGGTGTAGGATGTATATTTGAGTAAATTTAGATGAAAATAACTTCAATTTCTAGGATTGTGAAAAAAATTTTAGTTGGAAGTGCCAAATTTTAATAAATTTATTTGAAACCAACTTCGATTTTTTTGGATTTTGTCGAGTATATTTGGTGTAGGATGTATATTTGAGTAAAGTTAGATGAAAATAACTTCAATTTTTAGGATTGTGAAAAAAATTTTAGTTGGAAGTCTCAAATTTTAATAAATTTATTTGAAACCAACTTCGATTTTTTTCGATTTTGTAGAGCATATTTGTTCTAGGATCTATATTGAGGAAATTTAGATGAAAATAATTTCATTTTTTTGGATTGTGAAACAATTTTTGGTTCGAAGTGTCAAATTTTAATAAATTTATTTGAAACCTACTTCGATTTTTTTGGATTTTGTCGAGTATTTTTGGTGTAGGATGTATATTTGAGTAAATTTAGATGAAAATAACTTCAATTTCTAGGATTGTGAAAAAAATTTTAGTTGGAAGTGTCAAATTTTAATAAATTTATTTGAAACCAACTTCGATTTTTTTGGATTTTGTGGAGTATTTTTGGTGTAGGATGTATATTTGAGTAAATTTAGATGAAAATAACTTCAATTTTTAGGATTGTGAAAAAAATTTTAGTTGGAAGTCTCAAATTTTAATAAATTTATTTGAAACCAACTTCGATTTTTTTCGATTTTGTAGAGCATATTTGTTCTAGGATCTATATTGAGGAAATTTAGATGAAAATAATTTCATTTTTTTGGATTGTGAAAAAATTTTTGGTTCGAAGTGTCAAATTTTAATAAATTTATTTGAAACCTACTTCGATTTTTTTTTATTTTGTTGAGAATTTTTGTTGTAGGATCTATATTTGAGTAAATTTAGATGAAAATAACTTCAATTTTTTGGATTGAGTAAAAAATTTTAGTTGGAAGTGTCAAATTTTAATAAATTTATTATCAACTTCGATTTTTTTGGATTTTGTTGAGTATTTTTTGGTAGGATCTATATTTGAGTAAATTTAGATGAAAATATCTTCAATTTTTAGAGTTGTGAAAAAAATTTTAGTTGGAAGTGTCAAATTTTAATAAATTTTTTTGAAACCTACTTCGATTTTTTTGGATTTTGTCGAGTATTTTTGGTGTAGGATGTATATTTGAGTAAATTAAGATGAAAATAACTTCAATTTTTAGGATTGTGAAAAAAATTTTAGTTGGAAGTGTCAAATTTTAATAAATTTATTTGAAACCAACTTCGATTTTTTTGGATTTTGTCGAGTATTTTTGGTGTAGGATGTATATTTGAGTAATTTAAGATGAAAATAACTTCAATTTTTAGGATTGTGAAAAAAATTTTAGTTGGAAGTGTCAAATTTTAATAAATTTATTTGAAATCAACTCCGATTTTTTTGGATTTTGTTGAGTATTTTTTTGTAGGATTTATATTTGAGTAAATTTAGATGAAAATAAATTCAATGCTAGGATTGTGAAAAAAATTTTAGTTGGAAGTGTCAAATTTTTTATAATATTTTTTATTTGAAACCAACTTCGATTTTTTTTTATTTTGTCGAGTATTTTTGTTGTAGGATGTATATTTGAGTACATTTAGATGAAAATAACGACCATTTTTTGGATTGTGAAGAAAATTTTAGTTGGAAGTGTCAAATTTTAATAAATTTATTTGAAACCAACTCCGATTTTTTTGGATTTTGTGGAGTATTTTTAGTGTAGGATGTATATTTGAGTAAATTTAGATGAAAATAACTTCAATTTCTAGGATTGTGAAAAAAATTTTAGTTGGAAGTGCCAAATTTTAATAAATTTATTTGAAACCTACTTCGATTTTTTTGGATTTTGCCGAGTATTTTTGGTGTAGGATGTATATTTGAGTAAAGTTAGATGAAAATAACTTCAATTTTTAGGATTGTGAAAAAAATTTTAGTTGGAAGTCTCAAATTTTAATAAATTTATTTGAAACCAACTCCGATTTTTTTGGATTTTGTTGAGTATTTTTTTGTAGGATCTATATTTGAGTAAATTTAGATGAAAATAACTTCAATTTTTAGGATTGTGAAAAAAATTTTAGTTGGAAGTGTCAAATTTTAATAAATTTATTTGAAACCAACTTCGATTTTTTTTGATTTTGTCGAGTATTTTTGTAGGATCTATATTTGAGTAAATTTAGATGAAAATAACTTCAATTTCTAGGATTGTGAAAAAAATTTTAGTTGCAAGTGTCAAATTTTAATAAATTTATTTGAAATCAACTTCGATTTTTTTGGATTTTGTCGAGTATTTTTGGTGTAGGAATTATATTTGAGTAAATTTAGATGAAAATAACTTCAATTTTTAGGATTGTGAAAAAAATTTTAGTTGCAAGTGTCAAATTTTAATAAATTTATTTGAAATCAACTCCGATTTTTTTCGATTTTGTAGAGTATTTTTGTTCTAGGATCTATATTGAGGAAATTTAGATGAAAATAATTTCATTTTTTTGGATTGTGAAACAATTTTTGGTTCGAAGTGTCAAATTTTAATAAATTTATTTGAAACCTACTTCGATTTATTTGGATTTTGTCGAGTATTTTTGGTGTAGGATGTATATTTGAGTAAATTTAGATGAAAATAACTTCAATTTCTAGGATTGTGAAAAAAATTTTAGTTGGAAGTGTCAAATTTTAATAAATTTATTTGAAACCAACTTCGATTTTTTTGGATTTTGTGGAGTATTTTTGGTGTAGGATGTATATTTGAGTAAATTTAGATGAAAATAACTTCAATTTTTAGGATTGTGAAAAAAATTTTAGTTGGAAGTGTCAAATTATAATAAATTTATTTGAAACCAACTTCGATTTTTTTGGATTTTGTCGAGTATTTTTGGTGTAGGATGTATATTTGAGTAAAGTTAGATGAAAATAACTTCAATTTTTAGGATTGTGAAAAAAATTTTAGTTGCAAGTGTCAAATTTTAATAAATTTATTTGAAATCAACTCCGATTTTTTTGGATTTTGTTGAGTATTTTTTTGTAGGATCTATATTTGAGTAAATTTAGATGAAAATAACTTCAATTTTTAGGATTGTGAAAAAAATTTTAGTTGGAAGTGTCAAATTGTAATAAATTTATTTGAAACCAACTTCGATTTTTTTGGATTTTGTCGAGTATTTTTGGTGTAGGATGTATATTTGAGTAAATTTAGATGAAAATAACTTCAATTTCTAGGATTGTGAAAAAAATTTTAGTTGGAAGTGCCAAATTTTAATAAATTTATTTGAAACCAACTTCGATTTTTTTGGATTTTGTCGAGTATTTTTGGTGTAGGATGTATATTTGAGTAAAGTTAGATGAAAATAACTTCAATTTTTAGGATTGTGAAAAAAATTTTAGTTGGAAGTCTCAAATTTTAATAAATTTATTTGAAACCAACTTCGATTTTTTTCGATTTTGTAGAGCATATTTGTTCTAGGATCTATATTGAGGAAATTTAGATGAAAATAATTTCATTTTTTTGGATTGTGAAAAAATTTTTGGTTCGAAGTGTCAAATTTTAATAAATTTATTTGAAACCTACTTCGATTTTTTTTTATTTTGTTGAGAATTTTTGTTGTAGGATCTATATTTGAGTAAATTTAGATGAAAATAACTTCAATTTTTTGGATTGAGTAAAAAATTTTAGTTGGAAGTGTCAAATTTTAATAAATTTATTATCAACTTCGATTTTTTTGGATTTTGTTGAGTATTTTTTGGTAGGATCTATATTTGAGTAAATTTAGATGAAAATAACTTCAATTTTTAGAATTGTGAAAAAAATTTTAGTTGGAAGTGTCAAATTTTAATAAATTTATTTGAAACCTACTTCGATTTTTTTGGATTTTGTCGAGTATTTTTGGTGTAGGATGTATACAGGGTGTCCCAAAAATGTCGCGTTTCCTTCAAAGGGGTGACTCAGGGGGTGATTTGAAACAACTTTTTCCTTAGCGAAAATATTGTCCGAAGCTTCGTTAAGGAGATATTAAGCAAAAACCCCGACCAATCAGAGCGCGCGCCTTCCGCCTGAGTTCCCGCGGTAGCGTTGGCTACGAGGTAGGCGACCGCGCTTGTGGTACGAACGTACGAACAAGCAAGTCGTCATGCATCGAAGGAAACCGCGTTACACATTTTTTTTTTAAAGCAGAATCTTAAATAAGAATAATTTGAAGTGAGAGGACAAGAAGTACGTAAATTTCGTTTTTAAATAAAGCATAAACGAACAGCTAACGTAACAGAAAATGTACGACAAGTGATCGTAATTCGTTATTGAGGTAAAAATCCGTAGTTTAAGAACGGCCAACACAACTAAATTTAAAAAATAATATTAGGTGTATGAATAAATTCTTTCCGACTGGAATTTCTATCGCGGTGGTATTCAGAAGCTGCCAGAAAAATGGCAAAAGGTAATGAACAATAATGGAAATTATTGCGATGATCGAGTTGTTTTCATATTTTTTAAATCGAACTGTTATTGTACCCTAAAATCGGAAAGAATTTATTTTCACACCTAATAATCACCAATAAATTAAATAAAACTCACCCTTTCGGACATTCCTTTCCTTGCTTTCCTTCCCTTTTCGGAAACCTGTGTCACTGGATCACTGTACCGATCCTGGTTATCGGTGGACGAAAAGATTTATGGTTAGGTAGCGCCCAATGCTCAGCTGATCACAGTGCGTCCGGGTTAATGTACCGAATATTCACTTCACTACATGGCTACTAACACTGATCACTGAATTTATTTTTCACGGAACGTGTTGTTCCTACGTTATAAAAATTGGTGGCTGCGAAAGGGGCCGATTACTGTTAATTACTGGGACGAGAATACTACTATTACCCGGCGAAAAGAAAACTCGTGGCAGACTGTCTCGGGCTGTGCAGTCCGCTGCTGTGCAGCGATCAAATACGGATCCGACCGACGATCGTCAAAACAAAAGCGTAGGCTACGCTTGGTCAAATCGCTCTATCCCACTCGATCTCGTGTTTCGTTCGATCTCTTCGTCGCGCGGTGTGACAATGTATGTGGCAACTTCAGCCAATAACCAAAATACGTGTGCCCCGTCTGTAAAAGTGTGCCCAAATAGGTGACTCGACCAATCGTCACAGCAGCGGACTGCACAGCCCGAGACAGTCTGCCACGAGTTTTCTTTTCGCCGGGTAATAGTAGTAATCTCGTCCCAGTAATTAACAGTAATCGGCCCCTTTCGCAGCCACCAATTTTTATAACGTAGGAACAACACGTTCCGTGAAAAATAAATTCAGTGATCAGTGTTAGTAGCCGTGCAGTGAAGTGAATATTCGGTACATTAACCCGGACGCAGTGTGATCAGCTGAGAACTGGGCGCTACCCAACCATAAATCTTTTCGTCCACCGATAACCAGGATCGGTACAGTGACCCAGTGACACAGGTTTCCGGAAAGGGAAGGAAAGCAAGGAAAGGAATGTCCGAAAGGGTGAGTTTTCTTTAATTTATTGGTGATTATTAGGTGTGAAAATAAATTCTTTCCGATTTTAGGGTACAATAACAGTTCGATTTAAAAAATATGAAAACAACTCGATCATCGCAATAATTTCCATGCTTCTGAATACCATCGCGATAGAAATTCCAGTCGGAAAGAATTTATTCATACACCTAATATTATTTTTTAAATTTAGTTGTGTTGGCCGTTCTTAACCTACGGATTTTTACCTCAATAACGAATTACGATCACTTGTCGTACATTTTCTGTTACGTTAGCTGTTCGTTTATGCCTTATTTAAAAACGAAATTTACGTACTTCTTGTCCTCTCACTTCAAATTATTCTTATTTAAGATTCTGCTTTAAAAAAAAAATGTGTAACGCGGTTTCCTTCGATGCATGCCGACTTGCTTGTTCGTACGTTCGTAGCACAAGCGCGGTCGCCTACCTCGTAGCCAACGCTACCGCGGGAACTCAGGCGGAAGGCGCGCGCTCTGATTGGTCGGGGTTTTTGCTTAATATCTCCTTAACGAAGCTTCGGACAATATTTTCGCTAAGGAAAAAGTTGTTTCAAATCACCCCCTGAGTCACCCCTTTCAAGGAAACGCGACATTTTTGGGACACCCTGTATTTGAGTAAATTAAGATGAAAATAACTTCAATTTTTAGGATTGTGAAAAAAATTTTAGTTGGAAGTGTCAAATTTTAATAAATTTATTTGAAACCAACTTCGATTTTTTTGGATTTTGTCGAGTATTTTTGGTGTAGGATGTATATTTGAGTAAATTAAGATGAAAATAACTTCAATTTTTAGGATTGTGAAAAAAATTTTAGTTGGAAGTGTCAAATTTTAATAAATTTATTTGAAATCAACTCCGATTTTTTTGGATTTTGTTGAGTATTTTTTTGTAGGATTTATATTTGAGTAAATTTAGATGAAAATAAATTCAATGCAAGGATTGTGAAAAAAATTTTAGTTGGAAGTGTCAAATTTTAATAAATTTATTTGAAACCTACTTCGATTTTTTTGGATTTTGTCGAGTATTTTTGGTGTAGGATGTATATTTGAGTAAATTAAGATGAAAATAACTTCAATTTTTAGGATTGTGAAAAAAATTTTAGTTGGAAGTGTCAAATTTTAATAAATTTATTTGAAACCAACTTCGATTTTTTTGGATTTTGTCGAGTATTTTTGGTGTAGGATGTATATTTGAGTAAATTTAGATGAAAATAACTTCAATTTCTAGGATTGTGAAAAAAATTTTAGTTGGAAGTGCCAAATTTTAATAAATTTATTTGAAACCAACTTCGATTTTTTTTTATTTTGTCGAGTATTTTTGTTGTAGGATGTATATTTGAGTACATTTAGATGAAAATAACGACCATTTTTTGGATTGTGAAGAAAATTTTAGTTGGAAGTGTCAAATTTTAATAAATTTATTTGAAACCAACTCCAATTTTTTTGGATTTTGTGGAGTATTTTTAGTGTAGGATGTATATTTGAGTAAATTTAGATGAAAATAACTTCAATTTCTAGGATTGTGAAAAAAATTTTAGTTGGAAGTGCCAAATTTTAATAAATTTATTTGAAACCTACTTCGATTTTTTTGGATTTTGTCGAGTATTTTTGGTGTAGGATGTATATTTGAGTAAAGTTAGATGAAAATAACTTCAATTTTTAGGATTGTGAAAAAAATTTTAGTTGGAAGTCTCAAATTTTAATAAATTTATTTGAAACCAACTCCGATTTTTTTGGATTTTGTTGAGTATTTTTTTGTAGGATCTATATTTGAGTAAATTTAGATGAAAATAACTTCAATTTTTAGGATTGTGAAAAAAATTTTAGTTGGAAGTGTCAAATTTTAATAAATTTATTTGAAACCAACTTCGATTTTTTTGGATTTTGTCGAGTATTTTTGTAGGATCTATATTTGAGTAAATTTAGATGAAAATAACTTCAATTTCTAGGATTGTGAAAAAAATTTTAGTTGGAAGTGCCAAATTTTAATAAATTTATTTGAAACCTACTTCGATTTTTTTGGATTTTGTCGAGTATTTTTGGTGTAGGATGTATATTTGAGTAAATTTAGATGAAAATAACTTCAATTTTTAGGATTGTGAAAAAAATTTTAGTTGCAAGTGTCAAATTTTAATAAATTTATTTGAAATCAACTCCGATTTTTTTGGATTTTGTTGAGTATTTTTTGGTAGGATCTATATTTGAGTAAATTTAGATGAAAATAACTTCAATTTTTAGGATTGTGAAAAAAATTTTAGTTGCAAGTGTCAAATTTTAATAAATTTATTTGATATCAACTTCGATTTTTTTGGATTTTGTCGAGTATTTTTGGTGTAGGAATTATATTTGAGTAAATTTAGATGAAAATAACTTCAATTTTTAGGATTGTGAAAAAAATTTTAGTTGCAAGTGTCAAATTTTAATAAATTTATTTGAAATCAACTCCGATTTTTTTCGATTTTGTAGAGTATTTTTGTTCTAGGATCTATATTGAGGAAATTTAGATGAAAATAATTTCATTTTTTTGGATTGTGAAACAATTTTTGGTTCGAAGTGTCAAATTTTAATAAATTTATTTGAAACCTACTTCGATTTTTTTGGATTTTGTCGAGTATTTTTGGTGTAGGATGTATATTTGAGTAAATTTAGATGAAAATAACTTCAATTTCTAGGATTGTGAAAAAAATTTTAGTTGGAAGTGTCAAATTTTAATAAATTTATTTGAAACCAACTTCGATTTTTTTGGATTTTGTGGAGTATTTTTGGTGTAGGATGTATATTTGAGTAAATTTAGATGAAAATAACTTCAATTTTTAGGATTGTGAAAAAAATTTTAGTTGGAAGTGTCAAATTATAATAAATTTATTTGAAACCAACTTCGATTTTTTTGGATTTTGTCGAGTATTTTTGGTGTAGGATGTATATTTGAGTAAAGTTAGATGAAAATAACTTCAATTTTTAGGATTGTGAAAAAAATTTTAGTTGCAAGTGTCAAATTTTAATAAATTTATTTGAAATCAACTCCGATTTTTTTGGATTTTGTTGAGTATTTTTTTGTAGGATCTATATTTGAGTAAATTTAGATGAAAATAACTTCAATTTATAGGATTGTGAAAAAAATTTTAGTTGGAAGTCTCAAATTTTAATAAATTTATTTGAAACCAACTCCGATTTTTTTGGATTTTGTTGAGTATTTTTTTGTAGGATCTATATTTGAGTAAATTTAGATGAAAATAACTTCAATTTTTAGGATTGTGAAAAAAATTTTAGTTGGAAGTGTCAAATTTTAATAAATTTATTTGAAACCAACTTCGATTTTTTTGGATTTTGTCGAGTATTTTTGTAGGATCTATATTTGAGTAAATTTAGATGAAAATAACTTCAATTTCTAGGATTGTGAAAAAAATTTTAGTTGGAAGTGCCAAATTTTAATAAATTTATTTGAAACCTACTTCGATTTTTTTGGATTTTGTCGAGTATTTTTGGTGTAGGATGTATATTTGAGTAAATTAAGATGAAAATAACTTCAATTTTTAGGATTGTGAAAAAAATTTTAGTTGGAAGTGTCAAATTTTAATAAATTTATTTGAAACCAACTTCGATTTTTTTGGATTTTGTCGAGTATTTTTGTTGTAGGATGTATATTTGAGTACATTTAGATGAAAATAACGACCATTTTTTGGATTGTGAAAAATATTTTAGTTGGAAGTGTCAAATTTTAATAAATTTATTTGAAATCAACTCCGATTTTTTTGGATTTTGTTGAGTATTTTTTGGTAGGATCTATATTTGAGTAAATTTAGATGAAAATAACTTCAATTTTTAGGATTGTGAAAAAAATTTTAGTTGCAAGTGTCAAATTTTAATAAATTTATTTGATATCAACTTCGATTTTTTTGGATTTTGTCGAGTATTTTTGGTGTAGGAATTATATTTGAGTAAATTTAGATGAAAATAACTTCAATTTTTAGGATTGTGAAAAAAATTTTAGTTGCAAGTGTCAAATTTTAATAAATTTATTTGAAATCAACTCCGATTTTTTTCGATTTTGTAGAGTATTTTTGTTCTAGGATCTATATTGAGGAAATTTAGATGAAAATAATTTCATTTTTTTGGATTGTGAAACAATTTTTGGTTCGAAGTGTCAAATTTTAATAAATTTATTTGAAATCTACTTCGATTTTTTTGGATTTTGTCGAGTATTTTTGGTGTAGGATGTATATTTGAGTAAATTTAGATGAAAATAACTTCAATTTTTAGGATTGTGAAAAAAATTTTAGTTGGAAGTGTCAAATTGTAATAAATTTATTTGAAACCAACTTCGATTTTT
This sequence comes from Andrena praecox, assembly GCA_963932275.1. Taxonomy (NCBI): domain Eukaryota; kingdom Metazoa; phylum Arthropoda; class Insecta; order Hymenoptera; family Andrenidae; genus Andrena; species Andrena praecox. Next base: position 23,776,251 of record OZ010730.1, read on the forward strand.
TTGGATTTTGTCGAGTATTTTTGGTGTAGGATGTATATTTGAGTAAATTTAGATGAAAATAACTTCAATTTCTAGGATTGTGAAAAAAATTTTAGTTGGAAGTGCCAAATTTTAATAAATTTATTTGAAACCAACTTCGATTTTTTTGGATTTTGTCGAGTATATTTGGTGTAGGATGTATGTTACAGCCGCGGTTAAACGCGCCGCTTCGTGATGATTTAAATGTGCGTGCGAGAGCGGGTAAACACGGTGACGCACCTTTCGTCAATAACGGTTACGCGCGTCACACGTTTTTGCACGGCTCGAGCGTTCGATTTCGGAGAATCGGGCAGTTAGTTCCTCGAACACCTTCGAACAAAGGCAACCCGCTCTCGCACGCACAATCTTGAAGATCTCTTGTCGCCCAGCGACCCACCGGTTTTTGAGCCCTGTAAAACGGCCCTTCGAGCCATCGCGCCCAGCGCCCTGTACATAGTTTGTACATATTTGTGTCTCGTGTTGACTGCGTGTTTTGTGAGGAGTGTTTTGTTCGTGAAGTCCCTGCGTGTTGTATATATTGTTGCAACGACGCCCCGTTCGGCTAATAAACGTGCCGTCAAAGTCACCAATTTGGAGTGCATCTCTTCTCTGGCCCGTCCCAGCGATCCACACCGCCTCCCCGAGGCAAGAGTTTAAACATTTTGGTCCTTCGAGCCGGATCGCTTTGAAAGATGGCTCCAACGAACCGGGATGGAGACGAGGAGGCTACCCCGACATCACCTCCAAGATGGCAGTCGTTGGTGAAGGAGATTCGTCTCCTCCTCCAAGGATCCGTTCGCCTCCTCGCCAACTTCAAGAAGATGGGGAGGGCGAAATTCACGGAGGAGAATGCTGAAGACCGCCTGGCTAAGCTGACCGAGACGTGGGCCCGGTGCGAGGCCCTCAACCTAGAGCTGGAGCTCCTGCTTCCTGACGCCGAGAGGGCGGCGTGCCCCTTCGTCGCGCAGGAGGAGTTCGTCCGGGCGGAGGACGAGTACTGGGCAGCGCGGGACTTTCTGCGGGAGGTCATCCGCTCATTCAAGACGCTGCCACCTTCGGGAACGTCGGAGCCGACCAGCGGGGAGTCCAGCAAGGGCCTGGCGCGCCTTCCGCACATCGCGTTACCGAAGTTCACCGGTGAGTACACGGAGTGGCCGAGTTTCCGCGATTTGTTCACGTCGTTGGTCATCGGCAACGCGACCCTCAGCGACACGACGCGACTGCAATATCTGCAATCGGCGGTGGAGGGCCAGGCGGCCGAGACGATCGCCCACGTTACCATCACGGAGGCCAATTTCGGCACCGCGTGGGCCCTCCTAACCCAGGAGTTCGAAAACAAACGGGCGATCGTCTCGGCACACCTGCGTGACCTTATCACCTTGCCGCCGATGGCGGCTGCGTCGGCCGAGGAGTTGAAGCGGTTGCGTGGCCCCACCAACCGAGCGCTCTCCCTCCTCGCCAACCTAGGTCGCCCCACCGAGCATTGGGATGACATCATCGTCGCTCTGACGACGATGAAGCTCGATCCCGAGCTGATAGAGGAGTGGGAGCTCTCTCTTGGCGTCAGCACCGACCCCCCCTCTTACGCGGAGCTAGATCGGTTCATGAAGGCGCGAATTCAGTCGCTGGATGCCGCGCGACTCGCGAAACAAGCCGCCGCGCCCGATAAGACCAAAGCGGCGAAATCATCGCTCGGGTCCGTCGCTCGGGTATGCGCCACGATCCCTGCGCCAGACCCTTCGTCTTCCGGGTCGAAGGCCCAGTGCCCTGTGTGTCGGGCGCGACACGCGTTATATCGATGCACCGCATTTAAGGCTCTCCGTCTCGAACAACGACGCGAACTCGCGGCAGACAAGCGCGTCTGCTTTAATTGCCTCGCGCCCGGCCACATGGCCCCGTCCTGCTCCGTCACAGCGTCGTGTTCGCGATGTGGCCGGCGGCATCACTCGCTGCTCCATCCAACGAATCCCGATGCGGCACGCGCGGCCGACGTGGCCACGGGCCCGTCGGGTAGCAACCCGGCCCCCGCAGCCGCGATCAATTCTATTGCATCGCCCACGAATACGGATGGAGCGCCAGTGCTGCTGGCCACCGCGCTTGTCGGCGTTCGGTCATCGGGCGGCGACGTGCTGACTATTCGGGCCCTGCTGGACCAGGGAGCACAGGTGTCCCTTGTGTCGGAGTCCGTGGTCCAGACGCTGCGGCTCCCACGGCAGGCCAACGCCATCAACTTCATCGGCGCTCTGGACGGCAAATTGGGTACCTCGCAGGCGACGGTGAGGATGACCTTGACGCCGCTCACTGGTGCCCCCCCGGCTGCCATCACCATCACCGCCTATGTCGTGCCGAGGGTTTCGTCCTACGCTCCCGAGTGGACCCCGACCACGCAGCGAAAGGACTTCGCCGGCTTGGACTTCGCTGATCCAGATTCGTCGACCCGCCGCCCGATTGACCTGATCGTCGGCGCCGATTATTTCGGAGCACTGCTCCTCCCCGGGTTGCGTCGCGGATCCCCCTCGGCCCTGATTGCCCAACAGACGGTCTTTGGCTGGATCGTCTCCGGTCCGACCGGTCGTTCGCCTGCCGTCGGTGCGCTGCATCATGTGACGGCCCAGCCCGTCGCTGCGGAGGACGATATTCACGCGTTGTTGCGGAAATTTTGGGAGGTTGAAGAGGTCACGAGGCCAACGACCCTCGCCCCAGACGACGCGCGCTGCGAGCAGCACTTCGCGAGTACGCATTCACGGCGGGCGGACGGTCGGTACATCGTGCGACTCCCCCTGAAGGCCGGACATCCGCTCGATGTCGGCGATTCGCTGCCGCGCGCGACAGCGCTCTTGCGTTCGCTCGATCGGCGCCTCGCGAGGGACGCGACGCTGGAGAAGTCGTATCGCGAATTTCTTGCCGAGTACGAGGTGCTCGGGCATATGGAGGAGGTCGCCGTTCCTCACAGGGCCGACGCGTCCCCACGGCTGCTATATTTGCCTCATCACGCCGTCGTGAAGCGAACCCCCGGCGCGGACGCCAAGCTACGCGTCGTTTTCAACGCGTCGAGCCCGACGTCGAACGGGACCTCCCTCAACGATCACATGCTGGTCGGCCCAAAACTGCAGCGCGACATTATGGCCGTGCTTCTCCAGTGGCGCCTCCCTCGTTTCGCCCTCAAGGCCGACATCGAGAAGATGTACCGGCAGATCCTCGTGGACCCGAGCGACGCGAACCTACAGTGCATCCTGTGGCACCGTCACCCCGATAGCGAGCCCGCCACGTTTCGGCTCCGGACCGTTACTTACGGCACCGCCTCCGCGCCCTATCTAGCCATGCGTGTGCTGCAGCAGCTGGCCACCGACGAAGGAGGGCGATATCCCCGAGGGCGACAGATTCTCAAGACCCAATTCTACGTCGATGACGTTTTATTCGGGGCGGACGAGATCTCGTCGGCCCTCGCGGATCGCGACGAACTCTGCACTTTGCTCGCGCGGGGAGGGTTCGTGTTACGGAAGTGGGCGGCCAATCACCGGTCTCTGCTACCGGACTGCGCGACTTCGGCCACATCCGAGTCGCCGGTCCCCTGTGCCCCGGAGGGCTCGGATTTACATTCGGTTCTGGGGATTCATTGGATTCCCCAGGCGGACGCGTTCCGCTACTTGATTGGCCCCCCATCCGTCCCCGCGACGACAAAACGCACGATCCTGTCGGTGGCTGCGCGGCTGTACGACCCGCTCGGGTGGATATCGCCCGCGGTGGTGGTCGCAAAAATCTTATTGCAGGACCTGTGGGTGCGAGGCTCGGACTGGGACGCGCCGCTTCCGTTGGAGGTCTTGCAGGGATGGCAGGACCACGTCTCGTCGCTTCCCCTCCTGGAGTCGTTGCGCATCCCGCGCTGGTGCGGACACGACGCCTCCATCGCAGTCTGCGAGTTGCACGGCTTCGCCGACGCGTCCTCCAGGGCCTACGGCGCGGTCGTGTATTCCAGGATCGTTCGCCGACACGGGGAAGCAGCACTCGTCACTCTCATTGCTGCCAAGACGAAGGTTGCGCCGGTCCAAACGATGAGCATTCCGCGCCTTGAGCTGAGCGCCGCCGTCCTCCTCGCGCGTCTCCTTCGGCGAATAACTGCGGAAGCCCCCTGGCCTCTCGCGACGACGCACGCCTGGACAGATTCTCGCGTGGTGCTGGCGTGGCTCCAGCGTCACCCCTCCCACTGGAACGTATTCGTTGCGAACCGCGTGTCGGAAATCCAGTCCTCGCTGCCGGCAGCCGCATGGCGTCACGTTCCGACGCAGGACAATCCGGCCGATTGCGCCTCGCGAGGCATGCACCCGCGCGAGCTGATACACCACGAGCTCTGGTGGAAGGGGCCGGCGTGGCTTCCGCTTGCATCATCGGCTTGGCCAGCGTGGTCGGGTTCGGAGGACTCGCGACCGGTCGAGGAGGAGGTGCGACGGACGGTGACCCATGTCACCACGTCGCCCCCTCCCTGCCCGTTGGCCCCGCTGCCGGCCAGCGTTTCTTCGTGGCCGCGACTCCTCCGAATTACGGCTCGCGTTTTCGCCTTCGCGCGGCTGTGCCGTCGCGAGACCGTGGGGGATGGGGGGCCGCGACTGTCGGAGGTGCAACGTGCGCGTATATGGTGGCTCCGATGGCTCCAGAGCACGGCTTTCGCGGACGACATCACCGCGATTCGGAACGGGAACCCAGTCCGGAGGGCCAGTCCGCTCCGTCAGCTGGCCCCGTACGTGGACGAGGACGGTCTGATTCGCGTGGGGGGAAGGCTACGACAGGCCCCTCTCCCTTACGACGCTCGTCACCCGGTGGTCCTCCCGGCGCACCACGTCTCGGACCTAGTTGTGAGTCACGCGCACCTCAGGGCGCTGCATGGTGGGCCCCAGCTCACCCTCAGCGTCCTGAGGAATAATTATTGGGTGGTACGCGCGAGGGAGAGGGTTCGCGCGATTGTGCATCGGTGCACAGTCTGCGCCCGGTTCCGGGCCGCCGCCGGGACGCAAATAATGGCCGACCTGCCCGCCGCGCGAGTCTCGCCGTCCCGTCCGTTCGAGAATACCGGTGTCGATTACGCGGGACCCATTATGGCGCGACCAGCGAAGGGTCGCGGATACAAGGCTCACAAGGCCTACATCGCCCTGTTCGTGTGCATGTCGACGCGGGCCGTGCATCTGGAGCTGGTGTCGGACTACACCACCGCGACCTTCCTCGCCGCGTTTCAGCGGTTCGTCTCCCGCCGCGGTCGTCCCCAACGCGTATACAGCGATAACGGCACAAACTTCAGGGGCGCCGCGCGGGAGCTCGGCGCCGCGATACGCGGCGCGGTGGGCTCGCCGGGCCTCGCCGCATTCTCCGACACCGAAAACATCGCGTGGAGTTTTATCCCCCCGGCCGCGCCGCATTTCGGGGGTTTGTGGGAAGCAGGGGTGAAAAGCGCAAAACACCACCTGCACAGAGTCGTACGCGATCACACCCTATCCTACGAGGAGCTGACGACGGTGCTTTGCATGATCGAGGCGTGCCTCAACTCGCGCCCTCTCGTCCCCGCGCCGGGCAACGACGATGACCTCGCGCTCACCCCAGCTCACTTTGTGACCGGCGCGCCTCCGTTGGCGCTGCCCCCAGTAGCGTCGGCGACCGGTCCTGCATCACTTCGGGCTCGATGGGAGCTCGTCCAGCGGATGCGTGACCACTTTTGGAGGCGATGGCACGCGGACTACCTCCATTCGCTGCAGCCCCGACGTAAGTGGACCAGCCCAGAGAGGAGTCTCTGTGTCGGCGACGTTGTCGTTCTCAAGGGCGACGACTCCCCGCCGGCGCAGTGGCGACTCGGCCGTGTTTCGCGGGTCCACCCTGGTCCGGACGGTCGCGTTCGAGTGGTGACGGTGCGCACCGCGCAGGGCGAATCCCTGCGGCCGATCACCCGCGTCGTGTTACTTCCGTGTGCCCCCGCTCCTGCTGACGGAGACCACGACGTGAACAATGTCTGTACCACCTCGCAATAATTGTAACGCGCCACTCCGGTCCACCTGGTCGCGTCATTGTATGTCACGGCGGGCGGACGCCCAGCGTCGGCGTCCGCCAAGGTCGGCCCGGGACCCCGGGCCGAGGCGGGCGGAATGTTACAGCCGCGGTTAAACGCGCCGCTTCGTGATGATTTAAATGTGCGTGCGAGAGCGGGTAAACACGGTGACGCACCTTTCGTCAATAACGGTTACGCGCGTCACACGTTTTTGCACGGCTCGAGCGTTCGATTTCGGAGAATCGGGCAGTTAGTTCCTCGAACACCTTCGAACAAAGGCAACCCGCTCTCGCACGCACAATCTTGAAGATCTCTTGTCGCCCAGCGACCCACCGGTTTTTGAGCCCTGTAAAACGGCCCTTCGAGCCATCGCGCCCAGCGCCCTGTACATAGTTTGTACATATTTGTGTCTCGTGTTGACTGCGTGTTTTGTGAGGAGTGTTTTGTTCGTGAAGTCCCTGCGTGTTGTATATATTGTTGCAACGACGCCCCGTTCGGCTAATAAACGTGCCGTCAAAGTCACCAATTTGGAGTGCATCTCTTCTCTGGCCCGTCCCAGCGATCCACACCGCCTCCCCGAGGCAAGAGTTTAAACAATGTATATTTGAGTAAAGTTAGATGAAAATAACTTCAATTTTTAGGATTGTGAAAAAAATTTTAGTTGGAAGTCTCAAATTTTAATAAATTTATTTGAAACCAACTTCGATTTTTTTCGATTTTGTAGAGCATATTTGTTCTAGGATCTATATTGAGGAAATTTAGATGAAAATAATTTCATTTTTTTGGATTGAGAAACAATTTTTGGTTCGAAGTGTCAAATTTTAATAAATTTATTTGAAACCTACTTCGATTTTTTTGGATTTTGTCGAGTATTTTTGGTGTAGGATGTATATTTGAGTAAATTTAGATGAAAATAACTTCAATTTCTAGGATTGTGAAAAAAATTTTAGTTGGAAGTGCCAAATTTTAATAAATTTATTTGAAACCAACTTCGATTTTTTTGGATTTTGTCGAGTATATTTGGTGTAGGATGTATATTTGAGTAAAGTTAGATGAAAATAACTTCAATTTTTAGGATTGTGAAAAAAATTTTAGTTGGAAGTCTCAAATTTTAATAAATTTATTTGAAACCAACTTCGATTTTTTTCGATTTTGTAGAGCATATTTGTTCTAGGATCTATATTGAGGAAATTTAGATGAAAATAATTTCATTTTTTTGGATTGTGAAACAATTTTTGGTTCGAAGTGTCAAATTTTAATAAATTTATTTGAAACCTACTTCGATTTTTTTGGATTTTGTCGAGTATTTTTGGTGTAGGATGTATATTTGAGTAAATTTAGATGAAAATAACTTCAATTTCTAGGATTGTGAAAAAAATTTTAGTTGGAAGTGTCAAATTTTAATAAATTTATTTGAAACCAACTTCGATTTTTTTGGATTTTGTGGAGTATTTTTGGTGTAGGATGTATATTTGAGTAAATTTAGATGAAAATAACTTCAATTTTTAGGATTGTGAAAAAAATTTTAGTTGGAAGTCTCAAATTTTAATAAATTTATTTGAAACCAACTTCGATTTTTTTCGATTTTGTAGAGCATATTTGTTCTAGGATCTATATTGAGGAAATTTAGATGAAAATAATTTCATTTTTTTGGATTGTGAAAAAATTTTTGGTTCGAAGTGTCAAATTTTAATAAATTTATTTGAAACCTACTTCGATTTTTTTTTATTTTGTTGAGAATTTTTGTTGTAGGATCTATATTTGAGTAAATTTAGATGAAAATAACTTCAATTTTTTGGATTGAGTAAAAAATTTTAGTTGGAAGTGTCAAATTTTAATAAATTTATTATCAACTTCGATTTTTTTGGATTTTGTTGAGTATTTTTTGGTAGGATCTATATTTGAGTAAATTTAGATGAAAATAACTTCAATTTTTAGAATTGTGAAAAAAATTTTAGTTGGAAGTGTCAAATTTTAATAAATTTTTTTGAAACCTACTTCGATTTTTTTGGATTTTGTCGAGTATTTTTGGTGTAGGATGTATATTTGAGTAAATTAAGATGAAAATAACTTCAATTTTTAGGATTGTGAAAAAAATTTTAGTTGGAAGTGTCAAATTTTAATAAATTTATTTGAAACCAACTTCGATTTTTTTGGATTTTGTCGAGTATTTTTGGTGTAGGATGTATATTTGAGTAAATTAAGATGAAAATAACTTCAATTTTTAGGATTGTGAAAAAAATTTTAGTTGGAAGTGTCAAATTTTAATAAATTTATTTGAAATCAACTCCGATTTTTTTGGATTTTGTTGAGTATTTTTTTGTAGGATTTATATTTGAGTAAATTTAGATGAAAATAAATTCAATGCTAGGATTGTGAAAAAAATTTTAGTTGGAAGTGTCAAATTTTAATAAATTTATTTGAAACCAACTTCGATTTTTTTTTATTTTGTCGAGTATTTTTGTTGTAGGATGTATATTTGAGTACATTTAGATGAAAATAACGACCATTTTTTGGATTGTGAAGAAAATTTTAGTTGGAAGTGTCAAATTTTAATAAATTTATTTGAAACCAACTCCGATTTTTTTGGATTTTGTGGAGTATTTTTAGTGTAGGATGTATATTTGAGTAAATTTAGATGAAAATAACTTCAATTTCTAGGATTGTGAAAAAAATTTTAGTTGGAAGTGCCAAATTTTAATAAATTTATTTGAAACCTACTTCGATTTTTTTGGATTTTGTCGAGTATTTTTGGTGTAGGATGTATATTTGAGTAAAGTTAGATGAAAATAACTTCAATTTTTAGGATTGTGAAAAAAATTTTAGTTGGAAGTCTCAAATTTTAATAAATTTATTTGAAACCAACTCCGATTTTTTTGGATTTTGTTGAGTATTTTTTTGTAGGATCTATATTTGAGTAAATTTAGATGAAAATAACTTCAATTTTTAGGATTGTGAAAAAAATTTTAGTTGGAAGTGTCAAATTTTAATAAATTTATTTGAAACCAACTTCGATTTTTTTTGATTTTGTCGAGTATTTTTGTAGGATCTATATTTGAGTAAATTTAGATGAAAATAACTTCAATTTCTAGGATTGTGAAAAAAATTTTAGTTGGAAGTGCCAAATTTTAATAAATTTATTTGAAACCTACTTCGATTTTTTTGGATTTTGTCGAGTATTTTTGGTGTAGGATGTATATTTGAGTAAATTAATATGAAAATAACTTCAATTTTTAGGATTGTGAAAAAAATTTTAGTTGGAAGTGTCAAATTTTAATCAATTTATTTGAAACCAACTTCGATTTTTTTGGATTTTGTCGAGTATTTTTGTTGTAGGATGTATATTTGAGTACATTTAGATGAAAATAACGACCATTTTTTGGATTGTGAAAAATATTTTAGTTGGAAGTGTCAAATTTTAATAAATTTATTTGAAATCAACTGCGATTTTTTTGGATTTTGTTGAGTATTTTTTGGTAGGATCTATATTTGAGTAAATTTAGATGAAAATAACTTCAATTTTTAGGATTGTGAAAAAAATTTTAGTTGGAAGTGTCAAATTTTAATAAATTTATTTGAAACCTACTTCGATTTTTTTGGATTTTGTCGAGTATTTTTGGTGTAGGATGTATATTTGAGTAAATTTAGATGAAAATAACTTCAATTTTTAGGATTGTGAAAAAAATTTTAGTTGCAAGTGTCAAATTTTAATAAATTTATTTGAAATCAACTCCGATTTTTTTGGATTTTGTTGAGTATTTTTTGGTAGGATCTATATTTGAGTAAATTTAGATGTAAATAACTTCAATTTTTAGGATTGTGAAAAAAATTTTAGTTGCAAGTGTCAAATTTTAATAAATTTATTTGATATCAACTTCGATTTTTTTGGATTTTGTCGAGTATTTTTGAGGTAGGAATTATATTTGAGTAAATTTAGATGAAAATAACTTCAATTTTTAGGATTGTGAAAAAAATTTTAGTTGCAAGTGTCAAATTTTAATAAATTTATTTGAAATCAACTTCGATTTTTTTGGATTTTGTCGAGTATTTTTGGTGTAGGAATTATATTTGAGTAAATTTAGATGAAAATAACTTCAATTTTTAGGATTGTGAAAAAAATTTTAGTTGCAAGTGTCAAATTTTAATAAATTTATTTGAAATCAACTCCGATTTTTTTCGATTTTGTAGAGTATTTTTGTTCTAGGATCTATATTGAGGAAATTTAGATGAAAATAATTTCATTTTTTTGGATTGTGAAACAATTTTTGGTTCGAAGTGTCAAATTTTAATAAATTTATTTGAAACCTACTTCGATTTTTTTGGATTTTGTCGAGTATTTTTGGTGTAGGATGTATATTTGAGTAAATTTAGATGAAAATAACTTCAATTTCTAGGATTGTGAAAAAAATTTTAGTTGGAAGTGTCAAATTTTAATAAATTTATTTGAAACCAACTTCGATTTTTTTGGATTTTGTGGAGTATTTTTGGTGTAGGATGTATATTTGAGTAAATTTAGATGAAAATAACTTCAATTTTTAGGATTGTGAAAAAAATTTTAGTTGCAAGTGTCAAATTTTAATAAATTTATTTGATATCAACTTCGATTTTTTTGGATTTTGTCGAGTATTTTTGAGGTAGGAATTATATTTGAGTAAATTTAGATGAAAATAACTTCAATTTTTAGGATTGTGAAAAAAATTTTAGTTGCAAGTGTCAAATTTTAATAAATTTATTTGAAATCAACTTCGATTTTTTTGGATTTTGTCGAGTATTTTTGGTGTAGGAATTATATTTGAGTAAATTTAGATGAAAATAACTTCAATTTTTAGGATTGTGAAAAAAATTTTAGTTGCAAGTGTCAAATTTTAATAAATTTATTTGAAATCAACTCCGATTTTTTTCGATTTTGTAGAGTATTTTTGTTCTAGGATCTATATTGAGGAAATTTAGATGAAAATAATTTCATTTTTTTGGATTGTGAAACAATTTTTGGTTCGAAGTGTCAAATTTTAATAAATTTATTTGAAACCTACTTCGATTTTTTTGGATTTTGTCGAGTATTTTTGGTGTAGGATGTATATTTGAGTAAATTTAGATGAAAATAACTTCAATTTCTAGGATTGTGAAAAAAATTTTAGTTGGAAGTGTCAAATTTTAATAAATTTATTTGAAACCAACTTCGATTTTTTTGGATTTTGTGGAGTATTTTTGGTGTAGGATGTATATTTGAGTAAATTTAGATGAAAATAACTTCAATTTTTAGGATTGTGAAAAAAATTTTAGCTGGAAGTGTCAAATTATAATAAATTTATTTGAAACCAACTTCGATTTTTTTGGATTTTGTCGAGTATTTTTGGTGTAGGATGTATATTTGAGTAAAGTTAGATGAAAATAACTTCAATTTTTAGGATTGTGAAAAAAATTTTAGTTGCAAGTGTCAAATTTTAATAAATTTATTTGAAATCAACTCCGATTTTTTTGGATTTTGTTGAGTATTTTTTTGTAGGATCTATATTTGAGTAAATTTAGATGAAAATAACTTCAATTTTTAGGATTGTGAAAAAAATTTTAGTTGGAAGTGTCAAATTGGAATAAATTTATTTGAAACCAACTTCGATTTTTTTGGATTTTGTCGAGTATTTTTGGTGTAGGATGTATATTTGAGTAAATTTAGATGAAAATAACTTCAATTTCTAGGATTGTGAAAAAAATTTTAGTTGCAAGTGCCAAATTTTAATAAATTTATTTGAAACCAACTTCGATTTTTTTGGATTTTGTCGAGTATTTTTGGTGTAGGATGTATATTTGAGTAAAGTTAGATGAAAATAACTTCAATTTTTAGGATTGTGAGAAAAATTTTAGTTGGAAGTCTCAAATTTTAATAAATTTATTTGAAACCAACTTCGATTTTTTTCGAATTTGTAGAGCATATTTGTTCTAGGATCTATATTGAGGAAATTTAGATGAAAATAATTTCATTTTTTTGGATTGTGAAAAAATTTTTGGTTCGAAGTGTCAAATTTTAATAAATTTATTTGAAACCTACTTCGATTTTTTTTTATTTTGTTGAGAATTTTTGTTGTAGGATCTATATTTGAGTAAATTTAGATGAAAATAACTTCAATTTTTTGGATTGAGTAAAAAATTTTAGTTGGAAGTGTCAAATTTTAATAAATTTATTATCAACTTCGATTTTTTTGGATTTTGTTGAGTATTTTTTGGTAGGATCTATATTTGAGTAAATTTAGATGAAAATAACTTCAATTTTTAGAATTGTGAAAAAAATTTTAGTTGGAAGTGTCAAATTTTAATAAATTTATTTGAAACCTACTTCGATTTTTTTGGATTTTGTCGAGTATTTTTGGTGTAGGATGTATATTTGAGTAAATTAAGATGAAAATAACTTCAATTTTTAGGATTGTGAAAAAAATTTCAGTTGGAAGTGTCAAATTTTAATAAATTTATTTGAAACCAACTTCGATTTTTTTGGATTTTGTCGAGTATTTTTGTTGTAGGATGTATATTTGAGTACATTTAGATGAAAATAACGACCATTTTTTGGATTGTGAAAAATATTTTAGTTGGAAGTGCCAAATTTTAATAAATTTATTTGAAATCAACTTCGATTTTTTTGGATTTTGTTGAGTATTTTTGTTGTAGGATCTATATTTGAGTAAATTTAGATGAAAATAACTTCAATTTTTTGGATTGAGTAAAAAATTTTAGTTGGAAGTGTCAAATTTTAATAAATTTATTTGAAATCAACTGCGATTTTTTTGGATTTTGTTGAGTATTTTTTGGTAGGATCTATATTTGAGTAAATTTAGATGAAAATAACTTCAATTTTTAGGATTGTGAAAAAAATTTTAGTTGGAAGTGTCAAATTTTAATAAATTTATTTGAAACCTACTTCGATTTTTTTGGATTTTGTCGAGTATTTTTGGTGTAGGATGTATATTTGAGTAAATTTAGATGAAAATAACTTCAATTTTTAGGATTGTGAAAAAAATTTTAGTTGCAAGTGTCAAATTTTAATAAATTTATTTGAAATCAACTCCGATTTTTTTGGATTTTGTTGAGTATTTTTTGGTAGGATCTATATTTGAGTAAATTTAGATGTAAATAACTTCAATTTTTAGGATTGTGAAAAAAATTTTAGTTGCAAGTGTCAAATTTTAATAAATTTATTTGATATCAACTTCGATTTTTTTGGATTTTGTCGAGTATTTTTGAGGTAGGAATTATATTTGAGTAAATTTAGATGAAAATAACTTCAATTTTTAGGATTGTGAAAAAAATTTTAGTTGCAAGTGTCAAATTTTAATAAATTTATTTGAAATCAACTTCGATTTTTTTGGATTTTGTCGAGTATTTTTGGTGTAGGAATTATATTTGAGTAAATTTAGATGAAAATAACTTCAATTTTTAGGATTGTGAAAAAAATTTTAGTTGCAAGTGTCAAATTTTAATAAATTTATTTGAAATCAACTCCGATTTTTTTCGATTTTGTAGAGTATTTTTGTTCTAGGATCTATATTGAGGAAATTTAGATGAAAATAATTTCATTTTTTTGGATTGTGAAACAATTTTTGGTTCGAAGTGTCAAATTTTAATAAATTTATTTGAAACCTACTTCGATTTTTTTGGATTTTGTCGAGTATTTTTGGTGTAGGATGTATATTTGAGTAAATTTAGATGAAAATAACTTCAATTTCTAGGATTGTGAAAAAAATTTTAGTTGGAAGTGTCAAATTTTAATAAATTTATTTGAAACCAACTTCGATTTTTTTGGATTTTGTGGAGTATTTTTGGTGTAGGATGTATATTTGAGTAAATTTAGATGAAAATAACTTCAATTTTTAGGATTGTGAAAAAAATTTTAGTTGGAAGTGTCAAATTATAATAAATTTATTTGAAACCAACTTCGATTTTTTTGGATTTTGTCGAGTATTTTTGGTGTAGGATGTATATTTGAGTAAAGTTAGATGAAAATAACTTCAATTTTTAGGATTGTGAAAAAAATTTTAGTTGCAAGTGTCAAATTTTAATAAATTTATTTGAAATCAACTCCGATTTTTTTGGATTTTGTTGAGTATTTTTTTGTAGGATCAATATTTGAGTAAATTTAGATGAAAATAACTTCAATTTTTAGGATTGTGAAAAAAATTTTAGTTGCAAGTGTCAAATTTTAATAAATTTATTTGATATCAACTTCGATTTTTTTGGATTTTGTCGAGTATTTTTGAGGTAGGAATTATATTTGAGTAAATTTAGATGAAAATAACTTCAATTTTTAGGATTGTGAAAAAAATTTTAGTTGCAAGTGTCAAATTTTAATAAATTTATTTGAAATCAACTTCGATTTTTTTGGATTTTGTCGAGTATTTTTGGTGTAGGAATTATATTTGAGTAAATTTAGATGAAAATAACTTCAATTTTTAGGATTGTGAAAAAAATTTTAGTTGCAAGTGTCAAATTTTAATAAATTTATTTGAAATCAACTCCGATTTTTTTCGATTTTGTAGAGTATTTTTGTTCTAGGATCTATATTGAGGAAATTTAGATGAAAATAATTTCATTTTTTTGGATTGTGAAACAATTTTTGGTTCGAAGTGTCAAATTTTAATAAATTTATTTGAAACCTACTTCGATTTTTTTGGATTTTGTCGAGTATTTTTGGTGTAGGATGTATATTTGAGTAAATTTAGATGAAAATAACTTCAATTTCTAGGATTGTGAAAAAAATTTTAGTTGGAAGTGTCAAATTTTAATAAATTTATTTGAAACCAACTTCGATTTTTTTGGATTTTGTGGAGTATTTTTGGTGTAGGATGTATATTTGAGTAAATTTAGATGAAAATAACTTCAATTTTTAGGATTGTGAAAAAAATTTTAGTTGGAAGTGTCAAATTATAATAAATTTATTTGAAACCAACTTCGATTTTTTTGGATTTTGTCGAGTATTTTTGGTGTAGGATGTATATTTGAGTAAAGTTAGATGAAAATAACTTCAATTTTTAGGATTGTGAAAAAAATTTTAGTTGCAAGTGTCAAATTTTAATAAATTTATTTGAAATCAACTCCGATTTTTTTGGATTTTGTTGAGTATTTTTTTGTAGGATCTATATTTGAGTAAATTTAGATGAAAATAACTTCAATTTTTAGGATTGTGAAAAAAATTTTAGTTGGAAGTGTCAAATTGGAATAAATTTATTTGAAACCAACTTCGATTTTTTTGGATTTTGTCGAGTATTTTTGGTGTAGGATGTATATTTGAGTAAATTTAGATGAAAATAACTTCAATTTCTAGGATTGTGAAAAAAATTTTAGTTGCAAGTGCCAAATTTTAATAAATTTATTTGAAACCAACTTCGATTTTTTTGGATTTTGTCGAGTATTTTTGGTGTAGGATGTATATTTGAGTAAAGTTAGATGAAAATAACTTCAATTTTTAGGATTGTGAGAAAAATTTTAGTTGGAAGTCTCAAATTTTAATAAATTTATTTGAAACCAACTTCGATTTTTTTCGAATTTGTAGAGCATATTTGTTCTAGGATCTATATTGAGGAAATTTAGATGAAAATAATTTCATTTTTTTGGATTGTGAAAAAATTTTTGGTTCGAAGTGTCAAATTTTAATAAATTTATTTGAAACCTACTTCGATTTTTTTTTATTTTGTTGAGAATTTTTGTTGTAGGATCTATATTTGAGTAAATTTAGATGAAAATAACTTCAATTTTTTGGATTGAGTAAAAAATTTTAGTTGGAAGTGTCAAATTTTAATAAATTTATTATCAACTTCGATTTTTTTGGATTTTGTTGAGTATTTTTTGGTAGGATCTATATTTGAGTAAATTTAGATGAAAATAACTTCAATTTTTAGAATTGTGAAAAAAATTTTAGTTGGAAGTGTCAAATTTTAATAAATTTATTTGAAACCTACTTCGATTTTTTTGGATTTTGTCGAGTATTTTTGGTGTAGGATGTATATTTGAGTAAATTAAGATGAAAATAACTTCAATTTTTAGGATTGTGAAAAAAATTTCAGTTGGAAGTGTCAAATTTTAATAAATTTATTTGAAACCAACTTCGATTTTTTTGGATTTTGTCGAGTATTTTTGTGGTAGGATGTATATTTGAGTACATTTAGATGAAAATAACGACCATTTTTTGGATTGTGAAAAATATTTTAGTTGGAAGTGTCAAATTTTAATAAATTTATTTGAAATCAACTTCGATTTTTTTGGATTTTGTTGAGTATTTTTGTTGTAGGATCTATATTTGAGTAAATTTAGATGAAAATAACTTCAATTTTTTGGATTGAGTAAAAAATTTTAGTTGGAAGTGTCAAATTTTAATAAATTTATTTGAAATCAACTGCGATTTTTTTGGATTTTGTTGAGTATTTTTTGGTAGGATCTATATTTGAGTAAATTTAGATGAAAATAACTTCAATTTTTAGGATTGTGAAAAAAATTTTAGTTGGAAGTGTCAAATTTTAATAAATTTATTTGAAACCTACTTCGATTTTTTTGGATTTTGTCGAGTATTTTTGGTGTAGGATGTATATTTGAGTAAATTTAGATGAAAATAACTTCAATTTTTAGGATTGTGAAAAAAATTTTAGTTGCAAGTGTCAAATTTTAATAAATTTATTTGAAATCAACTCCGATTTTTTTGGATTTTGTTGAGTATTTTTTGGTAGGATCTATATTTGAGTAAATTTAGATGAAAATAACTTCAATTTTTAGGATTGTGAAAAAAATTTTAGTTGCAAGTGTCAAATTTTAATAAATTTATTTGATATCAACTTCGATTTTTTTGGATTTTGTCGAGTATTTTTGGTGTAGGAATTATATTTGAGTAAATTTAGATGAAAATAACTTCAATTTTTAGGATTGTGAAAAAAATTTTAGTTGCAAGTGTCAAATTTTAATAAATTTATTTGAAATCAACTCCGATTTTTTTCGATTTTGTAGAGTATTTTTGTTCTAGGATCTATATTGAGGAAATTTAGATGAAAATAACTTCAATTTTTAGGATTGTGAAACAATTTTTGGTTCGAAGTGTCAAATTTTAATAAATTTATTTGAAACCTACTTCGATTTTTTTGGATTTTGTCGAGTATTTTTGGTGTAGGATGTATATTTGAGTAAATTAAGATGAAAATAACTTCAATTTTTAGGATTGTGAAAAAAATTTTAGTTGGAAGTGTCAAATTTTAATAAATTTATTTGAAATCAACTCCGATTTTTTTGGATTTTGTTGAGTATTTTTTTGTAGGATTTATATTTGAGTAAATTTAGATGAAAATAAATTCAATGCTAGGATTGTGAAAAAAATTTTAGTTGGAAGTGTCAAATTTTAATAAATTTATTTGAAACCAACTTCGATTTTTTTTGATTTTGTCGAGTATTTTTGTTGTAGGATGTATATTTGAGTACATTTAGATGAAAATAACGACCATTTTTTGGATTGTGAAGAAAATTTTAGTTGGAAGTGTCAAATTTTAATAAATTTATTTGAAACCAACTCCGATTTTTTTGGATTTTGTGGAGTATTTTTAGTGTAGGATGTATATTTGAGTAAATTTAGATGAAAATAACTTCAATTTCTAGGATTGTGAAAAAAATTTTAGTTGGAAGTGCCAAATTTTAATAAATTTATTTGAAACCTACTTCGATTTTTTTGGATTTTGTCGAGTATTTTTGGTGTAGGATGTATATTTGAGTAAAGTTAGATGAAAATAACTTCAATTTTTAGGATTGTGAAAAAAATTTTAGTTGGAAGTCTCAAATTTTAATAAATTTATTTGAAACCAACTCCGATTTTTTTGGATTTTGTTGAGTATTTTTTTGTAGGATCTATATTTGAGTAAATTTAGATGAAAATAACTTCAATTTTTAGGATTGTGAAAAAAATTTTAGTTGGAAGTGTCAAATTTTAATAAATTTATTTGAAACCAACTTCGATTTTTTTGGATTTTGTCGAGTATTTTTGTAGGATCTATATTTGAGTAAATTTAGATGAAAATAACTTCAATTTCTAGGATTGTGAAAAAAATTTTAGTTGGAAGTGCCAAATTTTAATAAATTTATTTGAAACCTACTTCGATTTTTTTGGATTTTGTCGAGTATTTTTGGTGTAGGATGTATATTTGAGTAAATTAAGATGAAAATAACTTCAATTTTTAGGATTGTGAAAAAAATTTTAGTTGGAAGTGTCAAATTTTAATAAATTTATTTGAAACCAACTTCGATTTTTTTGGATTTTGTCGAGTATTTTTGTTGTAGGATGTATATTTGAGTACATTTAGATGAAAATAACGACCATTTTTTGGATTGTGAAAAATATTTTAGTTGGAAGTGTCAAATTTTAATAAATTTATTTGAAATCAACTTCGATTTTTTTGGATTTTGTTGAGTATTTTTGTTGTAGGATCTATATTTGAGTAAATTTAGATGAAAATAACTTCAATTTTTTGGATTGAGTAAAAAATTTTAGTTGGAAGTGTCAAATTTTAATAAATTTATTTGAAATCAACTGCGATTTTTTTGGATTTTGTTGAGTATTTTTTGGTAGGATCTATATTTGAGTAAATTTAGATGAAAATAACTTCAATTTTTAGGATTGTGAAAAAAATTTTAGTTGGAAGTGTCAAATTTTAATAAATTTATTTGAAACCTACTTCGATTTTTTTGGATTTTGTCGAGTATTTTTGGTGTAGGATGTATATTTGAGTAAATTTAGATGAAAATAACTTCAATTTTTAGGATTGTGAAAAAAATTTTAGTTGCAAGTGTCAAATTTTAATAAATTTATTTGAAATCAACTCCGATTTTTTTGGATTTTGTTGAGTATTTTTTGGTAGGATCTATATTTGAGTAAATTTAGATGAAAATAACTTCAATTTTTAGGATTGTGAAAAAAATTTTAGTTGCAAGTGTCAAATTTTAATAAATTTATTTGAAACCAACTCCGATTTTTTTCGATTTTGTAGAGTATTTTTGTTCTAGGATCTATATTGAGGAAATTTAGATGAAAATAATTTCATTTTTTTGGATTGTGAAACAATTTTTGGTTCGAAGTGTCAAATTTTAATAAATTTATTTGAAACCTACTTCGATTTTTTTGGATTTTGTCGAGTATTTTTGGTGTAGGATGTATATTTGAGTAAATTTAGATGAAAATAACTTCAATTTCTAGGATTGTGAAAAAAATTTTAGTTGGTAGTGTCAAATTTTAATAAATTTATTTGAAACCAACTTCGATTTTTTTGGATTTTGTGGAGTATTTTTGGTGTAGGATGTATATTTGAGTAAATTTAGATGAAAATAACTTCAATTTTTAGGATTGTGAAAAAAATTTTAGTTGGAAGTGTCAAATTATAATAAATTTATTTGAAACCAACTTCGATTTTTTTGGATTTTGTCGAGTATTTTTGGTGTAGGATGTATATTTGAGTAAAGTTAGATGAAAATAACTTCAATTTTTAGGATTGTGAAAAAAATTTTAGTTGCAAGTGTCAAATTTTAATAAATTTATTTGAAATCAACTCCGATTTTTTTGGATTTTGTTGAGTATTTTTTGTAGGATCTATATTTGAGTAAATTTAGATGAAAATAACTTCAATTTTTAGGATTGTGAAAAAAATTTTAGTTGGAAGTGTCAAATTGGAATAAATTTATTTGAAACCTACTTCGATTTTTTTGGATTTTGTCGAGTATTTTTGGTGTAGGATGTATATTTGAGTAAATTAAGATGAAAATAACTTCAATTTTTAGGATTGTGAAAAAAATTTTAGTTGGAAGTGTCAAATTTTAATAAATTTATTTGAAATCAACTCCGATTTTTTTGGATTTTGTTGAGTATTTTTTTGTAGGATTTATATTTGAGTAAATTTAGATGAAAATAAATTCAATGCTAGGATTGTGAAAAAAATTTTAGTTGGAAGTGTCAAATTTTAACAAATTTATTTGAAACCAACTTCGATTTTTTTTGATTTTGTCGAGTATTTTTGTTGTAGGATGTATATTTGAGTACATTTAGATGAAAATAACGACCATTTTTTGGATTGTGAAGAAAATTTTAGTTGGAAGTGTCAAATTTTAATAAATTTATTTGAAACCAACTCCGATTTTTTTGGATTTTGTGGAGTATTTTTAGTGTAGGATGTATATTTGAGTAAATTTAGATGAAAATAACTTCAATTTCTAGGATTGTGAAAAAAATTTTAGTTGGAAGTGCCAAATTTTAATAAATTTATTTGAAACCTACTTCGATTTTTTTGGATTTTGTCGAGTATTTTTGGTGTAGGATGTATATTTGAGTAAAGTTAGATGAAAATAACTTCAATTTTTAGGATTGTGAAAAAAATTTTAGTTGGAAGTCTCAAATTTTAATAAATTTATTTGAAACCAACTCCGATTTTTTTGGATTTTGTTGAGTATTTTTTTGTAGGATCTATATTTGAGTAAATTTAGATGAAAATAACTTCAATTTTTAGGATTGTGAAAAAAATTTTAGTTGGAAGTGTCAAATTTTAATAAATTTATTTGAAACCAACTTCGATTTTTTTGGATTTTGTCGAGTATTTTTGTAGGATCTATATTTGAGTAAATTTAGATGAAAATAACTTCAATTTCTAGGATTGTGAAAAAAATTTTAGTTGGAAGTGCCAAATTTTAATAAATTTATTTGAAACCTACTTCGATTTTTTTGGATTTTGTCGAGTATTTTTGGTGTAGGATGTATATTTGAGTAAATTAAGATGAAAATAACTTCAATTTTTAGGATTGTGAAAAAAATTTTAGTTGGAAGTGTCAAATTTTAATAAATTTATTTGAAACCAACTTCGATTTTTTTGGATTTTGTCGAGTATTTTTGTTGTAGGATGTATATTTGAGTACATTTAGATGAAAATAACGACCATTTTTTGGATTGTGAAAAATATTTTAGTTGGAAGTGTCAAATTTTAATAAATTTATTTGAAATCAACTTCGATTTTTTTGGATTTTGTTGAGTATTTTTGTTGTAGGATCTATATTTGAGTAAATTTAGATGAAAATAACTTCAATTTTTTGGATTGAGTAAAAAATTTTAGTTGGAAGTGTCAAATTTTAATAAATTTATTTGAAATCAACTGCGATTTTTTTGGATTTTGTTGAGTATTTTTTGGTAGGATCTATATTTGAGTAAATTTAGATGAAAATAACTTCAATTTTTAGGATTGTGAAAAAAATTTTAGTTGGAAGTGTCAAATTTTAATAAATTTATTTGAAACCTACTTCGATTTTTTTGGATTTTGTCGAGTATTTTTGGTGTAGGATGTATATTTGAGTAAATTTAGATGAAAATAACTTCAATTTTTAGGATTGTGAAAAAAATTTTAGTTGCAAGTGTCAAATTTTAATAAATTTATTTGAAATCAACTCCGATTTTTTTGGATTTTGTTGAGTATTTTTTGGTAGGATCTATATTTGAGTAAATTTAGATGAAAATAACTTCAATTTTTAGGATTGTGAAAAAAATTTTAGTTGCAAGTGTCAAATTTTAATAAATTTATTTGAAACCAACTCCGATTTTTTTCGATTTTGTAGAGTATTTTTGTTCTAGGATCTATATTGAGGAAATTTAGATGAAAATAATTTCATTTTTTTGGATTGTGAAACAATTTTTGGTTCGAAGTGTCAAATTTTAATAAATTTATTTGAAACCTACTTCGATTTTTTTGGATTTTGTCGAGTATTTTTGGTGTAGGATGTATATTTGAGTAAATTTAGATGAAAATAACTTCAATTTCTAGGATTGTGAAAAAAATTTTAGTTGGTAGTGTCAAATTTTAATAAATTTATTTGAAACCAACTTCGATTTTTTTGGATTTTGTGGAGTATTTTTGGTGTAGGATGTATATTTGAGTAAATTTAGATGAAAATAACTTCAATTTTTAGGATTGTGAAAAAAATTTTAGTTGGAAGTGTCAAATTATAATAAATTTATTTGAAACCAACTTCGATTTTTTTGGATTTTGTCGAGTATTTTTGGTGTAGGATGTATATTTGAGTAAAGTTAGATGAAAATAACTTCAATTTTTAGGATTGTGAAAAAAATTTTAGTTGCAAGTGTCAAATTTTAATAAATTTATTTGAAATCAACTCCGATTTTTTTGGATTTTGTTGAGTATTTTTTGTAGGATCTATATTTGAGTAAATTTAGATGAAAATAACTTCAATTTTTAGGATTGTGAAAAAAATTTTAGTTGGAAGTGTCAAATTGGAATAAATTTATTTGAAACCAACTTCGATTTTTTTGGATTTTGTCGAGTATTTTTGGTGTAGGATGTATATTTGAGTAAATTTAGATGAAAATAACTTCAATTTCTAGGATTGTGAAAAAAATTTTAGTTGCAAGTGCCAAATTTTAATAAATTTATTTGAAACCAACTTCGATTTTTTTGGATTTTGTCGAGTATTTTTGGTGTAGGATGTATATTTGAGTAAAGTTAGATGAAAATAACTTCAATTTTTAGGATTGTGAAAAAAATTTTAGTTGGAAGTCTCAAATTTTAATAAATTTATTTGAAACCAACTTCGATTTTTTTCGAATTTGTAGAGCATATTTGTTCTAGGATCTATATTGAGGAAATTTAGATGAAAATAATTTCATTTTTTTGGATTGTGAAAAAATTTTTGGTTCGAAGTGTCAAATTTTAATAAATTTATTTGAAACCTACTTCGATTTTTTTTTATTTTGTTGAGAATTTTTGTTGTAGGATCTATATTTGAGTAAATTTAGATGAAAATAACTTCAATTTTTTGGATTGAGTAAAAAATTTTAGTTGGAAGTGTCAAATTTTAATAAATTTATTATCAACTTCGATTTTTTTGGATTTTGTTGAGTATTTTTTGGTAGGATCTATATTTGAGTAAATTTAGATGAAAATAACTTCAATTTTTAGAATTGTGAAAAAAATTTTAGTTGGAAGTGTCAAATTTTAATAAATTTATTTGAAACCTACTTCGATTTTTTTGGATTTTGTCGAGTATTTTTGGTGTAGGATGTATATTTGAGTAAATTAAGATGAAAATAACTTCAATTTTTAGGATTGTGAAAAAAATTTTAGTTGGAAGTGTCAAATTTTAATAAATTTATTTGAAACCAACTTCGATTTTTTTGGATTTTGTCGAGTATTTTTGTTGTAGGATGTATATTTGAGTACATTTAGATGAAAATAACGACCATTTTTTGGATTGTGAAAAATATTTTAGTTGGAAGTGTCAAATTTTAATAAATTTATTTGAAATCAACTTCGATTTTTTTGGATTTTGTTGAGTATTTTTGTTGTAGGATCTATATTTGAGTAAATTTAGATGAAAATAACTTCAATTTTTTGGATTGAGTAAAAAATTTTAGTTGGAAGTGTCAAATTTTAATAAATTTATTTGAAATCAACTGCGATTTTTTTGGATTTTGTTGAGTATTTTTTGGTAGGATCTATATTTGAGTAAATTTAGATGAAAATAACTTCAATTTTTAGGATTGTGAAGAAAATTTTAGTTGGAAGTGTCAAATTTTAATAAATTTATTTGAAACCAACTCCGATTTTTTTGGATTTTGTGGAGTATTTTTAGTGTAGGATGTATATTTGAGTAAATTTAGATGAAAATAACTTCAATTTCTAGGATTGTGAAAAAAATTTTAGTTGGAAGTGCCAAATTTTAATAAATTTATTTGAAACCTACTTCGATTTTTTTGGATTTTGTCGAGTATTTTTGGTGTAGGATGTATATTTGAGTAAAGTTAGATGAAAATAACTTCAATTTTTAGGATTGTGAAAAAAATTTTAGTTGGAAGTCTCAAATTTTAATAAATTTATTTGAAACCAACTCCGATTTTTTTGGATTTTGTTGAGTATTTTTTTGTAGGATCTATATTTGAGTAAATTTAGATGAAAATAACTTCAATTTTTAGGATTGTGAAAAAAATTTTAGTTGGAAGTGTCAAATTTTAATAAATTTATTTGAAACCAACTTCGATTTTTTTGGATTTTGTCGAGTATTTTTGTAGGATCTATATTTGAGTAAATTTAGATGAAAATAACTTCAATTTCTAGGATTGTGAAAAAAATTTTAGTTGGAAGTGCCAAATTTTAATAAATTTATTTGAAACCTACTTCGATTTTTTTGGATTTTGTCGAGTATTTTTGGTGTAGGATGTATATTTGAGTAAATTAAGATGAAAATAACTTCAATTTTTAGGATTGTGAAAAAAATTTTAGTTGGAAGTGTCAAATTTTAATAAATTTATTTGAAACCAACTTCGATTTTTTTGGATTTTGTCGAGTATTTTTGTTGTAGGATGTATATTTGAGTACATTTAGATGAAAATAACGACCATTTTTTGGATTGTGAAAAATATTTTAGTTGGAAGTGTCAAATTTTAATAAATTTATTTGAAATCAACTTCGATTTTTTTGGATTTTGTTGAGTATTTTTGTTGTAGGATCTATATTTGAGTAAATTTAGATGAAAATAACTTCAATTTTTTGGATTGAGTAAAAAATTTTAGTTGGAAGTGTCAAATTTTAATAAATTTATTTGAAATCAACTGCGATTTTTTTGGATTTTGTTGAGTATTTTTTGGTAGGATCTATATTTGAGTAAATTTAGATGAAAATAACTTCAATTTTTAGGATTGTGAAAAAAATTTTAGTTGGAAGTGTCAAATTTTAATAAATTTATTTGAAACCTACTTCGATTTTTTTGGATTTTGTCGAGTATTTTTGGTGTAGGATGTATATTTGAGTAAATTTAGATGAAAATAACTTCAATTTTTAGGATTGTGAAAAAAATTTTAGTTGCAAGTGTCAAATTTTAATAAATTTATTTGAAATCAACTCCGATTTTTTTGGATTTTGTTGAGTATTTTTTGGTAGGATCTATATTTGAGTAAATTTAGATGAAAATAACTTCAATTTTTAGGATTGTGAAAAAAATTTTAGTTGCAAGTGTCAAATTTTAATAAATTTATTTGAAACCAACTCCGATTTTTTTCGATTTTGTAGAGTATTTTTGTTCTAGGATCTATATTGAGGAAATTTAGATGAAAATAATTTCATTTTTTTGGATTGTGAAACAATTTTTGGTTCGAAGTGTCAAATTTTAATAAATTTATTTGAAACCTACTTCGATTTTTTTGGATTTTGTCGAGTATTTTTGGTGTAGGATGTATATTTGAGTAAATTTAGATGAAAATAACTTCAATTTCTAGGATTGTGAAAAAAATTTTAGTTGGTAGTGTCAAATTTTAATAAATTTATTTGAAACCAACTTCGATTTTTTTGGATTTTGTGGAGTATTTTTGGTGTAGGATGTATATTTGAGTAAATTTAGATGAAAATAACTTCAATTTTTAGGATTGTGAAAAAAATTTTAGTTGGAAGTGTCAAATTATAATAAATTTATTTGAAACCAACTTCGATTTTTTTGGATTTTGTCGAGTATTTTTGGTGTAGGATGTATATTTGAGTAAAGTTAGATGAAAATAACTTCAATTTTTAGGATTGTGAAAAAAATTTTAGTTGCAAGTGTCAAATTTTAATAAATTTATTTGAAATCAACTCCGATTTTTTTGGATTTTGTTGAGTATTTTTTGTAGGATCTATATTTGAGTAAATTTAGATGAAAATAACTTCAATTTTTAGGATTGTGAAAAAAATTTTAGTTGGAAGTGTCAAATTGGAATAAATTTATTTGAAACCAACTTCGATTTTTTTGGATTTTGTCGAGTATTTTTGGTGTAGGATGTATATTTGAGTAAATTTAGATGAAAATAACTTCAATTTCTAGGATTGTGAAAAAAATTTTAGTTGCAAGTGCCAAATTTTAATAAATTTATTTGAAACCAACTTCGATTTTTTTGGATTTTGTCGAGTATTTTTGGTGTAGGATGTATATTTGAGTAAAGTTAGATGAAAATAACTTCAATTTTTAGGATTGTGAAAAAAATTTTAGTTGGAAGTCTCAAATTTTAATAAATTTATTTGAAACCAACTTCGATTTTTTTCGAATTTGTAGAGCATATTTGTTCTAGGATCTATATTGAGGAAATTTAGATGAAAATAATTTCATTTTTTTGGATTGTGAAAAAATTTTTGGTTCGAAGTGTCAAATTTTAATAAATTTATTTGAAACCTACTTCGATTTTTTTTTATTTTGTTGAGAATTTTTGTTGTAGGATCTATATTTGAGTAAATTTAGATGAAAATAACTTCAATTTTTTGGATTGAGTAAAAAATTTTAGTTGGAAGTGTCAAATTTTAATAAATTTATTATCAACTTCGATTTTTTTGGATTTTGTTGAGTATTTTTTGGTAGGATCTATATTTGAGTAAATTTAGATGAAAATAACTTCAATTTTTAGAATTGTGAAAAAAATTTTAGTTGGAAGTGTCAAATTTTAATAAATTTATTTGAAACCTACTTCGATTTTTTTGGATTTTGTCGAGTATTTTTGGTGTAGGATGTATATTTGAGTAAATTAAGATGAAAATAACTTCAATTTTTAGGATTGTGAAAAAAATTTTAGTTGGAAGTGTCAAATTTTAATAAATTTATTTGAAACCAACTTCGATTTTTTTGGATTTTGTCGAGTATTTTTGTTGTAGGATGTATATTTGAGTACATTTAGATGAAAATAACGACCATTTTTTGGATTGTGAAAAATATTTTAGTTGGAAGTGTCAAATTTTAATAAATTTATTTGAAATCAACTTCGATTTTTTTGGATTTTGTTGAGTATTTTTGTTGTAGGATCTATATTTGAGTAAATTTAGATGAAAATAACTTCAATTTTTTGGATTGAGTAAAAAATTTTAGTTGGAAGTGTCAAATTTTAATAAATTTATTTGAAATCAACTGCGATTTTTTTGGATTTTGTTGAGTATTTTTTGGTAGGATCTATATTTGAGTAAATTTAGATGAAAATAACTTCAATTTTTAGGATTGTGAAAAAAATTTTAGTTGGAAGTGTCAAATTTTAATAAATTTATTTGAAACCTACTTCGATTTTTTTGGATTTTGTCGAGTATTTTTGGTGTAGGATGTATATTTGAGTAAATTTAGATGAAAATAACTTCAATTTTTAGGATTGTGAAAAAAATTTTAGTTGCAAGTGTCAAATTTTAATAAATTTATTTGAAATCAACTCCGATTTTTTTGGATTTTGTTGAGTATTTTTTGGTAGGATCTATATTTGAGTAAATTTAGATGAAAATAACTTCAATTTTTAGGATTGTGAAAAAAATTTTAGTTGCAAGTGTCAAATTTTAATAAATTTATTTGATATCAACTTCGATTTTTTTGGATTTTGTCGAGTATTTTTGGTGTAGGAATTATATTTGAGTAAATTTAGATGAAAATAACTTCAATTTTTAGGATTGTGAAAAAAATTTTAGTTGCAAGTGTCAAATTTTAATAAATTTATTTGAAATCAACTCCGATTTTTTTCGATTTTGTAGAGTATTTTTGTTCTAGGATCTATATTGAGGAAATTTAGATGAAAATAATTTCATTTTTTTTGATTGTGAAACAATTTTTGGTTCGAAGTGTCAAATTTTAATAAATTTATTTGAAACCTACTTCGATTTTTTTGGATTTTGTCGAGTATTTTTGGTGTAGGATGTATATTTGAGTAAATTTAGATGAAAATAACTTCAATTTCTAGGATTGTGAAAAAAATTTTAGTTGGAAGTGTCAAATTTTAATAAATTTATTTGAAACCAACTTCGATTTTTTTGGATTTTGTGGAGTATTTTTGGTGTAGGATGTATATTTGAGTAAATTTAGATGAAAATAACTTCAATTTTTAGGATTGTGAAAAAAATTTTAGTTGGAAGTGTCAAATTATAATAAATTTATTTGAAACCAACTTCGATTTTTTTGGATTTTGTCGAGTATTTTTGGTGTAGGATGTATATTTGAGTAAAGTTAGATGAAAATAACTTCAATTTTTAGGATTGTGAAAAAAATTTTAGTTGCAAGTGTCAAATTTTAATAAATTTATTTGAAATCAACTCCGATTTTTTTGGATTTTGTTGAGTATTTTTTTGTAGGATCTATATTTGAGTAAATTTAGATGAAAATAACTTCAATTTTTAGGATTGTGAAAAAATTTTTAGTTGGAAGTGTCAAATTGTAATAAATTTATTTGAAACCAACTTCGATTTTTTTGGATTTTGTCGAGTATTTTTGGTGTAGGATGTATATTTGAGTAAATTTAGATGAAAATAACTTCAATTTCTAGGATTGTGAAAAAAATTTTAGTTGGAAGTGCCAAATTTTAATAAATTTATTTGAAACCAACTTCGATTTTTTTGGATTTTGTCGAGTATATTTGGTGTAGGATGTATATTTGAGTAAAGTTAGATGAAAATAACTTCAATTTTTAGGATTGTGAAAAAAATTTTAGTTGGAAGTCTCAAATTTTAATAAATTTATTTGAAACCAACTTCGATTTTTTTCGATTTTGTAGAGCATATTTGTTCTAGGATCTATATTGAGGAAATTTAGATGAAAATAATTTCATTTTTTTGGATTGTGAAAAAATTTTTGGTTCGAAGTGTCAAATTTTAATAAATTTATTTGAAACCTACTTCGATTTTTTTTTATTTTTTTGAGAATTTTTGTTGTAGGATCTATATTTGAGTAAATTTAGATGAAAATAACTTCAATTTTTTGGATTGAGTAAAAAATTTTAGTTGGAAGTGTCAAATTTTAATAAATTTATTATCAACTTCGATTTTTTTGGATTTTGTTGAGTATTTTTTGGTAGGATCTATATTTGAGTAAATTTAGATGAAAATAACTTCAATTTTTAGAATTGTGAAAAAAATTTTAGTTGGAAGTGTCAAATTTTAATAAATTTTGTTGAAACTTACTTCGATTTTTTTGGATTTTGTCGAGTATTTTTGGTGTAGGATGTATATTTGAGTAAAGTTAGATGAAAATAACTTCAATTTTTAGGATTGTGAAAAAAATTTTAGTTGGAAGTCTCAAATTTTAATAAATTTATTTGAAACCAACTCCGATTTTTTTGGATTTTGTTGAGTATTTTTTTGTAGGATCTATATTTGAGTAAATTTAGATGAAAATAACTTCAATTTTTAGGATTGTGAAAAAAATTTTAGTTGGAAGTGTCAAATTTTAATAAATTTATTTGAAACCAACTTCGATTTTTTTGGATTTTGTCGAGTATTTTTGTAGGATCTATATTTGAGTAAATTTAGATGAAAATAACGACCATTTTTTGGATTGTGAAAAATATTTTAGTTGGAAGTGTCAAATTTTAATAAATTTATTTGAAATCAACTTCGATTTTTTTGGATTTTGTTGAGTATTTTTGTTGTAGGATCTATATTTGAGTAAATTTAGATGAAAATAACTTCAATTTTTTGGATTGAGTAAAAAATTTTAGTTGGAAGTGTCAAATTTTAATAAATTTATTTGAAATCAACTGCGATTTTTTTGGATTTTGTTGAGTATTTTTTGGTAGGATCTATATTTGAGTAAATTTAGATGAAAATAACTTCAATTTTTAGGATTGTGAAAAAAATTTTAGTTGGAAGTGTCAAATTTTAATAAATTTATTTGAAACCTACTTCGATTTTTTTGGATTTTGTCGAGTATTTTTGGTGTAGGATGTATATTTGAGTAAATTTAGATGAAAATAACTTCAATTTTTAGGATTGTGAAAAAAATTTTAGTTGCAAGTGTCAAATTTTAATAAATTTATTTGAAATCAACTCCGATTTTTTTGGATTTTGTTGAGTATTTTTTGGTAGGATCTATATTTGAGTAAATTTAGATGAAAATAACTTCAATTTTTAGGATTGTGAAAAAAATTTTAGTTGCAAGTGTCAAATTTTAATAAATTTATTTGATATCAACTTCGATTTTTTTGGATTTTGTCGAGTATTTTTGAGGTAGGAATTATATTTGAGTAAATTTAGATGAAAATAACTTCAATTTTTAGGATTGTGAAAAAAATTTTTGTTGGAAGTGTCAAATTTTAATAAATTTATTTGAAACCTACTTCGATTTTTTTGGATTTTGTCGAGTATTTTTGGTGTAGGATGTATATTTGAGTAAAGTTAGATGAAAATAACTTCAATTTTTAGGATTGTGAAAAAAATTTTAGTTGGAAGTCTCAAATTTTAATAAATTTATTTGAAACCAACTCCGATTTTTTTGGATTTTGTTGAGTATTTTTTTGTAGGATCTATATTTGAGTAAATTTAGATGAAAATAACTTCAATTTTTAGGATTGTGAAAAAAATTTTAGTTGGAAGTGTCAAATTTTAATAAATTTATTTGAAACCAACTTCGATTTTTTTGGATTTTGTCGAGTATTTTTGTAGGATCTATATTTGAGTAAATTTAGATGAAAATAACTTCAATTTCTAGGATTGTGAAAAAAATTTTAGTTGGAAGTGCCAAATTTTAATAAATTTATTTGAAACCTACTTCGATTTTTTTGGATTTTGTCGAGTATTTTTGGTGTAGGATGTATATTTGAGTAAATTAAGATGAAAATAACTTCAATTTTTAGGATTGTGAAAAAAATTTTAGTTGGAAGTGTCAAATTTTAATAAATTTATTTGAAACCAACTTCGATTTTTTTGGATTTTGTCGAGTATTTTTGTTGTAGGATGTATATTTGAGTACATTTAGATGAAAATAACGACCATTTTTTGGATTGTGAAAAATATTTTAGTTGGAAGTGTCAAATTTTAATAAATTTATTTGAAATCAACTTCGATTTTTTTGGATTTTGTTGAGTATTTTTGTTGTAGGATCTATATTTGAGTAAATTTAGATGAAAATAACTTCAATTTTTTGGATTGAGTAAAAAATTTTAGTTGGAAGTGTCAAATTTTAATAAATTTATTTGAAATCAACTGCGATTTTTTTGGATTTTGTTGAGTATTTTTTGGTAGGATCTATATTTGAGTAAATTTAGATGAAAATAACTTCAATTTTTAGGATTGTGAAAAAAATTTTAGTTGGAAGTGTCAAATTTTAATAAATTTATTTGAAACCTACTTCGATTTTTTTGGATTTTGTCGAGTATTTTTGGTGTAGGATGTATATTTGAGTAAATTTAGATGAAAATAACTTCAATTTTTAGGATTGTGAAAAAAATTTTAGTTGCAAGTGTCAAATTTTAATAAATTTATTTGAAATCAACTCCGATTTTTTTGGATTTTGTTGAGTATTTTTTGGTAGGATCTATATTTGAGTAAATTTAGATGAAAATAACTTCAATTTTTAGGATTGTGAAAAAAATTTTAGTTGCAAGTGTCAAATTTTAATAAATTTATTTGATATCAACTTCGATTTTTTTGGATTTTGTCGAGTATTTTTGAGGTAGGAATTATATTTGAGTAAATTTAGATGAAAATAACTTCAATTTTTAGGATTGTGAAAAAAATTTTAGTTGCCAGTGTCAAATTTTAATAAATTTATTTGAAATCAACTTCGATTTTTTTGGATTTTGTCGAGTATTTTTGGTGTAGGAATTATATTTGAGTAAATTTAGATGAAAATAACTTCAATTTTTAGGATTGTGAAAAAAATTTTAGTTGCAAGTGTCAAATTTTAATAAATTTATTTGAAATCAACTCCGATTTTTTTCGATTTTGTAGAGTATTTTTGTTCTAGGATCTATATTGAGGAAATTTAGATGAAAATAATTTCATTTTTTTGGATTGTGAAACAATTTTTGGTTCGAAGTGTCAAATTTTAATAAATTTATTTGAAACGTACTTCGATTTTTTTGGATTTTGTCGAGTATTTTTGGTGTAGGATGTATATTTGAGTAAATTTAGATGAAAATAACTTCAATTTCTAGGATTGTGAAAAAAATTTTAGTTGGAAGTGTCAAATTTTAATAAATTTATTTGAAACCAACTTCGATTTTTTTGGATTTTGTGGAGTATTTTTGGTGTAGGATGTATATTTGAGTAAATTTAGATGAAAATAACTTCAATTTTTAGGATTGTGAAAAAAATTTTAGTTGGAAGTGTCAAATTATAATAAATTTATTTGAAACCAACTTCGATTTTTTTGGATTTTGTCGAGTATTTTTGGTGTAGGATCTATATTTGAGTAAATTTAGATGAAAATAACTTCAATTTTTAGAATTGTGAAAAAAATTTTAGTTGGAAGTGTCAAATTTTAATAAATTTTTTTGAAACTTACTTCGATTTTTTTGGATTTTGTCGAGTATTTTTGGTGTAGGATGTATATTTGAGTAAATTAAGATGAAAATAACTTCAATTTTTAGGATTGTGAAAAAAATTTTAGTTGGAAGTGTCAAATTTTAATAAATTTATTTGAAACCAACTTCGATTTTTTTGGATTTTGTCGAGTATTTTTGGTGTAGGATGTATATTTGAGTAAATTAAGATGAAAATAACTTCAATTTTTAGGATTGTGAAAAAAATTTTAGTTGGAAGTGTCAAATTTTAATAAATTTATTTGAAATCAACTCCGATTTTTTTGGATTTTGTTGAGTATTTTTTTGTAGGATTTATATTTGAGTAAATTTAGATGAAAATAAATTCAATGCTAGGATTGTGAAAAAAATTTTAGTTGGAAGTGTCAAATTTTAATAAATTTATTTGAAACCAACTTCGATTTTTTTTGATTTTGTCGAGTATTTTTGTTGTAGGATGTATATTTGAGTACATTTAGATGAAAATAACGACCATTTTTTGGATTGTGAAGAAAATTTTAGTTGGAAGTGTCAAATTTTAATAAATTTATTTGAAACCAACTCCGATTTTTTTGGATTTTGTGGAGTATTTTTAGTGTAGGATGTATATTTGAGTAAATTTAGATGAAAATAACTTCAATTTTTAGGATTGTGAAAAAAATTTTAGTGGGAAGTGTCAAATTTTAATAAATTTATTTGAAACCTACTTCGATTTTTTTGGATTTTGTCGAGTATTTTTGGTGTAGGATGTATATTTGAGTAAATTTAGATGAAAATAACTTCAATTTTTAGGATTGTGAAAAAAATTTTAGTTGCAAGTGTCAAATTTTAATAAATTTATTTGAAATCAACTCCGATTTTTTTGGATTTTGTTGAGTATTTTTTGGTAGGATCTATATTTGAGTAAATTTAGATGAAAATAACTTCAATTTTTAGGATTGTGAAAAAAATTTTAGTTGCAAGTGTCAAATTTTAATAAATTTATTTGATATCAACTTCGATTTTTTTGGATTTTGTCGAGTATTTTTGAGGTAGGAATTATATTTGAGTAAATTTAGATGAAAATAACTTCAATTTTTTGGATTGAGTAAAAAATTTTAGTTGGAAGTGTCAAATTTTAATAAATTTATTTGAAATCAACTGCGATTTTTTTGGATTTTGTTGAGTATTTTTTGGTAGGATCTATATTTGAGTAAATTTAGATGAAAATAACTTCAATTTTTAGGATTGTGAAAAAAATTTTAGTTGGAAGTGTCAAATTTTAATAAATTTATTTGAAACCTACTTCGATTTTTTTGGATTTTGTCGAGTATTTTTGGTGTAGGATGTATATTTGAGTAAATTTAGATGAAAATAACTTCAATTTTTAGGATTGTGAAAAAAATTTTAGTTGCAAGTGTCAAATTTTAATAAATTTATTTGAAATCAACTCCGATTTTTTTGGATTTTGTTGAGTATTTTTTGGTAGGATCTATATTTGAGTAAATTTAGATGAAAATAACTTCAATTTTTAGGATTGTGAAAAAAATTTTAGTTGCAAGTGTCAAATTTTAATAAATTTATTTGATATCAACTTCGATTTTTTTGGATTTTGTCGAGTATTTTTGAGGTAGGAATTATATTTGAGTAAATTTAGATGAAAATAACTTCAATTTTTAGGATTGTGAAAAAAATTTTAGTTGGAAGTGTCAAATTTTAATAAATTTATTTGAAACCTACTTCGATTTTTTTGGATTTTGTCGAGTATTTTTGGTGTAGGATGTATATTTGAGTAAAGTTAGATGAAAATAACTTCAATTTTTAGGATTGTGAAAAAAATTTTAGTTGGAAGTCTCAAATTTTAATAAATTTATTTGAAACCAACTTCGATTTTTTTCGATTTTGTAGAGCATATTTGTTCTAGGATCTATATTGAGGAAATTTAGATGAAAATAATTTCATTTTTTTGGATTGTGAAAAAATTTTTGGTTCGAAGTGTCAAATTTTAATAAATTTATTTGAAACCTACTTCGATTTTTTTTTATTTTGTTGAGAATTTTTGTTGTAGGATCTATATTTGAGTAAATTTAGATGAAAATAACTTCAATTTTTTGGATTGAGTAAAAAATTTTAGTTGGAAGTGTCAAATTTTAATAAATTTATTATCAACTTCGATTTTTTTGGATTTTGTTGAGTATTTTTTGGTAGGATCTATATTTGAGTAAATTTAGATGAAAATAACTTCAATTTTTAGAATTGTGAAAAAAATTTTAGTTGGAAGTGTCAAATTTTAATAAATTTATTTGAAACCTACTTCGATTTTTTTGGATTTTGTTGAGTATTTTTTTGTAGGATCTATATTTGAGTAAATTTAGATGAAAATAACTTCAATTTTTAGGATTGTGAAAAAAATTTTAGTTGGAAGTGTCAAATTTTAATAAATTTATTTGAAACCAACTTCGATTTTTTTGGATTTTGTCGAGTATTTTTGTAGGATCTATATTTGAGTAAAGTTAGATGAAAATAACTTCAATTTTTAGGATTGTGAAAAAAATTTTAGTTGCAAGTGTCAAATTTTAATAAATTTATTTGAAATCAACTCCGATTTTTTTGGATTTTGTTGAGTATTTTTTTGTAGGATCTATATTTGAGTAAATTTAGATGAAAATAACTTCAATTTTTAGGATTGTGAAAAAATTTTTAGTTGGAAGTGTCAAATTGTAATAAATTTATTTGAAACCAACTTCGATTTTTTTGGATTTTGTCGAGTATTTTTGGTGTAGGATGTATATTTGAGTAAATTTAGATGAAAATAACTTCAATTTCTAGGATTGTGAAAAAAATTTTAGTTGGAAGTGCCAAATTTTAATAAATTTATTTGAAACCAACTTCGATTTTTTTGGATTTTGTCGAGTATATTTGGTGTAGGATGTATATTTGAGTAAAGTTAGATGAAAATAACTTCAATTTTTAGGATTGTGAAAAAAACTTTAGTTGGAAGTCTCAAATTTTAATAAATTTATTTGAAACCAACTTCGATTTTTTTCGATTTCGTAGAGCATATTTGTTCTAGGATCTATATTGAGGAAATTTAGATGAAAATAATTTCATTTTTTTGGATTGTGAAAAAATTTTTGGTTCGAAGTGTCAAATTTTAATAAATTTATTTGAAACCTACTTCGATTTTTTTTTATTTTTTTGAGAATTTTTGTTGTAGGATCTATATTTGAGTAAATTAAGATGAAAATAACTTCAATTTTTAGGATTGTGAAAAAAATTTTAGTTGGAAGTGTCAAATTTTAATAAATTTATTTGAAACCAACTTCGATTTTTTTGGATTTTGTCGAGTATTTTTGTTGTAGGATGTATATTTGAGTACATTTAGATGAAAATAACGACCATTTTTTGGATTGTGAAAAATATTTTAGTTGGAAGTGTCAAATTTTAATAAATTTATTTGAAATCAACTTCGATTTTTTTGGATTTTGTTGAGTATTTTTGTTGTAGGATCTATATTTGAGTAAATTTAGATGAAAATAACTTCAATTTTTTGGATTGAGTAAAAAATTTTAGTTGGAAGTGTCAAATTTTAATAAATTTATTTGAAATCAACTGCGATTTTTTTGGATTTTGTTGAGTATTTTTTGGTAGGATCTATATTTGAGTAAATTTAGATGAAAATAACTTCAATTTTTAGGATTGTGAAAAAAATTTTAGTTGGAAGTGTCAAATTTTAATAAATTTATTTGAAACCTACTTCGATTTTTTTGGATTTTGTCGAGTATTTTTGGTGTAGGATGTATATTTGAGTAAATTTAGATGAAAATAACTTCAATTTTTAGGATTGTGAAAAAAATTTTAGTTGCAAGTGTCAAATTTTAATAAATTTATTTGAAATCAACTCCGATTTTTTTGGATTTTGTTGAGTATTTTTTGGTAGGATCTATATTTGAGTAAATTTAGATGAAAATAACTTCAATTTTTAGGATTGTGAAAAAAATTTTAGTTGCAAGTGTCAAATTTTAATAAATTTATTTGATATCAACTTCGATTTTTTTGGATTTTGTCGAGTATTTTTGAGGACGGAATTATATTTGAGTAAATTTAGATGAAAATAACTTCAATTTTTAGGATTGTGAAAAAAATTTTAGTTGGAAGTGTCAAATTTTAATAAATTTATTTGAAACCTACTTCGATTTTTTTGGATTTTGTCGAGTATTTTTGGTGTAGGATGTATATTTGAGTAAAGTTAGATGAAAATAACTTCAATTTTTAGGATTGTGAAAAAAATTTTAGTTGGAAGTCTCAAATTTTAATAAATTTATTTGAAACCAACTTCGATTTTTTTCGATTTTGTAGAGCATATTTGTTCTAGGATCTATATTGAGGAAATTTAGATGAAAATAATTTCATTTTTTTGGATTGTGAAAAAATTTTTGGTTCGAAGTGTCAAATTTTAATAAATTTATTTGAAACCTACTTCGATTTTTTTTTATTTTGTTGAGAATTTTTGTTGTAGGATCTATATTTGAGTAAATTTAGATGAAAATAACTTCAATTTTTTGGATTGAGTAAAAAATTTTAGTTGGAAGTGTCAAATTTTAATAAATTTATTATCAACTTCGATTTTTTTGGATTTTGTTGAGTATTTTTTGGTAGGATCTATATTTGAGTAAATTTAGATGAAAATAACTTCAATTTTTAGAATTGTGAAAAAAATTTTAGTTGGAAGTGTCAAATTTTAA
This sequence comes from Andrena praecox, assembly GCA_963932275.1. Lineage (NCBI taxonomy): Eukaryota > Metazoa > Arthropoda > Insecta > Hymenoptera > Andrenidae > Andrena > Andrena praecox. The sequence continues at coordinate 23,813,296 of OZ010730.1, forward strand.
TAAATTTATTTGAAACCTACTTCGATTTTTTTGGATTTTGTTGAGTATTTTTGTTGTAGGATGTATATTTGAGTAAATTTAGATGAAAATAACGAAAATTTATTGGATTGTGAAAAAAATTTTAGTTGGAAGTGTCAAATTTTAATAAATTTATTTGAAACCAACTTCGATTTTTTTGGATTTTGTGGAGTATTTTTGGTGTAGGATGTATATTTGAGTAAATTTAGATGAAAATAACTTCAATTTTTTGGATTGTGAAAAAAATTTTAGTTGGAAGTGTCAAATTTTAATAAATTTATTTGAAATCAACTCCGATTTTTTTGGATTTTGTTGAGTATTTTTTTGTAGGATCTATATTTGAGTAAATTTAGATGAAAATAACTTCAATTTTTAGGATTGTGAAAAAAATTTTAGTTGGAAGTGTCAAATTGTAATAAATTTATTTGAAACCAACTTCGATTTTTTTGGATTTTGTCGAGTATTTTTGTAGGATCTATATTTGAGTAAATTTAGATGAAAATAACTTCAATTTTTAGGATTGTGAAAAAAATTTTAGTTGGAAGTGTCAAATTTTAATAAATTTAATTGAAACCAACTTCGATTTTTTTGGATTTTGTCGAGTATTATTGGTGTAGGATGTATATTTGAGTAAATTTAGATGAAAATAACTTCAATTTTTAGGATTGTGAAAAAAATTTTAGTTGGAAGTGTCAAATTTTAATAAATTTATTTGAAACCAACTTCGATATTTTTGGATTTTGATGAGTATTTTTTTGTGGGATCTATATTTGAGTAAATTTAGATGAAAATAACTTCAATTTCTAGGATTGTGAAAAAAATTTTAGTTGGAAGTGCCAAATTTTAATAAATTTATTTGAAACCAACTTCGATTTTTTTGGATTTTGTCGAGTATTTTTGGTGTAGGATGTATATTTGAGTAAAGTTAGATGAAAATAACTTCAATTTTTAGGATTGTGAAAAAAATTTTAGTTGGAAGTCTCAAATTTTAATAAATTTATTTGAAACCAACTTCGATTTTTTTCGATTTTGTAGAGCATTTTTGTTCTAGGATCTATATTGAGGAAATTTAGATGAAAATAATTTCATTTTTTTGGATTGTGAAAAAATTTTTGGTTCGAAGTGTCAAATTTTAATAAATTTATTTGAAACCTACTTCGATTTTTTTTTATTTTGTTGAGAATTTTTGTTGTAGGATCTATATTTGAGTAAATTTAGATGAAAATAACTTCAATTTTTTGGATTGAGTAAAAAATTTTAGTTGGAAGTGTCAAATTTTAATAAATTTATTATCAACTTCGATTTTTTTGGATTTTGTTGAGTATTTTTTGGTAGGATCTATATTTGAGTAAATTTAGATGAAAATAACTTCAATTTTTAGAATTGTGAAAAAAATTTTAGTTGCAAGTGTCAAATTTTAATAAATTTATTTGAAATCAACTCCGATTTTTTTCGATTTTGTAGAGTATTTTTGTTCTAGGATCTATATTGAGGAAATTTAGATGAAAATAATTTCATTTTTTTGGATTGTGAAACAATTTTTGGTTCGAAGTGTCAAATTTTAATAAATTTATATGAAACCTACTTCGATTTTTTTGGATTTTGTCGAGTATTTTTGGTGTAGGATGTATATTTGAGTAAATTAAGATGAAAATAACTTCAATTTTTAGGATTGTGAAAAAAATTTTAGTTGGAAGTGTCAAATTTTAATAAATTTATTTGAAATCAACTCCGATTTTTTTGGATTTTGTTGAGTATTTTTTTGTAGGATTTATATTTGAGTAAATTTAGATGAAAATAAATTCAATGCTAGGATTGTGAAAAAAATTTTAGTTGGAAGTGTCAAATTTTAATAAATTTATTTGAAACCAACTTCGATTTTTTTTGATTTTGTCGAGTATTTTTGTTGTAGGATGTATATTTGAGTACATTTAGATGAAAATAACGACCATTTTTTGGATTGTGAAGAAAATTTTAGTTGGAAGTGTCAAATTTTAATAAATTTATTTGAAACCAACTCCGATTTTTTTGGATTTTGTGGAGTATTTTTAGTGTAGGATGTATATTTGAGTAAATTTAGATGAAAATAACTTCAATTTTTAGGATTGTGAAAAAAATTTTAGTGGGAAGTGTCAAATTTTAATAAATTTATTTGAAACCTACTTCGATTTTTTTGGATTTTGTCGAGTATTTTTGGTGTAGGATGTATATTTGAGTAAATTTAGATGAAAATAACTTCAATTTTTAGGATTGTGAAAAAAATTTTAGTTGCAAGTGTCAAATTTTAATAAATTTATTTGAAATCAACTCCGATTTTTTTGGATTTTGTTGAGTATTTTTTGGTAGGATCTATATTTGAGTAAATTTAGATGAAAATAACTTCAATTTTTAGGATTGTGAAAAAAATTTTAGTTGCAAGTGTCAAATTTTAATAAATTTATTTGATATCAACTTCGATTTTTTTGGATTTTGTCGAGTATTTTTGAGGTAGGAATTATATTTGAGTAAATTTAGATGAAAATAACTTCAATTTTTTGGATTGAGTAAAAAATTTTAGTTGGAAGTGTCAAATTTTAATAAATTTATTTGAAATCAACTGCGATTTTTTTGGATTTTGTTGAGTATTTTTTGGTAGGATCTATATTTGAGTAAATTTAGATGAAAATAACTTCAATTTTTAGGATTGTGAAAAAAATTTTAGTTGGAAGTGTCAAATTTTAATAAATTTATTTGAAACCTACTTCGATTTTTTTGGATTTTGTCGAGTATTTTTGGTGTAGGATGTATATTTGAGTAAATTTAGATGAAAATAACTTCAATTTTTAGGATTGTGAAAAAAATTTTAGTTGCAAGTGTCAAATTTTAATAAATTTATTTGAAATCAACTCCGATTTTTTTGGATTTTGTTGAGTATTTTTTGGTAGGATCTATATTTGAGTAAATTTAGATGAAAATAACTTCAATTTTTAGGATTGTGAAAAAAATTTTAGTTGCAAGTGTCAAATTTTAATAAATTTATTTGATATCAACTTCGATTTTTTTGGATTTTGTCGAGTATTTTTGAGGTAGGAATTATATTTGAGTAAATTTAGATGAAAATAACTTCAATTTTTAGGATTGTGAAAAAAATTTTAGTTGGAAGTGTCAAATTTTAATAAATTTATTTGAAACCTACTTCGATTTTTTTGGATTTTGTCGAGTATTTTTGGTGTAGGATGTATATTTGAGTAAAGTTAGATGAAAATAACTTCAATTTTTAGGATTGTGAAAAAAATTTTAGTTGGAAGTCTCAAATTTTAATAAATTTATTTGAAACCAACTTCGATTTTTTTCGATTTTGTAGAGCATATTTGTTCTAGGATCTATATTGAGGAAATTTAGATGAAAATAATTTCATTTTTTTGGATTGTGAAAAAATTTTTGGTTCGAAGTGTCAAATTTTAATAAATTTATTTGAAACCTACTTCGATTTTTTTTTATTTTGTTGAGAATTTTTGTTGTAGGATCTATATTTGAGTAAATTTAGATGAAAATAACTTCAATTTTTTGGATTGAGTAAAAAATTTTAGTTGGAAGTGTCAAATTTTAATAAATTTATTATCAACTTCGATTTTTTTGGATTTTGTTGAGTATTTTTTGGTAGGATCTATATTTGAGTAAATTTAGATGAAAATAACTTCAATTTTTAGAATTGTGAAAAAAATTTTAGTTGGAAGTGTCAAATTTTAATAAATTTATTTGAAACCTACTTCGATTTTTTTGGATTTTGTTGAGTATTTTTTTGTAGGATCTATATTTGAGTAAATTTAGATGAAAATAACTTCAATTTTTAGGATTGTGAAAAAAATTTTAGTTGGAAGTGTCAAATTTTAATAAATTTATTTGAAACCAACTTCGATTTTTTTGGATTTTGTCGAGTATTTTTGTAGGATCTATATTTGAGTAAAGTTAGATGAAAATAACTTCAATTTTTAGGATTGTGAAAAAAATTTTAGTTGCAAGTGTCAAATTTTAATAAATTTATTTGAAATCAACTCCGATTTTTTTGGATTTTGTTGAGTATTTTTTTGTAGGATCTATATTTGAGTAAATTTAGATGAAAATAACTTCAATTTTTAGGATTGTGAAAAAATTTTTAGTTGGAAGTGTCAAATTGTAATAAATTTATTTGAAACCAACTTCGATTTTTTTGGATTTTGTCGAGTATTTTTGGTGTAGGATGTATATTTGAGTAAATTTAGATGAAAATAACTTCAATTTCTAGGATTGTGAAAAAAATTTTAGTTGGAAGTGCCAAATTTTAATAAATTTATTTGAAACCAACTTCGATTTTTTTGGATTTTGTCGAGTATATTTGGTGTAGGATGTATATTTGAGTAAAGTTAGATGAAAATAACTTCAATTTTTAGGATTGTGAAAAAAACTTTAGTTGGAAGTCTCAAATTTTAATAAATTTATTTGAAACCAACTTCGATTTTTTTCGATTTCGTAGAGCATATTTGTTCTAGGATCTATATTGAGGAAATTTAGATGAAAATAATTTCATTTTTTTGGATTGTGAAAAAATTTTTGGTTCGAAGTGTCAAATTTTAATAAATTTATTTGAAACCTACTTCGATTTTTTTTATTTTTTTGAGAATTTTTGTTGTAGGATCTATATTTGAGTAAATTAAGATGAAAATAACTTCAATTTTTAGGATTGTGAAAAAAATTTTAGTTGGAAGTGTCAAATTTTAATAAATTTATTTGAAACCAACTTCGATTTTTTGGATTTTGTCGAGTATTTTTGTTGTAGGATGTATATTTGAGTACATTTAGATGAAAATAACGACCATTTTTTGATTGTGAAAAATATTTTAGTTGGAAGTGTCAAATTTTAATAAATTTATTTGAAATCAACTTCGATTTTTTTGGATTTTGTTGAGTATTTTTGTTGTAGGATCTATATTTGAGTAAATTTAGATGAAAATAACTTCAATTTTTTGGATTGAGTAAAAAATTTTAGTTGGAAGTGTCAAATTTTAATAAATTTATTGAAATCAACTGCGATTTTTTTGGATTTTGTTGAGTATTTTTTGGTAGGATCTATATTTGAGTAAATTTAGATGAAAATAACTTCAATTTTTAGGATTGTGAAAAAAATTTTAGTTGGAAGTGTCAAATTTTAATAAATTTATTTGAAACCTACTTCGATTTTTTTGGATTTTGTCGAGTATTTTTGGTGTAGGATGTATATTTGAGTAAATTTAGATGAAAATAACTTCATTTTTAGGATTGTGAAAAAAATTTTAGTTGCAAGTGTCAAATTTTAATAAATTTATTTGAAATCAACTCCGATTTTTTTGGATTTTGTTGAGTATTTTTTGGTAGGATCTATATTTGAGTAAATTTAGATGAAAATAACTTCAATTTTTAGGATTGTGAAAAAAATTTTAGTTGCAAGTGTCAAATTTTAATAATTTATTTGATTTGATATCAACTTCGATTTTTTTGGATTTTGTCGAGTATTTTTGAGGACGGAATTATATTTGAGTAAATTTAGATGAAAATAACTTCAATTTTTAGGATTGTGAAAAAAATTTTAGTTGGAAGTGTCAAATTTTAATAAATTTATTTGAAACCTACTTCGATTTTTTTGGATTTTGTCGAGTATTTTTGGTGTAGGATGTATATTTGAGTAAAGTTAGATGAAAATAACTTCAATTTTTAGGATTGTGAAAAAAATTTTAGTTGGAAGTCTCAAATTTTAATAAATTTATTTGAAACCAACTTCGATTTTTTTCGATTTTGTAGAGCATATTTGTTCTAGGATCTATATTGAGGAAATTTAGATGAAAATAATTTCATTTTTTTGGATTGTGAAAAAATTTTTGGTTCGAAGTGTCAAATTTTAATAAATTTATTTGAAACCTACTTCGATTTTTTTTTATTTTGTTGAGAATTTTTGTTGTAGGATCTATATTTGAGTAAATTTAGATGAAAATAACTTCAATTTTTTGGATTGAGTAAAAAATTTTAGTTGGAAGTGTCAAATTTTAATAAATTTATTATCAACTTCGATTTTTTTGGATTTTGTTGAGTATTTTTTGGTAGGATCTATATTTGAGTAAATTTAGATGAAAATAACTTCAATTTTTAGAATTGTGAAAAAAATTTTAGTTGGAAGTGTCAAATTTTAATAAATTTATTTGAAACCTACTTCGATTTTTTTGGATTTTGTTGAGTATTTTTTTGTAGGATCTATATTTGAGTAAATTTAGATGAAAATAACTTCAATTTTTAGGATTGTGAAAAAAATTTTAGTTGGAAGTGTCAAATTTTAATAAATTTATTTGAAACCAACTTCGATTTTTTTGGATTTTGTCGAGTATTTTTGTAGGATCTATATTTGAGTAAAGTTAGATGAAAATAACTTCAATTTTTAGGATTGTGAAAAAAATTTTAGTTGCAAGTGTCAAATTTTAATAAATTTATTTGAAATCAACTCCGATTTTTTTGGATTTTGTTGAGTATTTTTTTGTAGGATCTATATTTGAGTAAATTTAGATGAAAATAACTTCAATTTTTAGGATTGTGAAAAAATTTTTAGTTGGAAGTGTCAAATTGTAATAAATTTATTTGAAACCAACTTCGATTTTTTTGGATTTTGTCGAGTATTTTTGGTGTAGGATGTATATTTGAGTAAATTTAGATGAAAATAACTTCAATTTCTAGGATTGTGAAAAAAATTTTAGTTGGAAGTGCCAAATTTTAATAAATTTATTTGAAACCAACTTCGATTTTTTTGGATTTTGTCGAGTATATTTGGTGTAGGATGTATATTTGAGTAAAGTTAGATGAAAATAACTTCAATTTTTAGGATTGTGAAAAAAATTTTAGTTGGAAGTCTCAAATTTTAATAAATTTATTTGAAACCAACTTCGATTTTTTTCGATTTTGTAGAGCATATTTGTTCTAGGATCTATATTGAGGAAATTTAGAGGAAAATAATTTCATTTTTTTGGATTGTGAAAAAATTTTTGGTTCGAAGTGTCAAATTTTAATAAATTCATTTGAAACCTACTTCGATTTTTTTTTATTTTTTTGAGAATTTTTGTTGTAGGATCTATATTTGAGTAAATTTAGATGAAAATAACTTCAATTTTTTGGATTGAGTAAAAAATTTTAGTTGGAAGTGTCAAATTTTAATAAATTTATTATCAACTTCGATTTTTTTGGATTTTGTTGAGTATTTTTTGGTAGGATCTATATTTGAGTAAATTTAGATGAAAATAACTTCAATTTTTAGAATTGTGAAAAAAATTTTAGTTGGAAGTGTCAAATTTTAATAAATTTTGTTGAAACTTACTTCGATTTTTTTGGATTTTGTCGAGTATTTTTGGTGTAGGATGTATATTTGAGTAAATTAAGATGAAAATAACTTCAATTTTTAGGATTGTGAAAAAAATTTTAGTTGGAAGTGTCAAATTTTAATAAATTTATTTGAAACCAACTTCGATTTTTTTGGATTTTGTCGAGTATTTTTGTTGTAGGATGTATATTTGAGTACATTTAGATGAAAATAACGACCATTTTTTGGATTGTGAAAAATATTTTAGTTGGAAGTGTCAAATTTTAATAAATTTATTTGAAATCAACTTCGATTTTTTTGGATTTTGTTGAGTATTTTTGTTGTAGGATCTATATTTGAGTAAATTTAGATGAAAATAACTTCAATTTTTTGGACTGAGTAAAAAATTTTAGTTGGAAGTGTCAAATTTTAATAAATTTATTTGAAATCAACTGCGATTTTTTTGGATTTTGTTGAGTATTTTTTGGTAGGATCTATATTTGAGTAAATTTAGATGAAAATAACTTCAATTTTTAGGATTGTGAAAAAAATTTTAGTTGGAAGTGTCAAATTTTAATAAATTTATTTGAAACCAACTTCGATTTTTTTGGATTTTGTCGAGTATTTTTGTTGTAGGATGTATATTTGAGTACATTTAGATGAAAATAACGACCATTTTTTGGATTGTGAAAAATATTTTAGTTGCAAGTGTCAAATTTTAATAAATTTATTTGAAATCAACTTCGATTTTTTTGGATTTTGTCGAGTATTTTTGGTGTAGGAATTATATTTGAGTAAATTTAGATGAAAATAACTTCAATTTTTAGGATTGTGAAAAAAATTTTAGTTGCAAGTGTCAAATTTTAATAAATTTATTTGAAATCAACTCCGATTTTTTTCGATTTTGTAGAGTATTTTTGTTCTAGGATCTATATTGAGGAAATTTAGATGAAAATAATTTCATTTTTTTGGATTGTGAAACAATTTTTGGTTCGAAGTGTCAAATTTTAATAAATTTATTTGAAACCTACTTCGATTTTTTTGGATTTTGTCGAGTATTTTTGGTGTAGGATGTATATTTGAGTAAATTTAGATGAAAATAACTTCAATTTCTAGGATTGTGAAAAAAATTTTAATTGGAAGTGTCAAATTTTAATAAATTTATTTGAAACCAACTTCGATTTTTTTGGATTTTGTGGAGTATTTTTGGTGTAGGATGTATATTTGAGTAAATTTAGATGAAAATAACTTCAATTTCTAGGATTGTGAAAAAAATTTTAGTTGCAAGTGCCAAATTTTAATAAATTTATTTGAAACCAACTTCGATTTTTTTGGATTTTGTCGAGTATTTTTGGTGTAGGATGTATATTTGAGTAAAGTTAGATGAAAATAACTTCAATTTTTAGGATTGTGAAAAAAATTTTAGTTGGAAGTGTCAAATTTTAATAAATTTATTTGAAACCAACTCCGATTTTTTTGGATTTTGTGGAGTATTTTTAGTGTAGGATGTATATTTGAGTAAATTTAGATGAAAATAACTTCAATTTCTAGGATTGTGAAAAAAATTTTAGTTGGAAGTGCCAAATTTTAATAAATTTATTTGAAACCTACTTCGATTTTTTTGGATTTTGTCGAGTATTTTTGGTGTAGGATGTATATTTGAGTAAAGTTAGATGAAAATAACTTCAATTTTTAGGATTGTGAAAAAAATTTTAGTTGGAAGTCTCAAATTTTAATAAATTTATTTGAAACCAACTCCGATTTTTTTGGATTTTGTTGAGTATTTTTTTGTAGGATCTATATTTGAGTAAATTTAGATGAAAATAACTTCAATTTTTAGGATTGTGAAAAAAATTTTAGTTGGAAGTGTCAAATTTTAATAAATTTATTTGAAACCTACTTCGATTTTTTTGGATTTTGTCGAGTATTTTTGGTGTAGGATGTATATTTGAGTAAATTTAGATGAAAATAAATTCAATGCTAGGATTGTGAAAAAAATTTTAGTTGGAAGTGTCAAATTTTAATAAATTTATTTGAAACCAACTTCGATTTTTTTTGATTTTGTCGAGTATTTTTGTTGTAGGATGTATATTTGAGTACATTTAGATGAAAATAACGACCAGTTTTTGGATTGTGAAGAAAATTTTAGTTGGAAGTGTCAAATTTTAATAAATTTATTTGAAACCAACTCCGATTTTTTTGGATTTTGTGGAGTATTTTTAGTGTAGGATGTATATTTGAGTAAATTTAGATGAAAATAACTTCAATTTCTAGGATTGTGAAAAAAATTTTAGTTGGAAGTGCCAAATTTTAATAAATTTATTTGAAACCTACTTCGATTTTTTTGGATTTTGTCGAGTATTTTTGGTGTAGGATGTATATTTGAGTAAAGTTAGATGAAAATAACTTCAACTTTTAGGATTGTGAAATAAATTTTAGTTGGAAGTCTCAAATTTTAATAAATTTATTTGAAACCAACTCCGATTTTTTTGGATTTTGTTGAGTATTTTTTTGTAGGATCTATATTTGAGTAAATTTAGATGAAAATAACTTCAATTTTTAGGATTGTGAAAAAAATTTTAGTTGGAAGTGTCAAATTTTAATAAATTTATTTGAAACCAACTTCGATTTTTTTGGATTTTGTCGAGTATTTTTGTAGGATCTATATTTGAGTAAATTTAGATGAAAATAACTTCAATTTCTAGGATTGTGAAAAAAATTTTAGTTGGAAGTGCCAAATTTTAATAAATTTATTTGAAACCTACTTCGATTTTTTTGGATTTTGTCGAGTATTTTTGGTGTAGGATGTATATTTGAGTAAATTAAGATGGAAATAACTTCAATTTTTTGGACTGAGTAAAAAATTTTAGTTGGAAGTGTCAAATTTTAATAAATTTATTTGAAATCAACTGCGATTTTTTTGGATTTTGTTGAGTATTTTTTGGTAGGATCTATATTTGAGTAAATTTAGATGAAAATAACTTCAATTTTTAGGATTGTGAAAAAAATTTTAGTTGGAAGTGTCAAATTTTAATAAATTTATTTGAAACCAACTTCGATTTTTTTGGATTTTGTCGAGTATTTTTGTTGTAGGATGTATATTTGAGTACATTTAGATGAAAATAACGACCATTTTTTGGATTGTGAAAAATATTTTAGTTGCAAGTGTCAAATTTTAATAAATTTATTTGAAATCAACTTCGATTTTTTTGGATTTTGTCGAGTATTTTTGGTGTAGGAATTATATTTGAGTAAATTTAGATGAAAATAACTTCAATTTTTAGGATTGTGAAAAAAATTTTAGTTGCAACTGTCAAATTTTAATAAATTTATTTGAAATCAACTCCGATTTTTTTCGATTTTGTAGAGTATTTTTGTTCTAGGATCTATATTGAGGAAATTTAGATGAAAATAATTTCATTTTTTTGGATTGTGAAACAATTTTTGGTTCGAAGTGTCAAATTTTAATAAATTTATTTGAAACCTACTTCGATTTTTTTGGATTTTGTCGAGTATTTTTGGTGTAGGATGTATATTTGAGTAAATTTAGATGAAAATAACTTCAATTTCTAGGATTGTGAAAAAAATTTTAGTTGGAAGTGTCAAATTTTAATAAATTTATTTGAAACCTACTTCGATTTTTTTGGATTTTGTCGAGTATTTTTGGTGTAGGATGTATATTTGAGTAAATTAAGATGAAAATAACTTCAATTTTTAGGATTGTGAAAAAAATTTTAGTTGGAAGTGTCAAATTTTAATAAATTTATTTGAAACCAACTTCGATTTTTTTGGATTTTGTCGAGTATTTTTGGTGTAGGATGTATATTTGAGTAAATTAAGATGAAAATAACTTCAATTTTTAGGATTGTGAAAAAAATTTTAGTTGGAAGTGTCAAATTTTAATAAATTTATTTGAAATCAACTCCGATTTTTTTGGATTTTGTTGAGTATTTTTTTGTAGGATTTATATTTGAGTAAATTTAGATGAAAATAAATTCAATGCTAGGATTGTGAAAAAAATTTTAGTTGGAAGTGTCAAATTTTAATAAATTTATTTGAAACCAACTTCGATTTTTTTTGATTTTGTCGAGTATTTTTGTTGTAGGATGTATATTTGAGTACATTTAGATGAAAATAACGACCAGTTTTTGGATTGTGAAGAAAATTTTAGTTGGAAGTGTCAAATTTTAATAAATTTATTTGAAACCAACTCCGATTTTTTTGGATTTTGTGGAGTATTTTTAGTGTAGGATGTATATTTGAGTAAATTTAGATGAAAATAACTTCAATTTCTAGGATTGTGAAAAAAATTTTAGTTGGAAGTGCCAAATTTTAATAAATTTATTTGAAACCTACTTCGATTTTTTTGGATTTTGTCGAGTATTTTTGGTGTAGGATGTATATTTGAGTAAAGTTAGATGAAAATAACTTCAATTTTTAGGATTGTGAAAAAAATTTTAGTTGGAAGTCTCAAATTTTAATAAATTTATTTGAAACCAACTCCGATTTTTTTGGATTTTGTTGAGTATTTTTTGTAGGATCTATATTTGAGTAAATTTAGATGAAAATAACTTCAATTTTTAGGATTGTGAAAAAAATTTTAGTTGGAAGTGTCAAATTTTAATAAATTTATTTGAAACCAACTTCGATTTTTTTGGATTTTGTCGAGTATTTTTGTAGGATCTATATTTGAGTAAATTTAGATGAAAATAACTTCAATTTCTAGGATTGTGAAAAAAATTTTAGTTGGAAGTGCCAAATTTTAATAAATTTATTTGAAACCTACTTCGATTTTTTTGGATTTTGTCGAGTATTTTTGGTGTAGGATGTATATTTGAGTAAATTAAGATGAAAATAACTTCAATTTTTAGGATTGTGAAAAAAATTTTAGTTGGAAGTGTCAAATTTTAATAAATTTATTTGAAACCAACTTCGATTTTTTTGGATTTTGTCGAGTATTTTTGTTGTAGGATGTATATTTGAGTACATTTAGATGAAAATAACGACCATTTTTTGGATTGTGAAAAATATTTTAGTTGGAAGTGTCAAATTTTAATAAATTTATTTGAAATCAACTTCGATTTTTTTGGATTTTGTTGAGTATTTTTGTTGTAGGATCTATATTTGAGTAAATTTAGATGAAAATAACTTCAATTTTTTGGATTGAGTAAAAAATTTTAGTTGGAAGTGTCAAATTTTAATAAATTTATTTGAAATCAACTGCGATTTTTTTGGATTTTGTTGAGTATTTTTTGGTAGGATCTATATTTGAGTAAATTTAGATGAAAATAACTTCAATTTTTAGGATTGTGAAAAAAATTTTAGTTGGAAGTGTCAAATTTTAATAAATTTATTTGAAACCTACTTCGATTTTTTTGGATTTTGTCGAGTATTTTTGGTGTAGGATGTATATTTGAGTAAATTTAGATGAAAATAACTTCAATTTTTAGGATTGTGAAAAAAATTTTAGTTGCAAGTGTCAAATTTTAATAAATTTATTTGAAATCAACTCCGATTTTTTTGGATTTTGTTGAGTATTTTTTGGTAGGATCTATATTTGAGTAAATTTAGATGAAAATAACTTCAATTTTTAGGATTGTGAAAAAAATTTTAGTTGCAAGTGTCAAATTTTAATAAATTTATTTGATATCAACTTCGATTTTTTTGGATTTTGTCGAGTATTTTTGAGGTAGGAATTATATTTGAGTAAATTTAGATGAAAATAACTTCAATTTTTAGGATTGTGAAAAAAATTTTAGTTGGAAGTGTCAAATTTTAATAAATTTATTTGAAACCTACTTCGATTTTTTTGGATTTTGTCGAGTATTTTTGGTGTAGGATGTATATTTGAGTAAAGTTAGATGAAAATAACTTCAATTTTTAGGATTGTGAAAAAAATTTTAGTTGGAAGTCTCAAATTTTAATAAATTTATTTGAAACCAACTTCGATTTTTTTCGATTTTGTAGAGCATATTTGTTCTAGGATCTATATTGAGGAAATTTAGATGAAAATAATTTCATTTTTTTGGATTGTGAAAAAATTTTTGGTTCGAAGTGTCAAATTTTAATAAATTTATTTGAAACCTACTTCGATTTTTTTTTATTTTGTTGAGAATTTTTGTTGTAGGATCTATATTTGAGTAAATTTAGATGAAAATAACTTCAATTTTTTGGATTGAGTAAAAAATTTTAGTTGGAAGTGTCAAATTTTAATAAATTTATTATCAACTTCGATTTTTTTGGATTTTGTTGAGTATTTTTTGGTAGGATCTATATTTGAGTAAATTTAGATGAAAATAACTTCAATTTTTAGAATTGTGAAAAAAATTTTATTTGGAAGTGTCAAATTTTAATAAATTTATTTGAAATCAACTCCGATTTTTTTGGATTTTGTTGAGTATTTTTTGGTAGGATCTATATTTGAGTAAATTTAGATGAAAATAACTTCAATTTTTAGGATTGTGAAAAAAATTTTAGTTGCAAGTGTCAAATTTTAATAAATTTATTTGATATCAACTTCGATTTTTTTGGATTTTGTCGAGTATTTTTGAGGTAGGAATTATATTTGAGTAAATTTAGATGAAAATAACTTCAATTTTTAGGATTGTGAAAAAAATTTTAGTTGCAAGTGTCAAATTTTAATAAATTTATTTGAAATCAACTTCGATTTTTTTGGATTTTGTCGAGTATTTTTGGTGTAGGAATTATATTTGAGTAAATTTAGATGAAAATAACTTCAATTTTTAGGATTGTGAAAAAAATTTTAGTTGCAAGTGTCAAATTTTAATAAATTTATTTGAAATCAACTCCGATTTTTTTCGATTTTGTAGAGTATTTTTGTTCTAGGATCTATATTGAGGAAATTTAGATGAAAATAATTTCATTTTTTTGGATTGTGAAACAATTTTTGGTTCGAAGTGTCAAATTTTAATAAATTTATTTGAAACCTACTTCGATTTTTTTGGATTTTGTCGAGTATTTTTGGTGTAGGATGTATATTTGAGTAAATTTAGATGAAAATAACTTCAATTTCTAGGATTGTGAAAAAAATTTTAGTTGGAAGTGTCAAATTTTAATAAATTTATTTGAAACCAACTTCGATTTTTTTGGATTTTGTGGAGTATTTTTGGTGTAGGATGTATATTTGAGTAAATTTAGATGAAAATAACTTCAATTTTTAGGATTGTGAAAAAAATTCTAGTTGGAAGTGTCAAATTATAATAAATTTATTTGAAACCAACTTCGATTTTTTTGGATTTTGTCGAGTATTTTTGGTGTAGGATGTATATTTGAGTAAATTTAGATGAAAATAACTTCAATTTTTAGGATTGTGAAAAAAATTTTAGTTGGAAGTGTCAAATTGGAATAAATTTATTTGAAACCAACTTCGATTTTTTTGGATTTTGTCGAGTATTTTTGGTGTAGGATGTATATTTGAGTAAATTTAGATGAAAATAACTTCAATTTCTAGGATTGTGAAAAAAATTTTAGTTGCAAGTGCCAAATTTTAATAAATTTATTTGAAACCAACTTCGATTTTTTTGGATTTTGTCGAGTATTTTTGGTGTAGGATGTATATTTGAGTAAAGTTAGATGAAAATAACTTCAATTTTTAGGATTGTGAAAAAAATTTTAGTTGGAAGTCTCAAATTTTAATAAATTTATTTGAAACCAACTTCGATTTTTTTCGAATTTGTAGAGCATATTTGTTCTAGGATCTATATTGAGGAAATTTAGATGAAAATAATTTCATTTTTTTGGATTGTGAAAAAATTTTTGGTTCGAAGTGTCAAATTTTAATAAATTTATTTGAAACCTACTTCGATTTTTTTTTATTTTGTTGAGAATTTTTGTTGTAGGATCTATATTTGAGTAAATTTAGATGAAAATAACTTCAATTTTTTGGATTGAGTAAAAAATTTTAGTTGGAAGTGTCAAATTTTAATAAATTTATTATCAACTTCGATTTTTTTGGATTTTGTTGAGTATTTTTTGGTAGGATCTATATTTGAGTAAATTTAGATGAAAATAACTTCAATTTTTAGAATTGTGAAAAAAATTTTAGTTGGAAGTGTCAAATTTTAATAAATTTATTTGAAACCTACTTCGATTTTTTTGGATTTTGTCGAGTATTTTTGGTGTAGGATGTATATTTGAGTAAATTAAGATGAAAATAACTTCAATTTTTAGGATTGTGAAAAAAATTTTAGTTGGAAGTGTCAAATTTTAATAAATTTATTTGAAACCAACTTCGATTTTTTTGGATTTTGTCGAGTATTTTTGTTGTAGGATGTATATTTGAGTACATTTAGATGAAAATAACGACCATTTTTTGGATTGTGAAAAATATTTTAGTTGGAAGTGTCAAATTTTAATAAATTTATTTGAAATCAACTTCGATTTTTTTGGATTTTGTTGAGTATTTTTGTTGTAGGATCTATATTTGAGTAAATTTAGATGAAAATAACTTCAATTTTTTGGATTGAGTAAAAAATTTTAGTTGGAAGTGTCAAATTTTAATAAATTTATTTGAAATCAACTGCGATTTTTTTGGATTTTGTTGAGTATTTTTTGGTAGGATCTATATTTGAGTAAATTTAGATGAAAATAACTTCAATTTTTAGGATTGTGAAAAAAATTTTAGTTGGAAGTGTCAAATTTTAATAAATTTATTTGAAACCTACTTCGATTTTTTTGGATTTTGTCGAGTATTTTTGGTGTAGGATGTATATTTGAGTAAATTTAGATGAAAATAACTTCAATTTTTAGGATTGTGAAAAAAATTTTAGTTGCAAGTGTCAAATTTTAATAAATTTATTTGAAATCAACTCCGATTTTTTTGGATTTTGTTGAGTATTTTTTGGTAGGATCTATATTTGAGTAAATTTAGATGAAAATAACTTCAATTTTTAGGATTGTGAAAAAAATTTTAGTTGCAAGTGTCAAATTTTAATAAATTTATTTGATATCAACTTCGATTTTTTTGGATTTTGTCGAGTATTTTTGGTGTAGGAATTATATTTGAGTAAATTTAGATGAAAATAACTTCAATTTTTAGGATTGTGAAAAAAATTTTAGTTGCAAGTGTCAAATTTTAATAAATTTATTTGAAATCAACTCCGATTTTTTTCGATTTTGTAGAGTATTTTTGTTCTAGGATCTATATTGAGGAAATTTAGATGAAAATAACTTCAATTTTTTGGATTGAGTAAAAAATTTTAGTTGGAAGTGTCAAATTTTAATAAATTTATTTGAAATCAACTGCGATTTTTTTGGATTTTGTTGAGTATTTTTTGGTAGGATCTATATTTGAGTAAATTTAGATGAAAATAACTTCAATTTTTAGGATTGTGAAAAAAATTTTAGTTGGAAGTGTCAAATTTTAATAAATTTATTTGAAACCTACTTCGATTTTTTTGGATTTTGTCGAGTATTTTTGGTGTAGGATGTATATTTGAGTAAATTTAGATGAAAATAACTTCAATTTTTAGGATTGTGAAAAAAATTTTAGTTGCAAGTGTCAAATTTTAATAAATTTATTTGAAATCAACTCCGATTTTTTTGGATTTTGTTGAGTATTTTTTGGTAGGATCTATATTTGAGTAAATTTAGATGAAAATAACTTCAATTTTTAGGATTGTGAAAAAAATTTTAGTTGCAAGTGTCAAATTTTAATAAATTTATTTGATATCAACTTCGATTTTTTTGGATTTTGTCGAGTATTTTTGGTGTAGGAATTATATTTGAGTAAATTTAGATGAAAATAACTTCAATTTTTAGGATTGTGAAAAAAATTTTAGTTGCAAGTGTCAAATTTTAATAAATTTATTTGAAATCAACTCCGATTTTTTTCGATTTTGTAGAGTATTTTTGTTCTAGGATCTATATTGAGGAAATTTAGATGAAAATAATTTCATTTTTTTGGATTGTGAAACAATTTTTGGTTCGAAGTGTCAAATTTTAATAAATTTATTTGAAACCTACTTCGATTTTTTTGGATTTTGTCGAGTATTTTTGGTGTAGGATGTATATTTGAGTAAATTTAGATGAAAATAACTTCAATTTCTAGGATTGTGAAAAAAATTTTAGATGGAAGTGTCAAATTTTAATAAATTTATTTGAAACCAACTTCGATTTTTTTGGATTTTGTGGAGTATTTTTGGTGTAGGATGTATATTTGAGTAAATTTAGATGAAAATAACTACAATTTTTAGGATTGTGAAAAAAATTTTAGTTGGAAGTGTCAAATTATAATAAATTTATTTGAAACCAACTTCGATTTTTTTTGATTTTGTCGAGTATTTTTGGTGTAGGATGTATATTTGAGTAAAGTTAGATGAAAATAACTTCAATTTTTAGGATTGTGAAAAAAATTTTAGTTGCAAGTGTCAAATTTTAATAAATTTATTTGAAATCAACTCCGATTTTTTTGGATTTTGTTGAGTATTTTTTTGTAGGATCTATATTTGAGTAAATTTAGATGAAAATAACTTCAATTTTTAGGATTGTGAAAAAATTTTTAGTTGGAAGTGTCAAATTGTAATAAATTTATTTGAAACCAACTTCGATTTTTTTGGATTTTGTCGAGTATTTTTGGTGTAGGATGTATATTTGAGTAAATTTAGATGAAAATAACTTCAATTTCTAGGATTGTGAAAAAAATTTTAGTTGGAAGTGCCAAATTTTAATAAATTTATTTGAAACCAACTTCGATTTTTTTGGATTTTGTCGAGTATATTTGGTGTAGGATGTATATTTGAGTAAAGTTAGATGAAAATAACTTCAATTTTTAGGATTGTGAAAAAAATTTTAGTTGGAAGTCTCAAATTTTAATAAATTTATTTGAAACCAACTTCGATTTTTTTCGATTTTGTAGAGCATATTTGTTCTAGGATCTATATTGAGGAAATTTAGATGAAAATAATTTCATTTTTTTGGATTGTGAAAAAATTTTTGGTTCGAAGTGTCAAATTTTAATAAATTTATTTGAAACCTACTTCGATTTTTTTTTATTTTGTTGAGAATTTTTGTTGTAGGATCTATATTTGAGTAAATTTAGATGAAAATAACTTCAATTTTTTGGATTGAGTAAAAAATTTTAGTTGGAAGTGTCAAATTTTAATAAATTTATTATCAACTTCGATTTTTTTGGATTTTGTTGAGTATTTTTTGGTAGGATCTATATTTGAGTAAATTTAGATGAAAATAACTTCAATTTTTAGAATTGTGAAAAAAATTTTAGTTGGAAGTGTCAAATTTTAATAAATTTTTTTGAAACCTACTTCGATTTTTTTGGATTTTGTCGAGTATTTTTGGTGTAGGATGTATATTTGAGTAAATTAAGATGAAAATAACTTCAATTTTTAGGATTGTGAAAAAAATTTTAGTTGGAAGTGTCAAATTTTAATAAATTTATTTGAAACCAACTTCGATTTTTTTGGATTTTGTCGAGTATTTTTGGTGTAGGATGTATATTTGAGTAAATTAAGATGAAAATAACTTCAATTTTTAGGATTGTGAGAAAAATTTTAGTTGGAAGTGTCAAATTTTAATAAATTTATTTGAAATCAACTCCGATTTTTTTGGATTTTGTTGAGTATTTTTTTGTAGGATTTATATTTGAGTAAATTTAGATGAAAATAAATTCAATGCTAGGATTGTGAAAAAAATTTTAGTTGGAAGTGTCAAATTTTAATAAATTTATTTGAAACCAACTTCGATTTTTTTTGATTTTGTCGAGTATTTTTGTTGTAGGATGTATATTTGAGTACATTTAGATGAAAATAACGACCATTTTTTGGATTGTGAAGAAAATTTTAGTTGGAAGTGTCAAATTTTAATAAATTTATTTGAAACCAACTCCGATTTTTTTGGATTTTGTGGAGTATTTTTAGTGTAGGATGTATATTTGAGTAAATTTAGATGAAAATAACTTCAATTTCTAGGATTGTGAAAAAAATTTTAGTTGGAAGTGCCAAATTTTAATAAATTTATTTGAAACCTACTTCGATTTTTTTGGATTTTGTCGAGTATTTTTGGTGTAGGATGTATATTTGAGTAAAGTTAGATGAAAATAACTTCAATTTTTAGGATTGTGAAAAAAATTTTAGTTGGAAGTCTCAAATTTTAATAAATTTATTTGAAACCAACTCCGATTTTTTTGGATTTTGTTGAGTATTTTTTTGTAGGATCTATATTTGAGTAAATTTAGATGAAAATAACTTCAATTTTTAGGATTGTGAAAAAAATTTTAGTTGGAAGTGTCAAATTTTAATAAATTTATTTGAAACCAACTTCGATTTTTTTGGATTTTGTCGAGTATTTTTGTAGGATCTATATTTGAGTAAATTTAGATGAAAATAACTTCAATTTCTAGGATTGTGAAAAAAATTTTAGTTGGAAGTGTCAAATTTTAATAAATTTATTTGAAACCAACTTCGATTTTTTTGGATTTTGTGGAGTATTTTTGGTGTAGGATGTATATTTGAGTAAATTTAGATGAAAATAACTTCAATTTTTAGGATTGTGAAAAAAATTTTAGTTGGAAGTGTCAAATTATAATAAATTTATTTGAAACCAACTTCGATTTTTTTGGATTTTGTCGAGTATTTTTGGTGTAGGATGTATATTTGAGTAAAGTTAGATGAAAATAACTTCAATTTTTAGGATTGTGAAAAAAATTTTAGTTGCAAGTGTCAAATTTTAATAAATTTATTTGAAATCAACTCCGATTTTTTTGGATTTTGTTGAGTATTTTTTTGTAGGATCTATATTTGAGTAAATTTAGATGAAAATAACTTCAATTTTTAGGATTGTGAAAAAAATTTTAGTTGGAAGTGTCAAATTGGAATAAATTTATTTGAAACCAACTTCGATTTTTTTGGATTTTGTCGAGTATTTTTGGTGTAGGATGTATATTTGAGTAAATTTAGATGAAAATAACTTCAATTTCTAGGATTGTGAAAAAAATTTTAGTTGCAAGTGCCAAATTTTAATAAATTTATTTGAAACCAACTTCGATTTTTTTGGATTTTGTCGAGTATTTTTGGTGTAGGATGTATATTTGAGTAAAGTTAGATGAAAATAACTTCAATTTTTAGGATTGTGAAAAAAATTTTAGTTGGAAGTCTCAAATTTTAATAAATTAATTTGAAACCAACTTCGATTTTTTTCGATTTTGTAGAGCATATTTGTTCTAGGATCTATATTGAGGAAATTTAGATGAAAATAATTTCATTTTTTTGGATTGTGAAAAAATTTTTGGTTCGAAGTGTCAAATTTTAATAAATTTATTTGAAACCTACTTCGATTTTTTTTTATTTTGTTGAGAATTTTTGTTGTAGGATCTATATTTGAGTAAATTTAGATGAAAATAACTTCAATTTTTTGGATTGAGTAAAAAATTTTAGTTGGAAGTGTCAAATTTTAATAAATTTATTATCAACTTCGATTTTTTTGGATTTTGTTGAGTATTTTTTGGTAGGATCTATATTTGAGTAAATTTAGATGAAAATAACTTCAATTTTTAGAATTGTGAAAAAAATTTTAGTTGGAAGTGTCAAATTTTAATAAATTTATTTGAAACCTACTTCGATTTTTTTGGATTTTGTCGAGTATTTTTGGTGTAGGATGTATATTTGAGTAAATTAAGATGAAAATAACTTCAATTTTTAGGATTGTGAAAAAAATTTTAGTTGGAAGTGTCAAATTTTAATAAATTTATTTGAAATCAACTCCGATTTTTTTGGATTTTGTTGAGTATTTTTTTGTAGGATTTATATTTGAGTAAATTTAGATGAAAATAAATTCAATGCTAGGATTGTGAAAAAAATTTTAGTTGGAAGTGTCAAATTTTAATAAATTTATTTGAAACCAACTTCGATTTTTTTTGATTTTGTCGAGTATTTTTGTTGTAGGATGTATATTTGAGTACATTTAGATGAAAATAACGACCAGTTTTTGGATTGTGAAGAAAATTTTAGTTGGAAGTGTCAAATTTTAATAAATTTATTTGAAACCAACTCCGATTTTTTTGGATTTTGTGGAGTATTTTTAGTGTAGGATGTATATTTGAGTAAATTTAGATGAAAATAACTTCAATTTCTAGGATTGTGAAAAAAATTTTAGTTGGAAGTGCCAAATTTTAATAAATTTATTTGAAACCTACTTCGATTTTTTTGGATTTTGTCGAGTATTTTTGGTGTAGGATGTATATTTGAGTAAAGTTAGATGAAAATAACTTCAATTTTTAGGATTGTGAAAAAAATTTTAGTTGGAAGTCTCAAATTTTAATAAATTTATTTGAAACCAACTCCGATTTTTTTGGATTTTGTTGAGTATTTTTTTGTAGGATCTATATTTGAGTAAATTTAGATGAAAATAACTTCAATTTTTAGGATTGTGAAAAAAATTTTAGTTGCAAGTGTCAAATTTTAATAAATTTATTTGAAATCAACTTCGATTTTTTTGGATTTTGTCGAGTATTTTTGGTGTAGGAATTATATTTGAGTAAATTTAGATGAAAATAACTTCAATTTTTAGGATTGTGAAAAAAATTTTAGTTGCAAGTGTCAAATTTTAATAAATTTATTTGAAATCAACTCCGATTTTTTTGGATTTTGTTGAGTATTTTTTTGTAGGATCTATATTTGAGTAAATTTAGATGAAAATAACTTCAATTTTTAGGATTGTGAAAAAAATTTTAGTTGGAAGTGTCAAATTGGAATAAATTTATTTGAAACCAACTTCGATTTTTTTGGATTTTGTCGAGTATTTTTGGTGTAGGATGTATATTTGAGTAAATTTAGATGAAAATAACTTCAATTTCTAGGATTGTGAAAAAAATTTTAGTTGCAAGTGCCAAATTTTAATAAATTTATTTGAAACCAACTTCGATTTTTTTTATTTTTTCGTCGAGTATTTTTGGTGTAGGATGTATATTTGAGTAAAGGTAGATGAAAATAACTTCAATTTTTAGGATTGTGAAAAAAATTTTAGTTGGAAGTCTCAAATTTTAATAAATTTATTTGAAACCAACTTCGATTTTTTTCGAATTTGTAGAGCATTTTTGTTCTAGGATCTATATTGAGGAAATTTAGATGAAAATAATTTCATTTTTTTGGATTGAGTAAAAAATTTTAGTTGGAAGTGTCAAATTTTAATAAATTTATTATCAACTTCGATTTTTTTGGATTTTGTTGAGTATTTTTTGGTAGGATCTATATTTGAGTAAATTTAGATGAAAATAACTTCAATTTTTAGGATTCTGAAAAAAATTTTAGTTGGAAGTGTCAAATTTTAATAAATTTATTTGAAACCTACTTCGATTTTTTTGGATTTTGTCGAGTATTTTTGGTGTAGGATGTATATTTGAGTAAATTTAGATGAAAATAACTTCAATTTTTAGGATTGTGAAAAAAATTTTAGTTGCAAGTGTCAAATTTTAATAAATTTATTTGAAACCAACTTCGATTTTTTTGGATTTTGTCGAGTATTTTTGGTGTAGGATGTATATTTGAGTAAAGTTAGATGAAAATAACTTCAATTTTTAGGATTGTGAAAAAAATTTTAGTTGCAAGTGTCAAATTTTAATAAATTTATTTGAAATCAACTCCGATTTTTTTGGATTTTGTTGAGTATTTTTTTGTAGGATCTATATTTGAGTAAATTTAGATGAAAATAACTTCAATTTTTAGGATTGTGAAAAAAATTTTAGTTGGAAGTGTCAAATTGTAATAAATTTATTTGAAACCAACTTCGATTTTTTTGGATTTTGTCGAGTATTTTTGGTGTAGGATGTATATTTGAGTAAATTTAGATGAAAATAACTTCAATTTCTAGGATTGTGAAAAAAAATTTAGTTGGAAGTGCCAAATTTTAATAAATTTATTTGAAACCAACTTCGATTTTTTTGGATTTTGTCGAGTATTTTTGGTGTAGGATGTATATTTGAGTAAAGTTAGATGAAAATAACTTCAATTTTTAGGATTGTGAAAAAAATTTTAGTTGGAAGTCTCAAATTTTAATAAATTTATTTGAAACCAACTTCGATTTTTTTCGATTTTGTAGAGCATTTTTGTTCTAGGATCTATATTGAGGAAATTTAGATGAAAATAATTTCATTTTTTTGGATTGTGAAAAAATTTTTGGTTCGAAGTGTCAAATTTTAATAAATTTATTTGAAACCTACTTCGATTTTTTTTTATTTTGTTGAGAATTTTTGTTGTAGGATCTATATTTGAGTAAATTTAGATGAAAATAACTTCAATTTTTAGGATTGTGAAAAAAATTTTAGTTGGAAGTGTCAAATTATAATAAATTTATTTGAAACCAACTTCGATTTTTTTGGATTTTGTCGAGTATTTTTGGTGTAGGATGTATATTTGAGTAAAGTTAGATGAAAATAACTTCAATTTTTAGGATTGTGAAAAAAATTTTAGTTGCAAGTGTCAAATTTTAATAAATTTATTTGAAACCAACTTCGATTTTTTTGGATTTTGTCGAGTATTTTTGTTGTAGGATGTATATTTGAGTACATTTAGATGAAAATAACGACCATTTTTTGGATTGTGAAAAATATTTTAGTTGGAAGTGTCAAATTTTAATAAATTTATTTGAAATCAACTTCGATTTTTTTGGATTTTGTTGAGTATTTTTGTTGTAGGATCTATATTTGAGTAAATTTAGATGAAAATAACTTCAATTTTTTGGATTGAGTAAAAAATTTTAGTTGGAAGTGTCAAATTTTAATAAATTTATTTGAAATCAACTGCGATTTTTTTGGATTTTGTTGAGTATTTTTTGGTAGGATCTATATTTGAGTAAATTTAGATGAAAATAACTTCAATTTTTAGGATTGTGAAAAAAATTTTAGTTGGAAGTGTCAAATTTTAATAAATTTATTTGAAACCTACTTCGATTTTTTTGGATTTTGTCGAGTATTTTTGGTGTAGGATGTATATTTGAGTAAATTTAGATGAAAATAACTTCAATTTTTAGGATTGTGAAAAAAATTTTAGTTGCAAGTGTCAAATTTTAATAAATTTATTTGAAATCAACTCCGATTTTTTTGGATTTTGTTGAGTATTTTTTGGTAGGATCTATATTTGAGTAAATTTAGATGAAAATAACTTCAATTTTTAGGATTGTGAAAAAAATTTTAGTTGCAAGTGTCAAATTTTAATAAATTTATTTGATATCAACTTCGATTTTTTTGGATTTTGTCGAGTATTTTTGAGGTAGGAATTATATTTGAGTAAATTTAGATGAAAATAACTTCAATTTTTAGGATTGTGAAAAAAATTTTAGTTGCAAGTGTCAAATTTTAATAAATTTATTTGAAATCAACTTCGATTTTTTTGGATTTTGTCGAGTATTTTTGGTGTAGGAATTATATTTGAGTAAATTTAGATGAAAATAACTTCAATTTTTAGGATTGTGAAAAAAATTTTAGTTGCAAGTGTCAAATTTTAATAAATTTATTTGAAATCAACTCCGATTTTTTTCGATTTTGTAGAGTATTTTTGTTCTAGGATCTATATTGAGGAAATTTAGATGAAAATAATTTCATTTTTTTGGATTGTGAAACAATTTTTGGTTCGAAGTGTCAAATTTTAATAAATTTATTTGAAACCTACTTCGATTTTTTTGGATTTTGTCGAGTATTTTTGGTGTAGGATGTATATTTGAGTAAATTTAGATGAAAATAACTTCAATTTCTAGGATTGTGAAAAAAATTTTAGTTGGAAGTGTCAAATTTTAATAAATTTATTTGAAACCAACTTCGATTTTTTTGGATTTTGTGGAGTATTTTTGGTGTAGGATGTATATTTGAGTAAATTTAGATGAAAATAACTTCAATTTTTAGGATTGTGAAAAAAATTTTAGTGGGAAGTGTCAAATTTTAATAAATTTATTTGAAACCTACTTCGATTTTTTTGGATTTTGTCGAGTATTTTTGGTGTAGGATGTATATTTGAGTAAATTTAGATGAAAATAACTTCAATTTTTAGGATTGTGAAAAAAATTTTAGTTGCAAGTGTCAAATTTTAATAAATTTATTTGAA
Organism: Andrena praecox; assembly: GCA_963932275.1. NCBI lineage: Eukaryota > Metazoa > Arthropoda > Insecta > Hymenoptera > Andrenidae > Andrena > Andrena praecox. Next base: position 23,838,709 of record OZ010730.1, read on the forward strand.
ATCAACTCCGATTTTTTTGGATTTTGTTGAGTATTTTTTGGTAGGATCTATATTTGAGTAAATTTAGATGAAAATAACTTCAATTTTTAGGATTGTGAAAAAAATTTTAGTTGCAAGTGTCAAATTTTAATAAATTTATTTGATATCAACTTCGATTTTTTTGGATTTTGTCGAGTATTTTTGAGGTAGGAATTATATTTGAGTAAATTTAGATGAAAATAACTTCAATTTTTTGGATTGAGTAAAAAATTTTAGTTGGAAGTGTCAAATTTTAATAAATTTATTTGAAATCAACTGCGATTTTTTTGGATTTTGTTGAGTATTTTTTGGTAGGATCTATATTTGAGTAAATTTAGATGAAAATAACTTCAATTTTTAGGATTGTGAAAAAAATTTTAGTTGGAAGTGTCAAATTTTAATAAATTTATTTGAAACCTACTTCGATTTTTTTGGATTTTGTCGAGTATTTTTGGTGTAGGATGTATATTTGAGTAAATTTAGATGAAAATAACTTCAATTTTTAGGATTGTGAAAAAAATTTTAGTTGCAAGTGTCAAATTTTAATAAATTTATTTGAAATCAACTCCGATTTTTTTGGATTTTGTTGAGTATTTTTTGGTAGGATCTATATTTGAGTAAATTTAGATGAAAATAACTTCAATTTTTAGGATTGTGAAAAAAATTTTAGTTGCAAGTGTCAAATTTTAATAAATTTATTTGATATCAACTTCGATTTTTTTGGATTTTGTCGAGTATTTTTGAGGTAGGAATTATATTTGAGTAAATTTAGATGAAAATAACTTCAATTTTTAGGATTGTGAAAAAAATTTTAGTTGCAAGTGTCAAATTTTAATAAATTTATTTGAAATCAACTTCGATTTTTTTGGATTTTGTCGAGTATTTTTGGTGTAGGAATTATATTTGAGTAAATTTAGATGAAAATAACTTCAATTTTTAGGATTGTGAAAAAAATTTTAGTTGCAAGTGTCAAATTTTAATAAATTTATTTGAAATCAACTCCGATTTTTTTCGATTTTGTAGAGTATTTTTGTTCTAGGATCTATATTGAGGAAATTTAGATGAAAATAATTTCATTTTTTTGGATTGTGAAACAATTTTTGGTTCGAAGTGTCAAATTTTAATAAATTTATTTGAAACCTACTTCGATTTTTTTGGATTTTGTCGAGTATTTTTGGTGTAGGATGTATATTTGAGTAAATTTAGATGAAAATAACTTCAATTTCTAGGATTGTGAAAAAAATTTTAGTTGGAAGTGTCAAATTTTAATAAATTTATTTGAAACCAACTTCGATTTTTTTGGATTTTGTGGAGTATTTTTGGTGTAGGATGTATATTTGAGTAAATTTAGATGAAAATAACTTCAATTTTTAGGATTGTGAAAAAAATTTTAGTGGGAAGTGTCAAATTTTAATAAATTTATTTGAAACCTACTTCGATTTTTTTGGATTTTGTCGAGTATTTTTGGTGTAGGATGTATATTTGAGTAAATTTAGATGAAAATAACTTCAATTTTTAGGATTGTGAAAAAAATTTTAGTTGCAAGTGTCAAATTTTAATAAATTTATTTGAAATCAACTCCGATTTTTTTGGATTTTGTTGAGTATTTTTTGGTAGGATCTATATTTGAGTAAATTTAGATGAAAATAACTTCAATTTTTAGGATTGTGAAAAAAATTTTAGTTGCAAGTGTCAAATTTTAATAAATTTATTTGATATCAACTTCGATTTTTTTGGATTTTGTCGAGTATTTTTGAGGTAGGAATTATATTTGAGTAAATTTAGATGAAAATAACTTCAATTTTTAGGATTGTGAAAAAAATTTTAGTTGCAAGTGTCAAATTTTAATAAATTTATTTGAAATCAACTTCGATTTTTTTGGATTTTGTCGAGTATTTTTGGTGTAGGAATTATATTTGAGTAAATTTAGATGAAAATAACTTCAATTTTTAGGATTGTGAAAAAAATTTTAGTTGCAAGTGTCAAATTTTAATAAATTTATTTGAAATCAACTCCGATTTTTTTCGATTTTGTAGAGTATTTTTGTTCTAGGATCTATATTGAGGAAATTTAGATGAAAATAATTTCATTTTTTTGGATTGTGAAACAATTTTTGGTTCGAAGTGTCAAATTTTAATAAATTTATTTGAAACCTACTTCGATTTTTTTGGATTTTGTCGAGTATTTTTGGTGTAGGATGTATATTTGAGTAAATTTAGATGAAAATAACTTCAATTTCTAGGATTGTGAAAAAAATTTTAGTTGGAAGTGTCAAATTTTAATAAATTTATTTGAAACCAACTTCGATTTTTTTGGATTTTGTGGAGTATTTTTGGTGTAGGATGTATATTTGAGTAAATTTAGATGAAAATAACTTCAATTTTTAGGATTGTGAAAAAAATTTTAGTTGGAAGTGTCAAATTATAATAAATTTATTTGAAACCAACTTCGATTTTTTTGGATTTTGTCGAGTATTTTTGGTGTAGGATGTATATTTGAGTAAAGTTAGATGAAAATAACTTCAATTTTTAGGATTGTGAAAAAAATTTTAGTTGCAAGTGTCAAATTTTAATAAATTTATTTGAAATCAACTCCGATTTTTTTGGATTTTGTTGAGTATTTTTTGTAGGATCTATATTTGAGTAAATTTAGATGAAAATAACTTCAATTTTTAGGATTGTGAAAAAAATTTTAGTTGGAAGTGTCAAATTGGAATAAATTTATTTGAAACCAACTTCGATTTTTTTGGATTTTGTCGAGTATTTTTGGTGTAGGATGTATATTTGAGTAAATTTAGATGAAAATAACTTCAATTTTTAGGATTGTGAAAAAAATTTTAGTTGGAAGTCTCAAATTTTAATAAATTTATTTGAAACCAACTTCGATTTTTTTGGATTTTGTGGAGTATTTTTGGTGTAGGATGTATATTTGAGTAAATTTAGATGAAAATAACTTCAATTTTTAGGATTGTGAAAAAAATTTTAGTTGGAAGTGTCAAATTATAATAAATTTATTTGAAACCAACTTCGATTTTTTTGGATTTTGTCGAGTATTTTTGGTGTAGGATGTATATTTGAGTAAAGTTAGATGAAAATAACTTCAATTTTTAGGATTGTGAAAAAAATTTTAGTTGCAAGTGTCAAATTTTAATAAATTTATTTGAAATCAACTCCGATTTTTTTGGATTTTGTTGAGTATTTTTTGTAGGATCTATATTTGAGTAAATTTAGATGAAAATAACTTCAATTTTTAGGATTGTGAAAAAAATTTTAGTTGGAAGTGTCAAATTGGAATAAATTTATTTGAAACCAACTTCGATTTTTTTGGATTTTGTCGAGTATTTTTGGTGTAGGATGTATATTTGAGTAAATTTAGATGAAAATAACTTCAATTTTTAGGATTGTGAAAAAAATTTTAGTTGGAAGTCTCAAATTTTAATAAATTTATTTGAAACCAACTTCGATTTTTTTCGATTTTGTAGAGCATTTTTGTTCTAGGATCTATATTGAGGAAATTTAGATGAAAATAATTTCATTTTTTTGGATTGTGAAAAAATTTTTGGTTCGAAGTGTCAAATTTTAATAAATTTATTTGAAACCTACTTCGATTTTTTTTTATTTTGTTGAGAATTTTTGTTGTAGGATCTATATTTGAGTAAATTTAGATGAAAATAACTTCAATTTTTTGGATTGAGTAAAAAATTTTAGTTGGAAGTGTCAAATTTTAATAAATTTATTATCAACTTCGATTTTTTTGGATTTTGTTGAGTATTTTTTGGTAGGATCTATATTTGAGTAAATTTAGATGAAAATAACTTCAATTTTTAGGATTCTGAAAAAAATTTTAGTTGGAAGTGTCAAATTTTAATAAATTTATTTGAAACCTACTTCGATTTTTTTGGATTTTGTCGAGTATTTTTGGTGTAGGATGTATATTTGAGTAAATTTAGATGAAAATAACTTCAATTTTTAGGATTGTGAAAAAAATTTTAGTTGGAAGTGTCAAATTATAATAAATTTATTTGAAACCAACTTCGATTTTTTTGGATTTTGTCGAGTATTTTTGGTGTAGGATGTATATTTGAGTAAAGTTAGATGAAAATAACTTCAATTTTTAGGATTGTGAAAAAAATTTTAGTTGCAAGTGTCAAATTTTAATAAATTTATTTGAAATCAACTCCGATTTTTTTGGATTTTGTTGAGTATTTTTTTGTAGGATCTATATTTGAGTAAATTTAGATGAAAATAACTTCAATTTTTAGGATTGTGAAAAAAATTTTAGTTGGAAGTGTCAAATTGTAATAAATTTATTTGAAACCAACTTCGATTTTTTTGGATTTTGTCGAGTATTTTTGGTGTAGGATGTATATTTGAGTAAATTTAGATGAAAATAACTTCAATTTCTAGGATTGTGAAAAAAATTTTAGTTGGAAGTGCCAAATTTTAATAAATTTATTTGAAACCAACTTCGATTTTTTTGGATTTTGTCGAGTATTTTTGGTGTAGGATGTATATTTGAGTAAATTTAGATGAAAATAACTTCAATTTCTAGGATTGTGAAAAAAATTTTAGTTGGAAGTGCCAAATTTTAATAAATTTATTTGAAACCAACTTCGATTTTTTTGGATTTTGTCGAGTATTTTTGGTGTAGGATGTATATTTGAGTAAATTTAGATGAAAATAACTTCAATTTCTAGGATTGTGAAAAAAATTTTAGTTGGAAGTCTCAAATTTTAATAAATTTATTTGAAACCAACTTCGATTTTTTTGGATTTTGTGGAGTATTTTTGGTGTAGGATGTATATTTGAGTAAATTTAGATGAAAATAACTTCAATTTTTTGGATTGTGAAAAAAATTTTAGTTGGAAGTGTCAAATTTTAATAAATTTATTTGAAATCAACTCCGATTTTTTTGGATTTTGTTGAGTATTTTTTTGTAGGATCTATATTTGAGTAACTTTAGATGAAAATAACTTCAATTTTTAGGATTGTGAAAAAAATTTTAGTTGGAAGTGTCAAATTGTAATAAATTTATTTGAAACCAACTTCGATTTTTTTGGATTTTGTCGAGTATTTTTGTAGGATCTATATTTGAGTAAATTTAGATGAAAATAACTTCAATTTTTAGGATTGTGAAAAAAATTTTAGTTGGAAGTGTCAAATTTTAATAAATTTAATTGAAACCAACTTCGATTTTTTTGGATTTTGTCGAGTATTATTGGTGTAGGATGTATATTTGAGTAAATTTAGATGAAAATAACTTCAATTTTTAGGATTGTGAAAAAAATTTTAGTTGGAAGTGTCAAATTTTAATAAATTTATTTGAAACCAACTTCGATATTTTTGGATTTTGATGAGTATTTTTTTGTAGGATCTATATTTGAGTAAATTTAGATGAAAATAACTTCAATTTCTAGGATTGTGAAAAAAATTTTAGTTGGAAGTCTCAAATTTTAATAAATTTATTTGAAACCAACTTCGATTTTTTTGGATTTTGTGGAGTATTTTTGGTGTAGGATGTATATTTGAGTAAATTTAGATGAAAATAACTTCAATTTTTTGGATTGTGAAAAAAATTTTAGTTGGAAGTGTCAAATTTTAATAAATTTATTTGAAATCAACTCCGATTTTTTTGGATTTTGTTGAGTATTTTTTTGTAGGATCTATATTTGAGTAACTTTAGATGAAAATAACTTCAATTTTTAGGATTGTGAAAAAAATTTTAGTTGGAAGTGTCAAATTGTAATAAATTTATTTGAAACCAACTTCGATTTTTTTGGATTTTGTCGAGTATTTTTGTAGGATCTATATTTGAGTAAATTTAGATGAAAATAACTTCAATTTTTAGGATTGTGAAAAAAATTTTAGTTGGAAGTGTCAAATTTTAATAAATTTAATTGAAACCAACTTCGATTTTTTTGGATTTTGTCGAGTATTATTGGTGTAGGATGTATATTTGAGTAAATTTAGATGAAAATAACTTCAATTTTTAGGATTGTGAAAAAAATTTTAGTTGGAAGTGTCAAATTTTAATAAATTTATTTGAAACCAACTTCGATATTTTTGGATTTTGATGAGTATTTTTTTGTAGGATCTATATTTGAGTAAATTTAGATAAAAATAACTTCAATTTCTAGGATTGTGAAAAAAATTTTAGTTGGAAGTGCCAAATTTTAATAAATTTATTTGAAACCAACTTCGATTTTTTTGGATTTTGTCGAGTATTTTTGGTGTAGGATGTATATTTGAGTAAAGTTAGGTGAAAATAACTTCAATTTTTAGGATTGTGAAAAAAATTTTAGTTGGAAGTCTCAAATTTTAATAAATTTATTTGAAACCAACTTCGATTTTTTTCGATTTTGTAGAGCATTTTTGTTCTAGGATCTATATTGAGGAAATTTAGATGAAAATAATTTCATTTTTTTGGATTGTGAAAAAATTTTTGGTTCGAAGTGTCAAATTTTAATAAATTTATTTGAAACCTACTTCGATTTTTTTTTATTTTGTTGAGAATTTTTGTTGTAGGATCTATATTTGAGTAAATTTAGATGAAAATAACTTCAATTTTTTGGATTGAGTAAAAAATTTTAGTTGGAAGTGTCAAATTTTAATAAATTTATTATCAACTTCGATTTTTTTGGATTTTGTTGAGTATTTTTTGGTAGGATCTATATTTGAGTAAATTTAGATGAAAATAACTTCAATTTTTAGAATTGTGAAAAAAATTTTAGTTGCAAGTGTCAAATTTTAATAACTTTATTTGAAATCAACTCCGATTTTTTTCGATTTTGTAGAGTATTTTTGTTCTAGGATCTATATTGAGGAAATTTAGATGAAAATAATTTCATTTTTTTGGATTGTGAAACAATTTTTGGTTCGAAGTGTCAAATTTTAATAAATTTATTTGAAACCTACTTCGATTTTTTTGGATTTTGTCGAGTATTTTTGGTGTAGGATGTATATTTGAGTAAATTTAGATGAAAATAACTTCAATTTCTAGGATTGTGAAAAAAATTTTAGTTGGAAGTGTCAAATTTTAATAAATTTATTTGAAACCAACTTCGATTTTTTTGGATTTTGTGGAGTATTTTTGGTGTAGGATGTATATTTGAGTAAATTTAGATGAAAATAACTTCAATTTTTTGGATTGTGAAAAAAATTTTAGTTGGAAGTGTCAAATTTTAATAAATTTATTTGAAATCAACTCCGATTTTTTTGGATTTTGTTGAGTATTTTTTGTAGGATCTATATTTGAGTAAATTTAGATGAAAATAACTTCAATTTCTAGGATTGTGAAAAAAATTTTAGTTGGAAGTGCCAAATTTTAATAAATTTATTTGAAACCAACTTCGATTTTTTTGGATTTTGTCGAGTATTTTTGTAGGATCTATATTTGAGTAAATTTAGATGAAAATAACTTCAATTTTTAGGATTGTGAAAAAAATTTTAGTTGGAAGTGTCAAATTTTAATAAATTTAATTGAAACCAACTTCGATTTTTTTGGATTTTGTCGAGTATTATTGGTGTAGGATGTATATTTGAGTAAATTTAGATGAAAATAACTTCAATTTTTAGGATTGTGAAAAAAATTTTAGTTGGAAGTGTCAAATTTTAATAAATTTATTTGAAACCAACTTCGATATTTTTGGATTTTGATGAGTATTTTTTTGTAGGATCTATATTTGAGTAAATTTAGATGAAAATAACTTCAATTTCTAGGATTGTGAAAAAAATTTTAGTTGGAAGTGCCAAATTTTAATAAATTTATTTGAAACCAACTTCGATTTTTTTGGATTTTGTCGAGTATTTTTGGTGTAGGATGTATATTTGAGTAAAGTTAGATGAAAATAACTTCAATTTTTAGGATTGTGAAAAAAATTTTAGTTGGAAGTCTCAAATTTTAATAAATTTAATTGAAACCAACTTCGATTTTTTTGGATTTTGTCGAGTATTATTGGTGTAGGATGTATATTTGAGTAAATTTAGATGAAAATAACTTCAATTTTTAGGATTGTGAAAAAAATTTTAGTTGGAAGTGTCAAATTTTAATAAATTTATTTGAAACCAACTTCGATATTTTTGGATTTTGATGAGTATTTTTTTGTAGGATCTATATTTGAGTAAATTTAGATGAAAATAACTTCAATTTCTAGGATTGTGAAAAAAATTTTAGTTGGAAGTGCCAAATTTTAATAAATTTATTTGAAACCAACTTCGATTTTTTTGGATTTTGTCGAGTATTTTTGGTGTAGGATGTATATTTGAGTAAAGTTAGATGAAAATAACTTCAATTTTTAGGATTGTGAAAAAAATTTTAGTTGGAAGTCTCAAATTTTAATAAATTTATTTGAAACCAACTTCGATTTTTTTCGATTTTGTAGAGCATTTTTGTTCTAGGATCTATATTGAGGAAATTTAGATGAAAATAATTTCATTTTTTTGGATTGTGAAAAAATTTTTGGTTCGAAGTGTCAAATTTTAATAAATTTATTTGAAACCTACTTCGATTTTTTTTTATTTTGTTGAGAATTTTTGTTGTAGGATCTATATTTGAGTAAATTTAGATGAAAATAACTTCAATTTTTTGGATTGAGTAAAAAATTTTAGTTGGAAGTGTCAAATTTTAATAAATTTATTATCAACTTCGATTTTTTTGGATTTTGTTGAGTATTTTTTGGTAGGATCTATATTTGGGTAAATTTAGATGAAAATAACTTCAATTTTTAGAATTGTGAAAAAAAATTTAGTTGCAAGTGTCAAATTTTAATAAATTTATTTGAAATCAACTCCGATTTTTTTCGATTTTGTAGAGTATTTTTGTTCTAGGATCTATATTGAGGAAATTTAGATGAAAATAATTTCATTTTTTTGGATTGTGAAACAATTTTTGGTTCGAAGTGTCAAATTTTAATAAATTTATTTGAAACCTACTTCGATTTTTTTGGATTTTGTCGAGTATTTTTGGTGTAGGATGTATATTTGAGTAAATTTAGATGAAAATAACTTCAATTTCTAGGATTGTGAAAAAAATTTTAGTTGGAAGTTTCAAATTTTAATAAATTTATTTGGAACCAACTTCGATTTTTTTGGATTTTGTGGAGTATTTTTGGTGTAGGATGTATATTTGAGTAAATTTAGATGAAAATAACTTCAATTTTTTGGATTGTGAAAAAAATTTTAGTTGGAAGTGTCAAATTTTAATAAATTTATTTGAAATCAACTCCGATTTTTTTGGATTTTGTTGAGTATTTTTTTGTAGGATCTATATTTGAGTAAATTTAGATGAAAATAACTTCAATTTTTAGGATTGTGAAAAAAATTTTAGTTGGAAGTGTCAAATTGTAATAAATTTATTTGAAACCAACTTCGATTTTTTTGGATTTTGTCGAGTATTTTTGTAGGATCTATATTTGAGTAAATTTAGATGAAAATAACTTCAATTTTTAGGATTGTGAAAAAAATTTTAGTTGGAAGTGTCAAATTTTAATAAATTTAATTGAAACCAACTTCGATTTTTTTGGATTTTGTCGAGTATTATTGGTGTAGGATGTATATTTGAGTAAATTTAGATGAAAATAACTTCAATTTTTAGGATTGTGAAAAAAATTTTAGTTGGAAGTGTCAAATTTTAATAAATTTATTTGAAACCAACTTCGATATTTTTGGATTTTGATGAGTATTTTTTTGTAGGATCTATATTTGAGTAAATTTAGATAAAAATAACTTCAATTTCTAGGATTGTGAAAAAAATTTTAGTTGGAAGTGCCAAATTTTAATAAATTTATTTGAAACCAACTTCGATTTTTTTGGATTTTGTCGAGTATTTTTGGTGTAGGATGTATATTTGAGTAAAGTTAGGTGAAAATAACTTCAATTTTTAGGATTGTGAAAAAAATTTTAGTTGGAAGTCTCAAATTTTAATAAATTTATTTGAAACCAACTTCGATTTTTTTCGATTTTGTAGAGCATTTTTGTTCTAGGATCTATATTGAGGAAATTTAGATGAAAATAATTTCATTTTTTTGGATTGTGAAAAAATTTTTGGTTCGAAGTGTCAAATTTTAATAAATTTATTTGAAACCTACTTCGATTTTTTTTTATTTTGTTGAGAATTTTTGTTGTAGGATCTATATTTGAGTAAATTTAGATGAAAATAACTTCAATTTTTTGGATTGAGTAAAAAATTTTAGTTGGAAGTGTCAAATTTTAATAAATTTATTATCAACTTCGATTTTTTTGGATTTTGTTGAGTATTTTTTGGTAGGATCTATATTTGAGTAAATTTAGATGAAAATAACTTCAATTTTTAGAATTGTGAAAAAAATTTTAGTTGCAAGTGTCAAATTTTAATAACTTTATTTGAAATCAACTCCGATTTTTTTCGATTTTGTAGAGTATTTTTGTTCTAGGATCTATATTGAGGAAATTTAGATGAAAATAATTTCATTTTTTTGGATTGTGAAACAATTTTTGGTTCGAAGTGTCAAATTTTAATAAATTTATTTGAAACCTACTTCGATTTTTTTGGATTTTGTCGAGTATTTTTGGTGTAGGATGTATATTTGAGTAAATTTAGATGAAAATAACTTCAATTTCTAGGATTGTGAAAAAAATTTTAGTTGGAAGTGTCAAATTTTAATAAATTTATTTGAAACCAACTTCGATTTTTTTGGATTTTGTGGAGTATTTTTGGTGTAGGATGTATATTTGAGTAAATTTAGATGAAAATAACTTCAATTTTTTGGATTGTGAAAAAAATTTTAGTTGGAAGTGTCAAATTTTAATAAATTTATTTGAAATCAACTCCGATTTTTTTGGATTTTGTTGAGTATTTTTTGTAGGATCTATATTTGAGTAAATTTAGATGAAAATAACTTCAATTTCTAGGATTGTGAAAAAAATTTTAGTTGGAAGTGCCAAATTTTAATAAATTTATTTGAAACCAACTTCGATTTTTTTGGATTTTGTCGAGTATTTTTGTAGGATCTATATTTGAGTAAATTTAGATGAAAATAACTTCAATTTTTAGGATTGTGAAAAAAATTTTAGTTGGAAGTGTCAAATTTTAATAAATTTAATTGAAACCAACTTCGATTTTTTTGGATTTTGTCGAGTATTATTGGTGTAGGATGTATATTTGAGTAAATTTAGATGAAAATAACTTCAATTTTTAGGATTGTGAAAAAAATTTTAGTTGGAAGTGTCAAATTTTAATAAATTTATTTGAAACCAACTTCGATATTTTTGGATTTTGATGAGTATTTTTTTGTAGGATCTATATTTGAGTAAATTTAGATGAAAATAACTTCAATTTCTAGGATTGTGAAAAAAATTTTAGTTGGAAGTGCCAAATTTTAATAAATTTATTTGAAACCAACTTCGATTTTTTTGGATTTTGTCGAGTATTTTTGGTGTAGGATGTATATTTGAGTAAAGTTAGATGAAAATAACTTCAATTTTTAGGATTGTGAAAAAAATTTTAGTTGGAAGTCTCAAATTTTAATAAATTTAATTGAAACCAACTTCGATTTTTTTGGATTTTGTCGAGTATTATTGGTGTAGGATGTATATTTGAGTAAATTTAGATGAAAATAACTTCAATTTTTAGGATTGTGAAAAAAATTTTAGTTGGAAGTGTCAAATTTTAATAAATTTATTTGAAACCAACTTCGATATTTTTGGATTTTGATGAGTATTTTTTTGTAGGATCTATATTTGAGTAAATTTAGATGAAAATAACTTCAATTTCTAGGATTGTGAAAAAAATTTTAGTTGGAAGTGCCAAATTTTAATAAATTTATTTGAAACCAACTTCGATTTTTTTGGATTTTGTCGAGTATTTTTGGTGTAGGATGTATATTTGAGTAAAGTTAGATGAAAATAACTTCAATTTTTAGGATTGTGAAAAAAATTTTAGTTGGAAGTCTCAAATTTTAATAAATTTATTTGAAACCAACTTCGATTTTTTTCGATTTTGTAGAGCATTTTTGTTCTAGGATCTATATTGAGGAAATTTAGATGAAAATAATTTCATTTTTTTGGATTGTGAAAAAATTTTTGGTTCGAAGTGTCAAATTTTAATAAATTTATTTGAAACCTACTTCGATTTTTTTTTATTTTGTTGAGAATTTTTGTTGTAGGATCTATATTTGAGTAAATTTAGATGAAAATAACTTCAATTTTTTGGATTGAGTAAAAAATTTTAGTTGGAAGTGTCAAATTTTAATAAATTTATTATCAACTTCGATTTTTTTGGATTTTGTTGAGTATTTTTTGGTAGGATCTATATTTGGGTAAATTTAGATGAAAATAACTTCAATTTTTAGAATTGTGAAAAAAAATTTAGTTGCAAGTGTCAAATTTTAATAAATTTATTTGAAATCAACTCCGATTTTTTTCGATTTTGTAGAGTATTTTTGTTCTAGGATCTATATTGAGGAAATTTAGATGAAAATAATTTCATTTTTTTGGATTGTGAAACAATTTTTGGTTCGAAGTGTCAAATTTTAATAAATTTATTTGAAACCTACTTCGATTTTTTTGGATTTTGTCGAGTATTTTTGGTGTAGGATGTATATTTGAGTAAATTTAGATGAAAATAACTTCAATTTCTAGGATTGTGAAAAAAATTTTAGTTGGAAGTTTCAAATTTTAATAAATTTATTTGGAACCAACTTCGATTTTTTTGGATTTTGTGGAGTATTTTTGGTGTAGGATGTATATTTGAGTAAATTTAGATGAAAATAACTTCAATTTTTTGGATTGTGAAAAAAATTTTAGTTGGAAGTGTCAAATTTTAATAAATTTATTTGAAATCAACTCCGATTTTTTTGGATTTTGTTGAGTATTTTTTTGTAGGATCTATATTTGAGTAAATTTAGATGAAAATAACTTCAATTTTTAGGATTGTGAAAAAAATTTTAGTTGGAAGTGTCAAATTGTAATAAATTTATTTGAAACCAACTTCGATTTTTTTGGATTTTGTCGAGTATTTTTGGTGTAGGATGTATATTTGAGTAAAGTTAGATGAAAATAACTTCAATTTTTAGGATTGTGAAAAAAATTTTAGTTGGAAGTCTCAAATTTTAATAAATTTATTTGAAACCAACTCCGATTTTTTTGGATTTTGTTGAGTATTTTTTTGTAGGATCTATATTTGAGTAAATTTAGATGAAAATAACTTCAATTTTTAGGATTGTGAAAAAAATTTTAGTTGGAAGTGACAAATTTTAATAAATTTATTTGAAACCAACTTCGATTTTTTTGGATTTTGTCGAGTATTTTTGTAGGATCTATATTTGAGTAAATTTAGATGAAAATAACTTCAATTTTTAGGATTGTGAAAAAAATTTTAGTTGGAAGTGTCAAATTTTAATAAATTTAATTGAAACCAACTTCGATTTTTTTGGATTTTGTCGAGTATTATTGGTGTAGGATGTATATTTGAGTAAATTTAGATGAAAATAACTTCAATTTTTAGGATTGTGAAAAAAATTTTAGTTGGAAGTGTCAAATTTTAATAAATTTATTTGAAACCAACTTCGATATTTTTGGATTTTGATGAGTATTTTTTTGTAGGATCTATATTTGAGTAAATTTAGATGAAAATAACTTCAATTTCTAGGATTGTGAAAAAAATTTTAGTTGGAAGTGTCAAATTTTAATAAATTTATTTGAAACCAACTTCGATTTTTTTTTATTTTGTCGAGTATTTTTGTTGTAGGATGTATATTTGAGTAAATTTAGATGAAAATAACGAAAATTTATTGGATTGTGAAAAAAATTTTATTTGGAAGTGTCAAATTTTAATAAATTTATTTGAAACCAACTTCGATTTTTTTGGATTTTGTTGAGTATTTTTTTGTAGGATCTATATTTGAGTAAATTTAGATGAAAATAACTTCAATTTCTAGGATTGTGAAAAAAATTTTAGTTGGAAGTGTCAAATTTTAATAAATTTATTTGAAACCAACTTCGATATTTTTGGATTTTGATGAGTATTTTTTTGTAGGATCTATATTTGAGTAAATTTAGATGAAAATAACTTCAATTTCTAGGATTGTGAAAAAAATTTTAGTTGGAAGTGCCAAATTTTAATAAATTTATTTGAAACCAACTTCGATTTTTTTGGATTTTGTCGAGTATTTTTGGTGTAGGATGTATATTTGAGTAAAGTTAGATGAAAATAACTTCAATTTTTAGGATTGTGAAAAAAATTTTAGTTGGAAGTCTCAAATTTTAATAAATTTAATTGAAACCAACTTCGATTTTTTTGGATTTTGTCGAGTATTATTGGTGTAGGATGTATATTTGAGTAAATTTAGATGAAAATAACTTCAATTTTTAGGATTGTGAAAAAAATTTTAGTTGGAAGTGTCAAATTTTAATAAATTTATTTGAAACCAACTTCGATATTTTTGGATTTTGATGAGTATTTTTTTGTAGGATCTATATTTGAGTAAATTTAGATGAAAATAACTTCAATTTCTAGGATTGTGAAAAAAATTTTAGTTGGAAGTGCCAAATTTTAATAAATTTATTTGAAACCAACTTCGATTTTTTTGGATTTTGTCGAGTATTTTTGGTGTAGGATGTATATTTGAGTAAAGTTAGATGAAAATAACTTCAATTTTTAGGATTGTGAAAAAAATTTTAGTTGGAAGTCTCAAATTTTAATAAATTTATTTGAAACCAACTTCGATTTTTTTCGATTTTGTAGAGCATTTTTGTTCTAGGATCTATATTGAGGAAATTTAGATGAAAATAATTTCATTTTTTTGGATTGTGAAAAAATTTTTGGTTCGAAGTGTCAAATTTTAATAAATTTATTTGAAACCTACTTCGATTTTTTTTTATTTTGTTGAGAATTTTTGTTGTAGGATCTATATTTGAGTAAATTTAGATGAAAATAACTTCAATTTTTTGGATTGAGTAAAAAATTTTAGTTGGAAGTGTCAAATTTTAATAAATTTATTATCAACTTCGATTTTTTTGGATTTTGTTGAGTATTTTTTGGTAGGATCTATATTTGGGTAAATTTAGATGAAAATAACTTCAATTTTTAGAATTGTGAAAAAAAATTTAGTTGCAAGTGTCAAATTTTAATAAATTTATTTGAAATCAACTCCGATTTTTTTCGATTTTGTAGAGTATTTTTGTTCTAGGATCTATATTGAGGAAATTTAGATGAAAATAATTTCATTTTTTTGGATTGTGAAACAATTTTTGGTTCGAAGTGTCAAATTTTAATAAATTTATTTGAAACCTACTTCGATTTTTTTGGATTTTGTCGAGTATTTTTGGTGTAGGATGTATATTTGAGTAAATTTAGATGAAAATAACTTCAATTTCTAGGATTGTGAAAAAAATTTTAGTTGGAAGTTTCAAATTTTAATAAATTTATTTGGAACCAACTTCGATTTTTTTGGATTTTGTGGAGTATTTTTGGTGTAGGATGTATATTTGAGTAAATTTAGATGAAAATAACTTCAATTTTTTGGATTGTGAAAAAAATTTTAGTTGGAAGTGTCAAATTTTAATAAATTTATTTGAAATCAACTCCGATTTTTTTGGATTTTGTTGAGTATTTTTTTGTAGGATCTATATTTGAGTAAATTTAGATGAAAATAACTTCAATTTTTAGGATTGTGAAAAAAATTTTAGTTGGAAGTGTCAAATTGTAATAAATTTATTTGAAACCAACTTCGATTTTTTTGGATTTTGTCGAGTATTTTTGGTGTAGGATGTATATTTGAGTAAAGTTAGATGAAAATAACTTCAATTTTTAGGATTGTGAAAAAAATTTTAGTTGGAAGTCTCAAATTTTAATAAATTTATTTGAAACCAACTCCGATTTTTTTGGATTTTGTTGAGTATTTTTTTGTAGGATCTATATTTGAGTAAATTTAGATGAAAATAACTTCAATTTTTAGGATTGTGAAAAAAATTTTAGTTGGAAGTGACAAATTTTAATAAATTTATTTGAAACCAACTTCGATTTTTTTGGATTTTGTCGAGTATTTTTGTAGGATCTATATTTGAGTAAATTTAGATGAAAATAACTTCAATTTTTAGGATTGTGAAAAAAATTTTAGTTGGAAGTGTCAAATTTTAATAAATTTAATTGAAACCAACTTCGATTTTTTTGGATTTTGTCGAGTATTATTGGTGTAGGATGTATATTTGAGTAAATTTAGATGAAAATAACTTCAATTTTTAGGATTGTGAAAAAAATTTTAGTTGGAAGTGTCAAATTTTAATAAATTTATTTGAAACCAACTTCGATATTTTTGGATTTTGATGAGTATTTTTTTGTAGGATCTATATTTGAGTAAATTTAGATGAAAATAACTTCAATTTCTAGGATTGTGAAAAAAATTTTAGTTGGAAGTGTCAAATTTTAATAAATTTATTTGAAACCAACTTCGATTTTTTTTTATTTTGTCGAGTATTTTTGTTGTAGGATGTATATTTGAGTAAATTTAGATGAAAATAACGAAAATTTATTGGATTGTGAAAAAAATTTTATTTGGAAGTGTCAAATTTTAATAAATTTATTTGAAACCAACTTCGATTTTTTTGGATTTTGTTGAGTATTTTTTTGTAGGATCTATATTTGAGTAAATTTAGATGAAAATAACTTCAATTTCTAGGATTGTGAAAAAAATTTTAGTTGGAAGTGCCAAATTTTAATAAATTTATTTGAAACCAACTTCGATTTTTTTGGATTTTGTCGAGTATTTTTGGTGTAGGATGTATATTTGAGTAAATTTAGATGAAAATAACTTCAATTTCTAGGATTGTGAAAAAAATTTTAGTTGGAAGTGCCAAATTTTAATAAATTTATTTGAAATCAACTCCGATTTTTTTGGATTTTGTTGAGTATTTTTTTGTAGGATCTATATTTGAGTAAATTTAGATGAAAATAACTTCAATTTTTAGGATTGTGAAAAAAATTTTAGTTGGAAGTGTCAAATTGTAATAAATTTATTTGAAACCAACTTCGATTTTTTTGGATTTTGTCGAGTATTTTTGGTGTAGGATGTATATTTGAGTAAAGTTAGATGAAAATAACTTCAATTTTTAGGATTGTGAAAAAAATTTTAGTTGGAAGTCTCAAATTTTAATAAATTTATTTGAAACCAACTTCGATTTTTTTCGATTTTGTAGAGCATTTTTGTTCTAGGATCTATATTGAGAAAATTTAGATGAAAATAATTTCATTTTTTTGGATTGTGAAAAAATTTTTGGTTCGAAGTGTCAAATTTTAATAAATTTATTTGAAACCTACTTCGATTTTTTTTTATTTTGTTGAGAATTTTTGTTGTAGGATCTATATTTGAGTAAATTTAGATGAAAATAACTTCAATTTTTAGGATTGTGAAAAAAATTTTAGTTGGAAGTGTCAAATTATAATAAATTTATTTGAAACCAACTTCGATTTTTTTGGATTTTGTCGAGTATTTTTGGTGTAGGATGTATATTTGAGTAAATTTAGATGAAAATAACTTCAATTTCTAGGATTGTGAAAAAAATTTTAGTTGGAAGTCTCAAATTTTAATAAATTTATTTGAAACCAACTCCGATTTTTTTGGATTTTGTTGAGTATTTTTTTGTAGGATCTATATTTGAGTAAATTTAGATGAAAATAACTTCAATTTTTAGGATTGTGAAAAAAATTTTAGTTGGAAGTGTCAAATTTTAATAAATTTATTTGAAACCAACTTCGATTTTTTTGGATTTTGTCGAGTATTTTTGTAGGATCTATATTTGAGTAAATTTAGATGAAAATAACTTCAATTTCTAGGATTGTGAAAAAAATTTTAGTTGGAAGTGCCAAATTTTAATAAATTTATTTGAAACCTACTTCGATTTTTTTGGATTTTGTCGAGTATTTTTGGTGTAGGATGTATATTTGAGTAAATTAAGATGAAAATAACTTCAATTTTTAGGATTGTGAAAAAAATTTTAGTTGGAAGTGTCAAATTTTAATAAATTTATTTGAAACCAACTTCGATTTTTTTGGATTTTGTCGAGTATTTTTGTTGTAGGATGTATATTTGAGTACATTTAGATGAAAATAACGACCATTTTTTGGATTGTGAAAAATATTTTAGTTGGAAGTGTCAAATTTTAATAAATTTATTTGATATCAACTTCGATTTTTTTGGATTTTGTTGAGTATTTTTGTTGTAGGATCTATATTTGAGTAAATTTAGATGAAAATAACTTCAATTTTTTGGATTGAGTAAAAAATTTTAGTTGGAAGTGTCAAATTTTAATAAATTTATTTGAAATCAACTGCGATTTTTTTGGATTTTGTTGAGTATTTTTTGGTAGGATCTATATTTGAGTAAATTTAGATGAAAATAACTTCAATTTTTAGGATTGTGAAAAAAATTTTAGTTGGAAGTGTCAAATTTTAATAAATTTATTTGAAACCTACTTCGATTTTTTTGGATTTTGTCGAGTATTTTTGGTGTAGGATGTATATTTGAGTAAATTTAGATGAAAATAACTTCAATTTTTAGGATTGTGAAAAAAATTTTAGTTGCAAGTGTCAAATTTTAA
The DNA here is from genome assembly GCA_963932275.1 of Andrena praecox. Classification (NCBI taxonomy): domain Eukaryota; kingdom Metazoa; phylum Arthropoda; class Insecta; order Hymenoptera; family Andrenidae; genus Andrena; species Andrena praecox. Next base: position 23,857,296 of record OZ010730.1, read on the forward strand.
TAAATTTATTTGAAATCAACTCCGATTTTTTTGGATTTTGTTGAGTATTTTTTGGTAGGATCTATATTTGAGTAAATTTAGATGAAAATAACTTCAATTTTTAGGATTGTGAAAAAAATTTTATTTGCAAGTGTCAAATTTTAATAAATTTATTTGATATCAACTTCGATTTTTTTGGATTTTGTCGAGTATTTTTGAGGTAGGAATTATATTTGAGTAAATTTAGATGAAAATAACTTCAATTTTTAGGATTGTGAAAAAAATTTTAGTTGCAAGTGTCAAATTTTAATAAATTTATTTGAAATCAACTTCGATTTTTTTGGATTTTGTCGAGTATTTTTGGTGTAGGAATTATATTTGAGTAAATTTAGATGAAAATAACTTCAATTTTTAGGATTGTGAAAAAAATTTTAGTTGCAAGTGTCAAATTTTAATAAATTTATTTGAAATCAACTCCGATTTTTTTCGATTTTGTAGAGTATTTTTGTTCTAGGATCTATATTGAGGAAATTTAGATGAAAATAATTTCATTTTTTTGGATTGTGAAACAATTTTTGGTTCGAAGTGTCAAATTTTAATAAATTTATTTGAAACCTACTTCGATTTTTTTGGATTTTGTCGAGTATTTTTGGTGTAGGATGTATATTTGAGTAAATTTAGATGAAAATAACTTCAATTTCTAGGATTGTGAAAAAAATTTTAGTTGGAAGTGTCAAATTTTAATAAATTTATTTGAAACCAACTTCGATTTTTTTGGATTTTGTGGAGAATTTTTGGTGTAGGATGTATATTTGAGTAAATTTAGATGAAAATAACTTCAATTTTTAGGATTGTGAAAAAAATTTTAGTTGGAAGTGTCAAATTTTAATAAATTTATTTGAAACCTACTTCGATTTTTTTGGATTTTGTCGAGTATTTTTGGTGTAGGATGTATATTTGAGTAAATTTAGATGAAAATAACTTCAATTTTTAGGATTGTGAAAAAAATTTTAGTCGGAAGTGTCAAATTGGAATAAATTTATTTGAAACCAACTTCGATTTTTTTGGATTTTGTCGAGTATTTTTGGTGTAGGATGTATATTTGAGTAAATTTAGATGAAAATAACTTCAATTTCTAGGATTGTGAAAAAAATTTTAGTTGCAAGTGCCAAATTTTAATAAATTTATTTGAAACCAACTTCGATTTTTTTGGATTTTGTCGAGTATTTTTGGTGTAGGATGTATATTTGAGTAAAGTTAGATGAAAATAACTTCAATTTTTAGGATTGTGAAAAAAATTTTAGTTGGAAGTCTCAAATTTTAATAAATTTATTTGAAACCAACTTCGATTTTTTTCGATTTTGTAGAGCATTTTTGTTCTAGGATCTATATTGAGGAAATTTAGATGAAAATAATTTCATTTTTTTGGATTGTGAAAAAATTTTTGGTTCGAAGTGTCAAATTTTAATAAATTTATTTGAAACCTACTTCGATTTTTTTTTATTTTGTTGAGAATTTTTGTTGTAGGATCTATATTTGAGTAAATTTAGATGAAAATAACTTCAATTTTTTGGATTGAGTAAAAAATTTTAGTTGGAAGTGTCAAATTTTAATAAATTTATTATCAACTTCGATTTTTTTGGATTTTGTTGAGTATTTTTTGGTAGGATCTATATTTGAGTAAATTTAGATGAAAATAACTTCAATTTTTAGGATTCTGAAAAAAATTTTAGTTGGAAGTGTCAAATTTTAATAAATTTATTTGAAACCTACTTCGATTTTTTTGGATTTTGTCGAGTATTTTTGGTGTAGGATGTATATTTGAGTAAATTTAGATGAAAATAACTTCAATTTTTAGGATTGTGAAAAAAATTTTAGTTGGAAGTGTCAAATTATAATAAATTTATTTGAAACCAACTTCGATTTTTTTTGATTTTGTCGAGTATTTTTGGTGTAGGATGTATATTTGAGTAAAGTTAGATGAAAATAACTTCAATTTTTAGGATTGTGAAAAAAATTTTAGTTGCAAGTGTCAAATTTTAATAAATTTATTTGAAATCAACTCCGATTTTTTTGGATTTTGTTGAGTATTTTTTTGTAGGATCTATATTTGAGTAAATTTAGATGAAAATAACTTCAATTTTTAGGATTGTGAAAAAAATTTTAGTTGGAAGTGTCAAATTGTAATAAATTTATTTGAAACCAACTTCGATTTTTTTTGATTTTGTCGAGTATTTTTGGTGTAGGATGTATATTTGAGTAAATTTAGATGAAAATAACTTCAATTTCTAGGATTGTGAAAAAAATTTTAGTTGGAAGTGCCAAATTTTAATAAATTTATTTGAAACCAACTTCGATTTTTTTGGATTTTGTCGAGTATTTTTGGTGTAGGATGTATATTTGAGTAAATTTAGATGAAAATAACTTCAATTTCTAGGATTGTGAAAAAAATTTTAGTTGGAAGTGCCAAATTTTAATAAATTTATTTGAAACCAACTTCGATTTTTTTGGATTTTGTCGAGTATTTTTGGTGTAGGATGTATATTTGAGTAAATTTAGATGAAAATAACTTCAATTTCTAGGATTGTGAAAAAAATTTTAGTTGGAAGTCTCAAATTTTAATAAATTTATTTGAAACCAACTTCGATTTTTTTGGATTTTGTGGAGTATTTTTGGTGTAGGATGTATATTTGAGTAAATTTAGATGAAAATAACTTCAATTTTTAGGATTGTGAAAAAAATTTTAGTTGGAAGTGTCAAATTATAATAAATTTATTTGAAACCAACTTCGATTTTTTTGGATTTTGTCGAGTATTTTTGGTGTAGGATGTATATTTGAGTAAAGTTAGATGAAAATAACTTCAATTTTTAGGATTGTGAAAAAAATTTTAGTTGCAAGTGTCAAATTTTAATAAATTTATTTGAAATCAACTCCGATTTTTTTGGATTTTGTTGAGTATTTTTTTGTAGGATCTATATTTGAGTAAATTTAGATGAAAATAACTTCAATTTTTAGGATTGTGAAAAAAATTTTAGTGGGAAGTGTCAAATTGTAATAAATTTATTTGAAACCAACTTCGATTTGTTTGGATTTTGTCGAGTATTTTTGGTGTAGGATGTATATTTGAGTAAATTTAGATGAAAATAACTTCAATTTCTAGGATTGTGAAAAAAATTTTAGTTGGAAGTGCCAAATTTTAATAAATTTATTTGAAACCAACTTCGATTTTTTTGGATTTTGTCGAGTATTTTTGGTGTAGGATGTATATTTGAGTAAAGTTAGATGAAAATAACTTCAATTTTTAGGATTGTGAAAAAAATTTTAGTTGCAAGTGTCAAATTTTAATAAATTTATTTGAAATCAACTCCGATTTTTTTCGATTTTGTAGAGTATTTTTGTTCTAGGATCTATATTGAGGAAATTTAGATGAAAATAATTTCAATTTTTAGGATTGTGAAAAAAATTTTAGTTGGAAGTGTCAAATTTTAATAAATTTATTTGAAACCTACTTCGATTTTTTTGGATTTTGTCGAGTATTTTTGGTGTAGGATGTATATTTGAGTAAATTTAGATGAAAATAACTTCAATTTTTAGGATTGTGAAAAAAATTTTAGTCGGAAGTGTCAAATTGGAATAAATTTATTTGAAACCAACTTCGATTTTTTTGGATTTTGTCGAGTATTTTTGGTGTAGGATGTATATTTGAGTAAATTTAGATGAAAATAACTTCAATTTCTAGGATTGTGAAAAAAATTTTAGTTGCAAGTGCCAAATTTTAATAAATTTATTTGAAACCAACTTCGATTTTTTTGGATTTTGTCGAGTATTTTTGGTGTAGGATGTATATTTGAGTAAAGTTAGATGAAAATAACTTCAATTTTTAGGATTGTGAAAAAAATTTTAGTTGCAAGTGTCAAATTTTAATAAATTTATTTGAAATCAACTCCGATTTTTTTCGATTTTGTAGAGTATTTTTGTTCTAGGATCTATATTGAGGAAATTTAGATGAAAATAATTTCATTTTTTTGGATTGTGAAACAATTTTTGGTTCGAAGTGTCAAATTTTAATAAATTTATTTGAAACCTACTTCGATTTTTTTGGATTTTGTCGAGTATTTTTGGTGTAGGATGTATATTTGAGTAAATTTAGATGAAAATAACTTCAATTTCTAGGATTGTGAAAAAAATTTTAGTTGGAAGTGTCAAATTTTAATAAATTTATTTGAAACCAACTTCGATTTTTTTGGATTTTGTGGAGTATTTTTGGTGTAGGATGTATATTTGAGTAAATTTAGATGAAAATAACTTCAATTTTTAGGATTCTGAAAAAAATTTTAGTTGGAAGTGTCAAATTTTAATAAATTTATTTGAAACCTACTTCGATTTTTTTGGATTTTGTCGAGTATTTTTGGTGTAGGATGTATATTTGAGTAAATTTAGATGAAAATAACTTCAATTTTTAGGATTGTGAAAAAAATTTTAGTTGGAAGTGTCAAATTATAATAAATTTATTTGAAACCAACTTCGATTTTTTTGGATTTTGTCGAGTATTTTTGGTGTAGGATGTATATTTGAGTAAAGTTAGATGAAAATAACTTCAATTTTTAGGATTGTGAAAAAAATTTTAGTTGCAAGTGTCAAATTTTAATAAATTTATTTGAAATCAACTCCGATTTTTTTGGATTTTGTTGAGTATTTTTTTGTAGGATCTATATTTGAGTAAATTTAGATGAAAATAACTTCAATTTTTAGGATTGTGAAAAAAATTTTAGTTGGAAGTGTCAAATTGTAATAAATTTATTTGAAACCAACTTCGATTTTTTTGGATTTTGTCGAGTATTTTTGGTGTAGGATGTATATTTGAGTAAATTTAGATGAAAATAACTTCAATTTCTAGGATTGTGAAAAAAATTTTAGTTGGAAGTGCCAAATTTTAATAAATTTATTTGAAACCAACTTCGATTTTTTTGGATTTTGTCGAGTATTTTTGGTGTAGGATGTATATTTGAGTAAATTTAGATGAAAATAACTTCAATTTCTAGGATTGTGAAAAAAATTTTAGTTGGAAGTGCCAAATTTTAATAAATTTATTTGAAACCAACTTCGATTTTTTTGGATTTTGTCGAGTATTTTTGGTGTAGGATGTATATTTGAGTAAATTTAGATGAAAATAACTTCAATTTCTAGGATTGTGAAAAAAATTTTAGTTGCAAGTGTCAAATTTTAATAAATTTATTTGAAATCAACTCCGATTTTTTTGGATTTTGTTGAGTATTTTTTGGTAGGATCTATATTTGAGTAAATTTAGATGAAAATAACTTCAATTTTTAGGATTGTGAAAAAAATTTTAGTTGCAAGTGTCAAATTTTAATAAATTTATTTGATATCAACTTCGATTTTTTTGGATTTTGTCGAGTATTTTTGAGGTAGGAATTATATTTGAGTAAATTTAGATGAAAATAACTTCAATTTTTAGGATTGTGAAAAAAATTTTAGTTGCAAGTGTCAAATTTTAATAAATTTATTTGAAATCAACTTCGATTTTTTTGGATTTTGTCGAGTATTTTTGGTGTAGGAATTATATTTGAGTAAATTTAGATGAAAATAACTTCAATTTTTAGGATTGTGAAAAAAATTTTAGTTGCAAGTGTCAAATTTTAATAAATTTATTTGAAATCAACTCCGATTTTTTTCGATTTTGTAGAGTATTTTTGTTCTAGGATCTATATTGAGGAAATTTAGATGAAAATAATTTCATTTTTTTGGATTGTGAAACAATTTTTGGTTCGAAGTGTCAAATTTTAATAAATTTATTTGAAACCTACTTCGATTTTTTTGGATTTTGTCGAGTATTTTTGGTGTAGGATGTATATTTGAGTAAATTTAGATGAAAATAACTTCAATTTCTAGGATTGTGAAAAAAATTTTAGTTGGAAGTGTCAAATTTTAATAAATTTATTTGAAACCAACTTCGATTTTTTTGGATTTTGTGGAGTATTTTTGGTGTAGGATGTATATTTGAGTAAATTTAGATGAAAATTACTTCAATTTTTAGGATTGTGAAAAAAATTTTAGTTGGAAGTGTCAAATTATAATAAATTTATTTGAAACCAACTTCGATTTTTTTGGATTTTGTCGAGTATTTTTGGTGTAGGATGTATATTTGAGTAAAGTTAGATGAAAATAACTTCAATTTTTAGGATTGTGAAAAAAATTTTAGTTGGAAGTGTCAAATTGGAATAAATTTATTTGAAACCAACTTCGATTTTTTTGGATTTTGTCGAGTATTTTTGGTGTAGGATGTATATTTGAGTAAATTTAGATGAAAATAACTTCAATTTCTAGGATTGTGAAAAAAATTTTAGTTGCAAGTGCCAAATTTTAATAAATTTATTTGAAACCAACTTCGATTTTTCTGGATTTTGTCGAGTATTTTTGGTGTAGGATGTATATTTGAGTAAAGTTAGATGAAAATAACTTCAATTTTTAGGATTGTGAAAAAAATTTTAGTTGGAAGTCTCAAATTTTAATAAATTTATTTGAAACCAACTTCGATTTTTTTCGATTTTGTAGAGCATTTTTGTTCTAGGATCTATATTGAGGAAATTTAGATGAAAATAATTTCATTTTTTTGGATTGTGAAAAAATTTTTGGTTCGAAGTGTCAAATTTTAATAAATTTATTTGAAACCTACTTCGATTTTTTTTTATTTTGTTGAGAATTTTTGTTGTAGGATCTATATTTGAGTAAATTTAGATGAAAATAACTTCAATTTTTTGGATTGAGTAAAAAATTTTAGTTGGAAGTGTCAAATTTTAATAAATTTATTATCAACTTCGATTTTTTTGGATTTTGTTGAGTATTTTTTGGTAGGATCTATATTTGAGTAAATTTAGATGAAAATAACTTCAATTTTTAGGATTCTGAAAAAAATTTTAGTTGGAAGTGTCAAATTTTAATAAATTTATTTGAAACCTACTTCGATTTTTTTGGATTTTGTCGAGTATTTTTGGTGTAGGATGTATATTTGAGTAAATTTAGATGAAAATAACTTCAATTTTTAGGATTGTGAAAAAAATTTTAGTTGGAAGTGTCAAATTATAATAAATTTATTTGAAACCAACTTCGATTTTTTTGGATTTTGTCGAGTATTTTTGGTGTAGGATGTATATTTGAGTAAAGTTAGATGAAAATAACTTCAATTTTTAGGATTGTGAAAAAAATTTTAGTTGGAAGTCTCAAATTTTAATAAATTTATTTGAAACCAACTCCGATTTTTTTGGATTTTGTTGAGTATTTTTTTGTAGGATCTATATTTGAGTAAATTTAGATGAAAATAACTTCAATTTTTAGGATTGTGAAAAAAATTTTAGTTGGAAGTCTCAAATTTTAATAAATTTATTTGAAACCAACTTCGATTTTTTTCGATTTTGTAGAGCATTTTTGTTCTAGGATCTATATTGAGGAAATTTAGATGAAAATAATTTCATTTTTTTGGATTGTGAAAAAATTTTTGGTTCGAAGTGTCAAATTTTAATAAATTTATTTGAAACCTACTTCGATTTTTTTTTATTTTGTTGAGAATTTTTGTTGTAGGATCTATATTTGAGTAAATTTAGATGAAAATAACTTCAATTTTTTGGATTGAGTAAAAAATTTTAGTTGGAAGTGTCAAATTTTAATAAATTTATTATCAACTTCGATTTTTTTGGATTTTGTTGAGTATTTTTTGGTAGGATCTATATTTGAGTAAATTTAGATGAAAATAACTTCAATTTTTAGGATTCTGAAAAAAATTTTAGTTGGAAGTGTCAAATTTTAATAAATTTATTTGAAACCTACTTCGATTTTTTTGGATTTTGTCGAGTATTTTTGGTGTAGGATGTATATTTGAGTAAATTTAGATGAAAATAACTTCAATTTTTAGGATTGTGAAAAAAATTTTAGTTGGAAGTGTCAAATTATAATAAATTTATTTGAAACCAACTTCGATTTTTTTGGATTTTGTCGAGTATTTTTGGTGTAGGATGTATATTTGAGTAAAGTTAGATGAAAATAACTTCAATTTTTAGGATTGTGAAAAAAATTTTAGTTGCAAGTGTCAAATTTTAATAAATTTATTTGAAATCAACTCCGATTTTTTTGGATTTTGTTGAGTATTTTTTTGTAGGATCTATATTTGAGTAAATTTAGATGAAAATAACTTCAATTTTTAGGATTGTGAAAAAAATTTTAGTTGGAAGTGTCAAATTGTAATAAATTTATTTGAAACCAACTTCGATTTTTTTGGATTTTGTCGAGTATTTTTGGTGTAGGATGTATATTTGAGTAAATTTAGATGAAAATAACTTCAATTTCTAGGATTGTGAAAAAAATTTTAGTTGGAAGTGCCAAATTTTAATAAATTTATTTGAAACCAGCTTCGATTTTTTTGGATTTTGTCGAGTATTTTTGGTGTAGGATGTATACTTGAGTAAATTTAGATGAAAATAACTTCAATTTCTAGGATTGTGAAAAAAATTTTAGTTGGAAGTGCCAAATTTTAATAAATTTATTTGAAACCAACTTCGATTTTTTTGGATTTTGTCGAGTATTTTTGGTGTAGGATGTATATTTGAGTAAATTTAGATGAAAATAACTTCAATTTCTGGGATTGTGAAAAAAATTTTAGTTGGAAGTCTCAAATTTTAATAAATTTATTTGAAACCAACTTCGATTTTTTTGGATTTTGTGGAGTATTTTTGGTGTAGGATGTATATTTGAGTAAATTTAGATGAAAATAACTTCAATTTTTAGGATTGTGAAAAAAATTTTAGTTGGAAGTGTCAAATTATAATAAATTTATTTGAAACCAACTTCGATTTTTTTGGATTTTGTCGAGTATTTTTGGTGTAGGATGTATATTTGAGTAAAGTTAGATGAAAATAACTTCAATTTTTAGGATTGTGAAAAAAATTTTAGTTGCAATTGTCAAATTTTAATAAATTTATTTGAAATCAACTCCGATTTTTTTTGGATTTTGTTGAGTATTTTTTTGTAGGATCTATATTTGAGTAAATTTAGATGAAAATAACTTCAATTTTTAGGATTGTGAAAAAAATTTTAGTTGGAAGTGTCAAATTGTAATAAATTTATTTGAAACCAACTTCGATTTTTTTGGATTTTGTCGAGTATTTTTGGTGTAGGATGTATATTTGAGTAAATTTAGATGAAAATAACTTCAATTTCTAGGATTGTGAAAAAAATTTTAGTTGGAAGTGCCAAATTGTAATAAATTTATTTGAAACCAACTTCGATTTTTTTGGATTTTGTCGAGTATTTTTGGTGTAGGATGTATATTTGAGTAAAGTTAGATGAAAATAACTTCAATTTTTAGGATTGTGAAAAAAATTTTAGTTGGAAGTCTCAAATTTTAATAAATTTATTTGAAACCAACTTCGATTTTTTTCGATTTTGTAGAGCATTTTTGTTCTAGGATCTATATTGAGGAAATTTAGATGAAAATAATTTCATTTTTTTGGATTGTGAATAAATTTTTGGTTCGAAGTGTCAAATTTTAATAAATTTATTTGAAACCTACTTCGATTTTTTTTTATTTTGTTGAGAATTTTTGTTGTAGGATCTATATTTGAGTAAATTTAGATGAAAATAACTTCAATTTTTTGGATTGAGTAAAAAATTTTAGTTGGAAGTGTCAAATTTTAATAAATTTATTATCAACTTCGATTTTTTTGGATTTTGTTGAGTATTTTTTGGTAGGATCTATATTTGAGTAAATTTAGATGAAAATAACTTCAATTTTAAGAATTGTGAAAAAAATTTTAGTTGCAAGTGTCAAATTTTAATAAATTTATTTGAAATCAACTCCGATTTTTTTCGATTTTGTAGAGTATTTTTGTTCTAGGATCTATATTGAGGAAATTTAGATGAAAATAATTTCATTTTTTTGGATTGTGAAACAATTTTTGGTTCGAAGTGTCAAATTTTAATAAATTTATTTGAAACCTACTTCGATTTTTTTGGATTTTGTCGAGTATTTTTGGTGTAGGATGTATATTTGAGTAAATTTAGATGAAAATAACTTCAATTTCTAGGATTGTGAAAAAAATTTTAGTTGGAAGTGTCAAATTTTAATAAATTTATTTGAAACCAACTTCGATTTTTTTGGATTTTGTGGAGTATTTTTGGTGTAGGATGTATATTTGAGTAAATTTAGATGAAAATAACTTCAATTTTTTGGATTGTGAAAAAAATTTTAGTTGGAAGTGTCAAATTTTAATAAATTTATTTGAAATCAACTCCGATTTTTTTGGATTTTGTTGAGTATTTTTTTGTAGGATCTATATTTGAGTAAATTTAGATGAAAATAACTTCAATTTTTAGGATTGTGAAAAAAATTTTAGTTGGAAGTGTCAAATTGTAATAAATTTATTTGAAACCAACTTCGATTTTTTTGGATTTTGTCGAGTATTTTTGGTGTAGGATGTATATTTGAGTAAAGTTAGATGAAAATAACTTCAATTTTTAGGATTCTGAAAAAAATTTTAGTTGGAAGTCTCAAATTTTAATAAATTTATTTGAAACCAACTCCGATTTTTTTGGATTTTGTTGAGTATTTTTTTGTAGGATCTATATTTGAGTAAATTTAGATGAAAATAACTTCAATTTTTAGGATTGTGAAAAAAATTTTAGTTGGAAGTGTCAAATTTTAATAAATTTATTTGAAACCAACTTCGATTTTTTTGGATTTTGTCGAGTATTTTTGTAGGATCTATATTTGAGTAAATTTAGATGAAAATAACTTCAATTTTTAGGATTGTGAAAAAAATTTTAGTTGGAAGTGTCAAATTTTAATAAATTTAATTGAAACCAACTTCGATTTTTTTGGATTTTGTCGAGTATTATTGGTGTAGGATGTATATTTGAGTAAATTTAGATGAAAATAACTTCAATTTTTAGGATTGTGAAAAAAATTTTAGTTGGAAGTGTCAAATTTTAATAAATTTATTTGAAACCAACTTCGATATTTTTGGATTTTGATGAGTATTTTTTTGTAGGATCTATATTTGAGTAAATTTAGATGAAAATAACTTCAATTTCTAGGATTGTGAAAAAAATTTTAGTTGGAAGTGTCAAATTTTAATAAATTTATTTGAAACCAACTTCGATTTTTTTTTATTTTGTCGAGTATTTTTGTTGTAGGATGTATATTTGAGTAAATTTAGATGAAAATAACGAAAATTTATTGGATTGAGTAAAAAATTTTAGTTGGAAGTGTCAAATTTTAATAAATTTATTTGAAATCAACTGCGATTTTTTTGGATTTTGTTGAGTATTTTTTTGTAGGATCTATATTTGAGTAAATTTAGATGAAAATAACTTCAATTTTTAGGATTGTGAAAAAAATTTTAGTTGGAAGTGTCAAATTGTAATAAATTTATTTGAAACCAACTTCGATTTTTTTGGATTTTGTCGAGTATTTTTGGTGTAGGATGTATATTTGAGTACATTTAGATGAAAATAACGACCATTTTTTGGATTGTGAAAAATATTTTAGTTGGAAGTGTCAAATTTTAATAAATTTATTTGAAATCAACTTCGATTTTTTTGGATTTTGTTGAGTATTTTTGTTGTAGGATCTATATTTGAGTAAATTTAGATGAAAATAACTTCAATTTTTTGGATTGAGTAAAAAATTTTAGTTGGAAGTGTCAAATTTTAATAAATTTATTTGAAATCAACTGCGATTTTTTTGGATTTTGTTGAGTATTTTTTTGTAGGATCTATATTTGAGTAAATTTAGATGAAAATAACTTCAATTTTTAGGATTGTGAAAAAAATTTTAGTTGGAAGTGTCAAATTGTAATAAATTTATTTGAAACCAACTTCGATTTTTTTGGATTTTGTCGAGTATTTTTGGTGTAGGATGTATATTTGAGTAAAGTTAGATGAAAATAACTTCAATTTTTAGGATTCTGAAAAAAATTTTAGTTGGAAGTCTCAAATTTTAATAAATTTATTTGAAACCAACTCCGATTTTTTTGGATTTTGTTGAGTATTTTTTTGTAGGATCTATATTTGAGTAAATTTAGATGAAAATAACTTCAATTTTTAGGATTGTGAAAAAAATTTTAGTTGGAAGTGTCAAATTTTAATAAATTTATTTGAAACCAACTTCGATTTTTTTGGATTTTGTCGAGTATTTTTGTAGGATCTATATTTGAGTAAATTTAGATGAAAATAACTTCAATTTTTAGGATTGTGAAAAAAATTTTAGTTGGAAGTGTCAAATTTTAATAAATTTAATTGAAACCAACTTCGATTTTTTTGGATTTTGTCGAGTATTATTGGTGTAGGATGTATATTTGAGTAAATTTAGATGAAAATAACTTCAATTTTTAGGATTGTGAAAAAAATTTTAGTTGGAAGTGTCAAATTTTAATAAATTTATTTGAAACCAACTTCGATATTTTTGGATTTTGATGAGTATTTTTTTGTAGGATCTATATTTGAGTAAATTTAGATGAAAATAACTTCAATTTCTAGGATTGTGAAAAAAATTTTAGTTGGAAGTGTCAAATTTTAATAAATTTATTTGAAACCAACTTCGATTTTTTTTTATTTTGTCGAGTATTTTTGTTGTAGGATGTATATTTGAGTAAATTTAGATGAAAATAACGAAAATTTATTGGATTGTGAAAAAAATTTTAGTTGGAAGTGTCAAATTTTAATAAATTTATTTGAAACCAACTTCGATTTTTTTTGATTTTGTGGAGTATTTTTGGTGTAGGATGTATATTTGAGTAAATTTAGATGAAAATAACTTCAATTTTTTGGATTGTGAAAAAAATTTTAGTTGGAAGTGTCAAATTTTAATAAATTTATTTGAAATCAACTCCGATTTTTTTGGATTTTGTTGAGTATTTTTTTGTAGGATCTATATTTGAGTAAATTTAGATGAAAATAACTTCAATTTTTAGGATTGTGAAAAAAATTTTAGTTGGAAGTGTCAAATTGTAATAAATTTATTTGAAACCAACTTCGATTTTTTTGGATTTTGTCGAGTATTTTTGTAGGATCTATATTTGAGTAAATTTAGATGAAAATAACTTCAATTTTTAGGATTGTGAAAAAAATTTTAGTTGGAAGTGTCAAATTTTAATAAATTTAATTGAAACCAACTTCGATTTTTTTGGATTTTGTCGAGTATTATTGGTGTAGGATGTATATTTGAGTAAATTTAGATGAAAATAACTTCAATTTTTAGGATTGTGAAAAAAATTTTAGTTGGAAGTGTCAAATTTTAATAAATTTATTTGAAACCAACTTCGATATTTTTGGATTTTGATGAGTATTTTTTTGTAGGATCTATATTTGAGTAAATTTAGATGAAAATAACTTCAATTTCTAGGATTGTGAAAAAAATTTTAGTTGGAAGTGCCAAATTTTAATAAATTTATTTGAAACCAACTTCGATTTTTTTGGATTTTGTCGAGTATTTTTGGTGTAGGATGTATATTTGAGTAAAGTTAGATGAAAATAACTTCAATTTTTAGGATTGTGAAAAAAATTTTAGTTGGAAGTCTCAAATTTTAATAAATTTATTTGAAACCAACTTCGATTTTTTTCGATTTTGTAGAGCATTTTTGTTCTAGGATCTATATTGAGGAAATTTAGATGAAAATAATTTCATTTTTTTGGATTGTGAAAAAATTTTTGGTTCGAAGTGTCAAATTTTAATAAATTTATTTGAAACCTACTTCGATTTTTTTTTATTTTGTTGAGAATTTTTGTTGTAGGATCTATATTTGAGTAAATTTAGATGAAAATAACTTCAATTTTTTGGATTGAGTAAAAAATTTTAGTTGGAAGTGTCAAATTTTAATAAATTTATTATCAACTTCGATTTTTTTGGATTTTGTTGAGTATTTTTTGGTAGGATCTATATTTGAGTAAATTTAGATGAAAATAACTTCAATTTTTAGAATTGTGAAAAAAATTTTAGTTGCAAGTGTCAAATTTTAATAAATTTATTTGAAATCAACTCCGATTTTTTTCGATTTTGTAGAGTATTTTTGTTCTAGGATCTATATTGAGGAAATTTAGATGAAAATAATTTCATTTTTTTGGATTGTGAAACAATTTTTGGTTCGAAGTGTCAAATTTTAATAAATTTATATGAAACCTACTTCGATTTTTTTGGATTTTGTCGAGTATTTTTGGTGTAGGATGTATATTTGAGTAAATTTAGATGAAAATAACTTCAATTTCTAGGATTGTGAAAAAAATTTTAGTTGGAAGTGTCAAATTTTAATAAATTTATTTGAAACCAACTTCGATTTTTTTGGATTTTGTGGAGTATTTTTGGTGTAGGATGTATATTTGAGTAAATTTAGATGAAAATAACTTCAATTTTTAGGATTGTGAAAAAAATTTTAGTTGGAAGTGTCAAATTTTAATAAATTTAATTGAAACCAACTTCGATTTTTTTGGATTTTGTCGAGTATTATTGGTGTAGGATGTATATTTGAGTAAATTTAGATGAAAATAACTTCAATTTTTAGGATTGTGAAAAAAATTTTAGTTGGAAGTGTCAAATTTTAATAAATTTATTTGAAACCAACTTCGATTTTTTTGGATTTTGTCGAGTATTTTTGGTGTAGGATGTATATTTGAGTAAATTTAGATGAAAATAACTTCAATTTCTAGGATTGTGAAAAAAATTTTAGTTGGAAGTGCCAAATTTTAATAAATTTATTTGAAACCTACTTCGATTTTTTTGGATTTTGTCGAGTATTTTTGGTGTAGGATGTATATTTGAGTAAATTTAGATGAAAATAACTTCAATTTCTAGGATTGTGAAAAAAATTTTAGTTGGAAGTGTCAAATTTTAATAAATTTATTTGAAACCAACTTCGATTTTTTTGGATTTTGTGGAGTATTTTTGGTGTAGGATGTATATTTGAGTAAATTTAGATGAAAATAACTTCAATTTTTTGGATTGTGAAAAAAATTTTAGTTGGAAGTGTCAAATTTTAATAAATTTATTTGAAATCAACTCCGATTTTTTTGGATTTTGTTGAGTATTTTTTTGTAGGATCTATATTTGAGTAAATTTAGATGAAAATAACTTCAATTTTTAGGATTGTGAAAAAAATTTTAGTTGGAAGTGTCAAATTGTAATAAATTTATTTGAAACCAACTTCGATTTTTTTGGATTTTGTCGAGTATTTTTGGTGTAGGATGTATATTTGAGTAAAGTTAGATGAAAATAACTTCAATTTTTAGGATTCTGAAAAAAATTTTAGTTGGAAGTCTCAAATTTTAATAAATTTATTTGAAACCAACTCCGATTTTTTTGGATTTTGTTGAGTATTTTTTTGTAGGATCTATATTTGAGTAAATTTAGATGAAAATAACTTCAATTTTTAGGATTGTGAAAAAAATTTTAGTTGGAAGTGTCAAATTTTAATAAATTTATTTGAAACCAACTTCGATTTTTTTGGATTTTGTCGAGTATTTTTGTAGGATCTATATTTGAGTAAATTTAGATGAAAATAACTTCAATTTTTAGGATTGTGAAAAAAATTTTAGTTGGAAGTGTCAAATTTTAATAAATTTAATTGAAACCAACTTCGATTTTTTTGGATTTTGTCGAGTATTATTGGTGTAGGATGTATATTTGAGTAAATTTAGATGAAAATAACTTCAATTTTTAGGATTGTGAAAAAAATTTTAGTTGGAAGTGTCAAATTTTAATAAATTTATTTGAAACCAACTTCGATATTTTTGGATTTTGATGAGTATTTTTTTGTAGGATCTATATTTGAGTAAATTTAGATGAAAATAACTTCAATTTCTAGGATTGTGAAAAAAATTTTAGTTGGAAGTGTCAAATTTTAATAAATTTATTTGAAACCAACTTCGATTTTTTTTTATTTTGTCGAGTATTTTTGTTGTAGGATGTATATTTGAGTAAATTTAGATGAAAATAACGAAAATTTATTGGATTGTGAAAAAAATTTTAGTTGGAAGTGTCAAATTTTAATAAATTTATTTGAAACCAACTTCGATTTTTTTGGATTTTGTGGAGTATTTTTGGTGTAGGATGTATATTTGAGTAAATTTAGATGAAAATAACTTCAATTTTTTGGATTGTGAAAAAAATTTTAGTTGGAAGTGTCAAATTTTAATAAATTTATTTGAAATCAACTCCGATTTTTTTGGATTTTGTTGAGTATTTTTTTGTAGGATCTATATTTGAGTAAATTTAGATGAAAATAACTTCAATTTTTAGGATTGTGAAAAAAATTTTAGTTGGAAGTGTCAAATTGTAATAAATTTATTTGAAACCAACTTCGATTTTTTTGGATTTTGTCGAGTATTTTTGTAGGATCTATATTTGAGTAAATTTAGATGAAAATAACTTCAATTTTTAGGATTGTGAAAAAAATTTTAGTTGGAAGTGTCAAATTTTAATAAATTTAATTGAAACCAACTTCGATTTTTTTGGATTTTGTCGAGTATTATTGGTGTAGGATGTATATTTGAGTAAATTTAGATGAAAATAACTTCAATTTTTAGGATTGTGAAAAAAATTTTAGTTGGAAGTGTCAAATTTTAATAAATTTATTTGAAACCAACTTCGATATTTTTGGATTTTGATGAGTATTTTTTTGTGGGATCTATATTTGAGTAAATTTAGATGAAAATAACTTCAATTTCTAGGATTGTGAAAAAAATTTTAGTTGGAAGTGCCAAATTTTAATAAATTTATTTGAAACCAACTTCGATTTTTTTGGATTTTGTCGAGTATTTTTGGTGTAGGATGTATATTTGAGTAAAGTTAGATGAAAATAACTTCAATTTTTAGGATTGTGAAAAAAATTTTAGTTGGAAGTCTCAAATTTTAATAAATTTATTTGAAACCAACTTCGATTTTTTTCGATTTTGTAGAGCATTTTTGTTCTAGGATCTATATTGAGGAAATTTAGATGAAAATAATTTCATTTTTTTGGATTGTGAAAAAATTTTTGGTTCGAAGTGTCAAATTTTAATAAATTTATTTGAAACCTACTTCGATTTTTTTTTATTTTGTTGAGAATTTTTGTTGTAGGATCTATATTTGAGTAAATTTAGATGAAAATAACTTCAATTTTTTGGATTGAGTAAAAAATTTTAGTTGGAAGTGTCAAATTTTAATAAATTTATTATCAACTTCGATTTTTTTGGATTTTGTTGAGTATTTTTTGGTAGGATCTATATTTGAGTAAATTTAGATGAAAATAACTTCAATTTTTAGAATTGTGAAAAAAATTTTAGTTGCAAGTGTCAAATTTTAATAAATTTATTTGAAATCAACTCCGATTTTTTTCGATTTTGTAGAGTATTTTTGTTCTAGGATCTATATTGAGGAAATTTAGATGAAAATAATTTCATTTTTTTGGATTGTGAAACAATTTTTGGTTCGAAGTGTCAAATTTTAATAAATTTATATGAAACCTACTTCGATTTTTTTGGATTTTGTCGAGTATTTTTGGTGTAGGATGTATATTTGAGTAAATTTAGATGAAAATAACTTCAATTTCTAGGATTGTGAAAAAAATTTTAGTTGGAAGTGTCAAATTTTAATAAATTTATTTGAAACCAACTTCGATTTTTTTGGATTTTGTGGAGTATTTTTGGTGTAGGATGTATATTTGAGTAAATTTAGATGAAAATAACTTCAATTTTTTGGATTGTGAAAAAAATTTTAGTTGGAAGTGTCAAATTGTAATAAATTTATTTGAAACCAACTTCGATTTTTTTGGATTTTGTCGAGTATTTTTGGTGTAGGATGTATATTTGAGTAAAGTTAGATGAAAATAACTTCAATTTTTAGGATTGTGAAAAAAATTTTAGTTGGAAGTCTCAAATTTTAATAAATTTATTTGAAACCAACTCCGATTTTTTTGGATTTTGTTGAGTATTTTTTTGTAGGATCTAAATTTGAGTAAATTTAGATGAAAATAACTTCAATTTTTAGGATTGTGAAAAAAATTTTAGTTGGAAGTGTCAAATTTTAATAAATTTATTTGAAACCAACTTCGATTTTTTTGGATTTTGTCGAGTATTTTTGTAGGATCTATATTTGAGTAAATTTAGATGAAAATAACTTCAATTTTTAGGATTGTGAAAAAAATTTTAGTTGGAAGTGTCAAATTTTAATAAATTTAATTGAAACCAACTTCGATTTTTTTGGATTTTGTCGAGTATTATTGGTGTAGGATGTATATTTGAGTAAATTTAGATGAAAATAACTTCAATTTTTAGGATTGTGAAAAAAATTTTAGTTGGAAGTGTCAAATTTTAATAAATTTATTTGAAACCAACTTCGATATTTTTGGATTTTGATGAGTATTTTTTTGTAGGATCTATATTTGAGTAA
This sequence comes from Andrena praecox, assembly GCA_963932275.1. Taxonomy (NCBI): domain Eukaryota; kingdom Metazoa; phylum Arthropoda; class Insecta; order Hymenoptera; family Andrenidae; genus Andrena; species Andrena praecox. The sequence goes on from OZ010730.1 coordinate 23,875,703, forward strand.
ATTTAGATGAAAATAACTTCAATTTCTAGGATTGTGAAAAAAATTTTAGTTGGAAGTGTCAAATTTTAATAAATTTATTTGAAACCAACTTCGATTTTTTTTTATTTTGTCGAGTATTTTTGTTGTAGGATGTATATTTGAGTAAATTTAGATGAAAATAACGAAAATTTATTGGATTGTGAAAAAAATTTTAGTTGGAAGTGTCAAATTTTAATAAATTTATTTGAAACCAACTTCGATTTTTTTGGATTTTGTGGAGTATTTTTGGTGTAGGATGTATATTTGAGTAAATTTAGATGAAAATAACTTCAATTTTTTGGATTGTGAAAAAAATTTTAGTTGGAAGTGTCAAATTTTAATAAATTTATTTGAAATCAACTCCGATTTTTTTGGATTTTGTTGAGTATTTTTTTGTAGGATCTATATTTGAGTAAATTTAGATGAAAATAACTTCAATTTTTAGGATTGTGAAAAAAATTTTAGTTGGAAGTGTCAAATTGTAATAAATTTATTTGAAACCAACTTCGATTTTTTTGGATTTTGTCGAGTATTTTTGTAGGATCTATATTTGAGTAAATTTAGATGAAAATAACTTCAATTTCTAGGATTGTGAAAAAAATTTTAGTTGGAAGTCTCAAATTTTATTAAATTTATTTGAAACCAACTTCGATTTTTTTCGATTTTGTAGAGCATTTTTGTTCTAGGATCTATATTGAGGAAATTTAGATGAAAATAATTTCATTTTTTTGGATTGTGAAAAAATTTTTGGTTCGAAGTGTCAAATTTTAATAAATTTATTTGAAACCTACTTCGATTTTTTTTTATTTTGTTGAGAATTTTTGTTGTAGGATCTATATTTGAGTAAATTTAGATGAAAATAACTTCAATTTTTTGGATTGAGTAAAAAATTTTAGTTGGAAGTGTCAAATTTTAATAAATTTATTTGAAACCAACTTCGATTTTTTTGGATTTTGTGGAGTATTTTTGGTGTAGGATGTATATTTGAGTAAATTTAGATGAAAATAACTTCAATTTTTTGGATTGTGAAAAAAATTTTAGTTGGAAGTGTCAAATTGTAATAAATTTATTTGAAACCAACTTCGATTTTTTTGGATTTTGTCGAGTATTTTTGGTGTAGGATGTATATTTGAGTAAAGTTAGATGAAAATAACTTCAATTTTTAGGATTGTGAAAAAAATTTTAGTTGGAAGTCTCAAATTTTAATAAATTTATTTGAAACCAACTCCGATTTTTTTGGATTTTGTTGAGTATTTTTTTGTAGGATCTAAATTTGAGTAAATTTAGATGAAAATAACTTCAATTTTTAGGATTGTGAAAAAAATTTTAGTTGGAAGTGTCAAATTTTAATAAATTTATTTGAAACCAACTTCGATTTTTTTGGATTTTGTCGAGTATTTTTGTAGGATCTATATTTGAGTAAATTTAGATGAAAATAACTTCAATTTTTAGGATTGTGAAAAAAATTTTAGTTGGAAGTGTCAAATTTTAATAAATTTAATTGAAACCAACTTCGATTTTTTTGGATTTTGTCGAGTATTATTGGTGTAGGATGTATATTTGAGTAAATTTAGATGAAAATAACTTCAATTTTTAGGATTGTGAAAAAAATTTTAGTTGGAAGTGTCAAATTTTAATAAATTTATTTGAAACCAACTTCGATATTTTTGGATTTTGATGAGTATTTTTTTGTAGGATCTATATTTGAGTAAATTTAGATGAAAATAACTTCAATTTCTAGGATTGTGAAAAAAATTTTAGTTGGAAGTGTCAAATTTTAATAAATTTATTTGAAACCAACTTCGATTTTTTTTTATTTTGTCGAGTATTTTTGTTGTAGGATGTATATTTGAGTAAATTTAGATGAAAATAACGAAAATTTATTGGATTGTGAAAAAAATTTTAGTTGGAAGTGTCAAATTTTAATAAATTTATTTGAAACCAACTTCGATTTTTTTGGATTTTGTGGAGTATTTTTGGTGTAGGATGTATATTTGAGTAAATTTAGATGAAAATAACTTCAATTTTTTGGATTGTGAAAAAAATTTTAGTTGGAAGTGTCAAATTTTAATAAATTTATTTGAAATCAACTCCGATTTTTTTGGATTTTGTTGAGTATTTTTTTGTAGGATCTATATTTGAGTAAATTTAGATGAAAATAACTTCAATTTTTAGGATTGTGAAAAAAATTTTAGTTGGAAGTGTCAAATTGTAATAAATTTATTTGAAACCAACTTCGATTTTTTTGGATTTTGTCGAGTATTTTTGTAGGATCTATATTTGAGTAAATTTAGATGAAAATAACTTCAATTTCTAGGATTGTGAAAAAAATTTTAGTTGGAAGTCTCAAATTTTATTAAATTTATTTGAAACCAACTTCGATTTTTTTCGATTTTGTAGAGCATTTTTGTTCTAGGATCTATATTGAGGAAATTTAGATGAAAATAATTTCATTTTTTTGGATTGTGAAAAAATTTTTGGTTCGAAGTGTCAAATTTTAATAAATTTATTTGAAACCTACTTCGATTTTTTTTTATTTTGTTGAGAATTTTTGTTGTAGGATCTATATTTGAGTAAATTTAGATGAAAATAACTTCAATTTTTTGGATTGAGTAAAAAATTTTAGTTGGAAGTGTCAAATTTTAATAAATTTATTTGAAACCAACTTCGATTTTTTTGGATTTTGTGGAGTATTTTTGGTGTAGGATGTATATTTGAGTAAATTTAGATGAAAATAACTTCAATTTTTTGGATTGTGAAAAAAATTTTAGTTGGAAGTGTCAAATTTTAATAAATTTATTTGAAATCAACTCCGATTTTTTTGGATTTTGTTGAGTATTTTTTTGTAGGATCTATATTTGAGTAAATTTAGATGAAAATAACTTCAATTTTTAGGATTGTGAAAAAAATTTTAGTTGGAAGTGTCAAATTGTAATAAATTTATTTGAAACCAACTTCGATTTTTTTGGATTTTGTCGAGTATTTTTGGTGTAGGATGTATATTTGAGTAAATTTAGATGAAAATAACTTCAATTTCTAGGATTGTGAAAAAAATTTTAGTTGGAAGTGTCAAATTTTAATAAATTTATTTGAAACCAACTTCGATTTTTTTGGATTTTGTGGAGTATTTTTGGTGTAGGATGTATATTTGAGTAAATTTAGATGAAAATAACTTCAATTTTTTGGATTGTGAAAAAAATTTTAGTTGGAAGTGTCAAATTTTAATAAATTTATTTGAAATCAACTCCGATTTTTTTGGATTTTGTTGAGTATTTTTTTGTAGGATCTATATTTGAGTAAATTTAGATGAAAATAACTTCAATTTTTAGGATTGTGAAAAAAATTTTAGTTGGAAGTGTCAAATTGTAATAAATTTATTTGAAACCAACTTCGATTTTTTTGGATTTTGTCGAGTATTTTTGGTGTAGGATGTATATTTGAGTAAAGTTAGATGAAAATAACTTCAATTTTTAGGATTCTGAAAAAAATTTTAGTTGGAAGTCTCAAATTTTAATAAATTTATTTGAAACCAACTCCGATTTTTTTGGATTTTGTTGAGTATTTTTTTGTAGGATCTATATTTGAGTAAATTTAGATGAAAATAACTTCAATTTTTAGGATTGTGAAAAAAATTTTAGTTGGAAGTGTCAAATTTTAATAAATTTATTTGAAACCAACTTCGATTTTTTTGGATTTTGTCGAGTATTTTTGTAGGATCTATATTTGAGTAAATTTAGATGAAAATAACTTCAATTTTTAGGATTGTGAAAAAAATTTTAGTTGGAAGTGTCAAATTTTAATAAATTTAATTGAAACCAACTTCGATTTTTTTGGATTTTGTCGAGTATTATTGGTGTAGGATGTATATTTGAGTAAATTTAGATGAAAATAACTTCAATTTTTAGGATTGTGAAAAAAATTTTAGTTGGAAGTGTCAAATTTTAATAAATTTATTTGAAACCAACTTCGATATTTTTGGATTTTGATGAGTATTTTTTTGTAGGATCTATATTTGAGTAAATTTAGATGAAAATAACTTCAATTTCTAGGATTGTGAAAAAAATTTTAGTTGGAAGTGTCAAATTTTAATAAATTTATTTGAAACCAACTTCGATTTTTTTTTATTTTGTCGAGTATTTTTGTTGTAGGATGTATATTTGAGTAAATTTAGATGAAAATAACGAAAATTTATTGGATTGTGAAAAAAATTTTAGTTGGAAGTGTCAAATTTTAATAAATTTATTTGAAACCAACTTCGATTTTTTTGGATTTTGTGGAGTATTTTTGGTGTAGGATGTATATTTGAGTAAATTTAGATGAAAATAACTTCAATTTTTTGGATTGTGAAAAAAATTTTAGTTGGAAGTGTCAAATTTTAATAAATTTATTTGAAATCAACTCCGATTTTTTTGGATTTTGTTGAGTATTTTTTTGTAGGATCTATATTTGAGTAAATTTAGATGAAAATAACTTCAATTTTTAGGATTGTGAAAAAAATTTTAGTTGGAAGTGTCAAATTGTAATAAATTTATTTGAAACCAACTTCGATTTTTTTGGATTTTGTCGAGTATTTTTGTAGGATCTATATTTGAGTAAATTTAGATGAAAATAACTTCAATTTTTAGGATTGTGAAAAAAATTTTAGTTGGAAGTGTCAAATTTTAATAAATTTAATTGAAACCAACTTCGATTTTTTTGGATTTTGTCGAGTATTATTGGTGTAGGATGTATATTTGAGTAAATTTAGATGAAAATAACTTCAATTTTTAGGATTGTGAAAAAAATTTTAGTTGGAAGTGTCAAATTTTAATAAATTTATTTGAAACCAACTTCGATATTTTTGGATTTTGATGAGTATTTTTTTGTGGGATCTATATTTGAGTAAATTTAGATGAAAATAACTTCAATTTCTAGGATTGTGAAAAAAATTTTAGTTGGAAGTGCCAAATTTTAATAAATTTATTTGAAACCAACTTCGATTTTTTTGGATTTTGTCGAGTATTTTTGGTGTAGGATGTATATTTGAGTAAAGTTAGATGAAAATAACTTCAATTTTTAGGATTGTGAAAAAAATTTTAGTTGGAAGTCTCAAATTTTAATAAATTTATTTGAAACCAACTTCGATTTTTTTCGATTTTGTAGAGCATTTTTGTTCTAGGATCTATATTGAGGAAATTTAGATGAAAATAATTTCATTTTTTTGGATTGTGAAAAAATTTTTGGTTCGAAGTGTCAAATTTTAATAAATTTATTTGAAACCTACTTCGATTTTTTTTTATTTTGTTGAGAATTTTTGTTGTAGGATCTATATTTGAGTAAATTTAGATGAAAATAACTTCAATTTTTTGGATTGAGTAAAAAATTTTAGTTGGAAGTGTCAAATTTTAATAAATTTATTATCAACTTCGATTTTTTTGGATTTTGTTGAGTATTTTTTGGTAGGATCTATATTTGAGTAAATTTAGATGAAAATAACTTCAATTTTTAGAATTGTGAAAAAAATTTTAGTTGCAAGTGTCAAATTTTAATAAATTTATTTGAAATCAACTCCGATTTTTTTCGATTTTGTAGAGTATTTTTGTTCTAGGATCTATATTGAGGAAATTTAGATGAAAATAATTTCATTTTTTTGGATTGTGAAACAATTTTTGGTTCGAAGTGTCAAATTTTAATAAATTTATATGAAACCTACTTCGATTTTTTTGGATTTTGTCGAGTATTTTTGGTGTAGGATGTATATTTGAGTAAATTTAGATGAAAATAACTTCAATTTCTAGGATTGTGAAAAAAATTTTAGTTGGAAGTGTCAAATTTTAATAAATTTATTTGAAACCAACTTCGATTTTTTTGGATTTTGTGGAGTATTTTTGGTGTAGGATGTATATTTGAGTAAATTTAGATGAAAATAACTTCAATTTTTTGGATTGTGAAAAAAATTTTAGTTGGAAGTGTCAAATTGTAATAAATTTATTTGAAACCAACTTCGATTTTTTTGGATTTTGTCGAGTATTTTTGGTGTAGGATGTATATTTGAGTAAAGTTAGATGAAAATAACTTCAATTTTTAGGATTGTGAAAAAAATTTTAGTTGGAAGTCTCAAATTTTAATAAATTTATTTGAAACCAACTCCGATTTTTTTGGATTTTGTTGAGTATTTTTTTGTAGGATCTAAATTTGAGTAAATTTAGATGAAAATAACTTCAATTTTTAGGATTGTGAAAAAAATTTTAGTTGGAAGTGTCAAATTTTAATAAATTTATTTGAAACCAACTTCGATTTTTTTGGATTTTGTCGAGTATTTTTGTAGGATCTATATTTGAGTAAATTTAGATGAAAATAACTTCAATTTTTAGGATTGTGAAAAAAATTTTAGTTGGAAGTGTCAAATTTTAATAAATTTAATTGAAACCAACTTCGATTTTTTTGGATTTTGTCGAGTATTATTGGTGTAGGATGTATATTTGAGTAAATTTAGATGAAAATAACTTCAATTTTTAGGATTGTGAAAAAAATTTTAGTTGGAAGTGTCAAATTTTAATAAATTTATTTGAAACCAACTTCGATATTTTTGGATTTTGATGAGTATTTTTTTGTAGGATCTATATTTGAGTAAATTTAGATGAAAATAACTTCAATTTCTAGGATTGTGAAAAAAATTTTAGTTGGAAGTGTCAAATTTTAATAAATTTATTTGAAACCAACTTCGATTTTTTTTTATTTTGTCGAGTATTTTTGTTGTAGGATGTATATTTGAGTAAATTTAGATGAAAATAACGAAAATTTATTGGATTGTGAAAAAAATTTTAGTTGGAAGTGTCAAATTTTAATAAATTTATTTGAAACCAACTTCGATTTTTTTGGATTTTGTGGAGTATTTTTGGTGTAGGATGTATATTTGAGTAAATTTAGATGAAAATAACTTCAATTTTTTGGATTGTGAAAAAAATTTTAGTTGGAAGTGTCAAATTTTAATAAATTTATTTGAAATCAACTCCGATTTTTTTGGATTTTGTTGAGTATTTTTTTGTAGGATCTATATTTGAGTAAATTTAGATGAAAATAACTTCAATTTTTAGGATTGTGAAAAAAATTTTAGTTGGAAGTGTCAAATTGTAATAAATTTATTTGAAACCAACTTCGATTTTTTTGGATTTTGTCGAGTATTTTTGTAGGATCTATATTTGAGTAAATTTAGATGAAAATAACTTCAATTTCTAGGATTGTGAAAAAAATTTTAGTTGGAAGTCTCAAATTTTATTAAATTTATTTGAAACCAACTTCGATTTTTTTCGATTTTGTAGAGCATTTTTGTTCTAGGATCTATATTGAGGAAATTTAGATGAAAATAATTTCATTTTTTTGGATTGTGAAAAAATTTTTGGTTCGAAGTGTCAAATTTTAATAAATTTATTTGAAACCTACTTCGATTTTTTTTTATTTTGTTGAGAATTTTTGTTGTAGGATCTATATTTGAGTAAATTTAGATGAAAATAACTTCAATTTTTTGGATTGAGTAAAAAATTTTAGTTGGAAGTGTCAAATTTTAATAAATTTATTTGAAACCAACTTCGATTTTTTTGGATTTTGTGGAGTATTTTTGGTGTAGGATGTATATTTGAGTAAATTTAGATGAAAATAACTTCAATTTTTTGGATTGTGAAAAAAATTTTAGTTGGAAGTGTCAAATTTTAATAAATTTATTTGAAATCAACTCCGATTTTTTTGGATTTTGTTGAGTATTTTTTTGTAGGATCTATATTTGAGTAAATTTAGATGAAAATAACTTCAATTTTTAGGATTGTGAAAAAAATTTTAGTTGGAAGTGTCAAATTGTAATAAATTTATTTGAAACCAACTTCGATTTTTTTGGATTTTGTCGAGTATTTTTGGTGTAGGATGTATATTTGAGTAAAGTTAGATGAAAATAACTTCAATTTTTAGGATTGTGAAAAAAATTTTAGTTGGAAGTCTCAAATTTTAATAAATTTATTTGAAACCAACTCCGATTTTTTTGGATTTTGTTGAGTATTTTTTTGTAGGATCTATATTTGAGTAAATTTAGATGAAAATAACTTCAATTTTTAGGATTGTGAAAAAAATTTTAGTTGGAAGTGTCAAATTTTAATAAATTTATTTGAAACCAACTTCGATATTTTTGGATTTTGATGAGTATTTTTTTGTAGGATCTATATTTGAGTAAATTTAGATGAAAATAACTTCAATTTCTAGGATTGTGAAAAAAATTTTAGTTGGAAGTGCCAAATTTTAATAAATTTATTTGAAACCAACTTCGATTTTTTTGGATTTTGTCGAGTATTTTTGGTGTAGGATGTATATTTGAGTAAAGTTAGATGAAAATAACTTCAATTTTTAGGATTGTGAAAAAAATTTTAGTTGGAAGTCTCAAATTTTAATAAATTTATTTGAAACCAACTTCGATTTTTTTCGATTTTGTAGAGCATTTTTGTTCTAGGATCTATATTGAGGAAATTTAGATGAAAATAATTTCATTTTTTTGGATTGTGAAAAAATTTTTGGTTCGAAGTGTCAAATTTTAATAAATTTATTTGAAACCTACTTCGATTTTTTTTATTTTGTTGAGAATTTTTGTTGTAGGATCTATATTTGAGTAAATTTAGATGAAAATAACTTCAATTTTTTGGATTGAGTAAAAAATTTTAGTTGGAAGTGTCAAATTTTAATAAATTTATTATCAACTTCGATTTTTTTGGATTTTGTTGAGTATTTTTTGGTAGGATCTATATTTGAGTAAATTTAGATGAAAATAACTTCAATTTTTAGAATTGTGAAAAAAATTTTAGTTGCAAGTGTCAAATTTTAATAAATTTATTTGAAATCAACTCCGATTTTTTTCGATTTTGTAGAGTATTTTTGTTCTAGGATCTATATTGAGGAAATTTAGATGAAAATAATTTCATTTTTTTGGATTGTGAAACAATTTTTGGTTCGAAGTGTCAAATTTTAATAAATTTATTTGAAACCTACTTCGATTTTTTTGGATTTTGTCGAGTATTTTTGGTGTAGGATGTATATTTGAGTAAATTTAGATGAAAATAACTTCAATTTCTAGGATTGTGAAAAAAATTTTAGTTGGAAGTGTCAAATTTTAATAAATTTATTTGAAACCAACTTCGATTTTTTTGGATTTTGTGGAGTATTTTTTTGTAGGATCTATATTTGAGTAAATTTAGATGAAAATAACTTCAATTTTTAGGATTGTGAAAAAAATTTTAGTTGGAAGTGTCAAATTTTAATAAATTTATTTGAAACCAACTTCGATTTTTTTGGATTTTGTCGAGTATTTTTGTAGGATCTATATTTGAGTAAATTTAGATGAAAATAACTTCAATTTTTAGGATTGTGAAAAAAATTTTAGTTGGAAGTGTCAAATTTTAATAAATTTAATTGAAACCAACTTCGATTTTTTTGGATTTTGTCGAGTATTATTGGTGTAGGATGTATATTTGAGTAAATTTAGATGAAAATAACTTCAATTTTTAGGATTGTGAAAAAAATTTTAGTTGGAAGTGTCAAATTTTAATAAATTTATTTGAAACCAACTTCGATATTTTTGGATTTTGATGAGTATTTTTTTGTAGGATCTATATTTGAGTAAATTTAGATGAAAATAACTTCAATTTCTAGGATTGTGAAAAAAAATTTAGTTGGAAGTGTCAAATTTTAATAAATTTATTTGAAACCAACTTCGATTTTTTTTTATTTTGTCGAGTATTTTTGTTGTAGGATGTATATTTGTGTAAATTTAGATGAAAATAACGAAAATTTATTGGATTGTGAAAAAAATTTTAGTTGGAAGTGTCAAATTTTAATAAATTTATTTGAAACCAACTTCGATTTTTTTGGATTTTGTTGAGTATTTTTTTGTAGGATCTATATTTGAGTAAATTTAGATGAAAATAACTTCAATTTCTAGGATTGTGAAAAAAATTTTAGTTGGAAGTGCCAAATTTTAATAAATTTATTTGAAACCAACTTCGATTTTTTTGGATTTTGTCGAGTATTTTTGGTGTAGGATGTATATTTGAGTAAATTTAGATGAAAATAACTTCAATTTCTAGGATTGTGAAAAAAATTTTAGTTGGAAGTGCCAAATTTTAATAAATTTATTTGAAATCAACTCCGATTTTTTTGGATTTTGTTGAGTATTTTTTTGTAGGATCTATATTTGAGTAAATTTAGATGAAAATAACTTCAATTTTTAGGATTGTGAAAAAAATTTTAGTTGGAAGTGTCAAATTGTAATAAATTTATTTGAAACCAACTTCGATTTTTTTGGATTTTGTCGAGTATTTTTGGTGTAGGATGTATATTTGAGTAAATTTAGATGAAAATAACTTCAATTTCTAGGATTGTGAAAAAAATTTTAGTTGGAAGTCTCAAATTTTAATAAATTTATTTGAAACCAACTCCGATTTTTTTGGATTTTGTTGAGTATTTTTTTGTAGGATCTATATTTGAGTAAATTTAGATGAAAATAACTTCAATTTTTAGGATTGTGAAAAAAATTTTAGTTGGAAGTGTCAAATTTTAATAAATTTATTTGAAACCAACTTCGATTTTTTTGGATTTTGTCGAGTATTTTTGTAGGATCTATATTTGAGTAAATTTAGATGAAAATAACTTCAATTTCTAGGATTGTGAAAAAAATTTTAGTTGGAAGTGCCAAATTTTAATAAATTTATTTGAAACCTACTTCGATTTTTTTGGATTTTGTCGAGTATTTTTGGTGTAGGATGTATATTTGAGTAAATTAAGATGAAAATAACTTCAATTTTTAGGATTGTGAAAAAAATTTTAGTTGGAAGTGTCAAATTTTAATAAATTTATTTGAAACCAACTTCGATTTTTTTGGATTTTGTCGAGTATTTTTGTTGTAGGATGTATATTTGAGTACATTTAGATGAAAATAACGACCATTTTTTGGATTGTGAAAAATATTTTAGTTGGAAGTGTCAAATTTTAATAAATTTATTTGAAATCAACTTCGATTTTTTTGGATTTTGTTGAGTATTTTTGTTGTAGGATCTATATTTGAGTAAATTTAGATGAAAATAACTTCAATTTTTTGGATTGAGTAAAAAATTTTAGTTGGAAGTGTCAAATTTTAATAAATTTATTTGAAATCAACTGCGATTTTTTTGGATTTTGTTGAGTATTTTTTGGTAGGATCTATATTTGAGTAAATTTAGATGAAAATAACTTCAATTTTTAGGATTGTGAAATAAATTTTAGTTGGAAGTGTCAAATTTTAATAAATTTATTTGAAACCTACTTCGATTTTTTTAGATTTTGTCGAGTATTTTTGGTGTAGGATGTATATTTGAGTAAATTTAGATGAAAATAACTTCAATTTTTAGGATTGTGAAAAAAATTTTAGTTGCAAGTGTCAAATTTTAATAAATTTATTTGAAATCAACTTCGATTTTTTTGGATTTTGTCGAGTATTTTTGGTGTAGGAATTATATTTGAGTAAATTTAGATGAAAATAACTTCAATTTTTAGGATTGTGAAAAAAATTTTAGTTGCAAGTGTCAAATTTTAATAAATTTATTTGAAATCAACTCCGATTTTTTTCGATTTTGTAGAGAATTTTTGTTCTAGGATCTATATTGAGGAAATTTAGATGAAAATAATTTCATTTTTTTGGATTGTGAAACAATTTTTGGTTCGAAGTGTCAAATTTTAATAAATTTATTTGAAACCTACTTCGATTTTTTTGGATTTTGTCGAGTATTTTTGGTGTAGGATGTATATTTGAGTAAATTTAGATGAAAATAACTTCAATTTCTAGGATTGTGAAAAAAATTTTAGTTGGAAGTGTCAAATTTTAATAAATTTATTTGAAACCAACTTCGATTTTTTTGGATTTTGATGAGTATTTTTTTGTAGGATCTATATTTGAGTAAATTTAGATGAAAATAACTTCAATTTCTAGGATTGTGAAAAAAATTTTAGTTGGAAGTGTCAAATTTTAATAAATTTATTTGAAACCAACTTCGATTTTTTTTTATTTTGTCGAGTATTTTTGTTGTAGGATGTATATTTGAGTAAATTTAGATGAAAATAACGAAAATTTATTGGATTGTGAAAAAAATTTTAGTTGGAAGTGTCAAATTTTAATAAATTTATTTGAAACCAACTTCGATTTTTTTGGATTTTGTTGAGTATTTTTTTGTAGGATCTATATTTGAGTAAATTTAGATGAAAATAACTTCAATTTCTAGGATTGTGAAAAAAATTTTAGTTGGAAGTGCCAAATTTTAATAAATTTATTTGAAACCAACTTCGATTTTTTTGGATTTTGTCGAGTATTTTTGGTGTAGGATGTATATTTGAGTAAAGTTAGATGAAAATAACTTCAATTTTTAGGATTGTGAAAAAAATTTTAGTTGGAAGTCTCAAATTTTAATAAATTTATTTGAAACCAACTTCGATTTTTTTCGATTTTGTAGAGCATTTTTGTTCTAGGATCTATATTGAGAAAATTTAGATGAAAATAATTTCATTTTTTTGGATTGTGAAAAAATTTTTGGTTCGAAGTGTCAAATTTTAATAAATTTATTTGAAACCTACTTCGATTTTTTTTTATTTTGTTGAGAATTTTTGTTGTAGGATCTATATTTGAGTAAATTTAGATGAAAATAACTTCAATTTTTAGGATTGTGAAAAAAATTTTAGTTGGAAGTGTCAAATTATAATAAATTTATTTGAAACCAACTTCGATTTTTTTGGATTTTGTCGAGTATTTTTGGTGTAGGATGCATATTTGAGTAAATTTAGATGAAAATAACTTCAATTTCTAGGATTGTGAAAAAAATTTTAGTTGGAAGTCTCCAATTTTAATAAATTTATTTGAAACCAACTCCGATTTTTTTGGATTTTGATGAGTATTTTTTTGTAGGATCTATATTTGAGTAAATTTAGATGAAAATAACTTCAATTTTTAGGATTGTGAAAAAAATTTTAGTTGGAAGTGTCAAATTTTAATAAATTTATTTGAAACCAACTTCGATTTTTTTGGATTTTGTCGAGTATTTTTGTAGGATCTATATTTGAGTAAATTTAGATGAAAATAACTTCAATTTCTAGGATTGTGAAAAAAATTTTAGTTGGAAGTGCCAAATTTTAATAAATTTATTTGAAACCTACTTCGATTTTTTTGGATTTTGTCGAGTATTTTTGGTGTAGGATGTATATTTGAGTAAATTAAGATGAAAATAACTTCAATTTTTAGGATTGTGAAAAAAATTTTAGTTGGAAGTGTCAAATTTTAATAAATTTATTTGAAACCAACTTCGATTTTTTTGGATTTTGTCGAGTATTTTTGTTGTAGGATGTATATTTGAGTACATTTAGATGAAAATAACGACCATTTTTTGGATTGTGAAAAATATTTTAGTTGGAAGTGTCAAATTTTAATAAATTTATTTGAAATCAACTTCGATTTTTTTGGATTTTGTTGAGTATTTTTGTTGTAGGATCTATATTTGAGTAAATTTAGATGAAAATAACTTCAATTTTTTGGATTGAGTAAAAAATTTTAGTTGGAAGTGTCAAATTTTAATAAATTTATTTGAAATCAACTGCGATTTTTTTGGATTTTGTTGAGTATTTTTTGGTAGGATCTATATTTGAGTAAATTTAGATGAAAATAACTTCAATTTTTAGGATTGTGAAAAAAATTTTAGTTGGAAGTGTCAAATTTTAATAAATTTATTTGAAACCTACTTCGATTTTTTTGGATTTTGTCGAGTATTTTTGAGGTAGGAATTATATTTGAGTAAATTTAGATGAAAATAACTTCAATTTTTAGGATTGTGAAAAAAATTTTAGTTGCAAGTGTCAAATTTTAATAAATTTATTTGAAATCAACTTCGATTTTTTTGGATTTTGTCGAGTATTTTTGGTGTAGGAATTATATTTGAGTAAATTTAGATGAAAATAACTTCAATTTTTAGGATTGTGAAAAAAATTTTAGTTGCAAGTGTCAAATTTTAATAAATTTATTTGAAATCAACTCCGATTTTTTTCGATTTTGTAGAGTATTTTTGTTCTAGGATCTATATTGAGGAAATTTAGATGAAAATAATTTCATTTTTTTGGATTGTGAAACAATTTTTGGTTCGAAGTGTCAAATTTTAATAAATTTATTTGAAACCTACTTCGATTTTTTTGGATTTTGTCGAGTATTTTTGGTGTAGGATGTATATTTGAGTAAATTTAGATGAAAATAACTTCAATTTCTAGGATTGTGAAAAAAATTTTAGTTGGAAGTGTCAAATTTTAATAAATTTATTTGAAACCTACTTCGATTTTTTTAGATTTTGTCGAGTATTTTTGGTGTAGGATGTATATTTGAGTAAATTTAGATGAAAATAACTTCAATTTTTAGGATTGTGAAAAAAATTTTAGTTGCAAGTGTCAAATTTTAATAAATTTATTTGAAATCAACTTCGATTTTTTTGGATTTTGTCGAGTATTTTTGGTGTAGGAATTATATTTGAGTAAATTTAGATGAAAATAACTTCAATTTTTAGGATTGTGAAAAAAATTTTAGTTGCAAGTGTCAAATTTTAATAAATTTATTTGAAATCAACTCCGATTTTTTTCGATTTTGTAGAGTATTTTTGTTCTAGGATCTATATTGAGGAAATTTAGATGAAAATAATTTCATTTTTTTGGATTGTGAAACAATTTTTGGTTCGAAGTGTCAAATTTTAATAAATTTATTTGAAACCTACTTCGATTTTTTTGGATTTTGTCGAGTATTTTTGGTGTAGGATGTATATTTGAGTAAATTTAGATGAAAATAACTTCAATTTCTAGGATTGTGAAAAAAATTTTAGTGGGAAGTGTCAAATTTTAATAAATTTATTTGAAACCAACTTCGATTTTTTTGGATTTTGTGGAGTATTTTTGGTGTAGGATGTATATTTGAGTAAATTTAGATGAAAATAACTTCAATTTTTAGGATTGTGAAAAAAATTTTAGTTGGAAGTGTCAAATTATAATAAATTTATTTGAAACCAACTTCGATTTTTTTGGATTTTGTCGAGTATTTTTGGTGTAGGATGTATATTTGAGTAAAGTTAGATGAAAATAACTTCAATTTTTAGGATTGTGAAAAAAATTTTAGTTGCAAGTGTCAAATTTTAATAAATTTATTTGAAATCAACTCCGATTTTTTTGGATTTTGTTGAGTATTTTTTTGTAGGATCTATATTTGAGTAAATTTAGATGAAAATAACTTCAATTTTTAGGATTGTGAAAAAAATTTTAGTTGGAAGTGTCAAATTGGAATAAATTTATTTGAAACCAACTTCGATTTTTTTGGATTTTGTCGAGTATTTTTGGTGTAGGATGTATATTTGAGTAAATTTAGATGAAAATAACTTCAATTTCTAGGATTGTGAAAAAAATTTTAGTTGCAAGTGCCAAATTTTAATAAATTTATTTGAAACCAACTTCGATTTTTTTGGATTTTGTCGAGTATTTTTGGTGTAGGATGTATATTTGAGTAAAGTTAGATGAAAATAACTTCAATTTTTAGGATTGTGAAAAAAATTTTAGTTGGAAGTCTCAAATTTTAATAAATTTATTTGAAACCAACTTCGATTTTTTTCGATTTTGAAGAGCATTTTTGTTCTAGGATCTATATTGAGGAAATTTAGATGAAAATAATTTCATTTTTTTGGATTGTGAAAAAATTTTTGGTTCGAAGTGTCAAATTTTAATAAATTTATTTGAAACCTACTTCGATTTTTTTGGATTTTGTTGAGTATTTTTTTGTAGGATCTATATTTGAGTAAATTTAGATGAAAATAACTTCAATTTTTAGGATTGTGAAAAAAATTTTAGTTGGAAGTGTCAAATTTTAATAAATTTATTTGAAACCAACTTCGATTTTTTTGGATTTTGTCGAGTATTTTTGTAGGATCTATATTTGAGTAAATTTAGATGAAAATAACTTCAATTTTTAGGATTGTGAAAAAAATTTTAGTTGGAAGTGTCAAATTTTAATAAATTTATTTGAAACCAACTTCGATATTTTTGGATTTTGATGAGTATTTTTTTGTAGGATCTATATTTGAGTAAATTTAGATGAAAATAACTTCAATTTCTAGGATTGTGAAAAAAATTTTAGTTGGAAGTGTCAAATTTTAATAAATTTATTTGAAACCAACTTCGATTTTTTTTTATTTTGTCGAGTATTTTTGTTGTAGGATGTATATTTGAGTAAATTTAGATGAAAATAACGAAAATTTATTGGATTGTGAAAAAAATTTTAGTTGGAAGTGTCAAATTTTAATAAATTAATTTGAAACCAACTTCGATTTTTTTGGATTTTGTTGAGTATTTTTTTGTAGGATCTATATTTGAGTAAATTTAGATGAAAATAACTTCAATTTCTAGGATTGTGAAAAAAATTTTAGTTGGAAGTGCCAAATTTTAATAAATTTATTTGAAACCAACTTCGATTTTTTTGGATTTTGTCGAGTATTTTTGGTGTAGGATGTATATTTGAGTAAAGTTAGATGAAAATAACTTCAATTTTTAGGATTGTGAAAAAAATTTTAGTTGGAAGTCTCAAATTTTAATAAATTTATTTGAAACCAACTCCGATTTTTTTGGATTTTGTTGAGTATTTTTTTGTAGGATCTATATTTGAGTAAATTTAGATGAAAATAACTTCAATTTTTAGGATTGTGAAAAAAATTTTAGTTGGAAGTGTCAAATTGTAATAAATTTATTTGAAACCAACTTCGATTTTTTTGGATTTTGTCGAGTATTTTTGGTGTAGGATGTATATTTGAGTAAAGTTAGATGAAAATAACTTCAATTTTTAGGATTGTGAAAAAAATTTTAGTTGGAAGTCTCAAATTTTAATAAATTTATTTGAAACCAACTTCGATTTTTTTCGATTTTGTAGAGCATTTTTGTTCTAGGATCTATATTGAGAAAATTTAGATGAAAATAATTTCATTTTTTTGGATTGTGAAAAAATTTTTGGTTCGAAGTGTCAAATTTTAATAAATTTATTTGAAACCTACTTCGATTTTTTTTTATTTTGTTGAGAATTTTTGTTGTAGGATCTATATTTGAGTAAATTTAGATGAAAATAACTTCAATTTTTAGGATTGTGAAAAAATTTTTAGTTGGAAGTGTCAAATTATAATAAATTTATTTGAAACCAACTTCGATTTTTTTGGATTTTGTCGAGTATTTTTGGTGTAGGATGTATATTTGAGTAAATTTAGATGAAAATAACTTCAATTTCTAGGATTGTGAAAAAAATTTTAGTTGGAAGTCTCAAATTTTAATAAATTTATTTGAAACCAACTCCGATTTTTTTGGATTTTGTTGAGTATTTTTTTGTAGGATCTATATTTGAGTAAATTTAGATGAAAATAACTTCAATTTTTAGGATTGTGAAAAAAATTTTAGTTGGAAGTGTCAAATTTTAATAAATTTATTTGAAACCAACTTCGATTTTTTTGGATTTTGTCGAGTATTTTTGTAGGATCTATATTTGAGTAAATTTAGATGAAAATAACTTCAATTTCTAGGATTGTGAAAAAAATTTTAGTTGGAAGTGCCAAATTTTAATAAATTTATTTGAAACCTACTTCGATTTTTTTGGATTTTGTCGAGTATTTTTGGTGTAGGATGTATATTTGAGTAAATTAAGATGAAAATAACTTCAATTTTTAGGATTGTGAAAAAAATTTTAGTTGGAAGTGTCAAATTTTAATAAATTTATTTGAAACGAACTTCGATTTTTTTGGATTTTGTCGAGTATTTTTGTTGTAGGATGTATATTTGAGTACATTTAGATGAAAATAACGACCATTTTTTGGATTGTGAAAAATATTTTAGTTGGAAGTGTCAAATTTTAATAAATTTATTTGAAATCAACTTCGATTTTTTTGGATTTTGTTGAGTATTTTTGTTGTAGGATCTATATTTGAGTAAATTTAGATGAAAATAACTTCAATTTTTTGGATTGAGTAAAAAATTTTAGTTGGAAGTGTCAAATTTTAATAAATTTATTTGAAATCAACTGCGATTTTTTTGGATTTTGTTGAGTATTTTTTGGTAGGATCTATATTTGAGTAAATTTAGATGAAAATAACTTCAATTTTTAGGATTGTGAAAAAAATTTTAGTTGGAAGTGTCAAATTTTAATAAATTTATTTGAAACCTACTTCGATTTTTTTGGATTTTGTCGAGTATTTTTGGTGTAGGATGTATATTTGAGTAAATTAAGATGAAAATAACTTCAATTTTTAGGATTGTGAAAAAAATTTTAGTTGGAAGTGTCAAATTTTAATAAATTTATTTGAAATCAACTTCGATTTTTTTGGATTTTGTCGAGTATTTTTGGTGTAGGAATTATATTTGAGTAAATTTAGATGAAAATAACTTCAATTTTTAGGATTGTGAAAAAAATTTTAGTTGCAAGTGTCAAATTTTAATAAATTTATTTGAAATCAACTCCGATTTTTTTCGATTTTGTAGAGTATTTTTGTTCTAGGATCTATATTGAGGAAATTTAGATGAAAATAATTTCATTTTTTTGGATTGTGAAACAATTTTTGGTTCGAAGTGTCAAATTTTAATAAATTTATTTGAAACCTACTTCGATTTTTTTGGATTTTGTCGAGTATTTTTGGTGTAGGATGTATATTTGAGTAAATTTAGATGAAAATAACTTCAATTTCTAGGATTGTGAAAAAAATTTTAGTTGGAAGTGTCAAATTTTAATAAATTTATTTGAAACCAACTTCGATTTTTTTGGATTTTGTGGAGTATTTTTGGTGTAGGATGTATATTTGAGTAAATTTAGATGAAAATAACTTCAATTTTTAGGATTGTGAAAAAAATTTTAGTTGGAAGTGTCAAATTATAATAAATTTAGTTGAAACCAACTTCGATTTTTTTGGATTTTGTCGAGTATTTTTGGTGTAGGATGTATATTTGAGTAAAGTTAGATGAAAATAACTTCAATTTTTAGGATTGTGAAAAAAATTTTAGTTGCAAGTGTCAAATTTTAATAAATTTATTTGAAATCAACTCCGATTTTTTTGGATTTTGTTGAGTATTTTTTTGTAGGATCTATATTTGAGTAAATTTAGATGAAAATAACTTCAATTTTTAGGATTGTGAAAAAAATTTTAGTTGGAAGTGTCAAATTGGAATAAATTTATTTGAAACCAACTTCGATTTTTTTGGATTTTGTCGAGTATTTTTGGTGTAGGATGTATATTTGAGTAAATTTAGATGAAAATAACTTCAATTTCTAGGATTGTGAAAAAAATTTTAGTTGCAAGTGCCAAATTTTAATAAATTTATTTGAAACCAACTTCGATTTTTTTGGATTTTGTCGAGTATTTTTGGTGTAGGATGTATATTTGAGTAAAGTTAGATGAAAATAACTTCAATTTTTAGGATTGTGAAAAAAATTTTAGTTGGAAGTCTCAAATTTTAATAAATTTATTTGAAACCAACTTCGATTTTTTTCGATTTTGTAGAGCATTTTTGTTCTAGGATCTATATTGAGGAAATTTAGATGAAAATAATTTCATTTTTTTGGATTGTGAAAAAATTTTTGGTTCGAAGTGTCAAATTTTAATAAATTTATTTGAAACCTACTTCGATTTTTTTTTATTTTGTTGAGAATTTTTGTTGTAGGATCTATATTTGAGTAAATTTAGATGAAAATAACTTCAATTTTTTGGATTGAGTAAAAAATTTTAGTTGGAAGTGTCAAATTTTAATAAATTTATTATCAACTTCGATTTTTTTGGATTTTGTTGAGTATTTTTTGGTAGGATCTATATTTGAGTAAATTTAGATGAAAATAACTTCAATTTTTAGGATTCTGAAAAAAATTTTAGTTGGAAGTGTCAAATTTTAATAAATTTATTTGAAACCTACTTCGATTTTTTTGGATTTTGTCGAGTATTTTTGGTGTAGGATGTATATTTGAGTAAATTTAGATGAAAATAACTTCAATTTTT
Organism: Andrena praecox; assembly: GCA_963932275.1. Taxonomy (NCBI): domain Eukaryota; kingdom Metazoa; phylum Arthropoda; class Insecta; order Hymenoptera; family Andrenidae; genus Andrena; species Andrena praecox. Next base: position 23,895,784 of record OZ010730.1, read on the forward strand.
AGGATTGTGAAAAAAATTTTAGTTGGAAGTGTCAAATTATAATAAATTTATTTGAAACCAACTTCGATTTTTTTGGATTTTGTCGAGTATTTTTGGTGTAGGATGTATATTTGAGTAAAGTTAGATGAAAATAACTTCAATTTTTAGGATTGTGAAAAAAATTTTAGTTGCAAGTGTCAAATTTTAATAAATTTATTTGAAATCAACTCCGATTTTTTTGGATTTTGTTGAGTATTTTTTTGTAGGATCTATATTTGAGTAAATTTAGATGAAAATAACTTCAATTTTTAGGATTGTGAAAAAAATTTTAGTTGGAAGTGTCAAATTGTAATAAATTTATTTGAAACCAACTTCGATTTTTTTGGATTTTGTCGAGTATTTTTGGTGTAGGATGTATATTTGAGTAAAGTTAGATGAAAATAACTTCAATTTTTAGGATTGTGAAAAAAATTTTAGTTGGAAGTCTCAAATTTTAATAAATTTATTTGAAACCAACTCCGATTTTTTTGGATTTTGTTGAGTATTTTTTTGTAGGATCTATATTTGAGTAAATTTAGATGAAAATAACTTCAATTTTTAGGATTGTGAAAAAAATTTTAGTTGGAAGTGTCAAATTTTAATAAATTTATTTGAAACCAACTACGATTTTTTTGGATTTTGTCGAGTATTTTTGTAGGATCTATATTTGAGTAAATTTAGATGAAAATAACGAAAATTTATTGGATTGTGAAAAAAATTTTAGTTGGAAGTGTCAAATTTTAATAAATTTATTTGAAACCAACTTCGATTTTTTTTGATTTTGTGGAGTATTTTTGGTGTAGGATGTATATTTGAGTAAATTTAGATGAAAATAACTTCAATTTTTTGGATTGTGAAAAAAATTTTAGTTGGAAGTGTCAAATTTTAATAAATTTATTTGAAATCAACTCCGATTTTTTTGGATTTTGTTGAGTATTTTTTTGTAGGATCTATATTTGAGTCAATTTAGATGAAAATAACTTCAATTTTTAGGATTGTGAAAAAAATTTTAGTTGGAAGTGTCAAATTGTAATAAATTTATTTGAAACCAACTTCGATTTTTTTGGATTTTGTCGAGTATTTTTGTAGGATCTATATTTGAGTAAATTTAGATGAAAATAACTTCAATTTTTAGGATTGTGAAAAAAATTTTAGTTGGAAGTGTCAAATTTTAATAAATTTAATTGAAACCAACTTCGATTTTTTTGGTTTTTGTCGAGTATTATTGGTGTAGGATGTATATTTGAGTAAATTTAGATGAAAATAACTTCAATTTTTAGGATTGTGAAAAAAATTTTAGTTGGAAGTGTCAAATTTTAATAAATTTATTTGAAACCAACTTCGATATTTTTGGATTTTGATGAGTATTTTTTTGTAGGATCTATATTTGAGTAAATTTAGATGAAAATAACTTCAATTTCTAGGATTGTGAAAAAAATTTTAGTTGGAAGTGCCAAATTTTAATAAATTTATTTGAAACCAACTTCGATTTTTTTGGATTTTGTCGAGTATTTTTGGTGTAGGATGTATATTTGAGTAAAGTTAGATGAAAATAACTTCAATTTTTAGGATTGTGAAAAAAATTTTAGTTGCAAGTGTCAAATTTTAATAAATTTATTTGAAATCAACTCCGATTTTTTTCGATTTTGTAGAGTATTTTTGTTCTAGGATCTATATTGAGGAAATTTAGATGAAAATAATTTCATTTTTTTGGATTGTGAAACAATTTTTGGTTCGAAGTGTCAAATTTTAATAAATTTATTTGAAACCTACTTCGATTTTTTTGGATTTTGTCGAGTATTTTTGGTGTAGGATGTATATTTGAGTAAATTTAGATGAAAATAACTTCAATTTCTAGGATTGTGAAAAAAATTTTAGTTGGAAGTGTCAAATTTTAATAAATTTATTTGAAACCAACTTCGATTTTTTTGGATTTTGTGGAGTATTTTTGGTGTAGGATGTATATTTGAGTAAATTTAGATGAAAATAACTTCAATTTTTAGGATTGTGAAAAAAATTTTAGTTGGAAGTGTCAAATTATAATAAATTTAGTTGAAACCAACTTCGATTTTTTTGGATTTTGTCGAGTATTTTTGGTGTAGGATGTATATTTGAGTAAAGTTAGATGAAAATAACTTCAATTTTTAGGATTGTGAAAAAAATTTTAGTTGCAAGTGTCAAATTTTAATAAATTTATTTGAAATCAACTCCGATTTTTTTGGATTTTGTTGAGTATTTTTTTGTAGGATCTATATTTGAGTAAATTTAGATGAAAATAACTTCAATTTTTAGGATTGTGAAAAAAATTTTAGTTGGAAGTGTCAAATTGGAATAAATTTATTTGAAACCAACTTCGATTTTTTTGGATTTTGTCGAGTATTTTTGGTGTAGGATGTATATTTGAGTAAATTTAGATGAAAATAACTTCAATTTCTAGGATTGTGAAAAAAATTTTAGTTGCAAGTGCCAAATTTTAATAAATTTATTTGAAACCAACTTCGATTTTTTTGGATTTTGTCGAGTATTTTTGGTGTAGGATGTATATTTGAGTAAAGTTAGATGAAAATAACTTCAATTTTTAGGATTGTGAAAAAAATTTTAGTTGGAAGTCTCAAATTTTAATAAATTTATTTGAAACCAACTTCGATTTTTTTCGATTTTGTAGAGCATTTTTGTTCTAGGATCTATATTGAGGAAATTTAGATGAAAATAATTTCATTTTTTTGGATTGTGAAAAAATTTTTGGTTCGAAGTGTCAAATTTTAATAAATTTATTTGAAACCTACTTCGATTTTTTTTTATTTTGTTGAGAATTTTTGTTGTAGGATCTATATTTGAGTAAATTTAGATGAAAATAACTTCAATTTTTTGGATTGAGTAAAAAATTTTAGTTGGAAGTGTCAAATTTTAATAAATTTATTATCAACTTCGATTTTTTTGGATTTTGTTGAGTATTTTTTGGTAGGATCTATATTTGAGTAAATTTAGATGAAAATAACTTCAATTTTTAGGATTCTGAAAAAAATTTTAGTTGGAAGTGTCAAATTTTAATAAATTTATTTGAAACCTACTTCGATTTTTTTGGATTTTGTCGAGTATTTTTGGTGTAGGATGTATATTTGAGTAAATTTAGATGAAAATAACTTCAATTTTTAGGATTGTGAAAAAAATTTTAGTTGGAAGTGTCAAATTATAATAAATTTATTTGAAACCAACTTCGATTTTTTTGGATTTTGTCGAGTATTTTTGGTGTAGGATGTATATTTGAGTAAAGTTAGATGAAAATAACTTCAATTTTTAGGATTGTGAAAAAAATTTTAGTTGCAAGTGTCAAATTTTAATAAATTTATTTGAAATCAACTCCGATTTTTTTGGATTTTGTTGAGTATTTTTTTGTAGGATCTATATTTGAGTAAATTTAGATGAAAATAACTTCAATTTTTAGGATTGTGAAAAAAATTTTAGTTGGAAGTGTCAAATTGTAATAAATTTATTTGAAACCAACTTCGATTTTTTTGGATATTGTCGAGTATTTTTGGTGTAGGATGTATATTTGAGTAAAGTTAGATGAAAATAACTTCAATTTTTAGGATTGTGAAAAAAATTTTAGTTGGAAGTCTCAAATTTTAATAAATTTATTTGAAACCAACTCCGATTTTTTTGGATTTTGTTGAGTATTTTTTTGTAGGATCTATATTTGAGTAAATTTAGATGAAAATAACTTCAATTTTTAGGATTGTGAAAAAAATTTTAGTTGGAAGTGTCAAATTTTAATAAATTTATTTGAAACCAACTACGATTTTTTTGGATTTTGTCGAGTATTTTTGTAGGATCTATATTTGAGTAAATTTAGATGAAAATAACGAAAATTTATTGGATTGTGAAAAAAATTTTAGTTGGAAGTGTCAAATTTTAATAAATTTATTTGAAACCAACTTCGATTTTTTTTGATTTTGTGGAGTATTTTTGGTGTAGGATGTATATTTGAGTAAATTTAGATGAAAATAACTTCAATTTTTTGGATTGTGAAAAAAATTTTAGTTGGAAGTGTCAAATTTTAATAAATTTATTTGAAATCAACTCCGATTTTTTTGGATTTTGTTGAGTATTTTTTTGTAGGATCTATATTTGAGTCAATTTAGATGAAAATAACTTCAATTTTTAGGATTGTGAAAAAAATTTTAGTTGGAAGTGTCAAATTGTAATAAATTTATTTGAAACCAACTTCGATTTTTTTGGATTTTGTCGAGTATTTTTGTAGGATCTATATTTGAGTAAATTTAGATGAAAATAACTTCAATTTTTAGGATTGTGAAAAAAATTTTAGTTGGAAGTGTCAAATTTTAATAAATTTAATTGAAACCAACTTCGATTTTTTTGGTTTTTGTCGAGTATTATTGGTGTAGGATGTATATTTGAGTAAATTTAGATGAAAATAACTTCAATTTTTAGGATTGTGAAAAAAATTTTAGTTGGAAGTGTCAAATTTTAATAAATTTATTTGAAACCAACTTCGATATTTTTGGATTTTGATGAGTATTTTTTTGTAGGATCTATATTTGAGTAAATTTAGATGAAAATAACTTCAATTTCTAGGATTGTGAAAAAAATTTTAGTTGGAAGTGCCAAATTTTAATAAATTTATTTGAAACCAACTTCGATTTTTTTGGATTTTGTCGAGTATTTTTGGTGTAGGATGTATATTTGAGTAAAGTTAGATGAAAATAACTTCAATTTTTAGGATTGTGAAAAAAATTTTAGTTGGAAGTCTCAAATTTTAATAAATTTATTTGAAACCAACTTCGATTTTTTTCGATTTTGTAGAGCATTTTTGTTCTAGGATCTATATTGAGGAAATTTAGATGAAAATAATTTCATTTTTTTGGATTGTGAAAAAATTTTTGGTTCGAAGTGTCAAATTTTAATAAATTTATTTGAAACCTACTTCGATTTTTTTTTATTTTGTTGAGAATTTTTGTTGTAGGATCTATATTTGAGTAAATTTAGATGAAAATAACTTCAATTTTTTGGATTGAGTAAAAAATTTTAGTTGGAAGTGTCAAATTTTAATAAATTTATTATCAACTTCGATTTTTTTGGATTTTGTTGAGTATTTTTTGGTAGGATCTATATTTGAGTAAATTTAGATGAAAATAACTTCAATTTTTAGAATTGTGAAAAAAATTTTAGTTGCAAGTGTCAAATTTTAATAAATTTATTTGAAATCAACTCCGATTTTTTTCGATTTTGTAGAGTATTTTTGTTCTAGGATCTATATTGAGGAAATTTAGATGAAAATAATTTCATTTTTTTGGATTGTGAAACAATTTTTGGTTCGAAGTGTCAAATTTTAATAAATTTATTTGAAACCTACTTCGATTTTTTTGGATTTTGTCGAGTATTTTTGGTGTAGGATGTATATTTGAGTAAATTTAGATGAAAATAACTTCAATTTCTAGGATTGTGAAAAAAATTTTAGTTGGAAGTGTCAAATTTTAATAAATTTATTTGAAACCAACTTCGATTTTTTTGGATTTTGTGGAGTATTTTTGGTGTAGGATGTATATTTGAGTAAATTTAGATGAAAATAACTTCAATTTTTTGGATTGTGAAAAAAATTTTAGTTGGAAGTGTCAAATTTTAATAAATTTATTTGAAATCAACTCCGATTTTTTTGGATTTTGTTGAGTATTTTTTTGTAGGATCTATATTTGAGTAAATTTAGATGAAAATAACTTCAATTTTTAGGATTGTGAAAAAAATTTTAGTTGGAAGTGTCAAATTGTAATAAATTTATTTGAAACCAACTTCGATTTTTTTGGATTTTGTCGAGTATTTTTGGTGTAGGATGTATATTTGAGTAAAGTTAGATGAAAATAACTTCAATTTTTAGGATTGTGAAAAAAATTTTAGTTGGAAGTCTCAAATTTTAATAAATTTATTTGAAACCAACTCCGATTTTTTTGGATTTTGTTGAGTATTTTTTGTAGGATCTATATTTGAGTAAATTTAGATGAAAATAACTTCAATTTTTAGGATTGTGAAAAAAATTTTAGTTGGAAGTGTCAAATTTTAATAAATTTATTTGAAACCAACTTCGATTTTTTTGGATTTTGTCGAGTATTTTTGTAGGATCTATATTTGAGTAAATTTAGATGAAAATAACTTCAATTTCTAGGATTGTGAAAAAAATTTTAGTTGGAAGTGCCAAATTTTAATAAATTTATTTGAAATCAACTCCGATTTTTTTGGATTTTGTTGAGTATTTTTTTGTAGGATCTATATTTGAGTAAATTTAGATGAAAATAACTTCAATTTTTAGGATTGTGAAAAAAATTTTAGTTGGAAGTGTCAAATTGTAATAAATTTATTTGAAACCAACTTCGATTTTTTTGGATTTTGTCGAGTATTTTTGGTGTAGGATGTATATTTGAGTAAAGTTAGATGAAAATAACTTCAATTTTTAGGATTGTGAAAAAAATTTTAGTTGGAAGTCTCAAATTTTAATAAATTTATTTGAAACCAACTTCGATTTTTTTCGATTTTGTAGAGCATTTTTGTTCTAGGATCTATATTGAGAAAATTTAGATGAAAATAATTTCATTTTTTTGGATTGTGAAAAAATTTTTGGTTCGAAGTGTCAAATTTTAATAAATTTATTTGAAACCTACTTCGATTTTTTTTTATTTTGTTGAGAATTTTTGTTGTAGGATCTATATTTGAGTAAATTTAGATGAAAATAACTTCAATTTTTAGGATTGTGAAAAAAATTTTAGTTGGAAGTGTCAAATTATAATAAATTTATTTGAAACCAACTTCGATTTTTTTGGATTTTGTCGAGTATTTTTGGTGTAGGATGTATATTTGAGTAAAGTTAGATGAAAATAACTTCAATTTTTAGGATTGTGAAAAAAATTTTAGTTGCAAGTGTCAAATTTTAATAAATTTATTTGAAATCAACTCCGATTTTTTTGGATTTTGTTGAGTATTTTTTTGTAGGATCTATATTTGAGTAAATTTAGATGAAAATAACTTCAATTTTTAGGATTGTGAAAAAAATTTTAGTTGGAAGTGTCAAATTGTAATAAATTTATTTGAAACCAACTTCGATTTTTTTGGATTTTGTCGAGTATTTTTGGTGTAGGATGTATATTTGAGTAAAGTTAGATGAAAATAACTTCAATTTTTAGGATTGTGAAAAAAATTTTAGTTGGAAGTCTCAAATTTTAATAAATTTATTTGAAACCAACTCCGATTTTTTTGGATTTTGATGAGTATTTTTTTGTAGGATCTATATTTGAGTAAATTTAGATGAAAATAACTTCAATTTTTAGAATTGTGAAAAAAATTTTAGTTGGAAGTGTCAAATTTTAATAAATTTATTTGAAACCAACTACGATTTTTTTGGATTTTGTCGAGTATTTTTGTAGGATCTATATTTGAGTAAATTTAGATGAAAATAACGAAAATTTATTGGATTGTGAAAAAAAATTTAGTTGGAAGTGTCAAATTTTAATAAATTTATTTGAAACCAACTTCGATTTTTTTTGATTTTGTGGAGTATTTTTGGTGTAGGATGTATATTTGAGTAAATTTAGATGAAAATAACTTCAATTTTTTGGATTGTGACAAAAATTTTAGTTGGAAGTGTCAAATTTTAATAAATTTATTTGAAATCAACTCCGATTTTTTTGGATTTTGTTGAGTATTTTTTTGTAGGATCTATATTTGAGTCAATTTAGATGAAAATAACTTCAATTTTTAGGATTGTGAAAAAAATTTTAGTTGGAAGTGTCAAATTGTAATAAATTTATTTGAAACCAACTTCGATTTTTTTGGATTTTGTCGAGTATTTTTGTAGGATCTATATTTGAGTAAATTTAGATGAAAATAACTTCAATTTTTAGGATTGTGAAAAAAATTTTAGTTGGAAGTGTCAAATTTTAATAAATTTAATTGAAACCAACTTCGATTTTTTTGGTTTTTGTCGAGTATTATTGGTGTAGGATGTATATTTGAGTAAATTTAGATGAAAATAACTTCAATTTTTAGGATTGTGAAAAAAATTTTAGTTGGAAGTGTCAAATTTTAATAAATTTATTTGAAACCAACTTCGATATTTTTGGATTTTGATGAGTATTTTTTTGTAGGATCTATATTTGAGTAAATTTAGATGAAAATAACTTCAATTTCTAGGATTGTGAAAAAAATTTTAGTTGGAAGTGCCAAATTTTAATAAATTTATTTGAAACCAACTTCGATTTTTTTTGGATTTTGTCGAGTATTTTTGGTGTAGGATGTATATTTGAGTAAAGTTAGATGAAAATAACTTCAATTTTTAGGATTGTGAAAAAAATTTTAGTTGGAAGTCTCAAATTTTAATAAATTTATTTGAAACCAACTTCGATTTTTTTCGATTTTGTAGAGCATTTTTGTTCTAGGATCTATATTGAGGAAATTTAGATGAAAATAATTTCATTTTTTTGGATTGTGAAAAAATTTTTGGTTCGAAGTGTCAAATTTTAATAAATTTATTTGAAACCTACTTCGATTTTTTTTTATTTTGTTGAGAATTTTTGTTGTAGGATCTATATTTGAGTAAATTTAGATGAAAATAACTTCAATTTTTTGGATTGAGTAAAAAATTTTAGTTGGAAGTGTCAAATTTTAATAAATTTATTATCAACTTCGATTTTTTTGGATTTTGTTGAGTATTTTTTGGTAGGATCTATATTTGAGTAAATTTAGATGAAAATAACTTCAATTTTTAGAATTGTGAAAAAAATTTTAGTTGCAAGTGTCAAATTTTAATAAATTTATTTGAAATCAACTCCGATTTTTTTCGATTTTGTAGAGTATTTTTGTTCTAGGATCTATATTGAGGAAATTTAGATGAAAATAATTTCATTTTTTTGGATTGTGAAACAATTTTTGGTTCGAAGTGTCAAATTTTAATAAATTTATTTGAAACCTACTTCGATTTTTTTGGATTTTGTCGAGTATTTTTGGTGTAGGATGTATATTTGAGTAAATTTAGATGAAAATAACTTCAATTTCTAGGATTGTGAAAAAAATTTTAGTTGGAAGTGTCAAATTTTAATAAATTTATTTGAAACCAACTTCGATTTTTTTGGATTTTGTGGAGTATTTTTGGTGTAGGATGTATATTTGAGTAAATTTAGATGAAAATAACTTCAATTTTTTGGATTGTGAAAAAAATTTTAGTTGGAAGTGTCAAATTTTAATAAATTTATTTGAAATCAACTCCGATTTTTTTGGATTTTGTTGAGTATTTTTTTGTAGGATCTATATTTGAGTAAATTTAGATGAAAATAACTTCAATTTTTAGGATTGTGAAAAAAATTTTAGTTGGAAGTGTCAAATTGTAATAAATTTATTTGAAACCAACTTCGATTTTTTTGGATTTTGTCGAGTATTTTTGGTGTAGGATGTATATTTGAGTAAAGTTAGATGAAAATAACTTCAATTTTTAGGATTGTGAAAAAAATTTTAGTTGGAAGTCTCAAATTTTAATAAATTTATTTGAAACCAACTCCGATTTTTTTGGATTTTGTTGAGTATTTTTTTGTAGGATCTATATTTGAGTAAATTTAGATGAAAATAACTTCAATTTTTAGGATTGTGAAAAAAATTTTAGTTGGAAGTGTCAAATTTTAATAAATTTATTTGAAACCAACTTCGATTTTTTTGGATTTTGTCGAGTATTTTTGTAGGATCTATATTTGAGTAAATTTAGATGAAAATAACTTCAATTTCTAGGATTGTGAAAAAAATTTTAGTTGGAAGTGCCAAATTTTAATAAATTTATTTGAAATCAACTCCGATTTTTTTGGATTTTGTTGAGTATTTTTTTGTAGGATCTATATTTGAGTAAATTTAGATGAAAATAACTTCAATTTTTAGGATTGTGAAAAAAATTTTAGTTGGAAGTGTCAAATTGTAATAAATTTATTTGAAACCAACTTCGATTTTTTTGGATTTTGTCGAGTATTTTTGGTGTAGGATGTATATTTGAGTAAAGTTAGATGAAAATAACTTCAATTTTTAGGATTGTGAAAAAAATTTTAGTTGGAAGTCTCAAATTTTAATAAATTTATTTGAAACCAACTTCGATTTTTTTCGATTTTGTAGAGCATTTTTGTTCTAGGATCTATATTGAGAAAATTTAGATGAAAATAATTTCATTTTTTTGGATTGTGAAAAAATTTTTGGTTCGAAGTGTCAAATTTTAATAAATTTATTTGAAACCTACTTCGATTTTTTTTTATTTTGTTGAGAATTTTTGTTGTAGGATCTATATTTGAGTAAATTTAGATGAAAATAACTTCAATTTTTAGGATTGTGAAAAAAATTTTAGTTGGAAGTGTCAAATTATAATAAATTTATTTGAAACCAACTTCGATTTTTTTGGATTTTGTCGAGTATTTTTGGTGTAGGATGTATATTTGAGTAAAGTTAGATGAAAATAACTTCAATTTTTAGGATTGTGAAAAAAATTTTAGTTGCAAGTGTCAAATTTTAATAAATTTATTTGAAATCAACTCCGATTTTTTTGGATTTTGTTGAGTATTTTTTTGTAGGATCTATATTTGAGTAAATTTAGATGAAAATAACTTCAATTTTTAGGATTGTGAAAAAAATTTTAGTTGGAAGTGTCAAATTGTAATAAATTTATTTGAAACCAACTTCGATTTTTTTGGATTTTGTCGAGTATTTTTGGTGTAGGATGTATATTTGAGTAAAGTTAGATGAAAATAACTTCAATTTTTAGGATTGTGAAAAAAATTTTAGTTGGAAGTCTCAAATTTTAATAAATTTATTTGAAACCAACTCCGATTTTTTTGGATTTTGTTGAGTATTTTTTTGTAGGATCTATATTTGAGTAAATTTAGATGAAAATAACTTCAATTTTTAGGATTGTGAAAAAAATTTTAGTTGGAAGTGTCAAATTTTAATAAATTTATTTGAAACCAACTACGATTTTTTTGGATTTTGTCGAGTATTTTTGTAGGATCTATATTTGAGTAAATTTAGATGAAAATAACGAAAATTTATTGGATTGTGAAAAAAATTTTAGTTGGAAGTGTCAAATTTTAATAAATTTATTTGAAACCAACTTCGATTTTTTTTGATTTTGTGGAGTATTTTTGGTGTAGGATGTATATTTGAGTAAATTTAGATGAAAATAACTTCAATTTTTTGGATTGTGAAAAAAATTTTAGTTGGAAGTGTCAAATTTTAATAAATTTATTTGAAATCAACTCCGATTTTTTTGGATTTTGTTGAGTATTTTTTTGTAGGATCTATATTTGAGTCAATTTAGATGAAAATAACTTCAATTTTTAGGATTGTGAAAAAAATTTTAGTTGGAAGTGTCAAATTGTAATAAATTTATTTGAAACCAACTTCGATTTTTTTGGATTTTGTCGAGTATTTTTGTAGGATCTATATTTGAGTAAATTTAGATGAAAATAACTTCAATTTTTAGGATTGTGAAAAAAATTTTAGTTGGAAGTGTCAAATTTTAATAAATTTAATTGAAACCAACTTCGATTTTTTTGGTTTTTGTCGAGTATTATTGGTGTAGGATGTATATTTGAGTAAATTTAGATGAAAATAACTTCAATTTTTAGGATTGTGAAAAAAATTTTAGTTGGAAGTGTCAAATTTTAATAAATTTATTTGAAACCAACTTCGATATTTTTGGATTTTGATGAGTATTTTTTTGTAGGATCTATATTTGAGTAAATTTAGATGAAAATAACTTCAATTTCTAGGATTGTGAAAAAAATTTTAGTTGGAAGTGCCAAATTTTAATAAATTTATTTGAAACCAACTTCGATTTTTTTGGATTTTGTCGAGTATTTTTGGTGTAGGATGTATATTTGAGTAAAGTTAGATGAAAATAACTTCAATTTTTAGGATTGTGAAAAAAATTTTAGTTGGAAGTCTCAAATTTTAATAAATTTATTTGAAACCAACTTCGATTTTTTTCGATTTTGTAGAGCATTTTTGTTCTAGGATCTATATTGAGGAAATTTAGATGAAAATAATTTCATTTTTTTGGATTGTGAAAAAATTTTTGGTTCGAAGTGTCAAATTTTAATAAATTTATTTGAAACCTACTTCGATTTTTTTTTATTTTGTTGAGAATTTTTGTTGTAGGATCTATATTTGAGTAAATTTAGATGAAAATAACTTCAATTTTTTGGATTGAGTAAAAAATTTTAGTTGGAAGTGTCAAATTTTAATAAATTTATTATCAACTTCGATTTTTTTGGATTTTGTTGAGTATTTTTTGGTAGGATCTATATTTGAGTAAATTTAGATGAAAATAACTTCAATTTTTAGAATTGTGAAAAAAATTTTAGTTGCAAGTGTCAAATTTTAATAAATTTATTTGAAATCAACTCCGATTTTTTTCGATTTTGTAGAGTATTTTTGTTCTAGGATCTATATTGAGGAAATTTAGATGAAAATAATTTCATTTTTTTGGATTGTGAAACAATTTTTGGTTCGAAGTGTCAAATTTTAATAAATTTATTTGAAACCTACTTCGATTTTTTTGGATTTTGTCGAGTATTTTTGGTGTAGGATGTATATTTGAGTAAATTTAGATGAAAATAACTTCAATTTCTAGGATTGTGAAAAATATTTTAGTTGGAAGTGTCAAATTTTAATAAATTTATTTGAAACCAACTTCGATTTTTTTGGATTTTGTGGAGTATTTTTGGTGTAGGATGTATATTTGAGTAAATTTAGATGAAAATAACTTCAATTTTTTGGATTGTGAAAAAAATTTTAGTTGGAAGTGTCAAATTTTAATAAATTTATTTGAAATCAACTCCGATTTTTTTGGATTTTGTTGAGTATTTTTTTGTAGGATCTATATTTGAGTAAATTTAGATGAAAATAACTTCAATTTTTAGGATTGTGAAAAAAATTTTAGTTGGAAGTGTCAAATTGTAATAAATTTATTTGAAACCAACTTCGATTTTTTTGGATTTTGTCGAGTATTTTTGGTGTAGGATGTATATTTGAGTAAAGTTAGATGAAAATAACTTCAATTTTTAGGATTGTGAAAAAAATTTTAGTTGGAAGTCTCAAATTTTAATAAATTTATTTGAAACCAACTCCGATTTTTTTGGATTTTGTTGAGTATTTTTTTGTAGGATCTATATTTGAGTAAATTTAGATGAAAATAACTTCAATTTTTAGGATTGTGAAAAAAATTTTAGTTGGAAGTGTCAAATTTTAATAAATTTATTTGAAACCAACTTCGATTTTTTTGGATTTTGTCGAGTATTTTTGTAGGATCTATATTTGAGTAAATTTAGATGAAAATAACTTCAATTTCTAGGATTGTGAAAAAAATTTTAGTTGGAAGTGCCAAATTTTAATAAATTTATTTGAAATCAACTCCGATTTTTTTGGATTTTGTTGAGTATTTTTTTGTAGGATCTATATTTGAGTAAATTTAGATGAAAATAACTTCAATTTTTAGGATTGTGAAAAAAATTTTAGTTGGAAGTGTCAAATTGTAATAAATTTATTTGAAACCAACTTCGATTTTTTTGGATTTTGTCGAGTATTTTTGGTGTAGGATGTATATTTGAGTAAAGTTAGATGAAAATAACTTCAATTTTTAGGATTGTGAAAAAAATTTTAGTTGGAAGTCTCAAATTTTAATAAATTTATTTGAAACCAACTTCGATTTTTTTCGATTTTGTAGAGCATTTTTGTTCTAGGATCTATATTGAGAAAATTTAGATGAAAATAATTTCATTTTTTTGGATTGTGAAAAAATTTTTGGTTCGAAGTGTCAAATTTTAATAAATTTATTTGAAACCTACTTCGATTTTTTTTTATTTTGTTGAGAATTTTTGTTGTAGGATCTATATTTGAGTAAATTTAGATGAAAATAACTTCAATTTTTAGGATTGTGAAAAAAATTTTAGTTGGAAGTGTCAAATTTTAATAAATTTATTTGAAACCAACTTCGATTTTTTTGGATTTTGTCGAGTATTTTTGTTGTAGGATGTATATTTGAGTACATTTAGATGAAAATAACGACCATTTTTTGGATTGTGAAAAATATTTTAGTTGGAAGTGTCAAATTTTAATAAATTTATTTGAAATCAACTTCGATTTTTTTGGATTTTGTTGAGTATTTTTGTTGTAGGATCTATATTTGAGTAAATTTAGATGAAAATAACTTCAATTTTTTTGATTGAGTAAAAAATTTTAGTTGGAAGTGTCAAATTTTAATAAATTTATTTGAAATCAACTGCGATTTTTTTGGATTTTGTTGAGTATTTTTTGGTAGGATCTATATTTGAGTAAATTTAGATGAAAATAACTTCAATTTTTAGGATTGTGAAAAAAATTTTAGTTGGAAGTGTCAAATTTTAATAAATTTATTTGAAACCTACTTCGATTTTTTTGGATTTTGTCGAGTATTTTTGGTGTAGGATGTATATTTGAGTAAATTTAGATGAAAATAACTTCAATTTTTAGGATTGTGAAAAAAATTTTAGTTGCAAGTGTCAAATTTTAATAAATTTATTTGAAATCAACTCCGATTTTTTTGGATTTTGTTGAGTATTTTTTGGTAGGATCTATATTTGAGTAAATTTAGATGAAAATAACTTCAATTTTTAGGATTGTGAAAAAAATTTTAGTTGCAAGTGTCAAATTTTAATAAATTTATTTGATATCAACTTCGATTTTTTTGGATTTTGTCGAGTATTTTTGAGGTAGGAATTATATTTGAGTAAATTTAGATGAAAATAACTTCAATTTTTAGGATTGTGAAAAAAATTTTAGTTGCAAGTGTCAAATTTTAATAAATTTATTTGAAATCAACTTCGATTTTTTTGGATTTTGTCGAGTATTTTTGGTGTAGGAATTATATTTGAGTAAATTTAGATGAAAATAACTTCAATTTTTAGGATTGTGAAAAAAATTTTAGTTGCAAGTGTCAAATTTTAATAAATTTATTTGAAATCAACTCCGATTTTTTTCGATTTTGTAGAGTATTTTTGTTCTAGGATCTATATTGAGGAAATTTAGATGAAAATAATTTCATTTTTTTGGATTGTGAAACAATTTTTGGTTCGAAGTGTCAAATTTTAATAAATTTATTTGAAACCTACTTCGATTTTTTTGGATTTTGTCGAGTATTTTTGGTGTAGGATGTATATTTGAGTAAATTTAGATGAAAATAACTTCAATTTTTAGGATTGTGAAAAAAATTTTAGTTGCAAGTGTCAAATTTTAATAAATTTATTTGAAATCAACTCCGATTTTTTTGGATTTTGTTGAGTATTTTTTGGTAGGATCTATATTTGAGTAAATTTAGATGAACATAACTTCAATTTTTAGGATTGTGAAAAAAATTTTAGTTGCAAGTGTCAAATTTTAATAAATTTATTTGATATCAACTTCGATTTTTTTGGATTTTGTCGAGTATTTTTGAGGTAGGAATTATATTTGAGTAAATTTAGATGAAAATAACTTCAATTTTTAGGATTGTGAAAAAAATTTTAGTTGCAAGTGTCAAATTTTAATAAATTTATTTGAAATCAACTTCGATTTTTTTGGATTTTGTCGAGTATTTTTGGTGTAGGAATTATATTTGAGTAAATTTAGATGAAAATAACTTCAATTTTTAGGATTGTGAAAAAAATTTTAGTTGCAAGTGTCAAATTTTAATAAATTTATTTGAAATCAACTCCGATTTTTTTCGATTTTGTAGAGTATTTTTGTTCTAGGATCTATATTGAGGAAATTTAGATGAAAATAATTTCATTTTTTTGGATTGTGAAACAATTTTTGGTTCGAAGTGTCAAATTTTAATAAATTTATTTGAAACCTACTTCGATTTTTTTGGATTTTGTCGAGTATTTTTGGTGTAGGATGTATATTTGAGTAAATTTAGATGAAAATAACTTCAATTTCTAGGATTGTGAAAAAAATTTTAGTTGGAAGTGTCAAATTTTAATAAATTTAATTGAAACCAACTTCGATTTTTTTGGATTTTGTCGAGTATTATTGGTGTAGGATGTATATTTGAGTAAATTTAGATGAAAATAACTTCAATTTTTAGGATTGTGAAAAAAATTTTAGTTGGAAGTGTCAAATTTTAATAAATTTATTTGAAACCAACTTCGATATTTTTGGATTTTGATGAGTATTTTTTTGTAGGATCTATATTTGAGTAAATTTAGATGAAAATAACTTCAATTTTTAGGATTGTGAAAAAAATTTTAGTTGGAAGTGTCAAATTTTAATAAATTTATTTGAAACCAACTTCGATTTTTTTGGATTTTGTCGAGTATTTTTGTAGGATCTATATTTGAGTAAATTTAGATGAAAATAACTTCAATTTTTAGGATTGTGAAAAAAATTTTAGTTGGAAGTGTCAAATTTTAATAAATTTAATTGAAACCAACTTCGATTTTTTTGGATTTTGTCGAGTATTATTGGTGTAGGATGTATATTTGAGTAAATTTAGATGAAAATAACTTCAATTTTTAGGATTGTGAAAAAAATTTTAGTTGGAAGTGTCAAATTTTAATAAATTTATTTGAAACCAACTTCGATATTTTTGGATTTTGATGAGTATTTTTTTGTAGGATCTATATTTGAGTAAATTTAGATGAAAATAACTTCAATTTCTAGGATTGTGAAAAAAATTTTAGTTGGAAGTGTCAAATTTTAATAAATTTATTTGAAACCAACTTCGATTTTTTTGGATTTTGTCGAGTATTTTTGGTGTAGGAATTATATTTGAGTAAATTTAGATGAAAATAACTTCAATTTTTAGGATTGTGAAAAAAATTTTAGTTGCAAGTGTCAAATTTTAATAAATTTATTTGAAATCAACCCCGATTTTTTTCGATTTTGTAGAGTATTTTTGTTCTAGGATCTATATTGAGGAAATTTAGATGAAAATAATTTCATTTTTTTGGATTGTGAAACAATTTTTGGTTCGAAGTGTCAAATTTTAATAAATTTATTTGAAACCTACTTCGAATTTTTGGATTTTGTCGAGTATTTTTGGTGTAGGATGTATATTTGAGTAAATTTAGATGAAAATAACTTCAATTTCTAGGATTGTGAAAAAAATTTTAGTTGGAAGTGTCAAATTTTAATAAATTTATTTGAAACCAACTTCGATTTTTTTGGATTTTGTGGAGTATTTTTGGTGTAGGATGTATATTTGAGTAAATTTAGATGAAAATAACTTCAATTTTTAGGATTGTGAAAAAAATTTTAGTTGGAAGTGTCAAATTATAATAAATTTATTTGAAACCAACTTCGATTTTTTTGGATTTTGTCGAGTATTTTTGGTGTAGGATGTATATTTGAGTAAAGTTAGATGAAAATAACTTCAATTTTTAGGATTGTGAAAAAAATTTTAGTTGCAAGTGTCAAATTTTAATAAATTTATTTGAAATCAACTCCGATTTTTTTGGATTTTGTTGAGTATTTTTTTGTAGGATCTATATTTGAGTAAATTTAGATGAAAATAACTTCAATTTTTAGGATTGTGAAAAAAATTTTAGTTGGAAGTGTCAAATTGGAATAAATTTATTTGAAACCAACTTCGATTTTTTTGGATTTTGTCGAGTATTTTTGGTGTAGGATGTATATTTGAGTAAATTTAGATGAAAATAACTTCAATTTCTAGGATTGTGAAAAAAATTTTAGTTGCAAGTGCCAAATTTTAATAAATTTATTTGAAACCAACTTCGATTTTTTTGGATTTTGTCGAGTATTTTTGGTGTAGGATGTATATTTGAGTAAAGTTAGATGAAAATAACTTCAATTTTTAGGATTGTGAAAAAAATTTTAGTTGGAAGTCTCAAATTTTAATAAATTTATTTGAAACCAACTTCGATTTTTTTCGATTTTGTAGAGCATTTTTGTTCTAGGATCTATATTGAGGAAATTTAGATGAAAATAATTTCATTTTTTTGGATTGTGAAAAAATTTTTGGTTCGAAGTGTCAAATTTTAATAAATTTATTTGAAACCTACTTCGATTTTTTTTTATTTTGTTGAGAATTTTTGTTGTAGGATCTATATTTGAGTAAATTTAGATGAAAATAACTTCAATTTTTTGGATTGAGTAAAAAATTTTAGTTGGAAGTGTCAAATTTTAATAAATTTATTATCAACTTCGATTTTTTTGGATTTTGTTGAGTATTTTTTGGTAGGATCTATATTTGAGTAAATTTAGATGAAAATAACTTCAATTTTTAGGATTCTGAAAAAAATTTTAGTTGGAAGTGTCAAATTTTAATAAATTTATTTGAAACCTACTTCGATTTTTTTGGATTTTGTCGAGTATTTTTGGTGTAGGATGTATATTTGAGTAAATTTAGATGAAAATAACTTCAATTTTTAGGATTGTGAAAAAAATTTTAGTTGGAAGTGTCAAATTATAATAAATTTATTTGAAACCAACTTCGATTTTTTTGGATTTTGTCGAGTATTTTTGGTGTAGGATGGATATTTGAGTAAAGTTAGATGAAAATAACTTCAATTTTTAGGATTGTGAAAAAAATTTTAGTTGCAAGTGTCAAATTTTAATAAATTTATTTGAAATCAACTCCGATTTTTTTGGATTTTGTTGAGTATTTTTTTGTAGGATCTATATTTGAGTAAATTTAGATGAAAATAACTTCAATTTTTAGGATTGTGAAAAAAATTTTAGTTGGAAGTGTCAAATTGTAATAAATTTATTTGAAACCAACTTCGATTTTTTTGGATTTTGTCGAGTATTTTTGGTGTAGGATGTATATTTGAGTAAATTTAGATGAAAATAACTTCAATTTCTAGGATTGTGAAAAAAATTTTAGTTGGAAGTGCCAAATTTTAATAAATTTATTTGAAACCAACTTCGATTTTTTTGGATTTTGTCGAGTATTTTTGGTGTAGGATGTATATTTGAGTAAATTTAGATGAAAATAACTTCAATTTCTAGGATTGTGAAAAAAATTTTAGTTGGAAGTGCCAAATTTTAATAAATTTATTTGAAACCAACTTCGATTTTTTTGGATTTTGTCGAGTATTTTTGGTGTAGGATGTATATTTGAGTAAATTTAGATGAAAATAACTTCAATTTCTAGGATTGTGAAAAAAATTTTAGTTGGAAGTCTCAAATTTTAATAAATTTATTTGAAACCAACTTCGATTTTTTTGGATTTTGTGGAGTATTTTTGGTGTAGGATGTATATTTGAGTAAATTTAGATGAAAATAACTTCAATTTTTAGGATTGTGAAAAAAATTTTAGTTGGAAGTGTCAAATTATAATAAATTTATTTGAAATCAACTCCGATTTTTTTGGATTTTGTTGAGTATTTTTTTGTAGGATCTATATTTGAGTAAATTTAGATGAAAATAACTTCAATTTTTTGGATTGTGAAAAAAATTTTAGTTGGAAGTGTCAAATTGTAATAAATTTATTTGAAACCAACTTCGATTTTTTTGGATTTTGTCGAATATTTTTGGTGTAGGATGTATATTTGAGTAAATTTAGATGAAAATAACTTCAATTTCTAGGATTGTGAAAAAAATTTTAGTTGGAAGTGCCAAATTTTAATAAATTTATTTGAAACCAACTTCGATTTTTTTGGATTTTGTCGAGTATTTTTGGTGTAGGATGTATATTTGAGTAAAGTTAGATGAAAATAACTTCAATTTTTAGGATTGTGAAAAAAATTTTAGTTGGAAGTCTCAAATTTTAATAAATTTATTTGAAACCAACTTCGATATTTTTGGATTTTGATGAGTATTTTTTTGTAGGATCTATATTTGAGTAAATTTAGATGAAAATAACTTCAATTTCTAGGATTGTGAAAAAAATTTTAGTTGGAAGTGTCAAATTTTAATAAATTTATTTGAAACCAACTTCGATTTTTTTTTATTTTGTCGAGTATTTTTGTTGTAGGATGTATATTTGAGTAAATTTAGATGAAAATAACGAAAATTTATTGGATTGTGAAAAAAATTTTAGTTGGAAGTGTCAAATTTTAATAAATTTATTTGAAACCAACTTCGATTTTTGTGGATTTTGTGGAGTATTTTTGGTGTAGGATGTATATTTGAGTAAATTTAGATGAAAATAACTTCAATTTTTTGGATTGTGAAAAAAATTTTAGTTGGAAGTGTCAAATTTTAATAAATTTATTTGAAATCAACTCCGATTTTTTTGGATTTTGTTGAGTATTTTTTTGTAGGATCTATATTTGAGTAAATTTAGATGAAAATAACTTCAATTTTTAGGATTGTGAAAAAAATTTTAGTTGGAAGTGTCAAATTGTAATAAATTTATTTGAAACCAACTTCGATTTTTTTGGATTTTGTCGAGTATTTTTGTAGGATCTATATTTGAGTAAATTTAGATGAAAATAACTTCAATTTTTAGGATTGTGAAAAAAATTTTAGTTGGAAGTGTCAAATTTTAATAAATTTAATTGAAACCAACTTCGATTTTTTTGGATTTTGTCGAGTATTATTGGTGTAGGATGTATATTTGAGTAAATTTAGATGAAAATAACTTCAATTTTTAGGATTGTGAAAAAAATTTTAGTTGGAAGTGTCAAATTTTAATAAATTTATTTGAAACCAACTTCGATATTTTTGGATTTTGATGAGTATTTTTTTGTAGGATCTATATTTGAGTAAATTTAGATGAAAATAACTTCAATTTCTAGGATTGTGAAAAAAATTTTAGTTGGAAGTGCCAAATTTTAATAAATTTATTCGAAACCAACTTCGATTTTTTTGGATTTTGACGAGTATTTTTGGTGTAGGATGTATATTTGAGTAAAGTTAGATGAAAATAACTTCAATTTTTAGGATTGTGAAAAAAATTTTAGTTGGAAGTCTCAAATTTTAATAAATTTATTTGAAACCAACTTCGATTTTTTTCGATTTTGTAGAGCATTTTTGTTCTAGGATCTATATTGAGGAAATTTAGATGAAAATAATTTCAATTTTTAGAATTGTGAAAAAAATTTTAGTTGCAAGTGTCAAATTTTAATAAATTTATTTGAAATCAACTCCGATTTTTTTCGATTTTGTAGAGTATTTTTGTTCTAGGATCTATATTGAGGAAATTTAGATGAAAATAATTTCATTTTTTTGGATTGTGAAACAATTTTTGGTTCGAAGTGTCAAATTTTAATAAATTTATTTGAAACCTACTTCGATTTTTTTGGATTTTGTCGAGTATTTTTGGTGTAGGATGTATATTTGAGTGAATTTAGATGAAAATAACTTCAATTTCTAGAATTGTGAAAAAAATTTTAGTTGGAAGTGTCAAATTTTAATAAATTTATTTGAAACCAACTTCGATTTTTTTGGATTTTGTGGAGTATTTTTGGTGTAGGATGTATATTTGAGTAAATTTAGATGAAAATAACTTCAATTTTTTGGATTGTGAAAAAAATTTTAGTTGGAAGTGTCAAGTTTTAATACATTTATTTGAAATCAACTCCGATTTTTTTGGATTTTGTTGAGTATTTTTTTGTAGGATCTATATTTGAGTAAATTTAGATGAAAATAACTTCAATTTTTAGGATTGTGAAAAAAATTTTAGTTGGAAGTGTCAAATTGTAATAAATTTATTTGAAACCAACTTCGATTTTTTTGGATTTTGTCGAGTATTTTTGGTGTAGGATGTATATTTGAGTAAAGTTAGATGAAAATAACTTCAATTTTTAGGATTGTGAAAAAAATTTTAGTTGGAAGTCTCAAATTTTAATAAATTTATTTGAAACCAACTCCGATTTTTTTGGATTTTGTTGAGTATTTTTTTGTAGGATCTATATTTGAGTAAATTTAGATGAAAATAACTTCAATTTTTAGGATTGTGAAAAAAATTTTAGTTGGAAGTGTCAAATTTTAATAAATTTATTTGAAACCAACTTCGATTTTTTTTTATTTTGTCGAGTATTTTTGTTGTAGGATGTATATTTGAGTAAATTTAGATGAAAATAACGAAAATTTATTGGATTGTGAAAAAAATTTTAGTTGGAAGTGTCAAATTTTAATAAATTTATTTGAAACCAACTTCGATTTTTTTGGATTTTGTGGAGTATTTTTGGTGTAGGATGTATATTTGAGTAAATTTAGATGAAAATAACTTCAATTTCTAGGATTGTGAAAAAAATTTTAGTTGGAAGTGCCAAATTTTAATAAATTTATTTGAAACCAACTTCGATTTTTTTGGATTTTGTCGAGTATTTTTGGTGTAGGATGTATATTTGAGTAAAGTTAGATGAAAATAACTTCAATTTTTAGGATTGTGAAAAAAATTTTAGTTGGAAGTCTCAAATTTTAATAAATTTATTTGAAACCAACTTCGGTATTTTTGGATTTTGATGAGTATTTTTTTGTAGGATCTATATTTGAGTAAATTTAGATGAAAATAACTTCAATTTCTAGGATTGTGAAAAAAATTTTAGTTGGAAGTGTCAAATTTTAATAAATTTATTTGAAACCAACTTCGATTTTTTTTTATTTTGTCGAGTATTTTTGTTGTAGGATGTATATTTGAGTAAATTTAGATGAAAATAACGAAAATTTATTGGATTGTGAAAAAAATTTTAGTTGGAAGTGTCAAATTTTAATAAATTTATTTGAAACCAACTTCGATTTTTGTGGATTTTGTGGAGTATTTTTGGTGTAGGATGTATATTTGAGTAAATTTAGATGAAAATAACTTCAATTTTTTGGATTGTGAAAAAAATTTTAGTTGGAAGTGTCAAATTTTAATAAATTTATTTGAAATCAACTCCGATTTTTTTGGATTTTGTTGAGTATTTTTTTGTAGGATCTATATTTGAGTAAATTTAGATGAAAATAACTTCAATTTTTAGGATTGTGAAAAAAATTTTAGTTGGAAGTGTCAAATTGTAATAAATTTATTTGAAACCAACTTCGATTTTTTTGGATTTTGTCGAGTATTTTTGTAGGATCTATATTTGAGTAAATTTAGATGAAAATAACTTCAATTTTTAGGATTGTGAAAAAAATTTTAGTTGGAAGTGTCAAATTTTAATAAATTTAATTGAAACCAACTTCGATTTTTTTGGATTTTGTCGAGTATTATTGGTGTAGGATGTATATTTGAGTAAATTTAGATGAAAATAACTTCAATTTTTAGGATTGTGAAAAAAATTTTAGTTGGAAGTGTCAAATTTTAATAAATTTATTTGAAACCAACTTCGATATTTTTGGATTTTGATGAGTATTTTTTTGTAGGATCTATATTTGAGTAAATTTAGATGAAAATAACTTCAATTTCTAGGATTGTGAAAAAAATTTTAGTTGGAAGTGCCAAATTTTAATAAATTTATTCGAAACCAACTTCGATTTTTTTGGATTTTGACGAGTATTTTTGGTGTAGGATGTATATTTGAGTAAAGTTAGATGAAAATAACTTCAATTTTTAGAATTGTGAAAAAAATTTTAGTTGCAAGTGTCAAATTTTAATAAATTTATTTGAAATCAACTCCGATTTTTTTCGATTTTGTAGAGTATTTTTGTTCTAGGATCTATATTGAGGAAATTTAGATGAAAATAATTTCATTTTTTTGGATTGTGAAACAATTTTTGGTTCGAAGTGTCAAATTTTAATAAATTTATTTGAAACCTACTTCGATTTTTTTGGATTTTGTCGAGTATTTTTGGTGTAGGATGTATATTTGAGTGAATTTAGATGAAAATAACTTCAATTTCTAGAATTGTGAAAAAAATTTTAGTTGGAAGTGTCAAATTTTAATAAATTTATTTGAAACCAACTTCGATTTTTTTGGATTTTGTGGAGTATTTTTGGTGTAGGATGTATATTTGAGTAAATTTAGATGAAAATAACTTCAATTTTTTGGATTGTGAAAAAAATTTTAGTTGGAAGTGTCAAGTTTTAATACATTTATTTGAAATCAACTCCGATTTTTTTGGATTTTGTTGAGTATTTTTTTGTAGGATCTATATTTGAGTAAATTTAGATGAAAATAACTTCAATTTTTAGGATTGTGAAAAAAATTTTAGTTGGAAGTGTCAAATTGTAATAAATTTATTTGAAACCAACTTCGATTTTTTTGGATTTTGTCGAGTATTTTTGGTGTAGGATGTATATTTGAGTAAAGTTAGATGAAAATAACTTCAATTTTTAGGATTGTGAAAAAAATTTTAGTTGGAAGTCTCAAATTTTAATAAATTTATTTGAAACCAACTCCGATTTTTTTGGATTTTGTTGAGTATTTTTTTGTAGGATCTATATTTGAGTAAATTTAGATGAAAATAACTTCAATTTTTAGGATTGTGAAAAAAATTTTAGTTGGAAGTGTCAAATTTTAATAAATTTATTTGAAACCAACTTCGATTTTTTTTTATTTTGTCGAGTATTTTTGTTGTAGGATGTATATTTGAGTAAATTTAGATGAAAATAACGAAAATTTATTGGATTGTGAAAAAAATTTTAGTTGGAAGTGTCAAATTTTAATAAATTTATTTGAAACCAACTTCGATTTTTTTGGATTTTGTGGAGTATTTTTGGTGTAGGATGTATATTTGAGTAAATTTAGATGAAAATAACTTCAATTTTTTGGATTGTGAAAAAAATTTTAGTTGGAAGTGTCAAATTTTAATAAATTTATTTGAAATCAACTCCGATTTTTTTGGATTTTGTTGAGTATTTTTTTGTAGGATCTATATTTGAGTAAATTTAGATGAAAATAACTTCAATTTTTAGGATTGTGAAAAAAATTTTAGTTGGAAGTGTCAAATTTTAATAAATTTATTTGAAACCAACTTCGATATTTTTGGATTTTGATGAGTATTTTTTTGTAGGATCTATATTTGAGTAAATTTAGATGAAAATAACTTCAATTTCTAGGATTGTGAAAAAAATTTTAGTTGGAAGTGCCAAATTTTAATAAATTTATTTGAAACCTACTTCGATTTTTTTTTATTTTGTTGAGAATTTTTGTTGTAGGATCTATATTTGAGTAAATTTAGATGAAAATAACTTCAATTTTTTGGATTGAGTAAAAAATTTTAGTTGGAAGTGTCAAATTTTAATAAATTTATTTGAAATCAACTCCGATTTTTTTGGATTTTGTTGAGTATTTTTTTGTAGGATCTATATTTGAGTAAATTTAGATGAAAATAACTTCAATTTTTAGGATTGTGAAAAAAATTTTAGTTGGAAGTGTCAAATTGTAATAAATTTATTTGAAACCAACTTCGATTTTTTTGGATTTTGTCGAGTATTTTTGGTGTAGGATGTATATTTGAGTAAAGTTAGATGAAAATAACTTCAATTTTTAGGATTGTGAAAAAAATTTTAGTTGGAAGTCTCAAATTTTAATAAATTTATTTGAAACCAACTCCGATTTTTTTGGATTTTGTTGAGTATTTTTTTGTAGGATCTATATTTGAGTAAATTTAGATGAAAATAACTTCAATTTTTAGGATTGTGAAAAAAATTTTAGTTGGAAGTGTCAAATTTTAATAAATTTATTTGAAACCAACTTCGATTTTTTTGGATTTTGTCGAGTATTTTTGTAGGATATATATTTGAGTAAATTTAGATGAAAATAACTTCAATTTTTAGGATTGTGAAAAAAATTTTAGTTGGAAGTGTCAAATTTTAATAAATTTAATTGAAACCAACTTCGATTTTTTTGGATTTTGTCGAGTATTATTGGTGTAGGATGTATATTTGAGTAAATTTAGATGAAAATAACTTCAATTTTTAGGATTGTGAAAAAAATTTTAGTTGGAAGTGTCAAATTTTAATAAATTTATTTGAAACCAACTTCGATATTTTTGGATTTTGATGAGTATTTTTTTGTAGGATCTATATTTGAGTAAATTTAGATGAAAATAACTTCAATTTCTAGGATTGTGAAAAAAATTTTAGTTGGAAGTGTCAAATTTTAATAAATTTATTTGAAACCAACTTCGATTTTTTTTTATTTTGTCGAGTATTTTTGTTGTAGGATGTATATTTGAGTAAATTTAGATGAAAATAACGAAAATTTATTGGATTGTGAAAAAAATTTTAGTTGGAAGTGTCAAATTTTAATAAATTTATTTGAAACCAACTTCGATTTTTTTGGATTTTGTGGAGTATTTTTGGTGTAGGATGTATATTTGAGTAAATTTAGATGAAAATAACTTCAATTTTTTGGATTGTGAAAAAAATTTTAGTTGGAAGTGTCAAATTTTAATAAATTTATTTGAAATCAACTCCGATTTTTTTGGATTTTGTTGAGTATTTTTTTGTAGGATCTATATTTGAGTAAATTTAGATGAAAATAACTTCAATTTTTAGGATTGTGAAAAAAATTTTAGTTGGAAGTGTCAAATTGTAATAAATTTATTTGAAACCAACTTCGATTTTTTTGGATTTTGTCGAGTATTTTTGTAGGATCTATATTTGAGTAAATTTAGATGAAAATAACTTCAATTTTTAGGATTGTGAAAAAAATTTTAGTTGGAAGTGTCAAATTTTAATAAATTTAATTGAAACCAACTTCGATTTTTTTGGATTTTGTCGAGTATTATTGGTGTAGGATGTATATTTGAGTAAATTTAGATGAAAATAACTTCAATTTTTAGGATTGTGAAAAAAATTTTAGTTGGAAGTGTCAAATTTTAATAAATTTATTTGAAACCAACTTCGATATTTTTGGATTTTGATGAGTATTTTTTTGTAGGATCTATATTTGAGTAAATTTAGATGAAAATAACTTCAATTTCTAGGATTGTGAAAAAAATTTTAGTTGGAAGTGCCAAATTTTAATAAATTTATTTGAAACCAACTTCGATTTTTTTGGATTTTGTCGAGTATTTTTGGTGTAGGATGTATATTTGAGTAAAGTTAGATGAAAATAACTTCAATTTTTAGGATTGTGAAAAAAATTTTAGTTGGAAGTCTCAAATTTTAATAAATTTATTTGAAACCAACTTCGATTTTTTTCGATTTTGTAGAGCATTTTTGTTCTAGGATCTATATTGAGAAAATTTAGATGAAAATAATTTCATTTTTTTGGATTGTGAAAATATTTTTGGTTCGAAGTGTCAAATTTTAATAAATTTATTTGAAACCTACTTCGATTTTTTTTTATTTTGTTGAGAATTTTTGTTGTAGGATCTATATTTGAGTAAATTTAGATGAAAATAACTTCAATTTTTAGGATTGTGAAAAAAATTTTAGTTGGAAGTGTCAAATTATAATAAATTTATTTGAAACCAACTTCGATTTTTTTGGATTTTGTCGAGTATTTTTGGTGTAGGATGTATATTTGAGTAAATTTAGATGAAAATAACTTCAATTTCTAGGATTGTGAAAAAAATTTTAGTTGGAAGTCTCAAATTTTAATAAATTTATTTGAAACCAACTCCGATTTTTTTGGATTTTGTTGAGTATTTTTTTGTAGGATCTATATTTGAGTAAATTTAGATGAAAATAACTTCAATTTTTAGGATTGTGAAAAAAATTTTAGTTGGAAGTGTCAAATTTTAATAAATTTATTTGAAACCAACTTCGATTTTTTTGGATTTTGTCGAGTATTTTTGTAGGATCTATATTTGAGTAAATTTAGATGAAAATAACTTCAATTTCTAGGATTGTGAAAAAAATTTTAGTTGGAAGTGCCAAATTTTAATAAATTTATTTGAAACCTACTTCGATTTTTTTGGATTTTGTCGAGTATTTTTGGTGTAGGATGTATATTTGAGTAAATTAAGATGAAAATAACTTCAATTTTTAGGATTGTGAAAAAAATTTTAGTTGCAAGTGTCAAATTTTAATAAATTTATTTGAAATCAACTCCGATTTTTTTGGATTTTGTTGAGTATTTTTTGGTAGGATCTATATTTGAGTAAATTTAGATGAAAATAACTTCAATTTTTAGGATTGTGAAAAAAATTTTAGTTGCAAGTGTCAAATTTTAATAAATTTATTTGATATCAACTTCGATTTTTTTGGATTTTGTCGAGTATTTTTGAGGTAGGAATTATATTTGAGTAAATTTAGATGAAAATAACTTCAATTTTTAGGATTGTGAAAAAAATTTTAGTTGCAAGTGTCAAATTTTAATAAATTTATTTGAAATCAACTTCGATTTTTTTGGATTTTGTCGAGTATTTTTGGTGTAGGAATTATATTTGAGTAAATTTAGATGAAAATAACTTCAATTTTTAGGATTGTGAAAAAAATTTTAGTTGCAAGTGTCAAATTTTAATAAATTTATTTGAAATCAACTCCGATTTTTTTCGATTTTGTAGAGTATTTTTGTTCTAGGATCTATATTGAGGAAATTTAGATGAAAATAATTTCATTTTTTTGGATTGTGAAACAATTTTTGGTTCGAAGTGTCAAATTTTAATAAATTTATTTGAAACCTACTTCGATTTTTTTGGATTTTGTCGAGTATTTTTGGTGTAGGATGTATATTTGAGTAAATTTAGATGAAAATAACTTCAATTTCTAGGATTGTGAAAAAAATTTTAGTTGGAAGTGTCAAATTTTAATAAATTTATTTGAAACCAACTTCGATTTTTTTGGATTTTGTGGAGTATTTTTGGTGTAGGATGTATATTTGAGTAAATTTAGATGAAAATAACTTCAATTTTTAGGATTGTGAAAAAAATTTTAGTTGGAAGTGTCAAATTTTAATAAATTTATTTGAAACCTACTTCGATTTTTTTGGATTTTGTCGAGTATTTTTGGTGTAGGATGTATATTTGAGTAAATTTAGATGAAAATAACTTCAATTTTTAGGATTGTGAAAAAAATTTTAGTTGCAAGTGTCAAATTTTAATAAATTTATTTGAAATCAACTCCGATTTTTTTGGATTTTGTTGAGTATTTTTTGGTAGGATCTATATTTGAGTAAATTTAGATGAAAATAACTTCAATTTTTAGGATTGTGAAAAAAATTTTAGTTGCAAGTGTCAAATTTTAATAAATTTATTTGATATCAACTTCGATTTTTTTGGATTTTGTCGAGTATTTTTGAGGTAGGAATTATATTTGAGTAAATTTAGATGAAAATAACTTCAATTTTTAGGATTGTGAAAAAAATTTTAGTTGCAAGTGTCAAATTTTAATAAATTTATTTGAAATCAACTTCGATTTTTTTGGATTTTGTCGAGTATTTTTGGTGTAGGAATTATATTTGAGTAAATTTAGATGAAAATAACTTCAATTTTTAGGATTGTGAAAAAAATTTTAGTTGCAAGTCTCAAATTTTAATAAATTTATTTGAAACCAACTTCGATTTTTTTCGATTTTGTAGAGCATTTTTGTTCTAGGATCTATATTGAGGAAATTTAGATGAAAATAATTTCATTTTTTTGGATTGTGAAAAAATTTTTGGTTCGAAGTGTCAAATTTTAATAAATTTATTTGAAACCTACTTCGATTTTTTTTTATTTTGTTGAGAATTTTTGTTGTAGGATCTATATTTGAGTAAATTTAGATGAAAATAACTTCAATTTTTTGGATTGAGTAAAAAATTTTAGTTGGAAGTGTCAAATTTTAATAAATTTATTATCAACTTCGATTTTTTTGGATTTTGTTGAGTATTTTTTGGTAGGATCTATATTTGAGTAAATTTAGATGAAAATAACTTCAATTTTTAGGATTCTGAAAAAAATTTTAGTTGGAAGTGTCAAATTTTAATAAATTTATTTGAAACCTACTTCGATTTTTTTGGATTTTGTCGAGTATTTTTGGTGTAGGATGTATATTTGAGTAAATTTAGATGAAAATAACTTCAATTTTTAGGATTGTGAAAAAAATTTTAGTTGGAAGTGTCAAATTATAATAAATTTATTTGAAACCAACTTCGATTTTTTTGGATTTTGTCGAGTATTTTTGGTGTAGGATGTATATTTGAGTAAAGTTAGATGAAAATAACTTCAATTTTTAGGATTGTGAAAAAAATTTTAGTTGCAAGTGTCAAATTTTAATAAATTTATTTGAAATCAACTACGATTTTTTTGGATTTTGTTGAGTATTTTTTTGTAGGATCTATATTTGAGTAAATTTAGATGAAAATAACTTCAATTTTTAGGATTGTGAAAAAAATTTTAGTTGGAAGTGTCAAATTGTAATAAATTTATTTGAAACCAACTTCGATTTTTTTGGATTTTGTCGAGTATTTTTGGTGTAGGATGTATATTTGAGTAAATTTAGATGAAAATAACTTCAATTTCTAGGATTGTGAAAAAAATTTTAGTTGGAAGTGCCAAATTTTAATAAATTTATTTGAAACCAACTTCGATTTTTTTGGATTTTGTCGAGTATTTTTGGTGTAGGATGTATATTTGAGTAAATTTAGATGAAAATAACTTCAATTTCTAGGATTGTGAAAAAAATTTTAGTTGGAAGTGCCAAATTTTAATAAATTTATTTGAAACCAACTTCGATTTTTTTGGATTTTGTCGAGTATTTTTGGTGTAGGATGTATATTTGAGTAAATTTAGATGAAAATAACTTCAATTTCTAGGATTGTGAAAAAAATTTTAGTTGGAAGTCTCAAATTTTAATAAATTTATTTGAAACCAACTCCGATTTTTTTGGATTTTGTTGAGTATTTTTTGGTAGGATCTATATTTGAGTAAATTTAGATGAAAATAACTTCAATTTTTAGGATTGTGAAAAAAATTTTAGTTGCAAGTGTCAAATTTTAATAAATTTATTTGATATCAACTTCGATTTTTTTGGATTTTGTCGAGTATTTTTGAGGTAGGAATTATATTTGAGTAAATTTAGATGAAAATAACTTCAATTTTTAGGATTGTGAAAAAAATTTTAGTTGCAAGTGTCAAATTTTAATAAATTTATTTGATATCAACTTCGATTTTTTTGGATTTTGTCGAGTATTTTTGAGGTAGGAATTATATTTGAGTAAATTTAGATGAAAATAACTTCAATTTTTAGGATTGTGAAAAAAATTTTAGTTGCAAGTGTCAAATTTTAATAAATTTATTTGAAACCTACTTCGATTTTTTTGGATTTTGTCGAGTATTTTTGGTGTAGGATGTATATTTGAGTAAATTTAGATGAAAATAACTTCAATTTCTAGGATTGTGAAAAAAATTTTAGTTGGAAGTGTCAAATTTTAATAAATTTATTTGAAACCAACTTCGATTTTTTTGGATTTTGTGGAGTATTTTTGGTGTAGGATGTATATTTGAGTAAATTTAGATGAAAATAACTTCAATTTTTAGGATTGTGAAAAAAATTTTAGTTGGAAGTGTCAAATTTTAATAAATTTATTTGAAACCTACTTCGATTTTTTTGGATTTTGTCGAGTATTTTTGGTGTAGGATGTATATTTGAGTAAATTTAGATGAAAATAACTTCAATTTTTAGGATTGTGAAAAAAATTTTAGTTGCAAGTGTCAAATTTTAATAAATTTATTTGAAATCAACTCCGATTTTTTTGGATTTTGTTGAGTATTTTTTGGTAGGATCTATATTTGAGTAAATTTAGATGAAAATAACTTCAATTTTTAGGATTGTGAAAAAAATTTTAGTTGCAAGTGTCAAATTTTAATAAATTTATTTGATATCAACTTCGATTTTTTTGGATTTTGTCGAGTATTTTTGAGGTAGGAATTATATTTGAGTAAATTTAGATGAAAATAACTTCAATTTTTAGGATTGTGAAAAAAATTTTAGTTGCAAGTGTCAAATTTTAATAAATTTATTTGAAATCAACTTCGATTTTTTTTGGATTTTGTCGAGTATTTTTGGTGTAGGAATTATATTTGAGTAAATTTAGATGAAAATAACTTCAATTTTTAGGATTGTGAAAAAAATTTTAGTTGCAAGTCTCAAATTTTAATAAATTTATTTGAAACCAACTTCGATTTTTTTCGATTTTGTAGAGCATTTTTGTTCTAGGATCTATATTGAGGAAATTTACATGAAAATAATTTCATTTTTTTGGATTGTGAAAAAATTTTTGGTTCGAAGTGTCAAATTTTAATAAATTTATTTGAAACCTACTTCGATTTTTTTTTATTTTGTTGAGAATTTTTGTTGTAGGATCTATATTTGAGTAAATTTAGATGAAAATAACTTCAATTTTTTGGATTGAGTAAAAAATTTTAGTTGGAAGTGTCAAATTTTAATAAATTTATTATCAACTTCGATTTTTTTGGATTTTGTTGAGTATTTTTTGGTAGGATCTATATTTGAGTAAATTTAGATGAAAATAACTTCAATTTTTAGGATTCTGAAAAAAATTTTAGTTGGAAGTGTCAAATTTTAATAAATTTATTTGAAACCTACTTCGATTTTTTTGGATTTTGTCGAGTATTTTTGGTGTAGGATGTATATTTGAGTAAATTTAGATGAAAATAACTTCAATTTTTAGGATTGTGAAAAAAATTTTAGTTGGAAGTGTCAAATTATAATAAATTTATTTGAACCCAACTTCGATTTTTTTGGATTTTGTCGAGTATTTTTGGTGTAGGATGTATATTTGAGTAAAGTTAGATGAAAATAACTTCAATTTTTAGGATTGTGAAAAAAATTTTAGTTGCAAGTGTCAAATTTTAATAAATTTATTTGAAATCAACTACGATTTTTTTGGATTTTGTTGAGTATTTTTTTGTAGGATCTATATTTGAGTAAATTTAGATGAAAATAACTTCAATTTTTAGGATTGTGAAAAAAATTTTAGTTGGAAGTGTCAAATTGTAATAAATTTATTTGAAACCAACTTCGATTTTTTTGGATTTTGTCGAGTATTTTTGGTGTAGGATGTATATTTGAGTAAATTTAGATGAAAATAACTTCAATTTCTAGGATTGTGAAAAAAATTTTAGTTGGAAGTGCCAAATTTTAATAAATTTATTTGAAACCAACTTCGATTTTTTTGGATTTTGTCGAGTATTTTTGGTGTAGGATGTATATTTGAGTAAATTTAGATGAAAATAACTTCAATTTCTAGGATTGTGAAAAAAATTTTAGTTGGAAGTGCCAAATTTTAATAAATTTATTTGAAACCAACTTCGATTTTTTTGGATTTTGTCGAGTATTTTTGGTGTAGGATGTATATTTGAGTAAATTTAGATGAAAATAACTTCAATTTCTAGGATTGTGAAAAAAATTTTAGTTGGAAGTCTCAAATTTTAATAAATTTATTTGAAACCAACTTCGATTTTTTTGGATTTTGTGGAGTATTTTTGGTGTAGGATGTATATTTGAGTAAATTTAGATGAAAATAACTTCAATTTTTAGGATTTTGAAAAAAATTTTAGTTGGAAGTGTCAAATTATAATAAATTTATTTGAAACCAACTTCGATTTTTTTGGATTTTGTCGAGTATTTTTGGTGTAGGATGTATATTTGAGTAAAGTTAGATGAAAATAACTTCAATTTTTAGGATTGTGAAAAAAATTTTAGTTGCAAGTGTCAAATTTTAATAAATTTATTTGAAATCAACTCCGATTTTTTTTGGATTTTGTTGAGTATTTTTTTGTAGGATCTATATTTGAGTAAATTTAGATGAAAATAACTTCAATTTTTAGGATTGTGAAAAAATTTTAGTTGGAAGTGTCAAATTGTAATAAATTTATTTGAAACCAACTTCGATTTTTTTGGATTTTGTCGAGTATTTTTGGTGTAGGATGTATATTTGAGTAAATTTAGATGAAAATAACTTCAATTTCTAGGATTGTGAAAAAAATTTTAGTTGGAAGTGCCAAATTTTAATAAATTTATTTGAAACCAACTTCGATTTTTTTGGATTTTGTCGAGTATTTTTGGTGTAGGATGTATATTTGAGTAAAGTTAGATGAAAATAAGTTCAATTTTTAGGATTGTGAAAAAAATTTTAGTTGGAAGTCTCAAATTTTAATAAATTTATTTGAAACCAACTTCGATTTTTTTCGATTTTGTAGAGCATTTTCGTTCTAGGATCTATATTGAGGAAATTTAGATGAAAATAATTTCATTTTTTTGGATTGTGAAAAAATTTTTGGTTCGAAGTGTCAAATTTTAATAAATTTATTTGAAACCTACTTCGATTTTTTTTTATTTTGTTGAGAATTTTTGTTGTAGGATCTATATTTGAGTAAATTTAGATGAAAATAACTTCAATTTTTTGGATTGAGTAAAAAATTTTAGTTGGAAGTGTCAAATTTTAATAAATTTATTATCAACTTCGATTTTTTTGGATTTTGTTGAGTATTTTTTGGTAGGATCTATATTTGAGTAAATTTAGATGAAAATAACTTCAATTTTTAGAATTGTGAAAAAAATTTTAGTTGCAAGTGTCAAATTTTAATAAATTTATTTGAAATCAACTCCGATTTTTTTCGATTTTGTAGAGTATTTTTGTTCTAGGATCTATATTGAGGAAATTTAGATGAAAATAATTTCATTTTTTTGGATTGTGAAACAATTTTTGGTTCGAAGTGTCAAATTTTAATAAATTTATTTGAAACCTACTTCGATTTTTTTGGATTTTGTCGAGTATTTTTGGTGTAGGATGTATATTTGAGTAAATTTAGATGAAAATAACTTCAATTTCTAGGATTGTGAAAAAAATTTTAGTTGGAAGTGTCAAATTTTAATAAATTTATTTGAAACCAACTTCGATTTTTTTGGATTTTGTGGAGTATTTTTGGTGTAGGATGTATATTTGAGTAAATTTAGATGAAAATAACTTCAATTTTTAGGATTGTGAAAAAAAATTTAGTTGGAAGTGTCAAATTATAATAAATTTATTTGAAACCAACTTCGATTTTTTTGGATTTTGTCGAGTATTTTTGGTGTAGGATGTATATTTGAGTAAAGTTAGATGAAAATAACTTCAATTTTTAGGATTGTGAAAAAAATTTTAGTTGCAAGTGTCAAATTTTAATAAATTTATTTGAAATCAACTCCGATTTTTTTGGATTTTGTTGAGTATTTTTTTGTAGGATCTATATTTGAGTAAATTTAGATGAAAATAACTTCAATTTTTAGGATTGTGAAAAAAATTTTAGTTGGAAGTGTCAAATTGGAATAAATTTATTTGAAACCAACTTCGATTTTTTTGGATTTTGTCGAGTATTTTTGGTGTAGGATGTATATTTGAGTAAATTTAGATGAAGATAACTTCAATTTCTAGGATTGTGAAAAAAATTTTAGTTGGAAGTGTCAAATTTTAATAAATTTATTTGAAACCAACTTCGATTTTTTTGGATTTTGTGGAGTATTTTTGGTGTAGGATGTATATTTGAGTAAATTTAGATGAAAATAACTTCAATTTTTAGGATTGTGAAAAAAATTTTAGTTGGAAGTGTCAAATTATAATAAATTTATTTGAAACCAACTTCGATTTTTTTGGATTTTGTCGAGTATTTTTGGTGTAGGATGTATATTTGAGTAAAGTTAGATGAAAATAACTTCAATTTTTAGGATTGTGAAAAAAATTTTAGTTGCAAGTGTCAAATTTTAATAAATTTATTTGAAATCAACTCCGATTTTTTTGGATTTTGTTGAGTATTTTTTTGTAGGATCTATATTTGAGTAAATTTAGATGAAAATAACTTCAATTTTTAGGATTGTGAAAAAAATTTTAGTTGGAAGTGTCAAATTGGAATAAATTTATTTGAAACCAACTTCGATTTTTTTGGATTTTGTCGAGTATTTTTGGTGTAGGATGTATATTTGAGTAAATTTAGATGAAAATAACTTCAATTCCTAGGATTGTGAAAAAAATTTTAGTTGCAAGTGCCAAATTTTAATAAATTTATTTGAAACCAACTTCGATTTTTTTGGATTTTGTCGAGTATTTTTGGTGTAGGATGTATATTTGAGTAAAGTTAGATGAAAATAACTTCAATTTTTAGGATTGTGAAAAAAATTTTAGTTGGAAGTCTCAAATTTTAATAAATTTATTTGAAACCAACTTCGATTTTTTTCGATTTTGTAGAGCATTTTTGTTCTAGGATCTATATTGAGGAAATTTAGATGAAAATAATTTCATTTTTTTGGATTGTGAAAAAATTTTTGGTTCGAAGTGTCAAATTTTAATAAATTTATTTGAAACCTACTTCGATTTTTTTTTATTTTGTTGAGAATTTTTGTTGTAGGATCTATATTTGAGTAAATTTAGATGAAAATAACTTCAATTTTTTGGATTGAGTAAAAAATTTTAGTTGGAAGTGTCAAATTTTAATAAATTTATTATCAACTTCGATTTTTTTGGATTTTGTTGAGTATTTTTTGGTAGGATCTATATTTGAGTAAATTTAGATGAAAATAACTTCAATTTTTAGGATTCTGAAAAAAAATTTAGTTGGAAGTGTCAAATTTTAATAAATTTATTTGAAACCTACTTCGATTTTTTTGGATTTTGTCGAGTATTTTTGGTGTAGGATGTATATTTGAGTAAATTTAGATGAAAATAACTTCAATTTTTAGGATTGTGAAAAAAATTTTAGTTGGAAGTGTCAAATTATAATAAATTTATTTGAAACCAACTTCGATTTTTTTGGATTTTGTCGAGTATTTTTGGTGTAGGATGTATATTTGAGTAAAGTTAGATGAAAATAACTTCAATTTTTAGGATTGTGAAAAAAATTTTAGTTGCAAGTGTCAAATTTTAATAAATTTATTTGAAATCAACTCCGATTTTTTTGGATTTTGTTGAGTATTTTTTTGTAGGATCTATATTTGAGTAAATTTAGATGAAAATAACTTCAATTTTTAGGATTGTGAAAAAAATTTTAGTTGGAAGTGTCAAATTGTAATAAATTTATTTGAAACCAACTTCGATTTTTTTGGATTTTGTCGAGTATTTTTGGTGTAGGATGTATATTTGAGTAAATTTAGATGAAAATAACTTCAATTTCTAGGATTGTGAAAAAAATTTTAGTTGGAAGTGCCAAATTTTAATAAATTTATTTGAAACCAACTTCGATTTTTTTGGATTTTGTCGAGTATTTTTGGTGTAGGATGTATATTTGAGTAAATTTAGATGAAAATAACTTCAATTTCTAGGATTGTGAAAAAAATTTTAGTTGGAAGTGCCAAATTTTAATAAATTTATTTGAAACCAACTTCGATTTTTTTGGATTTTGTCGAGTATTTTTGGTGTAGGATGTATATTTGAGTAAATTTAGATGAAAATAACTTCAATTTCTAGGATTGTGAAAAAAATTTTAGTTGGAAGTCTCAAATTTTAATAAATTTATTTGAAACCAACTTCGATTTTTTTGGATTTTGTGGAGTATTTTTGGTGTAGGATGTATATTTGAGTAAATTTAGATAAAAATAACTTCAATTTTTAGGATTGTGAAAAAAATTTTAGTTGGAAGTGTCAAATTATAATAAATTTATTTGAAACCAACTTCGATTTTTTTGGATTTTGTCGAGTATTTTTGGTGTAGGATGTATATTTGAGTAAAGTTAGATGAAAATAACTTCAATTTTTAGGATTGTGAAAAAAATTTTAGTTGCAAGTGTCAAATTTTAATAAATTTATTTGAAATCAACTCCGATTTTTTTGGATTTTGTTGAGTATTTTTTTGTAGGATCTATATTTGAGTAAATTTAGATGAAAATAACTTCAATTTTTAGGATTGTGAAAAAAATTTTAGTTGGAAGTGTCAAATTGTAATAAATTTATTTGAAACCAACTTCGATTTTTTTGGATTTTGTCGAGTATTTTTGGTGTAGGATGTATATTTGAGTAAATTTAGATGAAAATAACTTCAATTTCTAGGATTGTGAAAAAAATTTTAGTTGGAAGTGCCAAATTTTAATAAATTTATTTGAAACCAACTTCGATTTTTTTTGATTTTGTCGAGTATTTTTGGTGTAGGATGTATATTTGAGTAAAGTTAGATGAAAATAAGTTCAATTTTTAGGATTGTGAAAAAAATTTTAGTTGGAAGTCTCAAATTTTAATAAATTTATTTGAAACCAACTTCGATTTTTTTCGATTTTGTAGAGCATTTTTATTCTAGGATCTATATTGAGGAAATTTAGATGAAAATAATTTCATTTTTTTGTATTGTGAAAAAATTTTTGGTTCGAAGTGTCAAATTTTAATAAATTTATTTGAAACCTACTTCGATTTTTTTTTATTTTGTTGAGAATTTTTGTTGTAGGATCTATATTTGAGTAAATTTAGATGAAAATAACTTCAATTTTTTGGATTGAGTAAAAAATTTTAGTTGGAAGTGTCAAATTTTAATAAATTTATTATCAACTTCGATTTTTTTGGATTTTGTTGAGTATTTTTTGGTAGGATCTATATTTGAGTAAATTTAGATGAAAATAACTTCAATTTTTAGAATTGTGAAAAAAATTTTAGTTGCAAGTGTCAAATTTTAATAAATTTATTTGAAATCAACTCCGATTTTTTTCGATTTTGTAGAGTATTTTTGTTCTAGGATCTATATTGAGGAAATTTAGATGAAAATAATTTCATTTTTTTGGATTGTGAAACAATTTTTGGTTCGAAGTGTCAAATTTTAATAAATTTATTTGAAACCTACTTCGATTTTTTTGGATTTTGTCGAGTATTTTTGGTGTAGGATGTATATTTGAGTAAATTTTGGTGAAAATAACTTCAATTTCTAGGATTGTGAAAAAAATTTTAGTTGGAAGTGTCAAATTTTAATAAATTTATTTGAAACCAACTTCGATTTTTTTGGATTTTGTGGAGTATTTTTGGTGTAGGATGTATATTTGAGTAAATTTAGATGAAAATAACTTCAATTTTTTGGATTGTGAAAAAAATTTTAGTTGGAAGTGTCAAATTTTAATAAATTTATTTGAAATCAACTCCGATTTTTTTGGATTTTGTTGAGTATTTTTTTGTAGGATCTATATTTGAGTAAATTTAGATGAAAATAACTTCAATTTTTAGGATTGTGAAAAAAATTTTAGTTGGAAGTGTCAAATTGTAATAAATTTATTTGAAACCAACTTCGATTTTTTTGGATTTTGTCGAGTATTTTTGGTGTAGGATGTATATTTGAGTAAAGTTAGATGAAAATAACTTCAATTTTTAGGATTGTGAAAAAAATTTTAGTTGGAAGTGTCAAATTATAATAAATTTATTTGAAACCAACTTCGATTTTTTTGGATTTTGTCGAGTATTTTTGGTGTAGGATGTATATTTGAGTAAAGTTAGATGAAAATAACTTCAATTTTTAGGATTGTGAAAAAAATTTTAGTTGCAAGTGTCAAATTTTAATAAATTTATTTGAAATCAACTCCGATTTTTTTGGATTTTGTTGAGTATTTTTTTGTAGGATCTATATTTGAGTAAATTTAGATGAAAATAACTTCAATTTTTAGGATTGTGAAAAAAATTTTAGTTGGAAGTGTCAAATTGGAATAAATTTATTTGAAACCAACTTCGATTTTTTTGGATTTTGTCGAGTATTTTTGGTGTAGGATGTATATTTGAGTAAATTTAGATGAAAATAACTTCAATTTCTAGGATTGTGAAAAAAATTTTAGTTGCAAGTGCCAAATTTTAATAAATTTATTTGAAACCAACTTCGATTTTTTTGGATTTTGTCGAGTATTTTTGGTGTAGGATGTATATTTGAGTAAAGTTAGATGAAAATAACTTCAATTTTTAGGATTGTGAAAAAAATTTTAGTTGGAAGTCTCAAATTTTAATAAATTTATTTGAAACCAACTTCGATTTTTTTCGATTTTGTAGAGCATTTTTGTTCTAGGATCTATATTGAGGAAATTTAGATGAAAATAATTTTATTTTTTTGGATTGTGAAAAAATTTTTGGTTCGAAGTGTCAAATTTTAATAAATTTATTTGAAACCTACTTCGATTTTTTTTTATTTTGTTGAGAATTTTTGTTGTAGGATCTATATTTGAGTAAATTTAGATGAAAATAACTTCAATTTTTTGGATTGAGTAAAAAATTTTAGTTGGAAGTGTCAAATTTTAATAAATTTATTATCAACTTCGATTTTTTTGGATTTTGTTGAGTATTTTTTGGTAGGATCTATATTTGAGTAAATTTAGATGAAAATAACTTCAATTTTTAGGATTCTGAAAGAAATTGTAGTTGGAAGTGTCAAATTTTAATAAATTTATTTGAAACCTACTTCGATTTTTTTTGATTTTGTCGAGTATTTTTGGTGTAGGATGTATATTTGAGTAAATTTAGATGAAAATAACTTCAATTTTTAGGATTGTGAAAAAAATTTTAGTTGGAAGTGTCAAATTATAATAAATTTATTTGAAACCAACTTCGATTTTTTTGGATTTTGTCGAGTATTTTTGGTGTAGGATGTATATTTGAGTAAAGTTAGATGAAAATAACTTCAATTTTTAGGATTGTGAAAAAAATTTTAGTTGCAAGTGTCAAATTTTAATAAATTTATTTGAAATCAACTCCGATTTTTTTGGATTTTGTTGAGTATTTTTTTGTAGGATCTATATTTGAGTAAATTTAGATGAAAATAACTTCAATTTTTAGGAATGTGAAAAAAATTTTAGTTGGAAGTGTCAAATTGTAATAAATTTATTTGAAACCAACTTCGATTTTTTTGGATTTTGTCGAGTATTTTTGGTGTAGGATGTATATTTGAGTAAATTTAGATGAAAATAACTTCAATTTCTAGGATTGTGAAAAAAATTTTAGTTGGAAGTGCCAAATTTTAATAAATTTATTTGAAACCAACTTCGATTTTTTTGGATTTTGTCGAGTATTTTTGGTGTAGGATGTATATTTGAGTAAATTTAGATGAAAATAACTTCAATTTCTAGGATTGTGAAAAAAATTTTAGTTGGAAGTGCCAAATTTTAATAAATTTATTTGAAACCAACTTCGATTTTTTTGGATTTTGTCGAGTATTTTTGGTGTAGGATGTATATTTGAGTAAATTTAGATGAAAATAACTTCAATTTCTAGGATTGTGAAAAAAATTTTAGTTGGAAGTCTCAAATTTTAATAAATTTATTTGAAACCAACTTCGATTTTTTTGGATTTTGTGGAGTATATTTGGTGTAGGATGTATATTTGAGTAAATTTAGATGAAAATAACTTCAATTTTTAGGATTGTGAAAAAAATTTTAGTTGGAAGTGTCAAATTATAATAAATTTATTTGAAACCAACTTCGATTTTTTTGGATTTTGTCGAGTATTTTTGGTGTAGGATGTATATTTGAGTAAAGTTAGATGAAAATAACTTCAATTTTTAGGATTGTGAAAAAAATTTTAGTTGCAAGTGTCAAATTTTAATAAATTTATTTGAAATCAACTCCGATTTTTTTGGATTTTGTTGAGTATTTTTTTGTAGGATCTATATTTGAGTAAATTTAGATGAAAATAACTTCAATTTTTAGGATTGTGAAAAAAATTTTAGTTGGAAGTGTCAAATTGTAATAAATTTATTTGAAACCAACTTCGATTTTTTTGGATTTTGTCAAGTATTTTTGGTGTAGGATGTATATTTGAGTAAATTTAGATGAAAATAACTTCAATTTCTAGGATTGTGAAAAAAATTTTAGTTGGAAGTGCCAAATTTTAATAAATTTATTTGAAACCAACTTCGATTTTTTTGGATTTTGTCGAGTATTTTTGGTGTAGGATGTATATTTGAGTAAAGTTAGATGAAAATAACTTCAATTTTTAGGATTGTGAAAAAAATTTTAGTTGGAAGTCTCAAATTTTAATAAATTTATTTGAAACCAACTTCGATTTTTTTCGATTTTGTAGAGCATTTTTGTTCTAGGATCTATATTGAGGAAATTTAGATGAAAATAATTTCATTTTTTTGGATTGTGAAAAAATTTTTGGTTCGAAGTGTCAAATTTTAATAAATTTATTTGAAACCTACTTCGATTTTTTTTTATTTTGTTGAGAATTTTTGTTGTAGGATCTATATTTGAGTAAATTTAGATGAAAATAACTTCAATTTTTTGGATTGAGTAAAAAATTTT
The DNA here is from genome assembly GCA_963932275.1 of Andrena praecox. Taxonomy (NCBI): domain Eukaryota; kingdom Metazoa; phylum Arthropoda; class Insecta; order Hymenoptera; family Andrenidae; genus Andrena; species Andrena praecox. The sequence continues at coordinate 23,937,797 of OZ010730.1, forward strand.
AGTTGGAAGTGTCAAATTTTAATAAATTTATTATCAACTTCGATTTTTTTGGATTTTGTTGAGTATTTTTTGGTAGGATCTATATTTTAGTAAATTTAGATGAAAATAACTTCAATTTTTAGAATTGTGAAAAAAATTTTAGTTGCAAGTGTCAAATTTTAATAAATTTATTTGAAATCAACTCCGATTTTTTTCGATTTTGTAGAGTATTTTTGTTCTAGGATCTATATTGAGGAAATTTAGATGAAAATAATTTCATTTTTTTGGATTGTGAAACAATTTTTGGTTCGAAGTGTCAAATTTTAATAAATTTATTTGAAACCTACTTCGATTTTTTTGGATTTTGTCGAGTATTTTTGGTGTAGGATGTATATTTGAGTAAATTTAGATGAAAATAACTTCAATTTCTAGGATTGTGAAAAAAATTTTAGTTGGAAGTGTCAAATTTTAATAAATTTATTTGAAACCAACTTCGATTTTTTTGGATTTTGTGGAGTATTTTTGGTGTAGGATGTATATTTGAGTAAATTTAGATGAAAATAACTTCAATTTTTTGGATTGTGAAAAAAATTTTAGTTGGAAGTGTCAAATTTTAATAAATTTATTTGAAATCAACTCCGATTTTTTTGGATTTTGTTGAGTATTTTTTTGTAGGATCTATATTTGAGTAAATTTAGATGAAAATAACTTCAATTTTTAGGATTGTGAAAAAAATTTTAGTTGGAAGTGTCAAATTGTAATAAATTTATTTGAAACCAACTTCGATTTTTTTGGATTTTGTCGAGTATTTTTGGTGTAGGATGTATATTTGAGTAAAGTTAGATGAAAATAACTTCAATTTTTAGGATTGTGAAAAAAATTTTAGTTGGAAGTCTCAAATTTTAATAAATTTATTTGAAACCAACTCCGATTTTTTTGGATTTTGTTGAGTATTTTTTTGTAGGATCTATATTTGAGTAAATTTAGATGAAAATAACTTCAATTTTTAGGATTGTGAAAAAAATTTTAGTTGGAAGTGTCAAATTTTAATAAATTTATTTGAAACCAACTTCGATTTTTTTGGATTTTGTCGAGTATTTTTGTAGGATCTATATTTGAGTAAATTTAGATGAAAATAACTTCAATTTTTAGGATTGTGAAAAAAATTTTAGTTGGAAGTGTCAAATTTTAATAAATTTAATTGAAACCAACTTCGATTTTTTTGGATTTTGTCGAGTATTATTGGTGTAGGATGTATATTTGAGTAAATTTAGATGAAAATAACTTCAATTTTTAGGATTGTGAAAAAAATTTTAGTTTGAAGTGTCAAATTTTAATAAATTTATTTGAAACCAACTTCGAAATTTTTGGATTTTGATGAGTATTTTTTTGTAGGATCTATATTTGAGTAAATTTAGATGAAAATAACTTCAATTTCTAGGATTGTGAAAAAAATTTTAGTTGGAAGTGTCAAATTTTAATAAATTTATTTGAAACCAACTTCGATTTTTTTTTATTTTGTCGAGTATTTTTGTTGTAGGATGTATATTTGAGTAAATTTAGATGAAAATAACGAAAATTTATTGGATTGTGAAAAAAATTTTAGTTGGAAGTGTCAAATTTTAATAAATTTATTTGAAACCAACTTCGATTTTTTTGGATTTTGTCGAGTATTTTTGGTGTAGGATGTATATTTGAGTAAATTTAGATGAAAATAACTTCAATTTCTAGGATTGTGAAAAAAATTTTAGTTGGAAGTGCCAAATTTTAATAAATTTATTTGAAACCAACTTCGATTTTTTTGGATTTTGTCGAGTATTTTTGGTGTAGGATGTATATTTGAGTAAAGTTAGATGAAAATAACTTCAATTTTTAGGATTGTGAAAAAAATTTTAGTTGGAAGTCTCAAATTTTAATAAATTTATTTGAAACCAACTTCGATTTTTTTCGATTTTGTAGAGCATTTTTGTTCTAGGATCTATATTGAGGAAATTTAGATGAAAATAATTTCATTTTTTTGGATTGTGAAAAAATTTTTGGTTCGAAGTGTCAAATTTTAATAAATTTATTTGAAACCTACTTCGATTTTTTTTTATTTTGTTGAGAATTTTTGTTGTAGGATCTATATTTGAGTAAATTTAGATGAAAATAACTTCAATTTTTTGGATTGAGTAAAAAATTTTAGTTGGAAGTGTCAAATTTTAATAAATTTATTATCAACTTCGATTTTTTTGGATTTTGTTGAGTATTTTTTGGTAGGATCTATATTTGAGTAAATTTAGATGAAAATAACTTCAATTTTTAGAATTGTGAAAAAAATTTTAGTTGCAAGTGTCAAATTTTAATAAATTTATTTGAAATCAACTCCGATTTTTTTCGATTTTGTAGAGTATTTTTGTTCTAGGATCTATATTGAGGAAATTTAGATGAAAATAATTTCATTTTTTTGGATTGTGAAACAATTTTTGGTTCGAAGTGTCAAATTTTAATAAATTTATTTGAAACCTACTTCGATTTTTTTGGATTTTGTCGAGTATTTTTGGTGTAGGATGTATATTTGAGTAAAGTTAGATGAAAATAACTTCAATTTTTAGGATTGTGAAAAAAATTTTAGTTGGAAGTCTCAAATTTTAATAAATTTATTTGAAACCAACTTCGATTTTTTTCGATTTTGTAGAGCATTTTTGTTCTAGGATCTATATTGAGGAAATTTAGATGAAAATAATTTCATTTTTTTGGATTGTGAAAAAATTTTTGGTTCGAAGTGTCAAATTTTAATAAATTTATTTGAAACCTACTTCGATTTTTTTTTATTTTGTTGAGAATTTTTGTTGTAGGATCTATATTTGAGTAAATTTAGATGAAAATAACTTCAATTTTTTGGATTGAGTAAAAAATTTTAGTTGGAAGTGTCAAATTTTAATAAATTTATTATCAACTTCGATTTTTTTGGATTTTGTTGAGTATTTTTTGGTAGGATCTATATTTGAGTAAATTTAGATGAAAATAACTTCAATTTTTAGAATTGTGAAAAAAATTTTAGTTGCAAGTGTCAAATTTTAATAAATTTATTTGAAATCAACTCCGATTTTTTTCGATTTTGTAGAGTATTTTTGTTCTAGGATCTATATTGAGGAAATTTAGATGAAAATAATTTCATTTTTTTGGATTGTGAAACAATTTTTGGTTCGAAGTGTCAAATTTTAATAAATTTATTTGAAACCTACTTCGATTTTTTTGGATTTTGTCGAGTATTTTTGGTGTAGGATGTATATTTGAGTAAATTTAGATGAAAATAACTTCAATTTCTAGGATTGTGAAAAAAATTTTAGTTGGAAGTGTCAAATTTTAATAAATTTATTTGAAACCAACTTCGATTTTTTTGGATTTTGTGGAGTATTTTTGGTGTAGGATGTATATTTGAGTAAATTTAGATGAAAATAACTTCAATTTTTAGGATTGTGAAAAAAATTTTAGTTGGAAGTGTCAAATTATAATAAATTTATTTGAAACCAACTTCGATTTTTTTGGATTTTGTCGAGTATTTTTGGTGTAGGATGTATATTTGAGTAAAGTTAGATGAAAATAACTTCAATTTTTAGGATTGTGAAAAAAATTTTAGTTGCAAGTGTCAAATTTTAATAAATTTATTTGAAATCAACTCCGATTTTTTTGGATTTTGTTGAGTATTTTTTTGTAGGATCTATATTTGAGTAAATTTAGATGAAAATAACTTCAATTTTTAGGATTGTGAAAAAAATTTTAGTTGGAAGTGTCAAATTGTAATAAATTTATTTGAAACCAACTTCGATTTTTTTGGATTTTGTCAAGTATTTTTGGTGTAGGATGTATATTTGAGTAAATTTAGATGAAAATAACTTCAATTTCTAGGATTGTGAAAAAAATTTTAGTTGGAAGTGCCAAATTTTAATAAATTTATTTGAAACCAACTTCGATTTTTTTGGATTTTGTCGAGTATTTTTGGTGTAGGATGTATATTTGAGTAAAGTTAGATGAAAATAACTTCAATTTTTAGGATTGTGAAAAAAATTTTAGTTGGAAGTCTCAAATTTTAATAAATTTATTTGAAACCAACTTCGATTTTTTTCGATTTTGTAGAGCATTTTTGTTCTAGGATCTATATTGAGGAAATTTAGATGAAAATAATTTCATTTTTTTGGATTGTGAAAAAATTTTTGGTTCGAAGTGTCAAATTTTAATAAATTTATTTGAAACCTACTTCGATTTTTTTTTATTTTGTTGAGAATTTTTGTTGTAGGATCTATATTTGAGTAAATTTAGATGAAAATAACTTCAATTTTTTGGATTGAGTAAAAAATTTTAGTTGGAAGTGTCAAATTTTAATAAATTTATTATCAACTTCGATTTTTTTGGATTTTGTTGAGTATTTTTTGGTAGGATCTATATTTGAGTAAATTTAGATGAAAATAACTTCAATTTTTAGAATTGTGAAAAAAATTTTAGTTGCAAGTGTCAAATTTTAATAAATTTATTTGAAATCAACTCCGATTTTTTTCGATTTTGTAGAGTATTTTTGTTCTAGGATCTATATTGAGGAAATTTAGATGAAAATAATTTCATTTTTTTGGATTGTGAAACAATTTTTGGTTCGAAGTGTCAAATTTTAATAAATTTATTTGAAACCTACTTCGATTTTTTTGGATTTTGTCGAGTATTTTTGGTGTAGGATGTATATTTGAGTAAATTTAGATGAAAATAACTTCAATTTCTAGGATTGTGAAAAAAATTTTAGTTGGAAGTGTCAAATTTTAATAAATTTATTTGAAACCAACTTCGATTTTTTTGGATTTTGTGGAGTATTTTTGGTGTAGGATGTATATTTGAGTAAATTTAGATGAAAATAACTTCAATTTTTAGGATTGTGAAAAAAATTTTAGTTGGAAGTGTCAAATTATAATAAATTTATTTGAAACCAACTTCGATTTTTTTGGATTTTGTCGAGTATTTTTGGTGTAGGATGTATATTTGAGTAAAGTTAGATGAAAATAACTTCAATTTTTAGGATTGTGAAAAAAATTTTAGTTGCAAGTGTCAAATTTTAATAAATTTATTTGAAATCAACTCCGATTTTTTTGGATTTTGTTGAGTATTTTTTTGTAGGATCTATATTTGAGTAAATTTAGATGAAAATAACTTCAATTTTTAGGAATGTGAAAAAAATTTTAGTTGGAAGTGTCAAATTGTAATAAATTTATTTGAAACCAACTTCGATTTTTTTGGATTTTGTCGAGTATTTTTGGTGTAGGATGTATATTTGAGTAAATTTAGATGAAAATAACTTCAATTTCTAGGATTGTGAAAAAAATTTTAGTTGGAAGTGCCAAATTTTAATAAATTTATTTGAAACCAACTTCGATTTTTTTGGATTTTGTCGAGTATTTTTGGTGTAGGATGTATATTTGAGTAAATTTAGATGAAAATAACTTCAATTTCTAGGATTGTGAAAAAAATTTTAGTTGGAAGTGCCAAATTTTAATAAATTTATTTGAAACCAACTTCGATTTTTTTGGATTTTGTCGAGTATTTTTGGTGTAGGATGTATATTTGAGTAAATTTAGATGAAAATAACTTCAATTTCTAGGATTGTGAAAAAAATTTTAGTTGGAAGTCTCAAATTTTAATAAATTTATTTGAAACCAACTTCGATTTTTTTGGATTTTGTGGAGTATATTTGGTGTAGGATGTATATTTGAGTAAATTTAGATGAAAATAACTTCAATTTTTAGGATTGTGAAAAAAATTTTAGTTGGAAGTGTCAAATTATAATAAATTTATTTGAAACCAACTTCGATTTTTTTGGATTTTGTCGAGTATTTTTGGTGTAGGATGTATATTTGAGTAAAGTTAGATGAAAATAACTTCAATTTTTAGGATTGTGAAAAAAATTTTAGTTGCAAGTGTCAAATTTTAATAAATTTATTTGAAATCAACTCCGATTTTTTTGGATTTTGTTGAGTATTTTTTTGTAGGATCTATATTTGAGTAAATTTAGATGAAAATAACTTCAATTTTTAGGATTGTGAAAAAAATTTTAGTTGGAAGTGTCAAATTGTAATAAATTTATTTGAAACCAACTTCGATTTTTTTGGATTTTGTCAAGTATTTTTGGTGTAGGATGTATATTTGAGTAAATTTAGATGAAAATAACTTCAATTTCTAGGATTGTGAAAAAAATTTTAGTTGGAAGTGCCAAATTTTAATAAATTTATTTGAAACCAACTTCGATTTTTTTGGATTTTGTCGAGTATTTTTGGTGTAGGATGTATATTTGAGTAAAGTTAGATGAAAATAACTTCAATTTTTAGGATTGTGAAAAAAATTTTAGTTGGAAGTCTCAAATTTTAATAAATTTATTTGAAACCAACTTCGATTTTTTTCGATTTTGTAGAGCATTTTTGTTCTAGGATCTATATTGAGGAAATTTAGATGAAAATAATTTCATTTTTTTGGATTGTGAAAAAATTTTTGGTTCGAAGTGTCAAATTTTAATAAATTTATTTGAAACCTACTTCGATTTTTTTTTATTTTGTTGAGAATTTTTGTTGTAGGATCTATATTTGAGTAAATTTAGATGAAAATAACTTCAATTTTTTGGATTGAGTAAAAAATTTTAGTTGGAAGTGTCAAATTTTAATAAATTTATTATCAACTTCGATTTTTTTGGATTTTGTTGAGTATTTTTTGGTAGGATCTATATTTTAGTAAATTTAGATGAAAATAACTTCAATTTTTAGAATTGTGAAAAAAATTTTAGTTGCAAGTGTCAAATTTTAATAAATTTATTTGAAATCAACTCCGATTTTTTTCGATTTTGTAGAGTATTTTTGTTCTAGGATCTATATTGAGGAAATTTAGATGAAAATAATTTCATTTTTTTGGATTGTGAAACAATTTTTGGTTCGAAGTGTCAAATTTTAATAAATTTATTTGAAACCTACTTCGATTTTTTTGGATTTTGTCGAGTATTTTTGGTGTAGGATGTATATTTGAGTAAATTTAGATGAAAATAACTTCAATTTCTAGGATTGTGAAAAAAATTTTAGTTGGAAGTGTCAAATTTTAATAAATTTATTTGAAACCAACTTCGATTTTTTTGGATTTTGTGGAGTATTTTTGGTGTAGGATGTATATTTGAGTAAATTTAGATGAAAATAACTTCAATTTTTTGGATTGTGAAAAAAATTTTAGTTGGAAGTGTCAAATTTTAATAAATTTATTTGAAATCAACTCCGATTTTTTTGGATTTTGTTGAGTATTTTTTTGTAGGATCTATATTTGAGTAAATTTAGATGAAAATAACTTCAATTTTTAGGATTGTGAAAAAAATTTTAGTTGGAAGTGTCAAATTGTAATAAATTTATTTGAAACCAACTTCGATTTTTTTGGATTTTGTCGAGTATTTTTGGTGTAGGATGTATATTTGAGTAAAGTTAGATGAAAATAACTTCAATTTTTAGGATTGTGAAAAAAATTTTAGTTGGAAGTCTCAAATTTTAATAAATTTATTTGAAACCAACTCCGATTTTTTTGGATTTTGTTGAGTATTTTTTTGTAGGATCTATATTTGAGTAAATTTAGATGAAAATAACTTCAATTTTTAGGATTGTGAAAAAAATTTTAGTTGGAAGTGTCAAATTTTAATAAATTTATTTGAAACCAACTTCGATTTTTTTGGATTTTGTCGAGTATTTTTGTAGGATCTATATTTGAGTAAATTTAGATGAAAATAACTTCAATTTTTAGGATTGTGAAAAAAATTTTAGTTGGAAGTGTCAAATTTTAATAAATTTAATTGAAACCAACTTCGATTTTTTTGGATTTTGTCGAGTATTATTGGTGTAGGATGTATATTTGAGTAAATTTAGATGAAAATAACTTCAATTTTTAGGATTGTGAAAAAAATTTTAGTTTGAAGTGTCAAATTTTAATAAATTTATTTGAAACCAACTTCGAAATTTTTGGATTTTGATGAGTATTTTTTTGTAGGATCTATATTTGAGTAAATTTAGATGAAAATAACTTCAATTTCTAGGATTGTGAAAAAAATTTTAGTTGGAAGTGTCAAATTTTAATAAATTTATTTGAAACCAACTTCGATTTTTTTTTATTTTGTCGAGTATTTTTGTTGTAGGATGTATATTTGAGTAAATTTAGATGAAAATAACGAAAATTTATTGGATTGTGAAAAAAATTTTAGTTGGAAGTGTCAAATTTTAATAAATTTATTTGAAACCAACTTCGATTTTTTTGGATTTTGTCGAGTATTTTTGGTGTAGGATGTATATTTGAGTAAATTTAGATGAAAATAACTTCAATTTCTAGGATTGTGAAAAAAATTTTAGTTGGAAGTGCCAAATTTTAATAAATTTATTTGAAACCAACTTCGATTTTTTTGGATTTTGTCGAGTATTTTTGGTGTAGGATGTATATTTGAGTAAAGTTAGATGAAAATAACTTCAATTTTTAGGATTGTGAAAAAAATTTTAGTTGGAAGTCTCAAATTTTAATAAATTTATTTGAAACCAACTTCGATTTTTTTCGATTTTGTAGAGCATTTTTGTTCTAGGATCTATATTGAGGAAATTTAGATGAAAATAATTTCATTTTTTTGGATTGTGAAAAAATTTTTGGTTCGAAGTGTCAAATTTTAATAAATTTATTTGAAACCTACTTCGATTTTTTTTTATTTTGTTGAGAATTTTTGTTGTAGGATCTATATTTGAGTAAATTTAGATGAAAATAACTTCAATTTTTTGGATTGAGTAAAAAATTTTAGTTGGAAGTGTCAAATTTTAATAAATTTATTATCAACTTCGATTTTTTTGGATTTTGTTGAGTATTTTTTGGTAGGATCTATATTTGAGTAAATTTAGATGAAAATAACTTCAATTTTTAGAATTGTGAAAAAAATTTTAGTTGCAAGTGTCAAATTTTAATAAATTTATTTGAAATCAACTCCGATTTTTTTCGATTTTGTAGAGTATTTTTGTTCTAGGATCTATATTGAGGAAATTTAGATGAAAATAATTTCATTTTTTTGGATTGTGAAACAATTTTTGGTTCGAAGTGTCAAATTTTAATAAATTTATTTGAAACCTACTTCGATTTTTTTGGATTTTGTCGAGTATTTTTGGTGTAGGATGTATATTTGAGTAAAGTTAGATGAAAATAACTTCAATTTTTAGGATTGTGAAAAAAATTTTAGTTGGAAGTCTCAAATTTTAATAAATTTATTTGAAACCAACTTCGATTTTTTTCGATTTTGTAGAGCATTTTTGTTCTAGGATCTATATTGAGGAAATTTAGATGAAAATAATTTCATTTTTTTGGATTGTGAAAAAATTTTTGGTTCGAAGTGTCAAATTTTAATAAATTTATTTGAAACCTACTTCGATTTTTTTTTATTTTGTTGAGAATTTTTGTTGTAGGATCTATATTTGAGTAAATTTAGATGAAAATAACTTCAATTTTTTGGATTGAGTAAAAAATTTTAGTTGGAAGTGTCAAATTTTAATAAATTTATTATCAACTTCGATTTTTTTGGATTTTGTTGAGTATTTTTTGGTAGGATCTATATTTGAGTAAATTTAGATGAAAATAACTTCAATTTTTAGAATTGTGAAAAAAATTTTAGTTGCAAGTGTCAAATTTTAATAAATTTATTTGAAATCAACTCCGATTTTTTTCGATTTTGTAGAGTATTTTTGTTCTAGGATCTATATTGAGGAAATTTAGATGAAAATAATTTCATTTTTTTGGATTGTGAAACAATTTTTGGTTCGAAGTGTCAAATTTTAATAAATTTATTTGAAACCTACTTCGATTTTTTTGGATTTTGTCGAGTATTTTTGGTGTAGGATGTATATTTGAGTAAATTTAGATGAAAATAACTTCAATTTCTAGGATTGTGAAAAAAATTTTAGTTGGAAGTGTCAAATTTTAATAAATTTATTTGAAACCAACTTCGATTTTTTTGGATTTTGTGGAGTATTTTTGGTGTAGGATGTATATTTGAGTAAATTTAGATGAAAATAACTTCAATTTTTAGGATTGTGAAAAAAATTTTAGTTGGAAGTGTCAAATTATAATAAATTTATTTGAAACCAACTTCGATTTTTTTGGATTTTGTCGAGTATTTTTGGTGTAGGATGTATATTTGAGTAAAGTTAGATGAAAATAACTTCAATTTTTAGGATTGTGAAAAAAATTTTAGTTGCAAGTGTCAAATTTTAATAAATTTATTTGAAATCAACTCCGATTTTTTTGGATTTTGTTGAGTATTTTTTTGTAGGATCTATATTTGAGTAAATTTAGATGAAAATAACTTCAATTTTTAGGATTGTGAAAAAAATTTTAGTTGGAAGTGTCAAATTGTAATAAATTTATTTGAAACCAACTTCGATTTTTTTGGATTTTGTCAAGTATTTTTGGTGTAGGATGTATATTTGAGTAAATTTAGATGAAAATAACTTCAATTTCTAGGATTGTGAAAAAAATTTTAGTTGGAAGTGCCAAATTTTAATAAATTTATTTGAAACCAACTTCGATTTTTTTGGATTTTGTCGAGTATTTTTGGTGTAGGATGTATATTTGAGTAAAGTTAGATGAAAATAACTTCAATTTTTAGGATTGTGAAAAAAATTTTAGTTGGAAGTCTCAAATTTTAATAAATTTATTTGAAACCAACTTCGATTTTTTTCGATTTTGTAGAGCATTTTTGTTCTAGGATCTATATTGAGGAAATTTAGATGAAAATAATTTCATTTTTTTGGATTGTGAAAAAATTTTTGGTTCGAAGTGTCAAATTTTAATAAATTTATTTGAAACCTACTTCGATTTTTTTTTATTTTGTTGAGAATTTTTGTTGTAGGATCTATATTTGAGTAAATTTAGATGAAAATAACTTCAATTTTTTGGATTGAGTAAAAAATTTTAGTTGGAAGTGTCAAATTTTAATAAATTTATTATCAACTTCGATTTTTTTGGATTTTGTTGAGTATTTTTTGGTAGGATCTATATTTTAGTAAATTTAGATGAAAATAACTTCAATTTTTAGAATTGTGAAAAAAATTTTAGTTGCAAGTGTCAAATTTTAATAAATTTATTTGAAATCAACTCCGATTTTTTTCGATTTTGTAGAGTATTTTTGTTCTAGGATCTATATTGAGGAAATTTAGATGAAAATAATTTCATTTTTTTGGATTGTGAAACAATTTTTGGTTCGAAGTGTCAAATTTTAATAAATTTATTTGAAACCTACTTCGATTTTTTTGGATTTTGTCGAGTATTTTTGGTGTAGGATGTATATTTGAGTAAATTTAGATGAAAATAACTTCAATTTCTAGGATTGTGAAAAAAATTTTAGTTGGAAGTGTCAAATTTTAATAAATTTATTTGAAACCAACTTCGATTTTTTTGGATTTTGTGGAGTATTTTTGGTGTAGGATGTATATTTGAGTAAATTTAGATGAAAATAACTTCAATTTTTTGGATTGTGAAAAAAATTTTAGTTGGAAGTGTCAAATTTTAATAAATTTATTTGAAATCAACTCCGATTTTTTTGGATTTTGTTGAGTATTTTTTTGTAGGATCTATATTTGAGTAAATTTAGATGAAAATAACTTCAATTTTTAGGACTGTGAAAAAAATTTTAGTTGGAAGTGTCAAATTGTAATAAATTTATTTGAAACCAACTTCGATTTTTTTGGATTTTGTCGAGTATTTTTGGTGTAGGATGTATATTTGAGTAAAGTTAGATGAAAATAACTTCAATTTTTAGGATTGTGAAAAAAATTTTAGTTGGAAGTCTCAAATTTTAATAAATTTATTTGAAACCAACTCCGATTTTTTTGGATTTTGTTGAGTATTTTTTTGTAGGATCTATATTTGAGTAAATTTAGATGAAAATAACTTCAATTTTTAGGATTGTGAAAAAAATTTTAGTTGGAAGTGTCAAATTTTAATAAATTTATTTGAAACCAACTTCGATTTTTTTGGATTTTGTCGAGTATTTTTGTAGGATCTATATTTGAGTAAATTTAGATGAAAATAACTTCAATTTTTAGGATTGTGAAAAAAATTTTAGTTGGAAGTGTCAAATTTTAATAAATTTAATTGAAACCAACTTCGATTTTTTTGGATTTTGTCGAGTATTATTGGTGTAGGATGTATATTTGAGTAAATTTAGATGAAAATAACTTCAATTTTTAGGATTGTGAAAAAAATTTTAGTTTGAAGTGTCAAATTTTAATAAATTTATTTGAAACCAACTTCGAAATTTTTGGATTTTGATGAGTATTTTTTTGTAGGATCTATATTTGAGTAAATTTAGATGAAAATAACTTCAATTTCTAGGATTGTGAAAAAAATTTTAGTTGGAAGTGTCAAATTTTAATAAATTTATTTGAAACCAACTTCGATTTTTTTTTATTTTGTCGAGTATTTTTGTTGTAGGATGTATATTTGAGTAAATTTAGATGAAAATAACGAAAATTTATTGGATTGTGAAAAAAATTTTAGTTGGAAGTGTCAAATTTTAATAAATTTATTTGAAACCAACTTCGATTTTTTTGGATTTTGTCGAGTATTTTTGGTGTAGGATGTATATTTGAGTAAATTTAGATGAAAATAACTTCAATTTCTAGGATTGTGAAAAAAAATTTTAGTTGGAAGTGCCAAATTTTAATAAATTTATTTGAAACCAACTTCGATTTTTTTGGATTTTGTCGAGTATTTTTGGTGTAGGATGTATATTTGAGTAAAGTTAGATGAAAATAACTTCAATTTTTAGGATTGTGAAAAAAATTTTAGTTGGAAGTCTCAAATTTTAATAAATTTATTTGAAACCAACTTCGATTTTTTTCGATTTTGTAGAGCATTTTTGTTCTAGGATCTATATTGAGGAAATTTAGATGAAAATAATTTCATTTTTTTGGATTGTGAAAAAATTTTTGGTTCGAAGTGTCAAATTTTAATAAATTTATTTGAAACCTACTTCGATTTTTTTTTATTTTGTTGAGAATTTTTGTTGTAGGATCTATATTTGAGTAAATTTAGATGAAAATAACTTCAATTTTTTGGATTGAGTAAAAAATTTTAGTTGGAAGTGTCAAATTTTAATAAATTTATTATCAACTTCGATTTTTTTGGATTTTGTTGAGTATTTTTTGGTAGGATCTATATTTGAGTAAATTTAGATGAAAATAACTTCAATTTTTAGAATTGTGAAAAAAATTTTAGTTGCAAGTGTCAAATTTTAATAAATTTATTTGAAATCAACTCCGATTTTTTTCGATTTTGTAGAGTATTTTTGTTCTAGGATCTATATTGAGGAAATTTAGATGAAAATAATTTCATTTTTTTGGATTGTGAAACAATTTTTGGTTCGAAGTGTCAAATTTTAATAAATTTATTTGAAACCTACTTCGATTTTTTTGGATTTTGTCGAGTATTTTTGGTGTAGGATGTATATTTGAGTAAATTTAGATGAAAATAACTTCAATTTCTAGGATTGTGAAAAAAATTTTAGTTGGAAGTGTCAAATTTTAATAAATTTATTTGAAACCAACTTCGATTTTTTTGGATTTTGTGGAGTATTTTTGGTGTAGGATGTATATTTGAGTAAATTTAGATGAAAATAACTTCAATTTTTTGGATTGTGAAAAAAATTTTAGTTGGAAGTGTCAAATTTTAATAAATTTATTTGAAATCAACTACGATTTTTTTGGATTTTGTTGAGTATTTTTTTGTAGGATCTATATTTGAGTAAATTTAGATGAAAATAACTTCAATTTTTAGGATTGTGAAAAAAATTTTAGTTGGAAGTGTCAAATTGTAATAAATTTATTTGAAACCAACTTCGATTTTTTTGGATTTTGTCGAGTATTTTTGGTGTAGGATGGATATTTGAGTAAAGTTAGATGAAAATAACTTCAATTTTTAGGATTGTGAAAAAAATTTTAGTTGGAAGTCTCAAATTTTAATAAATTTATTTGAAACCAACTCCGATTTTTTTGGATTTTGTTGAGTATTTTTTTGTAGGATCTATATTTGAGTAAATTTAGATGAAAATAACTTCAATTTTTAGGATTGTGAAAAAAATTTTAGTTGGAAGTGTCAAATTTTAATAAATTTATTTGAAACCAACTTCGATTTTTTTGGATTTTGTCGAGTATTTTTGTAGGATCTATATTTGAGTAAATTTAGATGAAAATAACTTCAATTTTTAGGATTGTGAAAAAAATTTTAGTTGGAAGTGTCAAATTTTAATAAATTTAATTGAAACCAACTTCGATTTTTTTGGATTTTGTCGAGTATTATTGGTGTAGGATGTATATTTGAGTAAATTTAGATGAAAATAACTTCAATTTTTAGGATTGTGAAAAAAATTTTAGTTTGAAGTGTCAAATTTTAATAAATTTATTTGAAACCAACTTCGATATTTTTGGATTTTGATGTGTATTTTTTTGTAGGATCTATATTTGAGTAAATTTAGATGAAAATAACTTCAATTTCTAGGATTGTGAAAAAAATTTTAGTTGGAAGTGTCAAATTTTAATAAATTTATTTGAAACCAACTTCGATTTTTTTTTATTTTGTCGAGTATTTTTGTTGTAGGATGTATATTTGAGTAAATTTAGATGAAAATAACGAAAATTTATTGGATTGTGAAAAAAATTTTAGTTGGAAGTGTCAAATTTTAATAAATTTATTTGAAACCAACTTCGATTTTTTTGGATTTTGTCGAGTATTTTTGTAGGATCTATATTTGAGTAAATTTAGATGAAAATAACTTCAATTTTTAGGATTGTGAAAAAAATTTTAGTTGGAAGTGTCAAATTTTAATAAATTTAATTGAAACCAACTTCGATTTTTTTGGATTTTGTCGAGTATTATTGGTGTAGGATGTATATTTGAGTAAATTTAGATGAAAATAACTTCAATTTTTAGGATTGTGAAAAAAATTTTAGTTGGAAGTGTCAAATTTTAATAAATTTATTTGAAACCAACTTCGATATTTTTGGATTTTGATGAGTATTTTTTTGTAGGATCTATATTTGAGTAAATTTAGATGAAAATAACTTCAATTTCTAGGATTGTGAAAAAAATTTTAGTTGGAAGTGTCAAATTTTAATAAATTTATTTGAAACCAACTTCGATTTTTTTTTATTTTGTCGAGTATTTTTGTTGTAGGATGTATATTTGAGTAAATTTAGATGAAAATAACGAAAATTTATTGGATTGTGAAAAAAATTTTAGTTGGAAGTGTCAAATTTTAATAAATTTATTTGAAACCAACTTCGATTTTTTTGGATTTTGTGGAGTATTTTTGGTGTAGGATGTATATTTGAGTAAATTTAGATGAAAATAACTTCAATTTTTTGGATTGTGAAAAAAATTTTAGTTGGAAGTGTCAAATTTTAATAAATTTATTTGAAATCAACTCCGATTTTTTTGGATTTTGTTGAGTATTTTTTTGTAGGATCTATATTTGAGTAAATTTAGATGAAAATAACTTCAATTTTTAGGATTGTGAAAAAAATTTTAGTTGGAAGTGTCAAATTGTAATAAATTTATTTGAAACCAACTTCGATTTTTTTGGATTTTGTCGAGTATTTTTGTAGGATCTATATTTGAGTAAATTTAGATGAAAATAACTTCAATTTTTAGGATTGTGAAAAAAATTTTAGTTGGAAGTGTCAAATGTTAATAAATTTAATTGAAACCAACTTCGATTTTTTTGGATTTTGTCGAGTATTATTGGTGTAGGATGTATATTTGAGTAAATTTAGATGAAAATAACTTCAATTTTTAGGATTGTGAAAAAAATTTTAGTTGGAAGTGTCAAATTTTAATAAATTTATTTGAAACCAACTTCGATATTTTTGGATTTTGATGAGTATTTTTTTGTAGGATCTATATTTGAGTAAATTTAGATGAAAATAACTTCA
The DNA here is from genome assembly GCA_963932275.1 of Andrena praecox. NCBI lineage: Eukaryota > Metazoa > Arthropoda > Insecta > Hymenoptera > Andrenidae > Andrena > Andrena praecox. The sequence continues at coordinate 23,953,768 of OZ010730.1, forward strand.
ATTTCTAGGATTGTGAAAAAAATTTTAGTTGGAAGTGCCAAATTTTAATAAATTTATTTGAAACCAACTTCGATTTTTTTGGATTTTGTCGAGTATTTTTGGTGTAGGATGTATATTTGAGTAAAGTTAGATGAAAATAACTTCAATTTTTAGGATTGTGAAAAAAATTTTAGTTGGAAGTCTCTAATTTTAATAAATTTATTTGAAACCAACTTCGATTTTTTTCGATTTTGTAGAGCATTTTTGTTCTAGGATCTATATTGAGGAAATTTAGATGAAAATAATTTCATTTTTTTGGATTGTGAAAAAATTTTTGGTTCGAAGTGTCAAATTTTAATAAATTTATTTGAAACCTACTTCGATTTTTTTTTATTTTGTTGAGAATTTTTGTTGTAGGATCTATATTTGAGTAAATTTAGATGAAAATAACTTCAATTTTTTGGATTGAGTAAAAAATTTTAGTTGGAAGTGTCAAATTTTAATAAATTTATTATCAACTTCGATTTTTTTGGATTTTGTTGAGTATTTTTTGGTAGGATCTATATTTGAGTAAATTTAGATGAAAATAACTTCAATTTTTAGAATTGTGAAAAAAATTTTAGTTGCAAGTGTCAAATTTTAATAAATTTATTTGAAATCAAGTCCGATTTTTTTCGATTTTGTAGAGTATTTTTGTTCTAGGATCTATATTGAGGAAATTTAGATGAAAATAATTTCATTTTTTTGGATTGTGAAACAATTTTTGGTTCGAAGTGTCAAATTTTAATAAATTTATTTGAAACCTACTTCGATTTTTTTGGATTTTGTCGAGTATTTTTGGTGTAGGATGTATATTTGAGTAAATTTAGATGAAAATAACTTCAATTTCTAGGATTGTGAAAAAAATTTTAGTTGGAAGTGTCAAATTTTAATAAATTTATTTGAAACCAACTTCGATTTTTTTGGATTTTGTGGAGTATTTTTGGTGTAGGATGTATATTTGAGTAAATTTAGATGAAAATAACTTCAATTTTTTGGATTGTGAAAAAAATTTTAGTTGGAAGTGTCAAATTTTAATAAATTTATTTGAAATCAACTCCGATTTTTTTGGATTTTGTTGAGTATTTTTTTGTAGGATCTATATTTGAGTAAATTTAGATGAAAATAACTTCAATTTTTAGGATTGTGAAAAAAATTTTAGTTGGAAGTGTCAAATTGTAATAAATTTATTTGAAACCAACTTCGATTTTTTTGGATTTTGTCGAGTATTTTTGGTGTAGGATGTATATTTGAGTAAAGTTAGATGAAAATAACTTCAATTTTTAGGATTGTGAAAAAAATTTTAGTTGCAAGTGTCCAATTTTAATAAATTTATTTGATATCAACTTCGATTTTTTTGGATTTTGTCGAGTATTTTTGAGGTAGGAATTATATTTGAGTAAATTTAGATGAAAATAACTTCAATTTTTAGGATTGTGAAAAAAATTTTAGTTGCAAGTGTCAAATTTTAATAAATTTATTTGAAATCAACTTCGATTTTTTTGGATTTTGTCGAGTATTTTTGGTGTAGGAATTATATTTGAGTAAATTTAGATGAAAATAACTTCAATTTTTAGGATTGTGAAAAAAATTTTAGTTGCAAGTGTCAAATTTTAATAAATTTATTTGAAATCAACTCCGATTTTTTTCGATTTTGTAGAGTATTTTTGTTCTAGGATCTATATTGAGGAAATTTAGATGAAAATAATTTCATTTTTTTGGATTGTGAAACAATTTTTGGTTCGAAGTGTCAAATTTTAATAAATTTATTTGAAACCTACTTCGATTTTTTTGGATTTTGTCGAGTATTTTTGGTGTAGGATGTATATTTGAGTAAATTTAGATGAAAATAACTTCAATTTCTAGGATTGTGAAAAAAATTTTAGTTGGAAGTGTCAAATTTTAATAAATTTATTTGAAACCAACTTCGATTTTTTTGGATTTTGTGGAGTATTTTTGGTGTAGGATGTATATTTGAGTAAATTTAGATGAAAATAACTTCAATTTTTAGGATTGTGAAAAAAATTTTAGTTGGAAGTGTCAAATTATAATAAATTTATTTGAAACCAACTTCGATTTTTTTGGATTTTGTCGAGTATTTTTGGTGTAGGATGTATATTTGAGTAAAGTTAGATGAAAATAACTTCAATTTTTAGGATTGTGAAAAAAATTTTAGTTGCAAGTGTCAAATTTTAATAAATTTATTTGAAATCAACTCCGATTTTTTTGGATTTTGTTGAGTATTTTTTTGTAGGATCTATATTTGAGTAAATTTAGATGAAAATAACTTCAATTTTTAGGATTGTGAAAAAAATTTTAGTTGGAAGTGTCAAATTGGAATAAATTTATTTGAAACCAACTTCGATTTTTTTGGATTTGTTCGAGTATTTTTGGTGTAGGATGTATATTTGAGTAAATTTAGATGAAAATAACTTCAATTTCTAGGATTGTGAAAAAAATTTTAGTTGCAAGTGCCAAATTTTAATAAATTTATTTGAAACCAACTTCGATTTTTTTGGATTTTGTTGAGTATTTTTGGGTAGGATCTATATTTGAGTAAATTTAGATGAAAATAACTTCAATTTTTAGGATTCTGAAAAAAATTTTAGTTGGAAGTGTCAAGTTTTAATAAATTTATTTGAAACCTACTTCGATTTTTTTGGATTTTGTCGAGTATTTTTGGTGTAGGATGTATATTTGAGTAAATTTAGATGAAAATAACTTCAATTTTTAGGATTGTGAAAAAAATTTTAGTTGGAAGTGTCAAATTATAATAAATTTATTTGAAACCAACTTCGATTTTTTTGCATTTTGTCGAGTATTTTTGGTGTAGGATGTATATTTGAGTAAAGTTAGATGAAAATAACTTCAATTTTTAGGATTGTGAAAAAAATTTTAGTTGCAAGTGTCAAATTTTAATAAATTTATTTGAAATCAACTCCGATTTTTTTGGATTTTGTTGAGTATTTTTTTGTAGGATCTATATTTGAGTAAATTTAGATGAAAATAACTTCAATTTTTAGGATTGTGAAAAAAATTTTAGTTGGAAGTGTCAAATTGTAATAAATTTATTTGAAACCAACTTCGATTTTTTTGGATTTTGTCGAGTATTTTTGGTGTAGGATGTATATTTGAGTAAATTTAGATGAAAATAACTTCAATTTCTAGGATTGTGAAAAAAATTTTAGTTGGAAGTGCCAAATTTTAATAAATTTATTTGAAACCAACTTCGATTTTTTTGGATTTTGTCGAGTATTTTTGGTGTAGGATGTATATTTGAGTAAATTTAGATGAAAATAACTTCAATTTCTAGGATTGTGAAAAAAATTTTAGTTGGATGTGCCAAATTTTAATAAATTTATTTGAAACCAACTTCGATTTTTTTGGATTTTGTCGAGTATTTTTGGTGTAGGATGTATATTTGAGTAAATTTAGATGAAAATAACTTCAATTTCTAGGATTGTGAAAACAATTTTAGTTGGAAGTCTCAAATTTTAATAAATTTATTTGAAACCAACTTCGATTTTTTTGGATTTTGTGGAGTATTTTTGGTGTAGGATGTATATTTGAGTAAATTTAGATGAAAATAACTTCAATTTTTAGGATTGTGAAAAAAATTTTAGTTGGAAGTGTCAAATTATAATAAATTTATTTGAAACCAACTTCGATTTTTTTAGATTTTGTCGAGTATTTTTGGTGTAGGATGTATATTTGAGTAAAGTTAGATGAAAATAACTTCAATTTTTAGGATTGTGAAAAAAATTTTAGTTGCAAGTGTCAAATTGTAATAAATTTATTTGAAACCAACTTCGATTTTTTTGGATTTTGTCGAGTATTTTTGGTGTAGGATGTATATTTGAGTAAATTTAGATGAAAATAACTTCAATTTCTAGGATTGTGAAAAAAATTTTAGTTGGAAGTGTCAAATTTTAATAAATTTATTTGAAACCAACTTCGATTTTTTTGGATTTTGTGGAGTATTTTTGGTGTAGGATGTATATTTGAGTAAATTTAGATGAAAATAACTTCAATTTTTTGGATTGTGAAAAAAATTTTAGTTGGAAGTGTCAAATTTTAATAAATTTATTTGAAATCAACTCCGATTTTTTTGGATTTTGTTGAGTATTTTTTTGTAGGATCTATATTTGAGTAAATTTAGATGAAAATAACTTCAATTTTTAGGATTGTGAAAAAAATTTTAGTTGGAAGTGTCAAATTGTAATAAATTTATTTGAAACCAACTTCGATTTTTTTGGATTTTGTCGAGTATTTTTGGTGTAGGATGTATATTTGAGTAAAGTTAGATGAAAATAACTTCAATTTTTAGGATTGTGAAAAAAATTTTAGTTGCAAGTGTCCAATTTTAATAAATTTATTTGATATCAACTTCGATTTTTTTGGATTTTGTCGAGTATTTTTGAGGTAGGAATTATATTTGAGTAAATTTAGATGAAAATAACTTCAATTTTTAGGATTGTGAAAAAAATTTTAGTTGCAAGTGTCAAATTTTAATAAATTTATTTGAAATCAACTTCGATTTTTTTGGATTTTGTCGAGTATTTTTGGTGTAGGAATTATATTTGAGTAAATTTAGATGAAAATAACTTCAATTTTTAGGATTGTGAAAAAAATTTTAGTTGCAAGTGTCAAATTTTAATAAATTTATTTGAAATCAACTCCGATTTTTTTCGATTTTGTAGAGTATTTTTGTTCTAGGATCTATATTGAGGAAATTTAGATGAAAATAATTTCATTTTTTTGGATTGTGAAACAATTTTTGGTTCGAAGTGTCAAATTTTAATAAATTTATTTGAAACCTACTTCGATTTTTTTGGATTTTGTCGAGTATTTTTGGTGTAGGATGTATATTTGAGTAAATTTAGATGAAAATAACTTCAATTTCTAGGATTGTGAAAAAAATTTTAGTTGGAAGTGTCAAATTTTAATAAATTTATTTGAAACCAACTTCGATTTTTTTGGATTTTGTGGAGTATTTTTGGTGTAGGATGTATATTTGAGTAAATTTAGATGAAAATAACTTCAATTTTTAGGATTGTGAAAAAAATTTTAGTTGGAAGTGTCAAATTATAATAAATTTATTTGAAACCAACTTCGATTTTTTTGGATTTTGTCGAGTATTTTTGGTGTAGGATGTATATTTGAGTAAAGTTAGATGAAAATAACTTCAATTTTTAGGATTGTGAAAAAAATTTTAGTTGCAAGTGTCAAATTTTAATAAATTTATTTGAAATCAACTCCGATTTTTTTTGGATTTTGTTGAGTATTTTTTTGTAGGATCTATATTTGAGTAAATTTAGATGAAAATAACTTCAATTTTTAGGATTGTGAAAAAAATTTTAGTTGGAAGTGTCAAATTGGAATAAATTTATTTGAAACCAACTTCGATTTTTTTGGATTTGTTCGAGTATTTTTGGTGTAGGATGTATATTTGAGTAAATTTAGATGAAAATAACTTCAATTTCTAGGATTGTGAAAAAAATTTTAGTTGCAAGTGCCAAATTTTAATAAATTTATTTGAAACCAACTTCGATTTTTTTGGATTTTGTTGAGTATTTTTTGGTAGGATCTATATTTGAGTAAATTTAGATGAAAATAACTTCAATTTTTAGGATTCTGAAAAAAATTTTAGTTGGAAGTGTCAAGTTTTAATAAATTTATTTGAAACCTACTTCGATTTTTTTGGATTTTGTCGAGTATTTTTGGTGTAGGATGTATATTTGAGTAAATTTAGATGAAAATAACTTCAATTTTTAGGATTGTGAAAAAAATTTTAGTTGGAAGTGTCAAATTATAATAAATTTATTTGAAACCAACTTCGATTTTTTTGGATTTTGTCGAGTATTTTTGGTGTAGGATGTATATTTGAGTAAAGTTAGATGAAAATAACTTCAATTTTTAGGATTGTGAAAAAAATTTTAGTTGCAAGTGTCAAATTTTAATAAATTTATTTGAAATCAACTCCGATTTTTTTGGATTTTGTTGAGTATTTTTTTGTAGGATCTATATTTGAGTAAATTTAGATGAAAATAACTTCAATTTTTAGGATTGTGAAAAAAATTTTAGTTGGAAGTGTCAAATTGTAATAAATTTATTTGAAACCAACTTCGATTTTTTTGGATTTTGTCGAGTATTTTTGGTGTAGGATGTATATTTGAGTAAATTTAGATGAAAATAACTTCAATTTCTAGGATTGTGAAAAAAATTTTAGTTGGAAGTGCCAAATTTTAATAAATTTATTTGAAACCAACTTCGATTTTTTTTGATTTTGTCGAGTATTTTTGGTGTAGGATGTATATTTGAGTAAATTTAGATGAAAATAACTTCAATTTCTAGGATTGTGAAAAAAATTTTAGTTGGATGTGCCAAATTTTAATAAATTTATTTGAAACCAACTTCGATTTTTTTTGGATTTTGTCGAGTATTTTTGGTGTAGGATGTATATTTGAGTAAATTTAGATGAAAATAACTTCAATTTCTAGGATTGTGAAAACAATTTTAGTTGGAAGTCTCAAATTTTAATAAATTTATTTGAAACCAACTTCGATTTTTTTGGATTTTGTGGAGTATTTTTGGTGTAGGATGTATATTTGAGTAAATTTAGATGAAAATAACTTCAATTTTTAGGATTGTGAAAAAAATTTTAGTTGGAAGTGTCAAATTATAATAAATTTATTTGAAACCAACTTCGATTTTTTTGGATTTTGTCGAGTATTTTTGGTGTAGGATGTATATTTGAGTAAAGTTAGATGAAAATAACTTCAATTTTTAGGATTGTGAAAAAAATTTTAGTTGCAAGTGTCAAATTGTAATAAATTTATTTGAAACCAACTTCGATTTTTTTGGATTTTGTCGAGTATTTTTGGTGTAGGATGTATATTTGAGTAAATTTAGATGAAAATAACTTCAATTTCTAGGATTGTGAAAAAAATTTTAGTTGGAAGTGCCAAATTTTAATAAATTTATTTGAAACCAACTTCGATTTTTTTGGATTTTGTCGAGTATTTTTGGTGTCGGATGTATATTTGAGTAAAGTTAGATGAAAATAACTTCAATTTTTAGGATTGTGAAAAAAATTTTAGCTGGAAGTCTCAAATTTTAATAAATTTATTTGAAACCAACTTCGATTTTTTTCGATTTTGTAGAGCATTTTTGTTCAAGGATCTATATTGAGGAAATTTAGATGAAAATAATTTCATTTTTTTGGATTGTGAAAAAATTTTTGGTTCGAAGTGTCAAATTTTAATAAATTTATTTGAAACCTACTTCGATTTTTTTTTATTTTGTTGAGAATTTTTGTTGTAGGATCTATATTTGAGTAAATTTAGATGAAAATAACTTCAATTTTTTGGATTGTGAAAAAAATTTTAGTTGGAAGTGTCAAATTTTAATAAATTTATTTGAAATCAACTCCGATTTTTTTGGATTTTGTTGAGTATTTTTTTGTAGGATCTATATTTGAGTAAATTTAGATGAAAATAACTTCAATTTTTAGGATTGTGAAAAAAATTTTAGTTGGAAGTGTCAAATTGTAATAAATTTATTTGAAACCAACTTCGATTTTTTTGGATTTTGTCGAGTATTTTTGTAGGATCTATATTTGAGTAAATTTAGATGAAAATAACTTCAATTTTTAGGATTGTGAAAAAAATTTTAGTTGGAAGTGTCAAATTTTAATAAATTTAATTGAAACCAACTTCGATTTTTTTGGATTTTGTCGAGTATTATTGGTGTAGGATGTATATTTGAGTAAATTTAGATGAAAATAACTTCAATTTTTAGGATTGTGAAAAAAATTTTAGTTGGAAGTCTCAAATTTTAATAAATTTATTTGAAACCAACTTCGATTTTTTTGGATTTTGTGGAGTATTTTTGGTGTAGGATGTATATTTGAGTAAATTTAGATGAAAATAACTTCAATTTTTAGGATTGTGAAAAAAATTTTAGTTGGAAGTGTCAAATTATAATAAATTTATTTGAAACCAACTTCGATTTTTTTGGATTTTGTCGAGTATTTTTGGTGTAGGATGTATATTTGAGTAAAGTTAGATGAAAATAACTTCAATTTTTAGGATTGTGAAAAAAATTTTAGTTGCAAGTGTCAAATTGTAATAAATTTATTTGAAACCAACTTCGATTTTTTTGGATTTTGTCGAGTATTTTTGGTGTAGGATGTATATTTGAGTAAATTTAGATGAAAATAACTTCAATTTCTAGGATTGTGAAAAAAATTTTAGTTGGAAGTGCCAAATTTTAATAAATTTATTTGAAACCAACTTCGATTTTTTTGGATTTTGTCGAGTATTTTTGGTGTCGGATGTATATTTGAGTAAAGTTAGATGAAAATAACTTCAATTTTTAGGATTGTGAAAAAAATTTTAGCTGGAAGTCTCAAATTTTAATAAATTTATTTGAAACCAACTTCGATTTTTTTCGATTTTGTAGAGCATTTTTGTTCTAGGATCTATATTGAGGAAATTTAGATGAAAATAATTTCATTTTTTTGGATTGTGAAAAAATTTTTGGTTCGAAGTGTCAAATTTTAATAAATTTATTTGAAACCTACTTCGATTTTTTTTTATTTTGTTGAGAATTTTTGTTGTAGGATCTATATTTGAGTAAATTTAGATGAAAATAACTTCAATTTTTTGGATTGTGAAAAAAATTTTAGTTGGAAGTGTCAAATTTTAATAAATTTATTTGAAATCAACTCCGATTTTTTTGGATTTTGTTGAGTATTTTTTTGTAGGATCTATATTTGAGTAAATTTAGATGAAAATAACTTCAATTTTTAGGATTGTGAAAAAAATTTTAGTTGGAAGTGTCAAATTGTAATAAATTTATTTGAAACCAACTTCGATTTTTTTGGATTTTGTCGAGTATTTTTGTAGGATCTATATTTGAGTAAATTTAGATGAAAATAACTTCAATTTTTAGGATTGTGAAAAAAATTTTAGTTGGAAGTGTCAAATTGTAATAAATTTATTTGAAACCAACTTCGATTTTTTTGGATTTTGTCGAGTATTTTTGGTGTAGGATGTATATTTGAGTAAAGTTAGATGAAAATAACTTCAATTTTTAGGATTGTGAAAAAAATTTTAGTTGGAAGTCTCAAATTTTAATAAATTTATTTGAAACCAACTTCGATTTTTTTCGATTTTGTAGAGCATTTTTGTTCTAGGATCTATATTGAGAAAATTTAGATGAAAATAATTTCATTTTTTTGGATTGTGAAAAAATTTTTGGTTCGAAGTGTCAAATTTTAATAAATTTATTTGAAACCTACTTCGATTTTTTTTTATTTTGTTGAGAATTTTTGTTGTAGGATCTATATTTGAGTAAATTTAGATGAAAATAACTTCAATTTTTTGGATTGAGTAAAAAATTTTAGTTGGAAGTGTCAAATTTTAATAAATTTATTATCAACTTCGATTTTTTTGGATTTTGTTGAGTATTTTTTGGTAGGATCTATATTTGAGTAAATTTAGATGAAAATAACTTCAATTTTTAGAATTGTGAAAAAAATTTTAGTTGGAAGTGTTAAATTTTAATAAATTTATTTGAAACCTACTTCGATTTTTTTGGATTTTGTCGAGTATTTTTGGTGTAGGATGTATATTTGAGTAAATTAAGATGAAAATAACTTCAATTTTTAGGATTGTGAAAAAAATTTTAGTTGGAAGTGTCAAATTTTAATAAATTTATTTGAAACCAACTTCGATTTTTTTGGATTTTGTCGAGTATTTTTGTTGTAGGATGTATATTTGAGTACATTTAGATGAAAATAACTTCAATTTTTAGGATTCTGAAAAAAATTTTAGTTGGAAGTGTCAAATTTTAATAAATTTATTTGAAACCTACTTCGATTTTTTTGGATTTTGTCGAGTATTTTTGGTGTAGGATGTATATTTGAGTAAATTTAGATGAAAATAACTTCAATTTTTAGGATTGTGAAAAAAATTTTAGTTGGAAGTGTCAAATTATAATAAATTTATTTGAAACCAACTTCGATTTTTTTGGATTTTGTCGAGTATTTTGGTGTAGGATGTATATTTGAGTAAAGTTAGATGAAAATAACTTCAATTTTTAGGATTGTGAAAAAAATTTTAGTTGCAAGTGTCAAATTTTAATAAATTTATTTGAAATCAACTTCGATTTTTTTGGATTTTGTCGAGTATTTTTGGTGTAGGAATTATATTTGAGTAAATTTAGATGAAAATAACTTCAATTTTTAGGATTGTGAAAAAAATTTTAGTTGCAAGTGTCAAATTTTAATAAATTTATTTGAAATCAACTCCGATTTTTTTCGATTTTGTAGAGTATTTTTGTTCTAGGATCTATATTGAGGAAATTTAGATGAAAATAATTTCATTTTTTTGGATTGTGAAACAATTTTTGGTTCGAAGTGTCAAATTTTAATAAATTTATTTGAAACCTACTTCGATTTTTTTGGATTTTGTCGAGTATTTTTGGTGTAGGATGTATATTTGAGTAAATTTAGATGAAAATAACTTCAATTTCTAGGATTGTGAAAAAAATTTTAGTTGGAAGTGTCAAATTTTAATAAATTTATTTGAAACCAACTTCGATTTTTTTGGATTTTGTGGAGTATTTTTGGTGTAGGATGTATATTTGAGTAAATTTAGATGAAAATAACTTCAATTTTTAGGATTGTGAAAAAAATTTTAGTTGGAAGTGTCAAATTATAATAAATTTATTTGAATCCAACTTCGATTTTTTTGGATTTTGTCGAGTATTTTTGGTGTAGGATGTATATTTGAGTAAAGTTAGATGAAAATAACTTCAATTTTTAGGATTGTGAAAAAAATTTTAGTTGCAAGTGTCAAATTTTAATAAATTTATTTGAAATCAACTCCGATTTTTTTGGATTTTGTTGAGTATTTTTGGTGTAGGATGTATATTTGAGTAAATTTAGATGAAAATAACTTCAATTTCTAGGATTGTGAAAAAAATTTTAGTTGGAAGTGCCAAATTTTAATAAATTTATTTGAAACCAACTTCGATTTTTTTGGATTTTGTCGAGTATTTTTGGTGTAGGATGTATATTTGAGTAAAGTTAGATGAAAATAACTTCAATTTTTAGGATTGTGAAAAAAAATTTAGTTGGAAGTCTCAAATTTTAATAAATTTATTTGAAACCAACTTCGGTTTTTTTCGATTTTGTAGAGCATTTTTGTTCTAGGATCTATATTGAGGAAATTTAGATGAAAATAATTTCATTTTTTTGGATTGTGAAAAAATTTTTGGTTCGAAGTGTCAAATTTTAATAAATTTATTTGAAACCTACTTCGATTTTTTTTTATTTTGTTGAGAATTCTTGTTGTAGGATCTATATTTGAGTAAATTTAGATGAAAATAACTTCAATTTTTAGGATTGTGAAAAAAATTTTAGTTGGAAGTGTCAAATTATAATAAATTTATTTGAAACCAACTTCGATTTTTTTGGATTTTGTCGAGTATTTTGGTGTAGGATGTATATTTGAGTAAAGTTAGATGAAAATAACTTCAATTTTTAGGATTGTTAAAAAAATTTTAGTTGCAAGTGTCAAATTTTAATAAATTTATTTGAAATCAACTTCGATTTTTTTGGATTTTGTCGAGTATTTTTGGTGTAGGAATTATATTTGAGTAAATTTAGATGAAAATAACTTCAATTTTTAGGATTGTGAAAAAAATTTTAGTTGCAAGTGTCAAATTTTAATAAATTTATTTGAAATCAACTCCGATTTTTTTCGATTTTGTAGAGTATTTTTGTTCTAGGATCTATATTGAGGAAATTTAGATGAAAATAATTTCATTTTTTTGGATTGTGAAACAATTTTTGGTTCGAAGTGTCAAATTTTAATAAATTTATTTGAAACCTACTTCGATTTTTTTGGATTTTGTCGAGTATTTTTGGTGTAGGATGTATATTTGAGTAAATTTAGATGAAAATAACTTCAATTTCTAGGATTGTGAAAAAAATTTTAGTTGGAAGTGTCAAATTTTAATAAATTTTTTTGAAACCAACTTCGATTTTTTTGGATTTTGTGGAGTATTTTTGGTGTAGGATGTATATTTGAGTAAATTTAGATGAAAATAACTTCAATTTTTAGGATTGTGAAAAAAATTTTAGTTGGAAGTGTCAAATTATAATAAATTTATTTGAAACCAACTTCGATTTTTTTGGATTTTGTCGAGTATTTTTGGTGTAGGATGTATATTTGAGTAAAGTTAGATGAAAATAACTTCAATTTTTAGGATTGTGAAAAAAATTTTAGTTGCAAGTGTCAAATTTTAATAAATTTATTTGAAATCAACTCCGATTTTTTTGGATTTTGTTGAGTATTTTTTGTAGGATCTATATTTGAGTAAATTTAGATGAAAATAACTTCAATTTTTAGGATTGTGAAAAAATTTTTAGTTGGAAGTGTCAAATTGTAATAAATTTATTTGAAACCAACTTCGATTTTTTTGGATTTTGTCGAGTATTTTTGGTGTAGGATGTATATTTGAGTAAATTTAGATGAAAATAACTTCAATTTCTAGGATTGTGAAAAAAATTTTAGTTGGAAGTGCCAAATTTTAATAAATTTATTTGAAACCAACTTCGATTTTTTTGGATTTTGTCGAGTATTTTTGGTGTAGGATGTATATTTGAGTAAAGTTAGATGAAAATAACTTCAATTTTTAGGATTGTGAAAAAAATTTTGGTTCGAAGTGTCAAATTTTAATAAATTTATTTGAAACCTACTTCGATTTTTTTTTATTTTGTTGAGAATTTTTGTTGTAGGATCTATATTTGAGTAAATTTAGATGAAATTAACTTCAATTTTTTGGATTGAGTAAAAAATTTTAGTTGGAAGTGTCAAATTTTAATAAATTTATTATCAACTTCGATTTTTTTGGATTTTGTTGAGTATTTTTTGGTAGGATCTATATTTGAGTAAATTTAGATGAAAATAACTTCAATTTTTAGAATTGTGAAAAAAATTTTAGTTGGAAGTGTCAAATTTTAATAAATTTATTTGAAACCTACTTCGATTTTTTTGGATTTTGTCGAGTATTTTTGGTGTAGGATGTATATTTGAGTAAATTTAGATGAAAATAACTTCAATTTCTAGGATTGTGAAAAAAATTTTAGTTGGAAGTGTCAAATTTTAATAAATTTATTTGAAACCAACTTCGATTTTTTTGGATTTTGTGGAGTATTTTTGGTGTAGGATGTATATTTGAGTAAATTTAGATGAAAATAACTTCAATTTTTAGGATTGTGAAAAAAATTTTAGTTGGAAGTGTCAAATTATAATAAATTTATTTGAAATCAACTCCGATTTTTTTGGATTTTGTTGAGTATTTTTTTGTAGGATCTATATTTGAGTAAATTTAGATGAAAATAACTTCAATTTTTAGGATTGTGAAAAAAATTTTAGTTGGAAGTGTCAAATTGTAATAAATTTATTTGAAACCAACTTCGATTTTTTTGGATTTTGTCGAGTATTTTTGGTGTAGGATGTATATTTGAGTAAATTTAGATGAAAATAACTTCAATTTCTAGGATTGTGAAAAAAATTTTAGTTGGAAGTGCCAAATTTTAATAAATTTATTTGAAACCAACTTCGATTTTTTTGGATTTTGTCGAGTATTTTTGGTGTAGGAATTATATTTGAGTAAATTTAGATGAAAATAACTTCAATTTTTAGGATTGTGAAAAAAATTTTAGTTGCAAGTGTCAAATTTTAATAAATTTATTTGAAATCAACTCCGATTTTTTTCGATTTTGTAGAGTATTTTTGTTCTAGGATCTATATTGAGGAAATTTAGATGAAAATAATTTCATTTTTTTGGATTGTGAAACAATTTTTGGTTCGAAGTGTCAAATTTTAATAAATTTATTTGAAACCTACTTCGATTTTTTTGGATTTTGTCGAGTATTTTTGGTGTAGGATGTATATTTGAGTAAATTTAGATGAAAATAACTTCAATTTCTAGGATTGTGAAAAAAATTTTAGTTGGAAGTGTCAAATTTTAATAAATTTATTTGAAACCAACTTCGATTTTTTTGGATTTTGTGGAGTATTTTTGGTGTAGGATGTATATTTGAGTAAATTTAGATGAAAATAACTTCAATTTTTAGGATTGTGAAAAAAATTTTAGTTGGAAGTGTCAAATTATAATAAATTTATTTGAATCCAACTTCGATTTTTTTGGATTTTGTCGAGTATTTTTGGTGTAGGATGTATATTTGAGTAAAGTTAGATGAAAATAACTTCAATTTTTAGGATTGTGAAAAAAATTTTAGTTGCAAGTGTCAAATTTTAATAAATTTATTTGAAATCAACTCCGATTTTTTTGGATTTTGTTGAGTATTTTTGGTGTAGGATGTATATTTGAGTAAATTTAGATGAAAATAACTTCAATTTCTAGGATTGTGAAAAAAATTTTAGTTGGAAGTGCCAAATTTTAATAAATTTATTTGAAACCAACTTCGATTTTTTTGGATTTTGTCGAGTATTTTTGGTGTAGGATGTATATTTGAGTAAAGTTAGATGAAAATAACTTCAATTTTTAGGATTGTGAAAAAAATTTTAGTTGGAAGTCTCAAATTTTAATAAATTTATTTGAAACCAACTTCGGTTTTTTTCGATTTTGTAGAGCATTTTTGTTCTAGGATCTATATTGAGGAAATTTAGATGAAAATAATTTCATTTTTTTGGATTGTGAAAAAATTTTTGGTTCGAAGTGTCAAATTTTAATAAATTTATTTGAAACCTACTTCGATTTTTTTTTATTTTGTTGAGAATTCTTGTTGTAGGATCTATATTTGAGTAAATTTAGATGAAAATAACTTCAATTTTTAGGATTGTGAAAAAAATTTTAGTTGGAAGTGTCAAATTATAATAAATTTATTTGAAACCAACTTCGATTTTTTTGGATTTTGTCGAGTATTTTGGTGTAGGATGTATATTTGAGTAAAGTTAGATGAAAATAACTTCAATTTTTAGGATTGTTAAAAAAATTTTAGTTGCAAGTGTCAAATTTTAATAAATTTATTTGAAATCAACTTCGATTTTTTTGGATTTTGTCGAGTATTTTTGGTGTAGGAATTATATTTGAGTAAATTTAGATGAAAATAACTTCAATTTTTAGGATTGTGAAAAAAATTTTAGTTGCAAGTGTCAAATTTTAATAAATTTATTTGAAATCAACTCCGATTTTTTTCGATTTTGTAGAGTATTTTTGTTCTAGGATCTATATTGAGGAAATTTAGATGAAAATAATTTCATTTTTTTGGATTGTGAAACAATTTTTGGTTCGAAGTGTCAAATTTTAATAAATTTATTTGAAACCTACTTCGATTTTTTTGGATTTTGTCGAGTATTTTTGGTGTAGGATGTATATTTGAGTAAATTTAGATGAAAATAACTTCAATTTCTAGGATTGTGAAAAAAATTTTAGTTGGAAGTGTCAAATTTTAATAAATTTTTTTGAAACCAACTTCGATTTTTTTGGATTTTGTGGAGTATTTTTGGTGTAGGATGTATATTTGAGTAAATTTAGATGAAAATAACTTCAATTTTTAGGATTGTGAAAAAAATTTTAGTTGGAAGTGTCAAATTATAATAAATTTATTTGAAACCAACTTCGATTTTTTTGGATTTTGTCGAGTATTTTTGGTGTAGGATGTATATTTGAGTAAAGTTAGATGAAAATAACTTCAATTTTTAGGATTGTGAAAAAAATTTTAGTTGCAAGTGTCAAATTTTAATAAATTTATTTGAAATCAACTCCGATTTTTTTGGATTTTGTTGAGTATTTTTTGTAGGATCTATATTTGAGTAAATTTAGATGAAAATAACTTCAATTTTTAGGATTGTGAAAAAATTTTTAGTTGGAAGTGTCAAATTGTAATAAATTTATTTGAAACCAACTTCGATTTTTTTGGATTTTGTCGAGTATTTTTGGTGTAGGATGTATATTTGAGTAAATTTAGATGAAAATAACTTCAATTTCTAGGATTGTGAAAAAAATTTTAGTTGGAAGTGCCAAATTTTAATAAATTTATTTGAAACCAACTTCGATTTTTTTGGATTTTGTCGAGTATTTTTGGTGTAGGATGTATATTTGAGTAAAGTTAGATGAAAATAACTTCAATTTTTAGGATTGTGAAAAAAATTTTGGTTCGAAGTGTCAAATTTTAATAAATTTATTTGAAACCTACTTCGATTTTTTTTTATTTTGTTGAGAATTTTTGTTGTAGGATCTATATTTGAGTAAATTTAGATGAAATTAACTTCAATTTTTTGGATTGAGTAAAAAATTTTAGTTGGAAGTGTCAAATTTTAATAAATTTATTATCAACTTCGATTTTTTTGGATTTTGTTGAGTATTTTTTGGTAGGATCTATATTTGAGTAAATTTAGATGAAAATAACTTCAATTTTTAGAATTGTGAAAAAAATTTTAGTTGGAAGTGTCAAATTTTAATAAATTTATTTGAAACCTACTTCGATTTTTTTGGATTTTGTCGAGTATTTTTGGTGTAGGATGTATATTTGAGTAAATTTAGATGAAAATAACTTCAATTTCTAGGATTGTGAAAAAAATTTTAGTTGGAAGTGTCAAATTTTAATAAATTTATTTGAAACCAACTTCGATTTTTTTGGATTTTGTGGAGTATTTTTGGTGTAGGATGTATATTTGAGTAAATTTAGATGAAAATAACTTCAATTTTTAGGATTGTGAAAAAAATTTTAGTTGGAAGTGTCAAATTATAATAAATTTATTTGAAATCAACTCCGATTTTTTTGGATTTTGTTGAGTATTTTTTTGTAGGATCTATATTTGAGTAAATTTAGATGAAAATAACTTCAATTTTTAGGATTGTGAAAAAAATTTTAGTTGGAAGTGTCAAATTGTAATAAATTTATTTGAAACCAACTTCGATTTTTTTGGATTTTGTCGAGTATTTTTGGTGTAGGATGTATATTTGAGTAAATTTAGATGAAAATAACTTCAATTTCTAGGATTGTGAAAAAAATTTTAGTTGGAAGTGCCAAATTTTAATAAATTTATTTGAAACCAACTTCGATTTTTTTGGATTTTGTCGAGTATTTTTGGTGTAGGATGTATATTTGAGTAAAGTTAGATGAAAATAACTTCAATTTTTAGGATTGTGAAAAAAATTTTAGTTGGAAGTCTCAAATTTTAATAAATTTATTTGAAACCAACTCCGATTTTTTTGGATTTTGTTGAGTATTTTTTTGTAGGATCTATATTTGAGTAAATTTAGATGAAAATAACTTCAATTTTTAGGATTGTGAAAAAAATTTTAGTTGGAAGTGTCAAATTTTAATAAATTTATTTGAAACCAACTTCGATTTTTTTGGATTTTGTCGAGTATTTTTGTTGTAGGATGTATATTTGAGTACATTTAGATGAAAATAACGACCATTTTTTGGATTGTGAAAAATATTTTAGTTGGAAGTGTCAAATTTTAATAAATTTATTTGAAATCAACTTCGATTTTTTTGGATTTTGTTGAGTATTTTTGTTGTAGGATCTATATTTGAGTAAATTTAGATGAAAATAACTTCAATTTTTTGGATTGAGTAAAAAATTTTAGTTGGAAGTGTCAAATTTTAATAAATTTATTTGAAATCAACTGCGATTTTTTTGGATTTTGTTGAGTATTTTTTGATAGGATCTATATTTGAGTAAATTTAGATGAAAATAACTTCAATTTTTTGGATTGAGTAAAAAATTTTAGTTGGAAGTGTCAAATTTTAATAAATTTATTTGAAATCAACTGCGATTTTTTTGGATTTTGTTGAGTATTTTTTGATAGGATCTATATTTGAGTAAATTTAGATGAAAATAACTTCAATTTTTAGGATTGTGAAAAAAATTTTAGTTGGAAGTGTCAAATTTTAATAAATTTATTTGAAACCTACTTCGATTTTTTTGGATTTTGTCGAGTATTTTTGGTGTAGGATGTATATTTGAGTAAATTTAGATGAAAATAACTTCAATTTTTAGGATTGTGAAAAAAATTTTAGTTGGAAGTGTCAAATTATAATAAATTTATTTGAAACCAACTTCGATTTTTTTGGATTTTGTCGAGTATGTTTGGTGTAGGATGTATATTTGAGTAAAGTTAGATGAAAATAACTTCAATTTTTAGGATTGTGAAAAAAATTTTAGTTGCAAGTGTCAAATTTTAATAAATTTATTTGAAATCAACTCCGATTTTTTTTTATTTTGTTGAGTATTTTTTGGTAGGATCTATATTTGAGTAAATTTAGATGAAAATAACTTCAATTTTTAGGATTGTGAAAAAAATTTTAGTTGCAAGTGTCAAATTTTAATAAATTTATTTGAAATCAACTTCGATTTTTTTGGATTTTGTCGAGTATTTTTGGTGTAGGAATTATATTTGAGTAAATTTAGATGAAAATAACTTCAATTTTTAGGATTGTGAAAAAAATTTTAGTTGCAAGTGTCAAATTTTAATAAATTTATTTGAAATCAACTCCGATTTTTTTGGATTTTGTTGAGTATTTTTTTGTAGGATCTATATTTGAGTAAATTTAGATGAAAATAACTTCAATTTTTAGGATTGTGAAAAAAATTTTAGTTGGAAGTGTCAAATTGTAATAAATTTATTTGAAACCAACTTCGATTTTTTTGGATTTTGTCGAGTATTTTTGGTGTAGGATGTATATTTGAGTAAAGTTAGATGAAAATAACTTCAATTTTTAGGATTGTGAAAAAAATTTTAGTTGGAAGTCTCAAATTTTAATAAATTTATTTGAAACCAACTCCGATTTTTTTGGATTTTGTTGACTATTTTTTTGTAGGATCTATATTTGAGTAAATTTAGATGAAAATAACTTCAATTTTTAGGATTGTGAAAAAAATTTTAGTTGGAAGTGTCAAATTTTAATAAATTTATTTGAAACCAACTTCGATTTTTTTGGATTTTGTCGAGTATTTTTGTAGGATCTATATTTGAGTAAATTTAGATGAAAATAACTTCAATTTTTAGGATTGTGAAAAAAATTTTAGTTGGAAGTGTCAAATTTTAATAAATTTAATTGAAACCAACTTCGATTTTTTTGGATTTTGTCGAGTATTATTGGTGTAGGATGTATATTTGAGTAAATTTAGATGAAAATAACTTCAATTTTTAGGATTGTGAAAAAAATTTTAGTTGGAAGTGTCAAATTTTAATAAATTTATTTGAAACCAACTTCGATTTTTTTGGATTTTGTTGAGTATTTTTGGTGTAGGATGTATATTTGAGTAAATTTAGATGAAAATAACTTCAATTTCTAGGATTGTGAAAAAAATTTTAGTTGGAAGTGTCAAATTTTAATAAATTTATTTGAAACCAACTTCGATTTTTTTGGATTTTGTCGAGTATTTTTGGTGTAGGATGTATATTTGAGTAAATTTAGATGAAAATAACTTCAATTTTTAGGATTGTGAAAAAAATTTTAGTTGGAAGTGTCAAATTGTAATAAATTTATTTGAAACCAACTTCGATTTTTTTGGATTTTGTCGAGTATTTTTGGTGTAGGATGTATATTTGAGTAAATTTAGATGAAAATAACTTCAATTTCTAGGATTGTGAAAAAAATTTTAGTTGGAAGTGCCAAATTTTAATAAATTTATTTGAAACCAACTTCGATTTTTTTGGATTTTGTCGAGTATTTTTGGTGTAGGATGTATATTTGAGTAAAGTTAGATGAAAATAACTTCAATTTTTAGGATTGTGAAAAAAATTTTAGTTGGAAGTCTCAAATTTTAATAAATTTATTTGAAACCAACTTCGATTTTTTTCGATTTTGTAGAGCATTTTTGTTCTAGGATCTATATTGAGGAAATTTAGATGAAAATAATTTCATTTTTTTGGATTGTGAAAAAATTTTTGGTTCGAAGTGTCCAATTTTAATAAATTTATTTGAAACCTACTTCGATTTTTTTTTATTTTGTTGAGAATTTTTGTTGTAGGATCTATATTTGAGTAAATTTAGATGAAAATAACTTCAATTTTTTGGATTGAGTAAAAAATTTTAGTTGGAAGTGTCAAATTTTAATAAATTTATTATCAACTTCGATTTTTTTTGATTTTGTTGAGTATTTTTTGGTAGGATCTATATTTGAGTAAATTTAGATGAAAATAACTTCAATTTTTAGGATTCCGAAAAAAATTTTAGTTGGAAGTGTCAAATTTTAATCAATTTATTTGAAACCTACTTCGATTTTTTTGGATTTTGTCGAGTATTTTTGGTGTAGGATGTATATTTGAGTAAATTTAGATGAAAATAACTTCAATTTTTAGGATTGTGAAAAAAATTTTAGTTGGAAGTGTCAAATTATAATAAATTTATTTGAAACCAACTTCGATTTTTTTGGATTTTGTCGAGTATTTTTGGTGTAGGATGTATATTTGAGTAAAGTTAGATGAAAATAACTTCAATTTTTAGGATTGTGAAAAAAATTTTAGTTGCAAGTGTCAAATTTTAATAAATTTATTTGAAATCAACTCCGATTTTTTTGGATTTTGTTGAGTATTTTTTGGTAGGATCTATATTTGAGTAAATTTAGATGAAAATAACTTCAATTTTTAGGATTGTGAAAAAAATTTTAGTTGCAAGTGTCAAATTTTAATAAATTTATTTGAAATCAACTCCGATTTTTTTCGATTTTGTAGAGTATTTTTGTTCTAGGATCTATATTGAGGAAATTTAGATGAAAATAATTTCATTTTTTTGGATTGTGAAACAATTTTTGGTTCGAAGTGTCAAATTTTAATAAATTTATTTGAAACCTACTTCGATTTTTTTGGATTTTGTCGAGTATTTTTGGTGTAGGATGTATATTTGAGTAAATTTAGATGAAAATAACTTCAATTTCTAGGATTGTGAAAAAAATTTTAGTTGGAAGTGTCAAATTTTAATAAATTTTTTTGAAACCAACTTCGATTTTTTTGGATTTTGTGGAGTATTTTTGGTGTAGGATGTATATTTGAGTAAATTTAGATGAAAATAACTTCAATTTTTAGGATTGTGAAAAAATTTTTAGTTGGAAGTGTCAAATTGTAATAAATTTATTTGAAACCAACTTCGATTTTTTTGGATTTTGTCGAGTATTTTTGGTGTAGGATGTATATTTGAGTAAATTTAGATGAAAATAACTTCAATTTCTAGGATTGTGAAAAAAATTTTAGTTGGAAGTGCCAAATTTTAATAAATTTATTTGAAACCAACTTCGATTTTTTTGGATTTTGTCGAGTATTTTTGGTGTAGGATGTATATTTGAGTAAAGTTAGATGAAAATAACTTCAATTTTTAGGATTGTGAAAAAAATTTTGGTTCGAAGTGTCAAATTTTAATAAATTTATTTGAAACCTACTTCGATTTTTTTTTATTTTGTTGAGAATTTTTGTTGTAGGATCTATATTTGAGTAAATTTAGATGAAATTAACTTCAATTTTTTGGATTGAGTAAAAAATTTTAGTTGGAAGTGTCAAATTTTAATAAATTTATTATCAACTTCGATTTTTTTGGATTTTGTTGAGTATTTTTTGGTAGGATCTATATTTGAGTAAATTTAGATGAAAATAACTTCAATTTTTAGAATTGTGAAAAAAATTTTAGTTGGAAGTGTCAAATTTTAATAAATTTATTTGAAACCTACTTCGATTTTTTTGGATTTTGTCGAGTATTTTTGGTGTAGGATGTATATTTGAGTAAATTTAGATGAAAATAACTTCAATTTCTAGGATTGTGAAAAAAATTTTAGTTGGAAGTGTCAAATTTTAATAAATTTATTTGAAACCAACTTCGATTTTTTTGGATTTTGTGGAGTATTTTTGGTGTAGGATGTATATTTGAGTAAATTTAGATGAAAATAACTTCAATTTTTAGGATTGTGAAAAAAATTTTAGTTGGAAGTGTCAAATTATAATAAATTTATTTGAAATCAACTCCGATTTTTTTGGATTTTGTTGAGTATTTTTTTGTAGGATCTATATTTGAGTAAATTTAGATGAAAATAACTTCAATTTTTAGGATTGTGAAAAAAATTTTAGTTGGAAGTGTCAAATTGTAATAAATTTATTTGAAACCAACTTCGATTTTTTTGGATTTTGTCGAGTATTTTTGGTGTAGGATGTATATTTGAGTAAATTTAGATGAAAATAACTTCAATTTCTAGGATTGTGAAAAAAATTTTAGTTGGAAGTGCCAAATTTTAATAAATTTATTTGAAACCAACTTCGATTTTTTTGGATTTTGTCGAGTATTTTTGGTGTAGGATGTATATTTGAGTAAAGTTAGATGAAAATAACTTCAATTTTTAGGATTGTGAAAAAAATTTTAGTTGGAAGTCTCAAATTTTAATAAATTTATTTGAAACCAACTCCGATTTTTTTGGATTTTGTTGAGTATTTTTTTGTAGGATCTATATTTGAGTAAATTTAGATGAAAATAACTTCAATTTTTAGGATTGTGAAAAAAATTTTAGTTGGAAGTGTCAAATTTTAATAAATTTATTTGAAACCAACTTCGATTTTTTTGGATTTTGTCGAGTATTTTTGTTGTAGGATGTATATTTGAGTACATTTAGATGAAAATAACGACCATTTTTTGGATTGTGAAAAATATTTTAGTTGGAAGTGTCAAATTTTAATAAATTTATTTGAAATCAACTTCGATTTTTTTGGATTTTGTTGAGTATTTTTGTTGTAGGATCTATATTTGAGTAAATTTAGATGAAAATAACTTCAATTTTTTGGATTGAGTAAAAAATTTTAGTTGGAAGTGTCAAATTTTAATAAATTTATTTGAAATCAACTGCGATTTTTTTGGATTTTGTTGAGTATTTTTTGATAGGATCTATATTTGAGTAAATTTAGATGAAAATAACTTCAATTTTTTGGATTGAGTAAAAAATTTTAGTTGGAAGTGTCAAATTTTAATAAATTTATTTGAAATCAACTGCGATTTTTTTGGATTTTGTTGAGTATTTTTTGATAGGATCTATATTTGAGTAAATTTAGATGAAAATAACTTCAATTTTTAGGATTGTGAAAAAAATTTTAGTTGGAAGTGTCAAATTTTAATAAATTTATTTGAAACCTACTTCGATTTTTTTGGATTTTGTCGAGTATTTTTGGTGTAGGATGTATATTTGAGTAAATTTAGATGAAAATAACTTCAATTTTTAGGATTGTGAAAAAAATTTTAGTTGGAAGTGTCAAATTATAATAAATTTATTTGAAACCAACTTCGATTTTTTTGGATTTTGTCGAGTATGTTTGGTGTAGGATGTATATTTGAGTAAAGTTAGATGAAAATAACTTCAATTTTTAGGATTGTGAAAAAAATTTTAGTTGCAAGTGTCAAATTTTAATAAATTTATTTGAAATCAACTCCGATTTTTTTTGATTTTGTTGAGTATTTTTTGGTAGGATCTATATTTGAGTAAATTTAGATGAAAATAACTTCAATTTTTAGGATTGTGAAAAAAATTTTAGTTGCAAGTGTCAAATTTTAATAAATTTATTTGAAATCAACTTCGATTTTTTTGGATTTTGTCGAGTATTTTTGGTGTAGGAATTATATTTGAGTAAATTTAGATGAAAATAACTTCAATTTTTAGGATTGTGAAAAAAATTTTAGTTGCAAGTGTCAAATTTTAATAAATTTATTTGAAATCAACTCCGATTTTTTTGGATTTTGTTGAGTATTTTTTTGTAGGATCTATATTTGAGTAAATTTAGATGAAAATAACTTCAATTTTTAGGATTGTGAAAAAAATTTTAGTTGGAAGTGTCAAATTGTAATAAATTTATTTGAAACCAACTTCGATTTTTTTGGATTTTGTCGAGTATTTTTGGTGTAGGATGTATATTTGAGTAAAGTTAGATGAAAATAACTTCAATTTTTAGGATTGTGAAAAAAATTTTAGTTGGAAGTCTCAAATTTTAATAAATTTATTTGAAACCAACTCCGATTTTTTTGGATTTTGTTGACTATTTTTTTGTAGGATCTATATTTGAGTAAATTTAGATGAAAATAACTTCAATTTTTAGGATTGTGAAAAAAATTTTAGTTGGAAGTGTCAAATTTTAATAAATTTATTTGAAACCAACTTCGATTTTTTTGGATTTTGTCGAGTATTTTTGTAGGATCTATATTTGAGTAAATTTAGATGAAAATAACTTCAATTTTTAGGATTGTGAAAAAAATTTTAGTTGGAAGTGTCAAATTTTAATAAATTTAATTGAAACCAACTTCGATTTTTTTGGATTTTGTCGAGTATTATTGGTGTAGGATGTATATTTGAGTAAATTTAGATGAAAATAACTTCAATTTTTAGGATTGTGAAAAAAATTTTAGTTGGAAGTGTCAAATTTTAATAAATTTATTTGAAACCAACTTCGATATTTTTGGATTTTGATGAGTATTTTTTTGTAGGATCTATATTTGAGTAAATTTAGATGAAAATAACTTCAATTTCTAGGATTGTGAAAAAAATTTTAGTTGGAAGTGTCAAATTTTAATAAATTTATTTGAAACCAACTTCGATTTTTTTTTATTTTGTCGAGGATTTTTGTTGTAGGATGTATATTTGAGTAAATTTAGATGAAAATAACGAAAATTTATTGGATTGTGAAAAAAATTTTAGTTGGAAGTGTCAAATTTTAATAAATTTATTTGAAACCAACTTCGATTTTTTTGGATTTTGTTGAGTATTTTTGGTGTAGGATGTATATTTGAGTAAATTTAGATGAAAATAACTTCAATTTCTAGGATTGTGAAAAAAATTTTAGTTGGAAGTGTCAAATTTTAATAAATTTATTTGAAACCAACTTCGATTTTTTTGGATTTTGTCGAGTATTTTTGGTGTAGGATGTATATTTGAGTAAATTTAGATGAAAATAACTTCAATTTTTAGGATTGTGAAAAAAATTTTAGTTGGAAGTGTCAAATTGTAATAAATTTATTTGAAACCAACTTCGATTTTTTTGGATTTTGTCGAGTATTTTTGGTGTAGGATGTATATTTGAGTAAATTTAGATGAAAATAACTTCAATTTCTAGGATTGTGAAAAAAATTTTAGTTGGAAGTGCCAAATTTTAATAAATTTATTTGAAACCAACTTCGATTTTTTTGGATTTTGTCGAGTATTTTTGGTGTAGGATGTATATTTGAGTAAAGTTAGATGAAAATAACTTCAATTTTTAGGATTGTGAAAAAAATTTTAGTTGGAAGTCTCAAATTTTAATAAATTTATTTGAAACCAACTTCGATTTTTTTCGATTTTGTAGAGCATTTTTGTTCTAGGATCTATATTGAGGAAATTTAGATGAAAATAATTTCATTTTTTTGGATTGTGAAAAAATTTTTGGTTCGAAGTGTCAAATTTTAATAAATTTATTTGAAACCTACTTCGATTTTTTTTTATTTTGTTGAGAATTTTTGTTGTAGGATCTATATTTGAGTAAATTTAGATGAAAATAACTTCAATTTTTTGGATTGAGTAAAAAATTTTAGTTGGAAGTGTCAAATTTTAATAAATTTATTATCAACTTCGATTTTTTTGGATTTTGTTGAGTATTTTTTGGTAGGATCTATATTTGAGTAAATTTAGATGAAAATAACTTCAATTTTTAGGATTCCGAAAAAAATTTTAGTTGGAAGTGTCAAATTTTAATCAATTTATTTGAAACCTACTTCGATTTTTTTGGATTTTGTCGAGTATTTTTGGTGTAGGATGTATATTTGAGTAAATTTAGATGAAAATAACTTCAATTTTTAGGATTGTGAAAAAAATTTTAGTTGGAAGTGTCAAATTATAATAAATTTATTTGAAACCAACTTCGATTTTTTTGGATTTTGTCGAGTATTTTTGGTGTAGGATGTATATTTGAGTAAAGTTAGATGAAAATAACTTCAATTTTTAGGATTGTGAAAAAAATTTTAGTTGCAAGTGTCAAATTTTAATAAATTTATTTGAAATCAACTCCGATTTTTTTGGATTTTGTTGAGTATTTTTTGGTAGGATCTATATTTGAGTAAATTTAGATGAAAATAACTTCAATTTTTTGGATTGAGTAAAAAATTTTAGTTGGAAGTGTCAAATTTTAATAAATTTATTTGAAATCAACTGCGATTTTTTTGGATTTTGTTGAGTATTTTTTGATAGGATCTATATTTGAGTAAATTTAGATGAAAATAACTTCAATTTTTAGGATTGTGAAAAAAATTTTAGTTGGAAGTGTCAAATTTTAATAAATTTATTTGAAACCTACTTCGATTTTTTTGGATTTTGTCGAGTATTTTTGGTGTAGGATGTATATTTGAGTAAATTTAGATGAAAATAACTTCAATTTTTAGGATTGTGAAAAAAATTTTAGTTGCAAGTGTCAAATTTTAATAAATTTATTTGAAATCAACTCCGATTTTTTTGGATTTTGTTGAGTATTTTTTGGTAGGATCTATATTTGAGTAAATTTAGATGAAAATAACTTCAATTTTTTGGATTGAGTAAAAAATTTTAGTTGGAAGTGTCAAATTTTAATAAATTTATTTGAAATCAACTGCGATTTTTTTGGATTTTGTTGAGTATTTTTTGATAGGATCTATATTTGAGTAAATTTAGATGAAAATAACTTCAATTTTTAGGATTGTGAAAAAAATTTTAGTTGGAAGTGTCAAATTTTAATAAATTTATTTGAAACCTACTTCGATTTTTTTGGATTTTGTCGAGTATTTTTGGTGTAGGATGTATATTTGAGTAAATTTAGATGAAAATAACTTCAATTTTTAGGATTGTGAAAAAAATTTTAGTTGGAAGTGTCAAATTATAATAAATTTATTTGAAACCAACTTCGATTTTTTTGGATTTTGTCGAGTATTTTTGGTGTAGGATGTATATTTGAGTAAAGTTAGATGAAAATAACTTCAATTTTTAGGATTGTGAAAAAAATTTTAGTTGCAAGTGTCAAATTTTAATAAATTTATTTGAAATCAACTCCGATTTTTTTGGATTTTGTTGAGTATTTTTTGGTAGGATCTATATTTGAGTAAATTTAGATGAAAATAACTTCAATTTTTAGGATTGTGAAAAAAATTTTAGTTGCAAGTGTCAAATTTTAATAAATTTATTTGAAATCAACTTCGATTTTTTTGGATTTTGTCGAGTATTTTTGGTGTAGGAATTATATTTGAGTAAATTTAGATGAAAATAACTTCAATTTTTAGGATTGTGAAAAAAATTTTAGTTGGAAGTGTCAAATTATAATAAATTTATTTGAAACCAACTTCGATTTTTTTGGATTTTGTCGAGTATTTTTGGTGTAGGATGTATATTTGAGTAAAGTTAGATGAAAATAACTTCAATTTTTAGGATTGTGAAAAAAATTTTAGTTGCAAGTGTCAAATTTTAATAAATTTATTTGAAATCAACTCCGATTTTTTTGGATTTTGTTGAGTATTTTTTTGTAGGATCTATATTTGAGTAAATTTAGATGAAAATAACTTCAATTTTTAGGATTGTGAAAAAAATTTTAGTTGGAAGTGTCAAATTGTAATAAATTTATTTGAAACCAACTTCGATTTTTTTGGATTTTGTCGAGTATTTTTGGTGTAGGATGTATATTTGAGTAAATTTAGATGAAAATAACTTCAATTTCTAGGATTGTGAAAAAAATTTTAGTTGGAAGTGCCAAATTTTAATAAATTTATTTGAAACCAACTTCGATTTTTTTGGATTTTGTCGAGTATTTTTGGTGTAGGATGTATATTTGAGTAAAGTTAGATGAAAATAACTTCAATTTTTAGGATTGTGAAAAAAATTTTAGTTGGAAGTCTCAAATTTTAATAAATTTATTTGAAACCAACTTCGATTTTTTTCGATTTTGTAGAGCATTTTTGTTCTAGGATCTATATTGAGGAAATTTAGATGAAAATAATTTCATTTTTTTGGATTGTGAAAAAATTTTTGGTTCGAAGTGTCAAATTTTAATAAATTTATTTGAAACCTACTTCGATTTTTTTTTATTTTGTTGAGAATTTTTGTTGTAGGATCTATATTTGAGTAAATTTAGATGAAAATAACTTCAATTTTTTGGATTGAGTAAAAAATTTTAGTTGGAAGTGTCAAATTTTAATAAATTTATTATCAACTTCGATTTTTTTGGATTTTGTTGAGTATTTTTTGGTAGGATCTATATTTGAGTAAATTTAGATGAAAATAACTTCAATTTTTAGGATTCTGAAAAAAATTTTAGTTGGAAGTGTCAAATTTTAATCAATTTATTTGAAACCTACTTCGATTTTTTTGGATTTTGTCGAGTATTTTTGGTGTAGGATGTATATTTGAGTAAATTTAGATGAAAATAACTTCAATTTTTAGGATTGTGAAAAAAATTTTAGTTGGAAGTGTCAAATTATAATAAATTTATTTGAAACCAACTTCGATTTTTTTGGATTTTGTCGAGTATTTTTGGTGTAGGATGTATATTTGAGTAAAGTTAGATGAAAATAACTTCAATTTTTAGGATTGTGAAAAAAATTTTAGTTGCAAGTGTCAAATTTTAATAAATTTATTTGAAATCAACTCCGATTTTTTTGGATTTTGTTGAGTATTTTTTTGTAGGATCTATATTTGAGTAAATTTAGATGAAAATAACTTCAATTTTTAGGATTGTGAAAAAAATTTTAGTTGGAAGTGTCAAATTGTAATAAATTTATTTGAAACCAACTTCGATTTTTTTGGATTTTGTCGAGTATTTTTGGTGTAGGATGTATATTTGAGTAAAGTTAGATGAAAATAACTTCAATTTTTAGGATTGTGAAAAAAATTTTAGTTGGAAGTCTCAAATTTTAATAAATTTATTTGAAACCAACTTCGATTTTTTTGGATTTTGTCGAGTATTTTTGTTGTAGGATGTATATGTGAGTACATTTAGATGAAAATAACGACCATTTTTCGGATTGTGAAGAAAATTTTAGTTGGAAGTGTCAAATTTGAATAAATTTATTTGAAACCAACTCCGATTTTTTTGGATTTTGTGGAGTATTTTTGGTGTAGGATGTATATTTGAGTAAATTTAGATGAAAATAACTTCAATTGCTAGGATTGTGAAAAAAATTTTAGTTGGAAGTGCCAAATTTTAATAAATTTATTTGAAACCTACTTCGATTTTTTTGGATTTTGTCGAGTATTTTTGGTGTAGGATGTATATTTGAGTAAATTAAGATGAAAATAACTTCAATTTTTAGGATTGTGAAAAAAATTTTAGTTGGAAGTGTCAAATTTTAATAAATTTATTTGAAACCAACTTCGATTTTTTTGGATTTTGTCGAGTATTTTTGTTGTAGGATGTATATTTGAGTACATTTAGATGAAAATAACGACCATTTTTTGGATTGTGAAAAATATTTTAGTTGGAAGTGTCAAATTTTAATAAATTTATTTGAAATCAACTTCGATTTTTTTGGATTTTGTTGAGTATTTTTGTTGTAGGATCTATATTTGAGTAAATTTAGATGAAAATAACTTCAATTTTTTGGATTGAGTAAAAAATTTTAGTTGGAAGTGTCAAATTTTAATAAATTTATTTGAAATCAACTGCGATTTTTTTGGATTTTGTTGAGTATTTTTTGATAGGATCTATATTTGAGTAAATTTAGATGAAAATAACTTCAATTTTTTGGATTGAGTAAAAAATTTTAGTTGGAAGTGTCAAATTTTAATAAATTTATTTGAAATCAACTGCGATTTTTTTGGATTTTGTTGAGTATTTTTTGATAGGATCTATATTTGAGTAAATTTAGATGAAAATAACTTCAATTTTTAGGATTGTGAAAAAAATTTTAGTTGGAAGTGTCAAATTTTAATAAATTTATTTGAAACCTACTTCGATTTTTTTGGATTTTGTCGAGTATTTTTGGTGTAGGATGTATATTTGAGTAAATTTAGATGAAAATAACTTCAATTTTTAGGATTGTGAAAAAAATTTTAGTTGGAAGTGTCAAATTATAATAAATTTATTTGAAACCAACTTCGATTTTTTTGGATTTTGTCGAGTATGTTTGGTGTAGGATGTATATTTGAGTAAAGTTAGATGAAAATAACTTCAATTTTTAGGATTGTGAAAAAAATTTTAGTTGCAAGTGTCAAATTTTAATAAATTTATTTGAAATCAACTCCGATTTTTTTGGATTTTGTTGAGTATTTTTTGGTAGGATCTATATTTGAGTAAATTTAGATGAAAATAACTTCAATTTTTAGGATTGTGAAAAAAATTTTAGTTGGAAGTGTCAAATTGTAATAAATTTATTTGAAACCAACTTCGATTTTTTTGGATTTTGTCGAGTATTTTTGGTGTAGGATGTATATTTGAGTAAAGTTAGATGAAAATAACTTCAATTTTTAGGATTGTGAAAAAAATTTTAGTTGGAAGTCTCAAATTTTAATAAATTTATTTGAAACCAACTCCGATTTTTTTGGATTTTGTTGACTATTTTTTTGTAGGATCTATATTTGAGTAAATTTAGATGAAAATAACTTCAATTTTTAGGATTGTGAAAAAAATTTTAGTTGGAAGTGTCAAATTTTAATAAATTTATTTGAAACCAACTTCGATTTTTTTGGATTTTGTCGAGTATTTTTGTAGGATCTATATTTGAGTAAATTTAGATGAAAATAACTTCAATTTTTAGGATTGTGAAAAAAATTTTAGTTGGAAGTGTCAAATTTTAATAAATTTAATTGAAACCAACTTCGATTTTTTTGGATTTTGTCGAGTATTATTGGTGTAGGATGTATATTTGAGTAAATTTAGATGAAAATAACTTCAATTTTTAGGATTGTGAAAAAAATTTTAGTTGGAAGTGTCAAATTTTAATAAATTTATTTGAAACCAACTTCGATATTTTTGGATTTTGATGAGTATTTTTTTGTAGGATCTATATTTGAGTAAATTTAGATGAAAATAACTTCAATTTCTAGGATTGTGAAAAAAATTTTAGTTGGAAGTGTCAAATTTTAATAAATTTATTTGAAACCAACTTCGATTTTTTTTTATTTTGTCGAGGATTTTTGTTGT
This sequence comes from Andrena praecox, assembly GCA_963932275.1. NCBI lineage: Eukaryota > Metazoa > Arthropoda > Insecta > Hymenoptera > Andrenidae > Andrena > Andrena praecox. The sequence goes on from OZ010730.1 coordinate 23,984,932, forward strand.
AGGATGTATATTTGAGTAAATTTAGATGAAAATAACGAAAATTTATTGGATTGTGAAAAAAATTTTAGTTGGAAGTGTCAAATTTTAATAAATTTATTTGAAACCAACTTCGATTTTTTTGGATTTTGTTGAGTATTTTTGGTGTAGGATGTATATTTGAGTAAATTTAGATGAAAATAACTTCAATTTCTAGGATTGTGAAAAAAATTTTAGTTGGAAGTGTCAAATTTTAATAAATTTATTTGAAACCAACTTCGATTTTTTTGGATTTTGTCGAGTATTTTTGGTGTAGGATGTATATTTGAGTAAATTTAGATGAAAATAACTTCAATTTTTAGGATTGTGAAAAAAATTTTAGTTGGAAGTGTCAAATTGTAATAAATTTATTTGAAACCAACTTCGATTTTTTTGGATTTTGTCGAGTATTTTTGGTGTAGGATGTATATTTGAGTAAATTTAGATGAAAATAACTTCAATTTCTAGGATTGTGAAAAAAATTTTAGTTGGAAGTGCCAAATTTTAATAAATTTATTTGAAACCAACTTCGATTTTTTTGGATTTTGTCGAGTATTTTTGGTGTAGGATGTATATTTGAGTAAAGTTAGATGAAAATAACTTCAATTTTTAGGATTGTGAAAAAAATTTTAGTTGGAAGTCTCAAATTTTAATAAATTTATTTGAAACCAACTTCGATTTTTTTCGATTTTGTAGAGCATTTTTGTTCTAGGATCTATATTGAGGAAATTTAGATGAAAATAATTTCATTTTTTTGGATTGTGAAAAAATTTTTGGTTCGAAGTGTCAAATTTTAATAAATTTATTTGAAACCTACTTCGATTTTTTTTTATTTTGTTGAGAATTTTTGTTGTAGGATCTATATTTGAGTAAATTTAGATGAAAATAACTTCAATTTTTTGGATTGAGTAAAAAATTTTAGTTGGAAGTGTCAAATTTTAATAAATTTATTATCAACTTCGATTTTTTTGGATTTTGTTGAGTATTTTTTGGTAGGATCTATATTTGAGTAAATTTAGATGAAAATAACTTCAATTTTTAGGATTCCGAAAAAAATTTTAGTTGGAAGTGTCAAATTTTAATCAATTTATTTGAAACCTACTTCGATTTTTTTGGATTTTGTCGAGTATTTTTGGTGTAGGATGTATATTTGAGTAAATTTAGATGAAAATAACTTCAATTTTTAGGATTGTGAAAAAAATTTTAGTTGGAAGTGTCAAATTATAATAAATTTATTTGAAACCAACTTCGATTTTTTTGGATTTTGTCGAGTATTTTTGGTGTAGGATGTATATTTGAGTAAAGTTAGATGAAAATAACTTCAATTTTTAGGATTGTGAAAAAAATTTTAGTTGCAAGTGTCAAATTTTAATAAATTTATTTGAAATCAACTCCGATTTTTTTGGATTTTGTTGAGTATTTTTTGGTAGGATCTATATTTGAGTAAATTTAGATGAAAATAACTTCAATTTTTTGGATTGAGTAAAAAATTTTAGTTGGAAGTGTCAAATTTTAATAAATTTATTTGAAATCAACTGCGATTTTTTTGGATTTTGTTGAGTATTTTTTGATAGGATCTATATTTGAGTAAATTTAGATGAAAATAACTTCAATTTTTAGGATTGTGAAAAAAATTTTAGTTGGAAGTGTCAAATTTTAATAAATTTATTTGAAACCTACTTCGATTTTTTTGGATTTTGTCGAGTATTTTTGGTGTAGGATGTATATTTGAGTAAATTTAGATGAAAATAACTTCAATTTTTAGGATTGTGAAAAAAATTTTAGTTGCAAGTGTCAAATTTTAATAAATTTATTTGAAATCAACTCCGATTTTTTTGGATTTTGTTGAGTATTTTTTGGTAGGATCTATATTTGAGTAAATTTAGATGAAAATAACTTCAATTTTTTGGATTGAGTAAAAAATTTTAGTTGGAAGTGTCAAATTTTAATAAATTTATTTGAAATCAACTGCGATTTTTTTGGATTTTGTTGAGTATTTTTTGATAGGATCTATATTTGAGTAAATTTAGATGAAAATAACTTCAATTTTTAGGATTGTGAAAAAAATTTTAGTTGGAAGTGTCAAATTTTAATAAATTTATTTGAAACCTACTTCGATTTTTTTGGATTTTGTCGAGTATTTTTGGTGTAGGATGTATATTTGAGTAAATTTAGATGAAAATAACTTCAATTTTTAGGATTGTGAAAAAAATTTTAGTTGGAAGTGTCAAATTATAATAAATTTATTTGAAACCAACTTCGATTTTTTTGGATTTTGTCGAGTATTTTTGGTGTAGGATGTATATTTGAGTAAAGTTAGATGAAAATAACTTCAATTTTTAGGATTGTGAAAAAAATTTTAGTTGCAAGTGTCAAATTTTAATAAATTTATTTGAAATCAACTCCGATTTTTTTGGATTTTGTTGAGTATTTTTTGGTAGGATCTATATTTGAGTAAATTTAGATGAAAATAACTTCAATTTTTAGGATTGTGAAAAAAATTTTAGTTGCAAGTGTCAAATTTTAATAAATTTATTTGAAATCAACTTCGATTTTTTTGGATTTTGTCGAGTATTTTTGGTGTAGGAATTATATTTGAGTAAATTTAGATGAAAATAACTTCAATTTTTAGGATTGTGAAAAAAATTTTAGTTGGAAGTGTCAAATTATAATAAATTTATTTGAAACCAACTTCGATTTTTTTGGATTTTGTCGAGTATTTTTGGTGTAGGATGTATATTTGAGTAAAGTTAGATGAAAATAACTTCAATTTTTAGGATTGTGAAAAAAATTTTAGTTGCAAGTGTCAAATTTTAATAAATTTATTTGAAATCAACTCCGATTTTTTTGGATTTTGTTGAGTATTTTTTTGTAGGATCTATATTTGAGTAAATTTAGATGAAAATAACTTCAATTTTTAGGATTGTGAAAAAAATTTTAGTTGGAAGTGTCAAATTGTAATAAATTTATTTGAAACCAACTTCGATTTTTTTGGATTTTGTCGAGTATTTTTGGTGTAGGATGTATATTTGAGTAAATTTAGATGAAAATAACTTCAATTTCTAGGATTGTGAAAAAAATTTTAGTTGGAAGTGCCAAATTTTAATAAATTTATTTGAAACCAACTTCGATTTTTTTGGATTTTGTCGAGTATTTTTGGTGTAGGATGTATATTTGAGTAAAGTTAGATGAAAATAACTTCAATTTTTAGGATTGTGAAAAAAATTTTAGTTGGAAGTCTCAAATTTTAATAAATTTATTTGAAACCAACTTCGATTTTTTTCGATTTTGTAGAGCATTTTTGTTCTAGGATCTATATTGAGGAAATTTAGATGAAAATAATTTCATTTTTTTGGATTGTGAAAAAATTTTTGGTTCGAAGTGTCAAATTTTAATAAATTTATTTGAAACCTACTTCGATTTTTTTTTATTTTGTTGAGAATTTTTGTTGTAGGATCTATATTTGAGTAAATTTAGATGAAAATAACTTCAATTTTTTGGATTGAGTAAAAAATTTTAGTTGGAAGTGTCAAATTTTAATAAATTTATTATCAACTTCGATTTTTTTGGATTTTGTTGAGTATTTTTTGGTAGGATCTATATTTGAGTAAATTTAGATGAAAATAACTTCAATTTTTAGGATTCTGAAAAAAATTTTAGTTGGAAGTGTCAAATTTTAATCAATTTATTTGAAACCTACTTCGATTTTTTTGGATTTTGTCGAGTATTTTTGGTGTAGGATGTATATTTGAGTAAATTTAGATGAAAATAACTTCAATTTTTAGGATTGTGAAAAAAATTTTAGTTGGAAGTGTCAAATTATAATAAATTTATTTGAAACCAACTTCGATTTTTTTGGATTTTGTCGAGTATTTTTGGTGTAGGATGTATATTTGAGTAAAGTTAGATGAAAATAACTTCAATTTTTAGGATTGTGAAAAAAATTTTAGTTGCAAGTGTCAAATTTTAATAAATTTATTTGAAATCAACTCCGATTTTTTTGGATTTTGTTGAGTATTTTTTTGTAGGATCTATATTTGAGTAAATTTAGATGAAAATAACTTCAATTTTTAGGATTGTGAAAAAAATTTTAGTTGGAAGTGTCAAATTGTAATAAATTTATTTGAAACCAACTTCGATTTTTTTGGATTTTGTCGAGTATTTTTGGTGTAGGATGTATATTTGAGTAAAGTTAGATGAAAATAACTTCAATTTTTAGGATTGTGAAAAAAATTTTAGTTGGAAGTCTCAAATTTTAATAAATTTATTTGAAACCAACTTCGATTTTTTTGGATTTTGTCGAGTATTTTTGTTGTAGGATGTATATGTGAGTACATTTAGATGAAAATAACGACCATTTTTCGGATTGTGAAGAAAATTTTAGTTGGAAGTGTCAAATTTGAATAAATTTATTTGAAACCAACTCCGATTTTTTTGGATTTTGTGGAGTATTTTTGGTGTAGGATGTATATTTGAGTAAATTTAGATGAAAATAACTTCAATTGCTAGGATTGTGAAAAAAATTTTAGTTGGAAGTGCCAAATTTTAATAAATTTATTTGAAACCTACTTCGATTTTTTTGGATTTTGTCGAGTATTTTTGGTGTAGGATGTATATTTGAGTAAATTAAGATGAAAATAACTTCAATTTTTAGGATTGTGAAAAAAATTTTAGTTGGAAGTGTCAAATTTTAATAAATTTATTTGAAACCAACTTCGATTTTTTTGGATTTTGTCGAGTATTTTTGTTGTAGGATGTATATTTGAGTACATTTAGATGAAAATAACGACCATTTTTTGGATTGTGAAAAATATTTTAGTTGGAAGTGTCAAATTTTAATAAATTTATTTGAAATCAACTTCGATTTTTTTGGATTTTGTTGAGTATTTTTGTTGTAGGATCTATATTTGAGTAAATTTAGATGAAAATAACTTCAATTTTTTGGATTGAGTAAAAAATTTTAGTTGGAAGTGTCAAATTTTAATAAATTTATTTGAAATCAACTGCGATTTTTTTGGATTTTGTTGAGTATTTTTTGATAGGATCTATATTTGAGTAAATTTAGATGAAAATAACTTCAATTTTTTGGATTGAGTAAAAAATTTTAGTTGGAAGTGTCAAATTTTAATAAATTTATTTGAAATCAACTGCGATTTTTTTGGATTTTGTTGAGTATTTTTTGATAGGATCTATATTTGAGTAAATTTAGATGAAAATAACTTCAATTTTTAGGATTGTGAAAAAAATTTTAGTTGGAAGTGTCAAATTTTAATAAATTTATTTGAAACCTACTTCGATTTTTTTGGATTTTGTCGAGTATTTTTGGTGTAGGATGTATATTTGAGTAAATTTAGATGAAAATAACTTCAATTTTTAGGATTGTGAAAAAAATTTTAGTTGGAAGTGTCAAATTATAATAAATTTATTTGAAACCAACTTCGATTTTTTTGGATTTTGTCGAGTATGTTTGGTGTAGGATGTATATTTGAGTAAAGTTAGATGAAAATAACTTCAATTTTTAGGATTGTGAAAAAAATTTTAGTTGCAAGTGTCAAATTTTAATAAATTTATTTGAAATCAACTCCGATTTTTTTGGATTTTGTTGAGTATTTTTTGGTAGGATCTATATTTGAGTAAATTTAGATGAAAATAACTTCAATTTTTAGGATTGTGAAAAAAATTTTAGTTGCAAGTGTCAAATTTTAATAAATTTATTTGAAATCAACTTCGATTTTTTTGGATTTTGTCGAGTATTTTTGGTGTAGGAATTATATTTGAGTAAATTTAGATGAAAATAACTTCAATTTTTAGGATTGTGAAAAAAATTTTAGTTGCAAGTGTCAAATTTTAATAAATTTATTTGAAATCAACTTCGATTTTTTTGGATTTTGTCGAGTATTTTTGGTGTAGGATGTATATTTGAGTAAATTTAGATGAAAATAACTTCAATTTTTAGGATTGTGAAAAAAATTTTAGTTGGAAGTGTCAAATTATAATAAATTTATTTGAAACCAACTTCGATTTTTTTGGATTTTGTCGAGTATTTTTGGTGTAGGATGTATATTTCAGTAAAGTTAGATGAAAATAACTTCAATTTTTAGGATTGTGAAAAAAATTTTAGTTGGAAGTGTCAAATTGTAATAAATTTATTTGAAACCAACTTCGATTTTTTTGGATTTTGTCGAGTATTTTTGGTGTAGGATGTATATTTGAGTAAAGTTAGATGAAAATAACTTCAATTTTTAGGATTGTGAAAAAAATTTTAGTTGGAAGTCTCAAATTTTAATAAATTTATTTGAAACCAACTTCGATTTTTTTCGATTTTGTAGAGCATTTTTGTTCTAGGATCTATATTGAGAAAATTTAGATGAAAATAATTTCATTTTTTTGGATTGTGAAAAAATTTTTGGTTCGAAGTGTCAAATTTTAATAAATTTATTTGAAACCTACTTCGATTTTTTTTTATTTTGTTGAGAATTTTTGTTGTAGGATCTATATTTGAGTAAATTTAGATGAAAATAACTTCAATTTTTTGGATTGAGTAAAAAATTTTAGTTGGAAGTGTCAAATTTTAATAAATTTATTATCAACTTCGATTTTTTTGGATTTTGTTGAGTATTTTTTGGTAGGATCTATATTTGAGTAAATTTAGATGAAAATAACTTCAATTTTTAGAATTGTGAAAAAAATTTTAGTTGGAAGTGTTAAATTTTAATAAATTTATTTGAAACCTACTTCGATTTTTTTGGATTTTGTCGAGTATTTTTGGTGTAGGATGTATATTTGAGTAAAGTTAGATGAAAATAACTTCAATTTTTAGGATTGTGAAAAAAATTTTAGTTGCAAGTGTCAAATTTTAATAAATTTATTTGAAATCAACTCCGATTTTTTTGGATTTTGTTGAGTATTTTTTGGTAGGATCTATATTTGAGTAAATTTAGATGAAAATAACTTCAATTTTTAGGATTGTGAAAAAAATTTTAGTTGCAAGTGTCAAATTTTAATAAATTTATTTGAAATCAACTTCGATTTTTTTGGATTTTGTCGAGTATTTTTGGTGTAGGAATTATATTTGAGTAAATTTAGATGAAAATAACTTCAATTTTTAGGATTGTGAAAAAAATTTTAGTTGCAAGTGTCAAATTTTAATAAATTTATTTGAAATCAACTTCGATTTTTTTGGATTTTGTCGAGTATTTTTGGTGTAGGATGTATATTTGAGTAAATTTAGATGAAAATAACTTCAATTTTTAGGATTGTGAAAAAAATTTTAGTTGGAAGTGTCAAATTATAATAAATTTATTTGAAACCAACTTCGATTTTTTTGGATTTTGTCGAGTATTTTTGGTGTAGGATGTATATTTGAGTAAAGTTAGATGAAAATAACTTCAATTTTTAGGATTGTGAAAAAAATTTTAGTTGCAAGTATCAAATTTTAATAAATTTATTTGAAATCAACTCCGATTTTTTTGGATTTTGTTGAGTAGTTTTTGGTAGGATCTATATTTGAGTAAATTTAGATGAAAATAACTTCAATTTTTAGGATTGTGAAAAAAATTTTAGTTGCAAGTGTCAAATTTTAATAAATTTATTTGAAATCAACTTCGATTTTTTTGGATTTTGTCGAGTATTTTTGGTGTAGGATGTATATTTGAGTAAATTTAGATGAAAATAACTTCAATTTTTAGGATTGTGAAAAAAATTTTAGTTGCAAGTGTCAAATTTTAATAAATTTATTTGAAATCAACTCCGATTTTTTTGGATTTTGTTGAGTATTTTTTGGTAGGATCTATATTTGAGTAAATTTAGATGAAAATAACTTCAATTTTTAGGATTGTGAAAAAAATTTTAGTTGCAAGTGTCAAATTTTAATAAATTTATTTGATATCAACTTCGATTTTTTTGTATTTTGTCGAGTATTTTTGGTGTAGGAATTATATTTGAGTAAATTTAGATGAAAATAACTTCAATTTTTAGGATTGTGAAAAAAATTTTAGTTGCAAGTGTCAAATTTTAATAAATTTATTTGAAATCAACTCCGATTTTTTTCGATTTTGTAGAGTATTTTTGTTCTAGGATCTATATTGAGGAAATTTAGATGAAAATAATTTCATTTTTTTGGATTGTGAAACAATTTTTGGTTCGAAGTGTCAAATTTTAATAAATTTATTTGAAACCTACTTCGATTTTTTTGGATTTTGTCGAGTATTTTTGGTGTAGGATGTATATTTGAGTAAATTAAGATGAAAATAACTTCAATTTTTAGGATTGTGAAAAAAATTTTAGTTGGAAGTGTCAAATTTTAATAAATTTATTTGAAACCAACTTCGATTTTTTTGGATTTTGTCGAGTATTTTTGTTGTAGGATGTATATTTGAGTACATTTAGATGAAAATAACGACCATTTTTTGGATTGTGAAAAATATTTTAGTTGGAAGTGTCAAATTTTAATAAATTTATTTGAAATCAACTTCGATTTTTTTGGATTTTGTTGAGTATTTTTGTTGTAGGATCTATATTTGAGTAAATTTAGATGAAAATAACTTCAATTTTTAGGATTGTGAAAAAAATTTTAGTTGCAAGTGTCAAATTTTAATAAATTTATTTGAAATCAACTCCGATTTTTTTGGATTTTGTTGAGTATTTTTTGGTAGGATCTATATTTGAGTAAATTTAGATGAAAATAACTTCAATTTTTAGGATTGTGAAAAAAATTTTAGTTGGAAGTGTCAAATTTTAATAAATTTATTAGAAACCTACTTCGATTTTTTTGGATTTTGTCGAGTATTTTTGGTGTAGGATGTATATTTGAGTAAATTTAGATGAAAATAACTTCAATTTTTAGGATTGTGAAAAAAATTTTAGTTGCAAGTGTCAAATTTTAATAAATTTATTTGAAATCAACTCCGATTTTTTTGGATTTTGTTGAGTATTTTTTGGTACGATCTATATTTGAGCAAATTTAGATGAAAATAACTTCAATTTTTTGGATTGAGTAAAAAATTTTAGTTGGAAGTGTCAAATTTTAATAAATTTATTTGAAATCAACTGCGATTTTTTTGGATTTTGTTGAGTATTTTTTGGTAGGATCTATATTTGAGTAAATTTAGATGAAAATAACTTCAATTTTTAGGATTGTGAAAAAAATTTTAGTTGGAAGTGTCAAATTTTAATAAATTTATTTGAAACCTACTTCGATTTTTTTGGATTTTGTCGAGTATTTTTGGTGTAGGATGTATATTTGAGTAAATTTAGATGAAAATAACTTCAATTTCTAGGAGTGTGAAAAAAATTTTAGTTGGAAGTGCCAAATTTTAATAAATTTATTTGAAATCAACTCCGATTTTTTTGGATTTTGTTGAGTATTTTTTTGTGGGATCTATATTTGAGTAAATTTAGATGAAAATAACTTCAATTTTTAGGATTGTGAAAAAAATTTTAGTTGGAAGTGTCAAATTGTAATAAATTTATTTGAAACCAACTTCGATTTTTTTGGATTTTGTCGAGTATTTTTGGTGTAGGATGTATATTTGAGTAAAGTTAGATGAAAATAACTTCAATTTTTAGGATTGTGAAAAAACTATTAGTTGGAAGTCTCAAATTTTAATAAATTTATTTGAAACCAACTTCGATTTTTTTCGATTTTGTAGAGCATTTTTGTTCTAGGATCTATATTGAGAAAATTTAGATGAAAATAATTTCATTTTTTTGGATTGTGAAAAAATTTTTGGTTCGAAGTGTCAAATTTTAATAAATTTATTTGAAACCTACTTCGATTTTTTTTTATTTTGTTGAGAATTTTTGTTGTAGGATCTATATTTGAGTAAATTTAGATGAAAATAACTTCAATTTTTTGGATTGAGTAAAAAATGTTAGTTGCAAGTGTCAAATTTTAATAAATTTATTTGAAATCAACTTCGATTTTTTTGGATTTTGTCGAGTATTTTTGGTGTAGGATGTATATTTGAGTAAATTTAGATGAAAATAACTTCAATTTTTAGGATTGTGAAAAAAATTTTAGTTGCAAGTGTCAAATTTTAATAAATTTATTTGAAATCAACTCCGATTTTTTTGGATTTTGTTGAGTATTTTTTGGTAGGATCTATATTTGAGTAAATTTAGATGAAAATAACTTCAATTTTTAGGATTGTGAAAAAAATTTTAGTTGCAAGTGTCAAATTTTAATAAATTTATTTGAAATCAACTTCGATTTTTTTGGATTTTGTCGAGTATTTTTGGTGTAGGAATTATATTTGAGTAAATTTAGATGAAAATAACTTCAATTTTTAGGATTGTGAAAAAAATTTTAGTTGCAAGTGTCAAATTTTAATAAATTTATTTGAAATCAACTTCGATTTTTTTGGATTTTGTCGAGTATTTTTGGTGTAGGATGTATATTTGAGTAAATTTAGATGAAAATAACTTCAATTTTTAGGATTGTGAAAAAAATTTTAGTTGGAAGTGTCAAATTATAATAAATTTATTTGAAACCAACTTCGATTTTTTTGGATTTTGTCGAGTATTTTTGGTGTAGGATGTATATTTGAGTAAAGTTAGATGAAAATAACTTCAATTTTTAGGATTGTGAAAAAAATTTTAGTTGCAAGTGTCAAATTTTAATAAATTTATTTGAAATCAACTCCGATTTTTTTGGATTTTGTTGAGTAGTTTTTGGTAGGATCTATATTTGAGTAAATTTAGATGAAAATAACTTCAATTTTTAGGATTGTGAAAAAAATTTTAGTTGCAAGTGTCAAATTTTAATAAATTTATTTGAAATCAACTTCGATTTTTTTGGATTTTGTCGAGTATTTTTGGTGTAGGATGTATATTTGAGTAAATTTAGATGAAAATAACTTCAATTTTTAGGATTGTGAAAAAAATTTTAGTTGCAAGTGTCAAATTTTAATAAATTTATTTGAAATCAACTCCGATTTTTTTGGATTTTGTTGAGTATTTTTTGGTAGGATCTATATTTGAGTAAATTTAGATGAAAATAACTTCAATTTTTAGGATTGTGAAAAAAATTTTAGTTGCAAGTGTCAAATTTTAATAAATTTATTTGATATCAACTTCGATTTTTTTGGATTTTGTCGAGTATTTTTGGTGTAGGAATTATATTTGAGTAAATTTAGATGAAAATAACTTCAATTTTTAGGATTGTGAAAAAAATTTTAGTTGCAAGTGTCAAATTTTAATAAATTTATTTGAAATCAACTCCGATTTTTTTCGATTTTGTAGAGTATTTTTGTTCTAGGATCTATATTGAGGAAATTTAGATGAAAATAATTTCATTTTTTTGGATTGTGAAACAATTTTTGGTTCGAAGTGTCAAATTTTAATAAATTTATTTGAAACCTACTTCGATTTTTTTGGATTTTGTCGAGTATTTTTGGTGTAGGATGTATATTTGAGTAAATTAAGATGAAAATAACTTCAATTTTTAGGATTGTGAAAAAAATTTTAGTTGGAAGTGTCAAATTTTAATAAATTTATTTGAAACCAACTTCGATTTTTTTGGATTTTGTCGAGTATTTTTGTTGTAGGATGTATATTTGAGTACATTTAGATGAAAATAACGACCATTTTTTGGATTGTGAAAAATATTTTAGTTGGAAGTGTCAAATTTTAATAAATTTATTTGAAATCAACTTCGATTTTTTTGGATTTTGTTGAGTATTTTTGTTGTAGGATCTATATTTGAGTAAATTTAGATGAAAATAACTTCAATTTTTAGGATTGTGAAAAAAATTTTAGTTGCAAGTGTCAAATTTTAATAAATTTATTTGAAATCAACTCCGATTTTTTTGGATTTTGTTGAGTATTTTTTGGTAGGATCTATATTTGAGTAAATTTAGATGAAAATAACTTCAATTTTTAGGATTGTGAAAAAAATTTTAGTTGGAAGTGTCAAATTTTAATAAATTTATTTGAAACCTACTTCGATTTTTTTGGATTTTGTCGAGTATTTTTGGTGTAGGATGTATATTTGAGTAAATTTAGATGAAAATAACTTCAATTTTTAGGATTGTGAAAAAAATTTTAGTTGCAAGTGTCAAATTTTAATAAATTTATTTGAAATCAACTCCGATTTTTTTGGATTTTGTTGAGTATTTTTTGGTACGATCTATATTTGAGCAAATTTAGATGAAAATAACTTCAATTTTTTGGATTGAGTAAAAAATTTTAGTTGGAAGTGTCAAATTTTAATAAATTTATTATCAACTTCGATTTTTTTGGATTTTGTTGAGTATTTTTTGGTAGGATCTATATTTGAGTAAATTTAGATGAAAAAAACTTCAATTTTTAGAATTGTGAAAAAAATTTTAGTTGGAAGTGTTAAATTTTAATAAATTTATTTGAAACCTACTTCGATTTTTTTGGATTTTGTCGAGTATTTTTGGTGTAGGATGTATATTTGAGTAAAGTTAGATGAAAATAACTTCAATTTTTAGGATTGTGAAAAAAATTTTAGTTGCAAGTGTCAAATTTTAATAAATTTATTTGAAATCAACTTCGATTTTTTTGGATTTTGTCGAGTATTTTTGGTGTAGGATGTATATTTGAGTAAATTTAGATGAAAATAACTTCAATTTTTAGGATTGTGAAAAAAATTTTAGTTGGAAGTGTCAAATTATAATAAATTTATTTGAAACCAACTTCGATTTTTTTGGATTTTGTCGAGTATTTTTGGTGTAGGATGTATATTTGAGTAAAGTTAGATGAAAATAACTTCAATTTTTAGGATTGTGAAAAAAATTTTAGTTGCAAGTGTCAAATTTTAATAAATTTATTTGAAATCAACTCCGATTTTTTTGGATTTTGTTGAGTAGTTTTTGGTAGGATCTATATTTGAGTAAATTTAGATGAAAATAACTTCAATTTTTAGGATTGTGAAAAAAATTTTAGTTGCAAGTGTCAAATTTTAATAAATTTATTTGAAATCAACTTCGATTTTTTTGGATTTTGTCGAGTATTTTTGGTGTAGGATGTATATTTGAGTAAATTTAGATGAAAATAACTTCAATTTTTAGGATTGTGAAAAAAATTTTAGTTGCAAGTGTCAAATTTTAATAAATTTATTTGAAATCAACTCCGATTTTTTTGGATTTTGTTGAGTATTTTTTGGTAGGATCTATATTTGAGTAAATTTAGATGAAAATAACTTCAATTTTTAGGATTGTGAAAAAAATTTTAGTTGCAAGTGTCAAATTTTAATAAATTTATTTGATATCAACTTCGATTTTTTTGGATTTTGTCGAGTATTTTTGGTGTAGGAATTATATTTGAGTAAATTTAGATGAAAATAACTTCAATTTTTAGGATTGTGAAAAAAATTTTAGTTGCAAGTGTCAAATTTTAATAAATTTATTTGAAATCAACTCCGATTTTTTTCGATTTTGTAGAGTATTTTTGTTCTAGGATCTATATTGAGGAAATTTAGATGAAAATAATTTCATTTTTTTGGATTGTGAAACAATTTTTGGTTCGAAGTGTCAAATTTTAATAAATTTATTTGAAACCTACTTCGATTTTTTTGGATTTTGTCGAGTATTTTTGGTGTAGGATGTATATTTGAGTAAATTAAGATGAAAATAACTTCAATTTTTAGGATTGTGAAAAAAATTTTAGTTGTAAGTGTCAAATTTTAATAAATTTATTTGAAACCAACTTCGATTTTTTTGGATTTTGTCGAGTATTTTTGTTGTAGGATGTATATTTGAGTACATTTAGATGAAAATAACGACCATTTTTTGGATTGTGAAAAATATTTTAGTTGGAAGTGTCAAATTTTAATAAATTTATTTGAAATCAACTTCGATTTTTTTGGATTTTGTTGAGTATTTTTGTTGTAGGATCTATATTTGAGTAAATTTAGATGAAAATAACTTCAATTTTTAGGATTGTGAAAAAAATTTTAGTTGCAAGTGTCAAATTTTAATAAATTTATTTGAAATCAACTCCGATTTTTTTGGATTTTGTTGAGTATTTTTTGGTAGGATCTATATTTGAGTAAATTTAGATGAAAATAACTTCAATTTTTAGGATTGTGAAAAAAATTTTAGTTGGAAGTGTCAAATTTTAATAAATTTATTAGAAACCTACTTCGATTTTTTTGGATTTTGTCGAGTATTTTTGGTGTAGGATGTATATTTGAGTAAATTTAGATGAAAATAACTTCAATTTTTAGGATTGTGAAAAAAATTTTAGTTGCAAGTGTCAAATTTTAATAAATTTATTTGAAATCAACTCCGATTTTTTTGGATTTTGTTGAGTATTTTTTGGTACGATCTATATTTGAGCAAATTTAGATGAAAATAACTTCAATTTTTTGGATTGAGTAAAAAATTTTAGTTGGAAGTGTCAAATTTTAATAAATTTATTTGAAATCAACTGCGATTTTTTTGGATTTTGTTGAGTATTTTTTGGTAGGATCTATATTTGAGTAAATTTAGATGAAAATAACTTCAATTTTTAGGATTGTGAAAAAAATTTTAGTTGGAAGTGTCAAATTTTAATAAATTTATTTGAAACCTACTTCGATTTTTTTGGATTTTGTCGAGTATTTTTGGTGTAGGATGTATATTTGAGTAAATTTAGATGAAAATAACTTCAATTTCTAGGATTGTGAAAAAAATTTTAGTTGGAAGTGCCAAATTTTAATAAATTTATTTGAAATCAACTCCGATTTTTTTGGATTTTGTTGAGTATTTTTTTGTGGGATCTATATTTGAGTAAATTTAGATGAAAATAACTTCAATTTTTAGGATTGTGAAAAAAATTTTAGTTGGAAGTGTCAAATTGTAATAAATTTATTTGAAACCAACTTCGATTTTTTTGGATTTTGTCGAGTATTTTTGGTGTAGGATGTATATTTGAGTAAAGTTAGATGAAAATAACTTCAATTTTTAGGATTGTGAAAAAACTATTAGTTGGAAGTCTCAAATTTTAATAAATTTATTTGAAACCAACTTCGATTTTTTTCGATTTTGTAGAGCATTTTTGTTCTAGGATCTATATTGAGAAAATTTAGATGAAAATAATTTCATTTTTTTGGATTGTGAAAAAATTTTTGGTTCGAAGTGTCAAATTTTAATAAATTTATTTGAAACCTACTTCGATTTTTTTTTATTTTGTTGAGAATTTTTGTTGTAGGATCTATATTTGAGTAAATTTAGATGAAAATAACTTCAATTTTTTGGATTGAGTAAAAAATTTTAGTTGCAAGTGTCAAATTTTAATAAATTTATTTGAAATCAACTTCGATTTTTTTGGATTTTGTCGAGTATTTTTGGTGTAGGATGTATATTTGAGTAAATTTAGATGAAAATAACTTCAATTTTTAGGATTGTGAAAAAAATTTTAGTTGCAAGTGTCAAATTTTAATAAATTTATTTGAAATCAACTCCGATTTTTTTGGATTTTGTTGAGTATTTTTTGGTAGGATCTATATTTGAGTAAATTTAGATGAAAATAACTTCAATTTTTAGGATTGTGAAAAAAATTTTAGTTGCAAGTGTCAAATTTTAATAAATTTATTTGAAATCAACTTCGATTTTTTTGGATTTTGTCGAGTATTTTTGGTGTAGGAATTATATTTGAGTAAATTTAGATGAAAATAACTTCAATTTTTAGGATTGTGAAAAAAATTTTAGTTGCAAGTGTCAAATTTTAATAAATTTATTTGAAATCAACTTCGATTTTTTTGGATTTTGTCGAGTATTTTTGGTGTAGGATGTATATTTGAGTAAATTTAGATGAAAATAACTTCAATTTTTAGGATTGTGAAAAAAATTTTAGTTGGAAGTGTCAAATTATAATAAATTTATTTGAAACCAACTTCGATTTTTTTGGATTTTGTCGAGTATTTTTGGTGTAGGATGTATATTTGAGTAAAGTTAGATGAAAATAACTTCAATTTTTAGGATTGTGAAAAAAATTTTAGTTGCAAGTGTCAAATTTTAATAAATTTATTTGAAATCAACTCCGATTTTTTTGGATTTTGTTGAGTAGTTTTTGGTAGGATCTATATTTGAGTAAAATTAGATGAAAATAACTTCAATTTTTAGGATTGTGAAAAAAATTTTAGTTGGAAGTGTCAAATTTTAATAAATTTATTTGAAACCAACTTCGATTTTTTTGGATTTTGTCGAGTATTTTTGTTGTAGGATGTATATTTGAGTACATTTAGATGAAAATAACGACCATTTTTTGGATTGTGAAAAATATTTTAGTTGGAAGTGTCAAATTTTAATAAATTTATTTGAAATCAACTTCGATTTTTTTGGATTTTGTTGAGTATTTTTGTTGTAGGATCTATATTTGAGTAAATTTAGATGAAAATAACTTCAATTTTTAGGATTGTGAAAAAAATTTTAGTTGCAAGTGTCAAATTTTAATAAATTTATTTGAAATCAACTCCGATTTTTTTGGATTTTGTTGAGTATTTTTTGGTAGGATCTATATTTGAGTAAATTTAGATGAAAATAACTTCAATTTTTAGGATTGTGAAAAAAATTTTAGTTGGAAGTGTCAAATTTTAATAAATTTATTAGAAACCTACTTCGATTTTTTTGGATTTTGTCGAGTATTTTTGGTGTAGGATGTATATTTGAGTAAATTTAGATGAAAATAACTTCAATTTTTAGGATTGTGAAAAAAATTTTAGTTGCAAGTGTCAAATTTTAATAAATTTATTTGAAATCAACTCCGATTTTTTTGGATTTTGTTGAGTATTTTTTGGTACGATCTATATTTGAGCAAATTTAGATGAAAATAACTTCAATTTTTTGGATTGAGTAAAAAATTTTAGTTGGAAGTGTCAAATTTTAATAAATTTATTTGAAATCAACTGCGATTTTTTTGGATTTTGTTGAGTATTTTTTGGTAGGATCTATATTTGAGTAAATTTAGATGAAAATAACTTCAATTTTTAGGATTGTGAAAAAAATTTTAGTTGGAAGTGTCAAATTTTAATAAATTTATTTGAAACCTACTTCGATTTTTTTGGATTTTGTCGAGTATTTTTGGTGTAGGATGTATATTTGAGTAAATTTAGATGAAAATAACTTCAATTTCTAGGATTGTGAAAAAAATTTTAGTTGGAAGTGCCAAATTTTAATAAATTTATTTGAAATCAACTCCGATTTTTTTGGATTTTGTTGAGTATTTTTTTGTGGGATCTATATTTGAGTAAATTTAGATGAAAATAACTTCAATTTTTAGGATTGTGAAAAAAATTTTAGTTGGAAGTGTCAAATTGTAATAAATTTATTTGAAACCAACTTCGATTTTTTTGGATTTTGTCGAGTATTTTTGGTGTAGGATGTATATTTGAGTAAAGTTAGATGAAAATAACTTCAATTTTTAGGATTGTGAAAAAACTATTAGTTGGAAGTCTCAAATTTTAATAAATTTATTTGAAACCAACTTCGATTTTTTTCGATTTTGTAGAGCATTTTTGTTCTAGGATCTATATTGAGAAAATTTAGATGAAAATAATTTCATTTTTTTGGATTGTGAAAAAATTTTTGGTTCGAAGTGTCAAATTTTAATAAATTTATTTGAAACCTACTTCGATTTTTTTTTATTTTGTTGAGAATTTTTGTTGTAGGATCTATATTTGAGTAAATTTAGATGAAAATAACTTCAATTTTTTGGATTGAGTAAAAAATTTTAGTTGGAAGTGTCAAATTTTAATAAATTTATTATCAACTTCGATTTTTTTGGATTTTGTTGAGTATTTTTTGGTAGGATCTATATTTGAGTAAATTTAGATGAAAATAACTTCAATTTTTAGAATTGTGAAAAAAATTTTAGTTGGAAGTGTTAAATTTTAATAAATTTATTTGAAACCTACTTCGATTTTTTTGGATTTTGTCGAGTATTTTTGGTGTAGGATGTATATTTGAGTAAATTAAGATGAAAATAACTTCAATTTTTAGGATTGTGAAAAAAATTTTAGTTGGAAGTGTCAAATTTTAATAAATTTATTTGAAACCAACTTCGATTTTTTTGGATTTTGTCGAGTATTTTTGATGTAGGATGTATATTTGAGTACATTTAGATGAAAATAACTTCAATTTTTAGGATTCTGAAAAAAATTTTAGTTGGAAGTGTCAAATTTTAATAAATTTATTTGAAACCTACTTCGATTTTTTTGGATTTTGTCGAGTATTTTTGGTGTAGGATGTATATTTGAGTAAATTTAGATGAAAATAACTTCAATTTTTAGGATTGTGAAAAAAATTTTAGTTGGAAGTGTCAAATTATAATAAATTTATTTGAAACCAACTTCGATTTTTTTGGATTTTGTCGAGTATTTTGGTGTAGGATGTATATTTGAGTAAAGTTAGATGAAAATAACTTCAATTTTTAGGATTGTGAAAAAAATTTTAGTTGCAAGTGTCAAATTTTAATAAATTTATTTGAAATCAACTCCGATTTTTTTTGATTTTGTTGAGTATTTTTTGGTAGGATCTATATTTGAGTAAATTTAGATGAAAATAACTTCAATTTTTAGGATTGTGAAAAAAATTTTAGTTGCAAGTGTCAAATTTTAATAAATTTATTTGAAATCAACTTCGATTTTTTTGGATTTTGTCGAGTATTTTTGGTGTAGGATGTATATTTGAGTAAATTTAGATGAAAATAACTTCAATTTTTAGGATTGTGAAAAAAATTTTAGTTAGAAGTGTCAAATTATAATAAATTTATTTGAAACCAACTTCGATTTTTTTGGATTTTGTCGAGTATTTTTGGTGTAGGATGTATATTTGAGTAAAGTTAGATGAAAATAACTTTAGTTGGAAGTTTAGAAAAAAATTTTAGTTGGAAGTCTCAAATTTTAATAAATTTATTTGAAACCAACTTCGATTTTTTTCGATTTTGTAGAGCATTTTTGTTCTAGGATCTATATTGAGGAAATTTAGATGAAAATAATTTCATTTTTTTGGATTGTGAAAAAATTTTTGGTTCGAAGTGTCAAATTTTAATAAATTTATTTGAAACCTACTTCGATTTTTTTGGATTTTGTCGAGTATTTTTGGTGTAGGATGTATATTTGAGTAAATTAAGATGAAAATAACTTCAATTTTTAGGATTGTGAAAAAAATTTTAGTTGGAAGTGTCAAATTTTAATAAATTTATTTGAAACCAACTTCGATTTTTTTGGATTTTGTCGAGTATTTTTGTTGTAGGATGTATATTTGAGTACATTTAGATGAAAATAACGACCATTTTTTGGATTGTGAAAAATATTTTAGTTGGAAGTGTCAAATTTTAATAAATTTATTTGAAATCAACTTCGATTTTTTTGGATTTTGTGAGTATTTTTGTTGTAGGATCTATATTTGAGTAAATTTAGATGAAAATAACTTCAATTTTTAGGATTGTGAAAAAAATTTTAGTTGCAAGTGTCAAATTTTAATAAATTTATTTGAAATCAACTCCGATTTTTTTGGATTTTGTTGAGTATTTTTTGGTAGGATCTATATTTGAGTAAATTTAGATGAAAATAACTTCAATTTTTAGGATTGTGAAAAAAATTTTAGTTGGAAGTGTCAAATTTTAATAAATTTATTTGAAATCAACTTCGATTTTTTTGGATTTTGTCGAGTATTTTTGGTGTAGGATGTATATTTGAGTAAATTTAGATGAAAATAACTTCAATTTTTAGGATTGTGAAAAAAATTTTAGTTGCAAGTGTCAAATTTTAATAAATTTATTTGAAATCAACTCCGATTTTTTTGGATATTGTTGAGTATTTTTTGGTAGGATCTATATTTGAGTAAATTTAGATGAAAATAACTTCAATTTTTAGGATTGTGAAAAAAATTTTAGTTGCAAGTGTCAAATTTTAATAAATTTATTTGAAATCAACTTCGATTTTTTTGGATTTTGTCGAGTATTTTTGGTGTAGGAATTATATTTGAGTAAATTTAGATGAAAATAACTTCAATTTTTAGGATTGTGAAAAAAATTTTAGTTGCAAGTGTCAAATTTTAATAAATTTATTTGAAATCAACTTCGATTTTTTTGGATTTTGTCGAGTATTTTTGGTGTAGGATGTATATTTGAGTAAATTTAGATGAAAATAACTTCAATTTTTAGGATTGTGAAAAAAATTTTAGTTGGAAGTGTCAAATTATAATAAATTTATTTGAAACCAACTTCGATTTTTTTGGATTTTGTCGAGTATTTTTGGTGTAGGATGTATATTTGAGTAAAGTTTGATGAAAATAACTTCAATTTTTAGGATTGTGAAAAAAATTTTAGTTGCAAGTGTCAAATTTTAATAAATTTATTTGAAATCAACTCCGATTTTTTTGGATTTTGTTGAGTAGTTTTTGGTAGGATCTATATTTGAGTAAATTTAGATGAAAATAACTTCAATTTTTAGGATTGTGAAAAAAATTTTAGTTGCAAGTGTCAAATTTTAATAAATTTATTTGAAATCAACTTCGATTTTTTTGGATTTTGTCGAGTATTTTTGGTGTAGGATGTATATTTGAGTAAATTTAGATGAAAATAACTTCAATTTTTAGGATTGTGAAAAAAATTTTAGTTGCAAGTGTCAAATTTTAATAAATTTATTTGAAATCAACTCCGATTTTTTTGGATTTTGTTGAGTATTTTTTGGTAGGATCTATATTTGAGTAAATTTAGATGAAAATAACTTCAATTTTTAGGATTGTGAAAAAAATTTTAGTTGCAAGTGTCAAATTTTAATAAATTTATTTGATATCAACTTCGATTTTTTTGGATTTTGTCGAGTATTTTTGGTGTAGGAATTATATTTGAGTAAATTTAGATGAAAATAACTTCAATTTTTAGGATTGTGAAAAAAATTTTAGTTGCAAGTGTCAAATTTTAATAAATTTATTTGAAATCAACTCCGATTTTTTTCGATTTTGTAGAGTATTTTTGTTCTAGGATCTATATTGAGGAAATTTAGATGAAAATAATTTCATTTTTTTGGATTGTGAAACAATTTTTGGTTCGAAGTGTCAAATTTTAATAAATTTATTTGAAACCTACTTCGATTTTTTTGGATTTTGTCGAGTATTTTTGGTGTAGGATGTATATTTGAGTAAATTAAGATGAAAATAACTTCAATTTTTAGGATTGTGAAAAAAATTTTAGTTGGAAGTGTCAAATTTTAATAAATTTATTTGAAACCAACTTCGATTTTTTTGGATTTTGTCGAGTATTTTTGTTGTAGGATGTATATTTGAGTACATTTAGATGAAAATAACGACCATTTTTTGGATTGTGAAAAATATTTTAGTTGGAAGTGTCAAATTTTAATAAATTTATTTGAAATCAACTTCGATTTTTTTGGATTTTGTTGAGTATTTTTGTTGTAGGATCTATATTTGAGTAAATTTAGATGAAAATAACTTCAATTTTTAGGATTGTGAAAAAAATTTTAGTTGCAAGTGTCAAATTTTAATAAATTTATTTGAAACCAACTTCGATTTTTTTGGATTTTGTCGAGTATTTTTGTTGTAGGATGTATATTTGAGTACATTTAGATGAAAATAACGACCATTTTTTGGATTGTGAAAAAAATTTTAGTTGGAAGTGTCAAATTTTAATAAATTTATTTGAAACCTACTTCGATTTTTTTGGATTTTGTCGAGTATTTTTGGTGTAGGATGTATATTTGAGTACATTTAGATGAAAATAACGACCATTTTTTGGATTGTGAAAAATATTTTAGTTGGAAGTGTCAAATTTTAATAAATTTATTTGAAATCAACTTCGATTTTTTTGGATTTTGTTGAGTATTTTTGTTGTAGGATCTATATTTGAGTAAATTTAGATGAAAATAACTTCAATTTTTAGGATTGTGAAAAAAATTTTAGTTGCAAGTGTCAAATTTTAATAAATTTATTTGAAATCAACTCCGATTTTTTTGGATTTTGTTGAGTATTTTTTGGTAGGATCTATATTTGAGTAAATTTAGATGAAAATAACTTCAATTTTTAGGATTGTGAAAAAAATTTTAGTTGGAAGTGTCAAATTTTAATAAATTTATTTGAAACCTACTTCGATTTTTTTGGATTTTGTCGAGTATTTTTGGTGTAGGATGTATATTTGAGTAAATTTAGATGAAAATAACTTCAATTTTTAGGATTGTGAAAAAAATTTTAGTTGCAAGTGTCAAATTTTAATAAATTTATTTGAAATCAACTCCGATTTTTTTGGATTTTGTTGAGTATTTTTTGGTACGATCTATATTTGAGCAAATTTAGATGAAAATAACTTCAATTTTTTGGATTGAGTAAAAAATTTTAGTTGGAAGTGTCAAATTTTAATAAATTTATTTGAAATCAACTGCGATTTTTTTGGATTTTGTTGAGTATTTTTTGGTAGGATCTATATTTGAGTAAATTTAGATGAAAATAACTTCAATTTTTAGGATTGTGAAAAAAATTTTAGTTGGAAGTGTTAAATTTTAATAAATTTATTTGAAATCAACTTCGATTTTTTTGGATTTTGTCGAGTATTTTTGGTGTAGGAATTATATTTGAGTAAATTTAGATGAAAATAACTTCAATTTTTAGGATTGTGAAAAAAATTTTAGTTGCAAGTGTCAAATTTTAATAAATTTATTTGAAATCAACTCCGATTTTTTTCGATTTTGTAGAGTATTTTTGTTCTAGGATCTATATTGCGGAAATTTAGATGAAAATAATTTCATTTTTTTGGATTGTGAAACAATTTTTGGTTCGAAGTGTCAAATTTTAATAAATTTATTTGAAACCAACTTCGATTTTTTTGGATTTTGTCGAGTATTTTTGTTGTAGGATGTATATTTGAGTACATTTAGATGAAAATAACGACCATTTTTTGGATTGTGAAAAATATTTTAGTTGGAAGTGTCAAATTTTAATAAATTTATTTGAAATCAACTCCGATTTTTTTGGATTTTGTTGAGTATTTTTTTGTAGGATCTATATTTGAGTAAATTTAGATGAAAATAACTTCAATTTTTTGGATTGAGTAAAAAATTTTAGTTGGAAGTGTCAAATTTTAATAAATTTATTATCAACTTCGATTTTTTTGGATTTTGTTGAGTATTATTTGGTAGGATCTATATTTGAGTAAATTTAGATGAAAATAACTTCAATTTTTTGGATTGAGTAAAAAATTTTAGTTGGAAGTGTCAAATTTTAATAAATTTATTATCAACTTCGATTTTTTTGGATTTTGTTGAGTATTTTTTGGTAGGATCTATATTTGAGTAAATTTAGATGAAAATAACTTCAATTTTTAGGATTCTGAAAAAAATTTTAGTTGGAAGTGTCAAATTTTAATAAATTTATTTGAAACCTACTTCGATTTTTTTGGATTTTGTCGAGTATTTTTGGTGTAGGATGTATATTTGAGTAAATTTAGATGGAAATAACTTCAATTTTTAGGATTGTGAAAAAAATTTTAGTTGGAAGTGTCAAATTATAATAAATTTATTTGAAACCAACTTCGATTTTTTTGGATTTTGTCGAGTATTTTTGGTGTAGGATGTATATTTGAGTAAAGTTAGATGAAAATAACTTCAATTTTTAGGATTGTGAAAAAAATTTTAGTTGCAAG
Source organism: Andrena praecox (assembly GCA_963932275.1). Taxonomy (NCBI): domain Eukaryota; kingdom Metazoa; phylum Arthropoda; class Insecta; order Hymenoptera; family Andrenidae; genus Andrena; species Andrena praecox. Next base: position 24,008,548 of record OZ010730.1, read on the forward strand.
TGTCAAATTTTAATAAATTTATTTGAAATCAACTCCGATTTTTTTGGATTTTGTTGAGTATTTTTTGGTAGGATCTATATTTGAGTAAATTTAGATGAAAATAACTTCAATTTTTAGGATTGTGAAAAAAATTTTAGTTGGAAGTGTCAAATTTTAATAAATTTATTTGAAACCTACTTCGATTTTTTTGGATTTTGTCGAGTATTTTTGGTGTAGGATGTATATTTGAGTAAATTTAGATGAAAATAACTTCAATTTTTAGGATTGTGAAAAAAATTTTAGTTGCAAGTGTCAAATTTTAATAAATTTATTTGAAATCACCTCCGATTTTTTTGGATTTTGTTGAGTATTTTTTGGTAGGATCTATATTTGAGTAAATTTAGATGAAAATAACTTCAATTTTTAGGATTGTGAAAAAAATTTTAGTTGCAAGTGTCAAATTTTAATAAATTTATTTGATATCAACTTCGATTTTTTTGGATTTTGTCGAGTATTTTTGGTGTAGGAATTATATTTGAGTAAATTTAGATGAAAATAACTTCAATTTTTAGGATTGTGAAAAAAATTTTAGTTGCAAGTGTCAAATTTTAATAAATTTATTTGAAATCAACTCCGATTTTTTTCGATTTTGTAGAGTATTTTTGTTCTAGGATCTATATTGCGGAAATTTAGATGAAAATAATTTCATTTTTTTGGATTGTGAAACAATTTTTGGTTCGAAGTGTCAAATTTTAATAAATTTATTTGAAACCTACTTCGATTTTTTTGGATTTTGTCGAGTATTTTTGGTGTAGGATGTATATTTGAGTAAATTAAGATGAAAATAACTTCAATTTTTAGGATTGTGAAAAAAATTTTAGTTGGAAGTGTCAAATTTTAATAAATTTATTTGAAACCAACTTCGATTTTTTTGGATTTTGTCGAGTATTTTTGTTGTAGGATGTATATTTGAGTACATTTAGATGAAAATAACGACCATTTTTTGGATTGTGAAAAATATTTTAGTTGGAAGTGTCAAATTTTAATAAATTTATTTGAAATCAACTCCGATTTTTTTGGATTTTGTTGAGTATTTTTGTTCTAGGATCTATATTGAGGAAATTTAGATGAAAATAATTTCATTTTTTTGGATTGTGAAAAAATTTTTGGTTCGAAGTGTCAAATTTTAATAAATTTATTTGAAACCTACTTCGATTTTTTTGGATTTTGTCGAGTATTTTTGGTGTAGGATGTATATTTGAGTAAATTTAGATGAAAATAACTTCAATTTTTAGGATTGTGAAAAAAATTTTAGTTGGAAGTGTCAAATTATAATAAATTTATTTGAAACCAACTTCGATTTTTTTGGATTTTGTCGAGTATTTTGGTGTAGGATGTATATTTGAGTAAAGTTAGATGAAAATAACTTCAATTTTTAGGATTGTGAAAAAAATTTTAGTTGCAAGTGTCAAATTTTAATAAATTTATTTGAAATCAACTCCGATTTTTTTGGATTTTGTTGAGTATTTTTTTGTAGGATCTATATTTGAGTAAATTTAGATGAAAATAACTTCAATTTTTAGGATTGTGAAAAAAATTTTAGTTGCAAGTGTCAAATTTTAATAAATTTATTTGAAATCAACTTCGATTTTTTTGGATTTTGTCGAGTATTTTTGGTGTAGGATGTATATTTGAGTAAATTTAGATGAAAATAACTTCAATTTTTAGGATTGTGAAAAAAATTTTAGTTAGAAGTGTCAAATTATAATAAATTTATTTGAAACCAACTTCGATTTTTTTGGATTTTGTCGAGTATTTTTGGTGTAGGATGTATATTTGAGTAAAGTTAGATGAAAATAACTTCAATTTTTAGGATTGTGAAAAAAATTTTAGTTGCAAGTGTCAAATTTTAATAAATTTATTTGAAATCAACTCCGATTTTTTTGGATTTTGTTGAGTATTTTTTGGTAGGATCTATATTTGAGTAAATTTAGATGAAAATAACTTCAATTTTTAGGATTGTGAAAAAAATTTTAGTTGGAAGTGTCAAATTTTAATAAATTTATTTGAAACCTACTTCGATTTTTTTGGATTTTGTCGAGTATTTTTGGTGTAGGATGTATATTTGAGTAAATTTAGATGAAAATAACTTCAATTTTTAGGATTGTGAAAAAAATTTTAGTTGCAAGTGTCAAATTTTAATAAATTTATTTGAAATCACCTCCGATTTTTTTGGATTTTGTTGAGTATTTTTTGGTAGGATCTATATTTGAGTAAATTTAGATGAAAATAACTTCAATTTTTAGGATTGTGAAAAAAATTTTAGTTGCAAGTGTCAAATTTTAATAAATTTATTTGATATCAACTTCGATTTTTTTGGATTTTGTCGAGTATTTTTGGTGTAGGAATTATATTTGAGTAAATTTAGATGAAAATAACTTCAATTTTTAGGATTGTGAAAAAAATTTTAGTTGCAAGTGTCAAATTTTAATAAATTTATTTGAAATCAACTCCGATTTTTTTCGATTTTGTAGAGTATTTTTGTTCTAGGATCTATATTGCGGAAATTTAGATGAAAATAATTTCATTTTTTTGGATTGTGAAACAATTTTTGGTTCGAAGTGTCAAATTTTAATAAATTTATTTGAAACCTACTTCGATTTTTTTGGATTTTGTCGAGTATTTTTGGTGTAGGATGTATATTTGAGTAAATTAAGATGAAAATAACTTCAATTTTTAGGATTGTGAAAAAAATTTTAGTTGGAAGTGTCAAATTTTAATAAATTTATTTGAAACCAACTTCGATTTTTTTGGATTTTGTCGAGTATTTTTGTTGTAGGATGTATATTTGAGTACATTTAGATGAAAATAACGACCATTTTTTGGATTGTGAAAAATATTTTAGTTGGAAGTGTCAAATTTTAATAAATTTATTTGAAATCAACTCCGATTTTTTTGGATTTTGTTGAGTATTTTTTTGTAGGATCTATATTTGAGTAAATTTAGATGAAAATAACTTCAATTTTTTGGATTGAGTAAAAAATTTTAGTTGGAAGTGTCAAATTTTAATAAATTTATTATCAACTTCGATTTTTTTGGATTTTGTTGAGTATTATTTGGTAGGATCTATATTTGAGTAAATTTAGATGAAAATAACTTCAATTTTTTGGATTGAGTAAAAAATTTTAGTTGGAAGTGTCAAATTTTAATAAATTTATTATCAACTTCGATTTTTTTGGATTTTGTTGAGTATTTTTTGGTAGGATCTATATTTGAGTAAATTTAGATGAAAATAACTTCAATTTTTAGGATTCTGAAAAAAATTTTAGTTGGAAGTGTCAAATTTTAATAAATTTATTTGAAACCTACTTCGATTTTTTTGGATTTTGTCGAGTATTTTTGGTGTAGGATGTATATTTGAGTAAATTTAGATGGAAATAACTTCAATTTTTAGGATTGTGAAAAAAATTTTAGTTGGAAGTGTCAAATTATAATAAATTTATTTGAAACCAACTTCGATTTTTTTGGATTTTGTCGAGTATTTTTGGTGTAGGATGTATATTTGAGTAAAGTTAGATGAAAATAACTTCAATTTTTAGGATTGTGAAAAAAATTTTAGTTGCAAGTGTCAAATTGTAATAAATTTATTTGAAACCAACTTCGATTTTTTTGGATTTTGTCGAGTATTTTTGGTGTAGGATGTATATTTGAGTAAAGTTAGATGAAAATAACTTCAATTTTTAGGATTGTGAAAAAAATTTTAGTTGGAAGTCTCAAATTTTAATAAATTTATTTGAAACCAACTTCGATTTTTTTGGATTTTGTCGAGTATTTTTGTTGTAGGATGTATATGTGAGTACATTTAGATGAAAATAACGACCATTTTTTGGATTGTGAAGAAAATTTTAGTTGGAAGTGTCAAATTTGAATAAATTTATTTGAAACCAACTCCGATTTTTTTGGATTTTGTGGAGTATTTTTGGTGTAGGATGTATATATGAGTAAATTTAGATGAAAATAACTTCAATTGCTAGGATTGTGAAAAAAATTTTAGTTGGAAGTGCCAAATTTTAATAAATTTATTTGAAACCTACTTCGATTTTTTTGGATTTTGTCGAGTATTTTTGGTGTAGGATGTATATTTGAGTAAATTAAGATGAAAATAACTTCAATTTTTAGGATTGTGAAAAATATTTTAGTTGGAAGTGTCAAATTTTAATAAATTTATTTGAAATCAACTTCGATTTTTTTGGATTTTGTTGAGTATTTTTGTTGTAGGATCTATATTTGAGTAAATTTAGATGAAAATAACTTCAATTTTTTGGATTGTGAAGAAAATTTTAGTTGGAAGTGTCAAATTTTAATAAATTTATTTGAAACCTACTTCGATTTTTTTGGATTTTGTCGAGTATTTTTGGTGTAGGATGTATATTTGAGTAAGTTAAGATGAAAATAACTTCAATTTTTAGGATTGTGAAAAAAATTTTAGTTGGAAGTCTCAAATTTTAATAAATTTATTTGAAACCAACTTCGATTTTTTTCGATTTTGTAGAGCATTTTTGTTCTAGGATCTATATTGAGAAAATTTAGATGAAAATAATTTCATTTTTTTGGATTGTGAAAAAATTTTTGGTTCGAAGTGTCAAATTTTAATAAATTTATTTGAAACCTACTTCGATTTTTTTTTATTTTGTTGAGAATTTTTGTTGTAGGATCTATATTTGAGTAAATTTAGATGAAAATAACTTCAATTTTTTGGATTGAGTAAAAAATTTTAGTTGGAAGTGTCAAATTTTAATAAATTTATTATCAACTTCGATTTTTTTGGATTTTGTTGAGTCTTTTTTGGTAGGATCTATATTTGAGTAAATTTAGATGAAAATAACTTCAATTTTTAGAATTGTGAAAAAAATTTTAGTTGGAAGTGTTAAATTTTAATAAATTTATTTGAAACCTACTTCGATTTTTTTGGATTTTGTCGAGTATTTTTGGTGTAGGATGTATATTTGAGTAAATTAAGATGAAAATAACTTCAATTTTTAGGATTGTGAAAAAAATTTTAGTTGGAAGTGTCAAATTTTAATAAATTTATTTGAAAGCAACTTCGATTTTTTTGGATTTTGTCGAGTATTTTTGGTGTAGGATGTATATTTGAGTAAATTTAGATGAAAATAACTTCAATTTTTAGGATTGTGAAAAAAATTTTAGTTGCAAGTGTCAAATTTTAATAAATTTATTTGAAATCAACTCCGATTTTTTTGGATTTTGTTGAGTATTTTTTGGTAGGATCTATATTTGAGTAAATTTAGATGAAAATAACTTCAATTTTTAGGATTGTGAAAAAAATTTTAGTTGCAAGTGTCAAATTTTAATAAATTTATTTGATATCAACTTCGATTTTTTTGGATTTTGTCGAGTATTTTTGGTGTAGGAATTATATTTGAGTAAATTTAGATGAAAATAACTTCAATTTTTAGGATTGTGAAAAAAATTTTAGTTGCAAGTGTCAAATTTTAATAAATTTATTTGAAATCAACTCCGATTTTTTTCGATTTTGTAGAGTATTTTTGTTCTAGGATCTATATTGAGGAAATTTAGATGAAAATAATTTCATTTTTTTGGATTGTGAAACAATTTTTGGTTCGAAGTGTCAAATTTTAATAAATTTATTTGAAACCTACTTCGATTTTTTTGGATTTTGTCGAGTATTTTTGGTGTAGGATGTATATTTGAGTAAATTAAGATGAAAATAACTTCAATTTTTAGGATTGTGAAAAAAATTTTAGTTGGAAGTGTCAAATTTTAATAAATTTATTTGAAACCAACTTCGATTTTTTTGGATTTTGTCGAGTATTTTTGGTGTAGGAATTATATTTGAGTAAATTTAGATGAAAATAACTTCAATTTTTAGGATTGTGAAAAAAATTTTAGTTGCAAGTGTCAAATTTTAATAAATTTATTTGAAATCAACTCCGATTTTTTTCGATTTTGTAGAGTATTTTTGTTCTAGGATCTATATTGCGGAAATTTAGATGAAAATAATTTCATTTTTTTTGATTGTGAAACAATTTTTGGTTCGAAGTGTCAAATTTTAATAAATTTATTTGAAACCTACTTCGATTTTTTTGGATTTTGTCGAGTATTTTTGGTGTAGGATGTATATTTGAGTAAATTAAGATGAAAATAACTTCAATTTTTAGGATTGTGAAAAAAATTTTAGTTGGAAGTGTCAAATTTTAATAAATTTATTTGAAACCAACTTCGATTTTTTTGGATTTTGTCGAGTATTTTTGTTGTAGGATGTATATTTGAGTACATTTAGATGAAAATAACGACCATTTTTTGGATTGTGAAAAATATTTTAGTTGGAAGTGTCAAATTTTAATAAATTTATTTGAAATCAACTCCGATTTTTTTGGATTTTGTTGAGTATTTTTTTGTAGGATCTATATTTGAGTAAATTTAGATGAAAATAACTTCAATTTTTTGGATTGAGTAAAAAATTTTAGTTGGAAGTGTCAAATTTTAATAAATTTATTATCAACTTCGATTTTTTTGGATTTTGTTGAGTATTATTTGGTAGGATCTATATTTGAGTAAATTTAGATGAAAATAACTTCAATTTTTTGGATTGAGTAAAAAATTTTAGTTGGAAGTGTCAAATTTTAATAAATTTATTATCAACTTCGATTTTTTTGGATTTTGTTGAGTATTTTTTGGTAGGATCTATATTTGAGTAAATTTAGATGAAAATAACTTCAATTTTTAGGATTCTGAAAAAAATTTTAGTTGGAAGTGTCAAATTTTAATAAATTTATTTGAAACCTACTTCGATTTTTTTGGATTTTGTCGAGTATTTTTGGTGTAGGATGTATATTTGAGTAAATTTAGATGGAAATAACTTCAATTTTTAGGATTGTGAAAAAAATTTTAGTTGGAAGTGTCAAATTATAATAAATTTATTTGAAACCAACTTCGATTTTTTTGGATTTTGTCGAGTATTTTTGGTGTAGGATGTATATTTGAGTAAAGTTAGATGAAAATAACTTCAATTTTTAGGATTGTGAAAAAAATTTTAGTTGCAAGTGTCAAATTTTAATAAATTTATTTCAAATCAACTCCGATTTTTTGGGATTTTGTTGAGTATTTTTTTGTAGGATCTATATTTGAGTAAATTTAGATGAAAATAACTTCAATTTTTAGGATTGAGAAAAAAATTTTAGTTGGAAGTGTCAAATTGTAATAAATTTATTTGAAACCAACTTCGATTTTTTTGGATTTTGTCGAGTATTTTTGGTGTAGGATGTATATTTGAGTAAAGTTAGATGAAAATAACTTCAATTTTTAGGATTGTGAAAAAAATTTTAGTTGGAAGTCTCAAATTTTAATAAATTTATTTGAAACCAACTTCGATTTTTTTGGATTTTGTCGAGTATTTTTGTTGTAGGATGTATATGTGAGTACATTTAGATGAAAATAACGACCATTTTTTGGATTGTGAAGAAAATTTTAGTTGGAAGTGTCAAATTTGAATAAATTTATTTGAAACCAACTCCGATTTTTTTGGATTTTGTGGAGTATTTTTGGTGTAGGATGTATATATGAGTAAATTTAGATGAAAATAACTTCAATTGCTAGGATTGTGAAAAAAATTTTAGTTGGAAGTGCCAAATTTTAATAAATTTATTTGAAACCTACTTCGATTTTTTTGGATTTTGTCGAGTATTTTTGGTGTAGGATGTATATTTGAGTAAATTAAGATGAAAATAACTTCAATTTTTAGGATTGTGAAAAATATTTTAGTTGGAAGTGTCAAATTTTAATAAATTTATTTGAAATCAACTTCGATTTTTTTGGATTTTGTTGAGTATTTTTGTTGTAGGATCTATATTTGAGTAAATTTAGATGAAAATAACTTCAATTTTTTGGATTGTGAAGAAAATTTTAGTTGGAAGTGTCAAATTTTAATAAATTTATTTGAAACCTACTTCGATTTTTTTGGATTTTGTCGAGTATTTTTGGTGTAGGATGTATATTTGAGTAAGTTAAGATGAAAATAACTTCAATTTTTAGGATTGTGAAAAAAATTTTAGTTGGAAGTCTCAAATTTTAATAAATTTATTTGAAACCAACTTCGATTTTTTTCGATTTTGTAGAGCATTTTTGTTCTAGGATCTATATTGAGAAAATTTAGATGAAAATAATTTCATTTTTTTGGATTGTGAAAAAATTTTTGGTTCGAAGTGTCAAATTTTAATAAATTTATTTGAAACCTACTTCGATTTTTTTTTATTTTGTTGAGAATTTTTGTTGTAGGATCTATATTTGAGTAAATTTAGATGAAAATAACTTCAATTTTTTGGATTGAGTAAAAAATTTTAGTTGGAAGTGTCAAATTTTAATAAATTTATTATCAACTTCGATTTTTTTGGATTTTGTTGAGTCTTTTTTGGTAGGATCTATATTTGAGTAAATTTAGATGAAAATAACTTCAATTTTTAGAATTGTGAAAAAAATTTTAGTTGGAAGTGTTAAATTTTAATAAATTTATTTGAAACCTACTTCGATTTTTTTGGATTTTGTCGAGTATTTTTGGTGTAGGATGTATATTTGAGTAAATTAAGATGAAAATAACTTCAATTTTTAGGATTGTGAAAAAAATTTTAGTTGGAAGTGTCAAATTTTAATAAATTTATTTGAAAGCAACTTCGATTTTTTTGGATTTTGTCGAGTATTTTTGGTGTAGGATGTATATTTGAGTAAATTTAGATGAAAATAACTTCAATTTTTAGGATTGTGAAAAAAATTTTAGTTGCAAGTGTTAATTTTAATAAATTTATTTGAAATCAACTCCGATTTTTTTGGATTTTGTTGAGTATTTTTTGGTAGGATCTATATTTGAGTAAATTTAGATGAAAATAACTTCAATTTTTAGGATTGTGAAAAAAATTTTAGTTGCAAGTGTCAAATTTTAATAAATTTATTTGATATCAACTTCGATTTTTTTGGATTTTGTCGAGTATTTTCGGTGTAGGAATTATATTTGAGTAAATTTAGATGAAAATAACTTCAATTTTTAGGATTGTGAAAAAAATTTTAGTTGCAAGTGTCAAATTTTAATAAATTTATTTGAAATCAACTCCGATTTTTTTCGATTTTGTAGAGTATTTTTGTTCTAGGATCTATATTGAGGAAATTTAGATGAAAATAATTTCATTTTTTTGGATTGTGAAACAATTTTTGGTTCGAAGTGTCAAATTTTAATAAATTTATTTGAAACCTACTTCGATTTTTTTGGATTTTGTCGAGTATTTTTGGTGTAGGATATATATTTGAGTAAATTAAGATGAAAATAACTTCAATTTTTAGGATTGTGAAAAAAATTTTAGTTGGAAGTGTCAAATTTTAATAAATTTATTTGAAACCAACTTCGATTTTTTTGGATTTTGTCGAGTATTTTTGTTGTAGGATGTATATTTGAGTAAATTTAGATGAAAATAACTTCAATTTTTAGGATTGTGAAAAAAATTTTAGTTGGAAGTGTCAAATTATAATAAATTTATTTGAAACCAACTTCGATTTTTTTGGATTTTGTCGAGTATTTTTGGTGTAGGATGTATATTTGAGTAAAGTTAGATGAAAATAACTTCAATTTTTAGGATTGTGAAAAAAATTTTAGTTGCAAGTGTCAAATTTTAATAAATTTATTTGAAATCAACTCCGATTTTTTTGGATTTTGTTGAGTATTTTTTGGTAGGATCTATATTTGAGTAAATTTAGATGAAAATAACTTCAATTTTTAGGATTGTGAAAAAAATTTTAGTTGCAAGTGTCAAATTTTAATAAATTTATTTGAAATCAACTCCGATTTTTTTCGATTTTGTAGAGTATTTTTGTTCTAGGATCTATATTGAGGAAATTTAAATGAAAATAATTTCATTTTTTTGGATTGTGAAACAATTTTTGGTTCGAAGTGTCAAATTTTAATAAATTTATTTGAAACCTACTTCGATTTTTTTTTATTTTGTTCAGTATTTTTGTTGTAGGATCTATATTTGAGTAAATTTAGATGAAAATAACTTCAATTTTTTGGATTGAGTAAAAAATTTTAGTTGGAAGTGTCAAATTTTAATAAATTTATTTGAAATCAACTCCGATTTTTTTGGATTTTGTTGAGTATTTTTTTGTAGGATCTATATTTGAGTAAATTTAGATGAAAATAACTTCAATTTTTAGGATTGTGAAAAAAATTTTAGTTGCAAGTGTCAAATTTTAATAAATTTATTTGAAATCAACTTCGATTTTTTTGGATTTTGTCGAGTATTTTTGGTGTAGGAATTATATTTGAGTAAATTTAGATGAAAATAACTTCAATTTTTAGGATTGTGAAAAAAATTTTAGTTGCAAGTGTCAAATTTTAATAAATTTATTTGAAATCAACTTCGATTTTTTTGGATTTTGTCGAGTATTTTTGGTGTAGGATGTATATTTGAGTAAATTTAGATGAAAATAACTTCAATTTTTAGGATTGTGAAAAAAATTTTAGTTGGAAGTGTCAAATTATAATAAATTTATTTGAAACCAACTTCGATTTTTTTGGATTTTGTCGAGTATTTTTGGTGTAGGATGTATATTTGAGTAAAGTTAGATGAAAATAACTTCAATTTTTAGGATTGTGAAAAAAATTTTAGTTGCAAGTGTCAAATTTTAATAAATTTATTTGAAATCAACTCCGATTTTTTTGGATTTTGTTGAGTATTTTTTGGTAGGATCTATATTTGAGTAAATTTAGATGAAATTAACTTCAATTTTTAGGATTGTGAAAAAAATTTTAGTTGCAAGTGTCAAATTTTAATAAATTTATTTGAAATCAACTTCGATTTTTTTGGATTTTGTCGAGTATTTTTGGTGTAGGAATTATATTTGAGTAAATTTAGATGAAAATAACTTCAATTTTTAGGATTGTGAAAAAAATTTTAGTTGCAAGTGTCAAATTTTAATAAATTTATTTGAAATCAACTCCGATTTTTTTCGATTTTGTAGAGTATTTTTGTTCTAGGATCTATATTGAGGAAATTTAAATGAAAATAATTTCATTTTTTTGGATTGTGAAACAATTTTTGGTTCGAAGTGTCAAATTTTAATAAATTTATTTGAAACCTACTTCGATTTTTTTTTATTTTGTTCAATATTTTTGTTGTAGGATCTATATTTGAGTAAATTTAGATGAAAATAACTTCAATTTTTTGGATTGAGTAAAAAATTTTAGTTGGAAGTGTCAAATTTTAATAAATTTATTTGAAATCAACTCCGATTTTTTTGGATTTTGTTGAGTATTTTTTTGTAGGATCTATATTTGAGTAAATTTAGATGAAAATAACTTCAATTTTTAGGATTGTGAAAAAAATTTTAGTTGCAAGTGTCAAATTTTAATAAATTTATTTGAAATCAACTTCGATTTTTTTGGATTTTGTCGAGTATTTTTGGTGTAGGAATTATATTTGAGTAAATTTAGATGAAAATAACTTCAATTTTTAGGATTGTGAAAAAAAATTTAGTTGCAAGTGTCAAATTTTAATAAATTTATTTGAAATCAACTTCGATTTTTTTGGATTTTGTCGAGTATTTTTGGTGTAGGATGTATATTTGAGTAAATTTAGATGAAAATAACTTCAATTTTTAGGATTGTGAAAAAAATTTTAGTTGGAAGTGTCAAATTATAATAAATTTATTTGAAACCAACTTCGATTTTTTTGGATTTTGTCGAGTATTTTTGGTGTAGGATGTATATTTGAGTAAAGTTAGATGAAAATAACTTCAATTTTTAGGATTGTGAAAAAAATTTTAGTTGCAAGTGTCAAATTTTAATAAATTTATTTGAAATCAACTCCGATTTTTTTGGATTTTGTTGAGTATTTTTTGGTAGGATCTATATTTGAGTAAATTTAGATGAAAATAACTTCAATTTTTAGGATTGTGAAAAAAATTTTAGTTGCAAGTGTCAAATTTTAATAAATTTATTTGAAATCAACTTCGATTTTTTTGGATTTTGTCGAGTATTTTTGGTGTAGGAATTATATTTGAGTAAATTTAGATGAAAATAACTTCAATTTTTAGGATTGTGAAAAAAATTTTAGTTGCAAGTGTCAAATTTTAATAAATTTATTTGAAATCAACTCCGATTTTTTTCGATTTTGTAGAGTATTTTTGTTCTAGGATCTATATTGAGGAAATTTAAATGAAAATAATTTCATTTTTTTGGATTGTGAAACAATTTTTGGTTCGAAGTGTCAAATTTTAATAAATTTATTTGAAACCTACTTCGATTTTTTTTTATTTTGTTCAATATTTTTGTTGTAGGATCTATATTTGAGTAAATTTAGATGAAAATAACTTCAATTTTTTGGATTGAGTAAAAAATTTTAGTTGGAAGTGTCAAATTTTAATAAATTTATTTGAAATCAACTCCGATTTTTTTGGATTTTGTTGAGTATTTTTTTGTAGGATCTATATTTGAGTAAATTTAGATGAAAATAACTTCAATTTTTAGGATTGTGAAAAAAATTTTAGTTGCAAGTGTCAAATTTTAATAAATTTATTTGAAATCAACTTCGATTTTTTTGGATTTTGTCGAGTATTTTTGGTGTAGGAATTATATTTGAGTAAATTTAGATGAAAATAACTTCAATTTTTAGGATTGTGAAAAAAATTTTAGTTGCAAGTGTCAAATTTTAATAAATTTATTTGAAATCAACTTCGATTTTTTTGGATTTTGTCGAGTATTTTTGGTGTAGGATGTATATTTGAGTAAATTTAGATGAAAATAACTTCAATTTTTAGGATTGTGAAAAAAATTTTAGTTGGAAGTGGCAAATTATAATAAATTTATTTGAAACCAACTTCGATTTTTTTGGATTTTGTCGAGTATTTTTGGTGTAGGATGTATATTTGAGTAAAGTTAGATGAAAATAACTTCAATTTTTAGGATTGTGAAAAAAATTTTAGTTGCAAGTGTCAAATTTTAATAAATTTATTTGAAATCAACTCCGATTTTTTTGGATTTTGTTGAGTATTTTTTGGTAGGATCTATATTTGAGTAAATTTAGATGAAAATAACTTCAATTTTTAGGATTGTGAAAAAAATTTTAGTTGCAAGTGTCAAATTTTAATAAATTTATTTGAAATCAACTTCGATTTTTTTGGATTTTGTCGAGTATTTTTGGTGTAGGAATTATATTTGAGTAAATTTAGATGAAAATAACTTCAATTTTTAGGATTGTGAAAAAAATTTTAGTTGCAAGTGTCAAATTTTAATAAATTTATTTGAAATCAACTCCGATTTTTTTCGATTTTGTAGAGTATTTTTGTTCTAGGATCTATATTGAGGAAATTTAAATGAAAATAATTTCATTTTTTTGGATTGTGAAACAATTTTTGGTTCGAAGTGTCAAATTTTAATAAATTTATTTGAAACCTACTTCGATTTTTTTTTATTTTGTTCAGTATTTTTGTTGTAGGATCTATATTTGAGTAAATTTAGATGAAAATAACTTCAATTTTTAGGATTGTGAAAAAAATTTTAGTTGCAAGTGTCAAATTTTAATAAATTTATTTGAAATCAACTTCGATTTTTTTGGATTTTGTCGAGTATTTTTGGTGTAGGAATTATATTTGAGTAAATTTAGATGAAAATAACTTCAATTTTTAGGATTGTGAAAAAAATTTTAGTTGCAAGTGTCAAATTTTAATAAATTTATTTGAAATCAACTTCGATTTTTTTGGATTTTGTCGAGTATTTTTGGTGTAAGATGTATATTTGAGTAAATTTAGATGAAAATAACTTCAATTTTTAGGATTGTGAAAAAAATTTTAGTTGGAAGTGTCAAATTATAATAAATTTATTTGAAACCAACTTCGATTTTTTTGGATTTTGTCGAGTATTTTTGGTGTAGGATGTATATTTGAGTAAAGTTAGATGAAAATAACTTCAATTTTTAGGATTGTGAAAAAAATTTTAGTTGCAAGTGTCAAATTTTAATAAATTTATTTGAAATCAACTCCGATTTTTTTGGATTTTGTTGAGTATTTTTTGGTAGGATCTATATTTGAGTAAATTTAGATGAAATTAACTTCAATTTTTAGGATTGTGAAAAAAATTTTAGTTGCAAGTGTCAAATTTTAATAAATTTATTTGAAATCAACTTCGATTTTTTTGGATTTTGTCGAGTATTTTTGGTGTAGGAATTATATTTGAGTAAATTTAGATGAAAATAACTTCAATTTTTAGGATTGTGAAAAAAATTTTAGTTGCAAGTGTCAAATTTTAATAAATTTATTTGAAATCAACTCCGATTTTTTTCGATTTTGTAGAGTATTTTTGTTCTAGGATCTATATTGAGGAAATTTAAATGAAAATAATTTCATTTTTTTGGATTGTGAAACAATTTTTGGTTCGAAGTGTCAAATTTTAATAAATTTATTTGAAACCTACTTCGATTTTTTTTTATTTTGTTCAGTATTTTTGTTGTAGGATCTATATTTGAGTAAATTTAGATGAAAATAACTTCAATTTTTTGGATTGAGTAAAAAATTTTAGTTGGAAGTGTCAAATTTTAATAAATTTATTTGAAATCAACTCCGATTTTTTTGGATTTTGTTGAGTATTTTTTTGTAGGATCTATATTTGAGTAAATTTAGATGAAAATAACTTCAATTTTTAGGATTGTGAAAAAAATTTTAGTTGCAAGTGTCAAATTTTAATAAATTTATTTGAAATCAACTTCGATTTTTTTGGATTTTGTCGAGTATTTTTGGTGTAGGAATTATATTTGAGTAAATTTAGATGAAAATAACTTCAATTTTTAGGATTGTGAAAAAAATTTTAGTTGGAAGTGTCAAATTTTAATAAATTTATTTGAAATCAACTGCGATTTTTTTGGATTTTGTTGAGTATTTTTTGATAGGATCTATATTTGAGTAAATTTAGATGAAAATAACTTCAATTTTTTGGATTGAGTAAAAAATTTTAGTTGGAAGTGTCAAATTTTAATAAATTTATTTGAAATCAACTGCGATTTTTTTGGATTTTGTTGAGTATTTTTTGATAGGATCTATATTTGAGTAAATTTAGATGAAAATAACTTCAATTTTTAGGATTGTGAAAAAAATTTTAGTTGGAAGTGTCAAATTTTAATAAATTTATTTGAAACCTACTTCGATTTTTTTGGATTTTGTCGAGTATTTTTGGTGTAGGATGTATATTTGAGTAAATTTAGATGAAAATAACTTCAATTTTTAGGATTGTGAAAAAAATTTTAGTTGGAAGTGTCAAATTATAATAAATTTATTTGAAACCAACTTCGATTTTTTTGGATTTTGTCGAGTATTTTTGGTGTAGGATGTATATTTGAGTAAAGTTAGACGAAAATAACTTCAATTTTTAGGATTGTGAAAAAAATTTTAGTTGCAAGTGTCAAATTTTAATAAATTTATTTGAAATCAACTCCGATTTTTTTGGATTTTGTTGAGTATTTTTTGGTAGGATCTATATTTGAGTAAATTTAGATGAAAATAACTTCAATTTTTAGGATTGTGAAAAAAATTTTAGTTGCAAGTGTCAAATTTTAATAAATTTATTTGAAATCAACTTCGATTTTTTTGGATTTTGTCGAGTATTTTTGGTGTAGGAATTATATTTGAGTAAATTTAGATGAAAATAACTTCAATTTTTGGATTGTGAAAAAAATTTTAGTTGCAAGTGTCAAATTTTAATAAATTTATTTGAAATCAACTTCGATTTTTTTGGATTTTGTCGAGTATTTTTGGTGTAGGATGTATATTTGAGTAAATTTAGATGAAAATAACCTCAATTTTTAGGATTGTGAAAAAAATTTTAGTTGGAAGAGTCAAATTATAATAAATTTATTTGAAACCAACTTCGATTTTTTTGGATTTTGTCGAGTATTTTTGGTGTAGGATGTATATTTGAGTAAAGTTAGATGAAAATAACTTCAATTTTTAGGATTGTGAAAAAAATTTTAGTTGCAAGTGTCAAATTTTAATAAATTTATTTGAAATCAACTCCGATTTTTTTGGATTTTGTTGAGTATTTTTTGGTAGGATCTATATTTGAGTAAATTTAGATGAAAATAACTTCAATTTTTAGGATTGTGAAAAAAATTTTAGTTGCAAGTGTCAAATTTTAATAAATTTATTTGAAATCAACTTCGATTTTTTTGGATTTTGTCGAGTATTTTTGGTGTAGGAATTATATTTGAGTAAATTTAGATGAAAATAACTTCAATTTTTAGGATTGTGAAAAAAATTTTAGTTGCAAGTGTCAAATTTCAATAAATTTATTTGAAATCAACTCCGATTTTTTTCGATTTTGTAGAGTATTTTTGTTCTAGGATCTATATTGAGGAAATTTAAATGAAAATAATTTCATTTTTTTGGATTGTGAAACAATTTTTGGTTCGAAGTGTCAAATTTTAATAAATTTATTTGAAACCTACTTCGATTTTTTTTTATTTTGTTCAGTATTTTTGTTGTAGGATCTATATTTGAGTAAATTTAGATGAAAATAACTTCAATTTTTTGGATTGAGTAAAAAATTTTAGTTGGAAGTGTCAAATTTTAATAAATTTATTTGAAATCAACTCCGATTTTTTTGGATTTTGTTGAGTATTTTTTTGTAGGATCTATATTTGAGTAAATTTAGATGAAAATAACTTCAATTTTTAGGATTGTGAAAAAAATTTTAGTTGCAAGTGTCAAATTTTAATAAATTTATTTGAAATCAACTTCGATTTTTTTGGATTTTGTCGAGTATTTTTGGTGTAGGAATTATATTTGAGTAAATTTAGATGAAAATAACTTCAATTTTTAGGATTGTGAAAAAAATTTTAGTTGCAAGTGTCAAATTTTAATAAATTTATTTGAAATCAACTTCGATTTTTTTGGATTTTGTCGAGTATTTTTGGTGTAGGATGTATATTTGAGTAAATTTAGATGAAAATAACTTCAATTTTTAGGATTGTGAAAAAAATTTTAGTTGGAAGTGTCAAATTATAATAAATTTATTTGAAACCAACTTCGATTTTTTTGGATTTTGTCGAGTATTTTTGGTGTAGGATGTATATTTGAGTAAAGTTAGATGAAAATAACTTCAATTTTTAGGATTGTGAAAAAAATTTTAGTTGCAAGTGTCAAATTTTAATAAATTTATTTGAAATCAACTCCGATTTTTTTGGATTTTGTTGAGTATTTTTTGGTAGGATCTATATTTGAGTAAATTTAGATGAAAATAACTTCAATTTTTAGGATTGTGAAAAAAATTTTAGTTGCAAGTGTCAAATTTTAATAAATTTATTTGAAATCAACTCCGATTTTTTTCGATTTTGTAGAGTATTTTTGTTCTAGGATCTATATTGAGGAAATTTAAATGAAAATAATTTCATTTTTTTGGATTGTGAAACAATTTTTGGTTCGAAGTGTCAAATTTTAATAAATTTATTTGAAACCTACTTCGATTTTTTTTTATTTTGTTCAGTATTTTTGGTGTAGGAATTATATTTGAGTAAATTTAGATGAAAATAACTTCAATTTTTAGGATTGTGAAAAAAATTTTAGTTGCAAGTGTCAAATTTTAATAAATTTATTTGAAATCAACTCCGATTTTTTTCGATTTTGTAGAGTATTTTTGTTCTAGGATCTATATTGAGGAAATTTAAATGAAAATAATTTCATTTTTTTGGATTGTGAAACAATTTTTGGTTCGAAGTGTCAAATTTTAATAAATTTATTTGAAACCTACTTCGATTTTTTTTTATTTTGTTCAGTATTTTTGTTGTAGGATCTATATTTGAGTAAATTTAGATGAAAATAACTTCAATTTTTAGGATTGTGAAAAAAATTTTAGTTGCAAGTGTCAAATTTTAATAAATTTATTTGAAATCAACTTCGATTTTTTTGGATTTTGTCGAGTATTTTTGGTGTAGGAATTATATTTGAGTAAATTTAGATGAAAATAACTTCAATTTTTAGGATTGTGAAAAAAATTTTAGTTGCAAGTGTCAAATTTTAATAAATTTATTTGAAATCAACTTCGATTTTTTTGGATTTTGTCGAGTATTTTTGGTGTAAGATGTATATTTGAGTAAATTTAGATGAAAATAACTTCAATTTTTAGGATTGTGAAAAAAATTTTAGTTGGAAGTGTCAAATTATAATAAATTTATTTGAAACCAACTTCGATTTTTTTGGATTTTGTCGAGTATTTTTGGTGTAGGATGTATATTTGAGTAAAGTTAGATGAAAATAACTTCAATTTTTAGGATTGTGAAAAAAATTTTAGTTGCAAGTGTCAAATTTTAATAAATTTATTTGAAATCAACTCCGATTTTTTTGGATTTTGTTGAGTATTTTTTGGTAGGATCTATATTTGAGTAAATTTAGATGAAAATAACTTCAATTTTTAGGATTGTGAAAAAAATTTTAGTTGCAAGTGTCAAATTTTAATAAATTTATTTGAAATCAACTTCGATTTTTTTGGATTTTGTCGAGTATTTTTGGTGTAGGAATTATATTTGAGTAAATTTAGATGAAAATAACTTCAATTTTTAGGATTGTGAAAAAAATTTTAGTTGCAAGTGTCAAATTTTAATAAATTTATTTGAAATCAACTCCGATTTTTTTCGATTTTGTAGAGTATTTTTGTTCTAGGATCTATATTGAGGAAATTTAAATGAAAATAATTTCATTTTTTTGGATTGTGAAACAATTTTTGGTTCGAAGTGTCAAATTTTAATAAATTTATTTGAAACCTACTTCGATTTTTTTTATTTTGTTCAGTATTTTTGTTGTAGGATCTATATTTGAGTAAATTTAGATGAAAATAACTTCAATTTTTTGGATTGAGTAAAAAATTTTAGTTGGAAGTGTCAAATTTTAATAAATTTATTATCAACTTCGATTTTTTTGGATTTTGTTGAGTATTTTTTGGTAGGATCTATATTTGAGTAAATTTAGATGAAAATAACTTCAATTTTTTGGATTGTGAAAAAAATTTTAGTTGGTAGTGTCATATTTTAATAAATTTATTTGAAATCAACTCCGATTTTTTTGGATTTTGTTGAGTATTTATTTGTAGGATCTATATTTGAGTAAATTTAGATGAAAATAACTTCAATTTTTAGGATTGTGAAAAAAATTTTAGTTGGAAGTGTCAAATTGTAATAAATTTATTTGAAACCAACTTCGATTTTTTTGGATTTTGTCGAGTATTTTTGGTGTAGGATGTATATTTGAGTAAATTTAGATGAAAATAACTTCAATTTTTAGGATTGTGAAAAAAATTTTAGTTGGAAGTGTCAAATTATAATAAATTTATTTGAAACCAACTTCGATTTTTTTGGATTTTGTCGAGTATTTTTGGTGTAGGATGTATATTTGAGTAAAGTTAGATGAAAATAACTTCAATTTTTAGGATTGTGAAAAAAATTTTAGTTGCAAGTGTCAAATTTTAATAAATTTATTTGAAATCAACTCCGATTTTTTTCGATTTTGTAGAGTATTTTTGTTCTAGGATCTATATTGAGGAAATTTAAATGAAAATAATTTCATTTTTTTGGATTGTGAAACAATTTTTGGTTCGAAGTGTCAAATTTTAATAAATTTATTTGAAACCTACTTCGATTTTTTTTTATTTTGTTCAGTATTTTTGTTGTAGGATCTATATTTGAGTAAATTTAGATGAAAATAACTTCAATTTTTTGGATTGAGTAAAAAATTTTAGTTGGAAGTGTCAAATTTTAATAAATTTATTATCAACTTCGATTTTTTTGGATTTTGTTGAGTATTTTTTGGTAGGATCTATATTTGAGTAAATTTAGATGAAAATAACTTCAATTTTTTGGATTGTGAAAAAAATTTTAGTTGGTAGTGTCATATTTTAATAAATTTATTTGAAATCAACTCCGATTTTTTTGGATTTTGTTGAGTATTTATTTGTAGGATCTATATTTGAGTAAATTTAGATGAAAATAACTTCAATTTTTAGGATTGTGAAAAAAATTTTAGTTGGAAGTGTCAAATTATAATAAATTTATTTGAAACCAACTTCGATTTTTTTGGATTTTGTCGAGTATTTTTGGTGTAGGATGTATATTTGAGTAAAGTTAGATGAAAATAACTTCAATTTTTAGGATTGTGAAAAAAATTTTAGTTGCAAGTGTCAAATTTTAATAAATTTATTTGAAATCAACTCCGATTTTTTTCGATTTTGTAGAGTATTTTTGTTCTAGGATCTATATTGAGGAAATTTAAATGAAAATAATTTCATTTTTTTGGATTGTGAAACAATTTTTGGTTCGAAGTGTCAAATTTTAATAAATTTATTTGAAACCTACTTCGATTTTTTTTTATTTTGTTCAGTATTTTTGTTGTAGGATCTATATTTGAGTAAATTTAGATGAAAATAACTTCAATTTTTTGGATTGAGTAAAAAATTTTAGTTGGAAGTGTCAAATTTTAATAAATTTATTATCAACTTCGATTTTTTTGGATTTTGTTGAGTATTTTTTGGTAGGATCTATATTTGAGTAAATTTAGATGAAAATAACTTCAATTTTTTGGATTGTGAAAAAAATTTTAGTTGGTAGTGTCATATTTTAATAAATTTATTTGAAATCAACTCCGATTTTTTTGGATTTTGTTGAGTATTTATTTGTAGGATCTATATTTGAGTAAATTTAGATGAAAATAACTTCAATTTTTAGGATTGTGAAAAAAATTTTAGTTGGAAGTGTCAAATTGTAATAAATTTATTTGAAACCAACTTCGATTTTTTTGGATTTTGTCGAGTATTTTTGGTGTATGATGTATATTTGAGTAAAGTTAGATGAAAATAACTTCAATTTTTAGGATTGTGAAAAAAATTTTAGTTGGAAGTGTCAAATTTTAATAAATTTATTTGAAACCAACTTCGATTTTTTTCGATTTTGTAGAGCATTTTTGTTCTAGGATCTATATTGAGGAAATTTAGATGAAAATAATTTCATTTTTTTGGATTGTGAAAAAATTTTTGGTTCGAAGTGTCAAATTTTAATAAATTTATTTGAAACCTACTTCGATTTTTTTTTATTTTGTTGAGAATTTTTGTTGTAGGATCTATATTTGAGTAAATTTAGATGAAAATAACTTCAATTTTTTGGATTGAGTAAAAAATTTTAGTTGGAAGTGTCAAATTTTAATAAATTTATTATCAACTTCGATTTTTTTGGATTGTGTTGAGTATTTTTTGGTAGGATCTATATTTGAGTAAATTTAGATGAAAATAACTTCAATTTTTAGAATTGTGAAAAAAATTTTAGTTGGAAGTGTCAAATTTTAATAAATTTATTTGAAACCTACTTCGATTTTTTTGGATTTTGTCGAGTATTTTTGGTGTAGGATGTATATTTGAGTAAATTAAGATGAAAATAACTTCAATTTTTAGGATTGTGAAAAAAATTTTAGTTGGAAGTGTCAAATTTTAATAAATTTATTTGAAACCAACTTCGATTTTTTTGGATTTTGTCGAGTATTTTTGTTGTAGGATGTATATTTGAGTACATTTAGATGAAAATAACGACCATTTTTTGGATTGTGAAAAATATTTTAGTTGGAAGTGTCAAATTTTAATAAATTTATTTGAAATCAACTTCGATTTTTTTGGATTTTGTTGAGTATTTTTGTTGTAGGATCTATATTTGAGTAAATTTAGATGAAAATAACTTCAATTTTTAGGATTGTGAAAAAAATTTTAGTTGGAAGTGTCAAATTATAATAAATTTATTTGAAACCAACTTCGATTTTTTTGGATTTTGACGAGTATTTTTGGTGTAGGATGTATATTTGAGTAAAGTTAGATGAAAATAACTTCAATTTATAGGATTGTGAAA
This sequence comes from Andrena praecox, assembly GCA_963932275.1. Taxonomy (NCBI): domain Eukaryota; kingdom Metazoa; phylum Arthropoda; class Insecta; order Hymenoptera; family Andrenidae; genus Andrena; species Andrena praecox. The sequence goes on from OZ010730.1 coordinate 24,030,468, forward strand.
AAAATTTTAGTTGCAAGTGTCAAATTTTAATAAATTTATTTGATATCAACTTCGATTTTTTTGGATTTTGTCGAGTATTTTTGAGGTAGGAATTATATTTGAGTAAATTTAGATGAAAATAACTTCAATTTTTAGGATTGTGAAAAAAATTTTAGTTGCAAGTGTCAAATTTTAATAAATTTATTTGAAATCAACTTCGATTTTTTTGGATTTTGTCGAGTATTTTTGGTGTAGGAATTATATTTGAGTAAATTTAGATGAAAATAACTTCAATTTTTAGGATTGTGAAAAAAATTTTAGTTGCAAGTGTCAAATTTTAATAAATTTATTTGAAATCAACTCCGATTTTTTTCGATTTTGTAGAGTATTTTTGTTCTAGGATCTATATTGAGGAAATTTAGATGAAAATAATTTCATTTTTTTGGATTGTGAAACAATTTTTGGTTCGAAGTGTCAAATTTTAATAAATTTATTTGAAACCTACTTCGATTTTTTTGGATTTTGTCGAGTATTTTTGGTGTAGGATGTATATTTGAGTAAATTAAGAAGAAAATAACTTCAATTTTTAGGATTGTGAAAAAAATTTTAGTTGGAAGTGTCAAATTTTAATAAATTTATTTGAAACCAACTTCGATTTTTTTGGATTTTGGCGAGTATTTTTGTTGTAGGATGTATATTTGAGTACATTTAGATGAAAATAACGACCATTTTTTGGATTGTGAAGAAAATTTTAGTTGGAAGTGTCAAATTTTAATAAATTTATTTGAAACCAACTCCGATTTTTTTGGATTTTGTGGAGTATTTTTGGTGTAGGATGTATATTTGAGTAAATTTAGATGAAAATAACTTCAATTTCTAGGATTGTGAAAAAAATATTAGTTGGAAGTGCCAAATTTTAATAAATTTATTTGAAACCTACTTCGATTTTTTTGGATTTTGTTGAGTATTTTTTGGTAGGATCTATATTTGAGTAAATTTAGATGAAAATAACTTCAATTTTTAGGATTGTGAAACAAATTTTAGTTGGAAGTGTCAAATTTTAATAAATTTATTTGAAACCTACTTCGATTTTTTTGGATTTTGTCGAGTATTTTTGGTGTAGGATGTATATTTGAGTAAATTTAGATGAAAATAACTTCAATTTTTAGGATTGTGAAAAAAATTTTAGTTGCAAGTGTCAAATTTTAATAAATTTATTTGATATCAACTTCGATTTTTTTGGATTTTGGCGAGTATTTTTGTTGTAGGATGTATATTTGAGTACATTTAGATGAAAATAACGACCATTTTTTGGATTGTGAAGAAAATTTTAGTTGGAAGTGTCAAATTTTAATAAATTTATTTGAAACCAACTCCGATTTTTTTGGATTTTGTGGAGTATTTTTGGTGTAGGATGTATATTTGAGTAAATTTAGATGAAAATAACTTCAATTTCTAGGATTGTGAAAAAAATATTAGTTGGAAGTGCCAAATTTTAATAAATTTATTTGAAACCTACTTCGATTTTTTTGGATTTTGTTGAGTATTTTTTGGTAGGATCTATATTTGAGTAAATTTAGATGAAAATAACTTCAATTTTTAGGATTGTGAAAAAAATTTTAGTTGGAAGTGTCAAATTTTAATAAATTTATTTGAAACCTACTTCGATTTTTTTGGATTTTGTCGAGTATTTTTGGTGTAGGATGTATATTTGAGTAAATTTAGATGAAAATAACTTCAATTTCTAGGATTGTGAAAAAAATTTTAGTTGGAAGTGTCAAATTTTAATAAATTTATTTGAAACCAACTTCGATTTTTTTGGATTTTGTGGAGTATTTTTGGTGTAGGATGTATATTTGAGTAAATTTAGATGAAAATAACTTCAATTTTTAGGATTGTGAAAAAAATTTTAGTTGGAAGTGTCAAATTATAATAAATTTATTTGAAACCAACTTCGATTTTTTTGGATTTTGTCGAGTATTTTTGGTGTAGGATGTATATTTGAGTAAAGTTAGATGAAAATAACTTCAATTTTTAGGATTGTGAAAAAAATTTTAGTTGCAAGTGTCAAATTTTAATAAATTTATTTGAAATCAACTCCGATTTTTTTGGATTTTGTTGAGTATTTTTTTGTAGGATCTATATTTGAGTAAATTTAGATGAAAATAACTTCAATTTTTAGGATTGTGAAAAAAAATTTAGTTGGAAGTGTCAAATTGGAATAAATTTATTTGAAACCAACTTCGATTTTTTTGGATTTTGTCGAGTATTTTTGGTGTAGGATGTATATTTGAGTAAATTTAGATGAAAATAACTTCAATTTCTAGGATTGTGAAAAAAATTTTAGTTGGAAGTGCCAAATTTTAATAAATTTATTTGAAACCAACTTCGATTTTTTTGGATTTTGTCGAGTATTTTTGGTGTAGGATGTATATTTGAGTAAAGTTAGATGAAAATAACTTCAATTTTTAGGATTGTGAAAAAAATTTTAGTTGGAAGTCTCAAATTTTAATAAATTTATTTGAAACCAACTTCGATTTTTTTCGATTTTGTAGAGCATTTTTGTTCTAGGATCTATATTGAGGAAATTTAGATGAAAATAATTTCATTTTTTTGGATTGTGAAAAAATTTTTGGTTCGAAGTGTCAAATTTTAATAAATTTATTTGAAACCTACTTCGATTTTTTTTTATTTTGTTGAGAATTTTTGTTGTAGGATCTATATTTGAGTAAATTTAGATGAAAATAACTTCAATTTTTTGGATTGAGTAAAAAATTTTAGTTGGAAGTGTCAAATTTTAATAAATTTATTATCAACTTCGATTTTTTTGGATTTTGTTGAGTATTTTTTGGTAGGATCTATATTTGAGTAAATTTAGATGAAAATAACTTCAATTTTTAGGATTCTGAAAAAAATTTTAGTTGGAAGTGTCAAATTTTAATAAATTTATTTGAAACCTACTTCGATTTTTTTGGATTTTGTCGAGTATTTTTGGTGTAGGATGTATATTTGAGTAAATTTAGATGGAAATAACTTCAATTTTTAGGATTGTGAAAAAAATTTTAGTTGGAAGTGTCAAATTATAATAAATTTATTTGAAACCAACTTCGATTTTTTTGGATTTTGTCGAGTATTTTTGGTGTAGGATGTATATTTGAGTAAATTTAGATGAAAATAACTTCAATTTTTAGGATTGTGAAAAAAATTTTAGTTGCAAGTGTCAAATTTTAATAAATTTATTTGATATCAACTTCGATTTTTTTGGATTTTGTCGAGTATTTTTGGTGTAGGATGTATATTTGAGTAAAGTTAGATGAAAATAACTTCAATTTTTAGGATTGTGAAAAAAATTTTAGTTGCAAGTGTCAAATTTTAATAAATTTATTTGAAATCAACTCCGATTTTTTTGGATTTTGTTGAGTATTTTTTGGTAGGATCTATATTTGAGTAAATTTAGATGAAAATAACTTCAATTTTTAGGATTGTGAAAAAAATTTTAGTTGGAAGTGTCAAATTATAATAAATTTATTTGAAACCAACTTCGATTTTTTTGGATTTTGTCGAGTATTTTTGGTGTAGGATGTATATTTGAGTAAAGTTAGATGAAAATAACTTCAATTTTTAGGATTGTGAAAAAAATTTTAGTTGCAAGTGTCAAATTTTAATAAATTTATTTGAAATCAACTCCGATTTTTTTGGATTTTGTTGAGTATTTTTTTGTAGGATCTATATTTGAGTAAATTTAGATGAAAATAACTTCAATTTTTAGGATTGTGAAAAAAAATTTAGTTGGAAGTGTCAAATTGGAATAAATTTATTTGAAACCAACTTCGATTTTTTTGGATTTTGTCGAGTATTTTTGGTGTAGGATGTATATTTGAGTAAATTTAGATGAAAATAACTTCAATTTCTAGGATTGTGAAAAAAATTTTAGTTGGAAGTGCCAAATTTTAATAAATTTATTTGAAACCAACTTCGATTTTTTTGGATTTTGTCGAGTATTTTTGGTGTAGGATGTATATTTGAGTAAAGTTAGATGAAAATAACTTCAATTTTTAGGATTGTGAAAAAAATTTTAGTTGGAAGTCTCAAATTTTAATAAATTTATTTGAAACCAACTTCGATTTTTTTCGATTTTGTAGAGCATTTTTGTTCTAGGATCTATATTGAGGAAATTTAGATGAAAATAATTTCATTTTTTTGGATTGTGAAAAAATTTTTGGTTCGAAGTGTCAAATTTTAATAAATTTATTTGAAACCTACTTCGATTTTTTTTTATTTTGTTCAGTATTTTTGTTGTAGGATCTATATTTGAGTAAATTTAGATGAAAATAACTTCAATTTTTTGGATTGAGTAAAAAATTTTAGTTGGAAGTGTCAAATTTTAATAAATTTATTATCAACTTCGATTTTTTTGGATTTTGTTGAGTATTTTTTGGTAGGATCTATATTTGAGTAAATTTAGATGAAAATAACTTCAATTTTTTGGATTGTGAAAAAAATTTTAGTTGGTAGTGTCATATTTTAATAAATTTATTTGAAATCAACTCCGATTTTTTTGGATTTTGTTGAGTATTTATTTGTAGGATCTATATTTGAGTAAATTTAGATGAAAATAACTTCAATTTTTAGGATTGTGAAAAAAATTTTAGTTGGAAGTGTCAAATTGTAATAAATTTATTTGAAACCAACTTCGATTTTTTTGGATTTTGTCGAGTATTTTTGGTGTATGATGTATATTTGAGTAAAGTTAGATGAAAATAACTTCAATTTTTAGGATTGTGAAAAAAATTTTAGTTGGAAGTGTCAAATTTTAATAAATTTATTTGAAACCAACTTCGATTTTTTTCGATTTTGTAGAGCATTTTTGTTCTAGGATCTATATTGAGGAAATTTAGATGAAAATAATTTCATTTTTTTGGATTGTGAAAAAATTTTTGGTTCGAAGTGTCAAATTTTAATAAATTTATTTGAAACCTACTTCGATTTTTTTTTATTTTGTTGAGAATTTTTGTTGTAGGATCTATATTTGAGTAAATTTAGATGAAAATAACTTCAATTTTTTGGATTGAGTAAAAAATTTTAGTTGGAAGTGTCAAATTTTAATAAATTTATTATCAACTTCGATTTTTTTGGATTGTGTTGAGTATTTTTTGGTAGGATCTATATTTGAGTAAATTTAGATGAAAATAACTTCAATTTTTAGGATTGTGAAAAAAATTTTAGTTGGAAGTGTCAAATTTTAATAAATTTATTTGAAACCAACTTCGATTTTTTTGGATTTTGTCGAGTATTTTTGTTGTAGGATGTATATTTGAGTACATTTAGATGAAAATAACGACCATTTTTTGGATTGTGAAAAATATTTTAGTTGGAAGTGTCAAATTTTAATAAATTTATTTGAAATCAACTTCGATTTTTTTGGATTTTGTTGAGTATTTTTGTTGTAGGATCTATATTTGAGTAAATTTAGATGAAAATAACTTCAATTTTTAGGATTGTGAAAAAAATTTTAGTTGGAAGTGTCAAATTATAATAAATTTATTTGAAACCAACTTCGATTTTTTTGGATTTTGACGAGTATTTTTGGTGTAGGATGTATATTTGAGTAAAGTTAGATGAAAATAACTTCAATTTATAGGATTGTGAAAAAAATTTTAGTTGCAAGTGTCAAATTTTAATAAATTTATTTGATATCAACTTCGATTTTTTTGGATTTTGTCGAGTATTTTTGAGGTAGGAATTATATTTGAGTAAATTTAGATGAAAATAACTTCAATTTTTAGGATTGTGAAAAAAATTTTAGTTGCAAGTGTCAAATTTTAATAAATTTATTTGAAATCAACTTCGATTTTTTTGGATTTTGTCGAGTATTTTTGGTGTAGGAATTATATTTGAGTAAATTTAGATGAAAATAACTTCAATTTTTAGGATTGTGAAAAAAATTTTAGTTGCAAGTGTCAAATTTTAATAAATTTATTTGAAATCAACTCCGATTTTTTTCGATTTTGTAGAGTATTTTTGTTCTAGGATCTATATTGAGGAAATTTAGATGAAAATAATTTCATTTTTTTGGATTGTGAAACAATTTTTGGTTCGAAGTGTCAAATTTTAATAAATTTATTTGAAACCTACTTCGATTTTTTTGGATTTTGTCGAGTATTTTTGGTGTAGGATGTATATTTGAGTAAATTAAGAAGAAAATAACTTCAATTTTTAGGATTGTGAAAAAAATTTTAGTTGGAAGTGTCAAATTTTAATAAATTTATTTGAAACCTACTTCGATTTTTTTGGATTTTGTTGAGTATTTTTTGGTAGGATCTATATTTGAGTAAATTTAGATGAAAATAACTTCAATTTTTAGGATTGTGAAAAAAATTTTAGTTGGAAGTGTCAAATTTTAATAAATTTATTTGAAACCTACTTCGATTTTTTTGGATTTTGTCGAGTATTTTTGGTGTAGGATGTATATTTGAGTAAATTTAGATGAAAATAACTTCAATTTTTAGGATTGTGAAAAAAATTTTAGTTGCAAGTGTCAAATTTTAATAAATTTATTTGATATCAACTTCGATTTTTTTGGATTTTGGCGAGTATTTTTGTTGTAGGATGTATATTTGAGTACATTTAGATGAAAATAACGACCATTTTTTGGATTGTGAAGAAAATTTTAGTTGGAAGTGTCAAATTTTAATAAATTTATTTGAAACCAACTCCGATTTTTTTGGATTTTGTGGAGTATTTTTGGTGTAGGATGTATATTTGAGTAAATTTAGATGAAAATAACTTCAATTTCTAGGATTGTGAAAAAAATATTAGTTGGAAGTGCCAAATTTTAATAAATTTATTTGAAACCTACTTCGATTTTTTTGGATTTTGTTGAGTATTTTTTGGTAGGATCTATATTTGAGTAAATTTAGATGAAAATAACTTCAATTTTTAGGATTGTGAAAAAAATTTTAGTTGGAAGTGTCAAATTTTAATAAATTTATTTGAAACCTACTTCGATTTTTTTGGATTTTGTCGAGTATTTTTGGTGTAGGATGTATATTTGAGTAAATTTAGATGAAAATAACTTCAATTTTTAGGATTGTGAAAAAAATTTTAGTTGCAAGTGTCAAATTTTAATAAATTTATTTGATATCAACTTCGATTTTTTTGGATTTTGTCGAGTATTTTTGAGGTAGGAATTATATTTGAGTAAATTTAGATGAAAATAACTTCAATTTTTAGGATTGTGAAAAAAATTTTAGTTGCAAGTGTCAAATTTTAATAAATTTATTTGAAATCAACTTCGATTTTTTTGGATTTTGTCGAGTATTTTTGGTGTAGGAATTATATTTGAGTAAATTTAGATGAAAATAACTTCAATTTTTAGGATTGTGAAAAAAATTTTAGTTGCAAGTGTCAAATTTTAATAAATTTATTTGAAACCAACTTCGATTTTTTTGGATTTTGTGGAGTATTTTTGGTGTAGGATGTATATTTGAGTAAATTTAGATGAAAATAACTTCAATTTTTAGGATTGTGAAAAAAATTTTAGTTGGAAGTGTCAAATTATAATAAATTTATTTGAAACCAACTTCGATTTTTTTGGATTTTGTCGAGTATTTTTGGTGTAGGACGTATATTTGAGTAAAGTTAGATGAAAATAACTTCAATTTTTAGGATTGTGAAAAAAATTTTAGTTGCAAGTGTCAAATTTTAATAAATTTATTTGAAATCAACTCCGATTTTTTTGGATTTTGTTGAGTATTTTTTTGTAGGATCTATATTTGAGTAAATTTAGATGAAAATAACTTCAATTTTTAGGATTGTGAAAAAAAATTTAGTTGGAAGTGTCAAATTGGAATAAATTTATTTGAAACCAACTTCGATTTTTTTGGATTTTGTCGAGTATTTTTGGTGTAGGATGTATATTTGAGTAAATTTAGATGAAAATAACTTCAATTTCTAGGATTGTGAAAAAAATTTTAGTTGGAAGTGCCAAATTTTAATAAATTTATTTGAAACCAACTTCGATTTTTTTGGATTTTGTCGAGTATTTTTGGTGTAGGATGTATATTTGAGTAAAGTTAGATGAAAATAACTTCAATTTTTAGGATTGTGAAAAAAATTTTAGTTGGAAGTCTCAAATTTTAATAAATTTATTTGAAACCAACTTCGATTTTTTTCGATTTTGTAGAGCATTTTTGTTCTAGGATCTATATTGAGGAAATTTAGATGAAAATAATTTCATTTTTTTGGATTGTGAAAAAATTTTTGGTTCGAAGTGTCAAATTTTAATAAATTTATTTGAAACCTACTTCGATTTTTTTTTATTTTGTTGAGAATTTTTGTTGTAGGATCTATATTTGAGTAAATTTAGATGAAAATAACTTCAATTTTTTGGATTGAGTAAAAAATTTTAGTTGGAAGTGTCAAATTTTAATAAATTTATTATCAACTTCGATTTTTTTGGATTTTGTTGAGTATTTTTTGGTAGGATCTATATTTGAGTAAATTTAGATGAAAATAACTTCAATTTTTAGGATTCTGAAAAAAATTTTAGTTGGAAGTGTCAAATTTTAATAAATTTATTTGAAACCTACTTCGATTTTTTTGGATTTTGTCGAGTATTTTTGGTGTAGGATGTATATTTGAGTAAATTTAGATGGAAATAACTTCAATTTTTAGGATTGTGAAAAAAATTTTAGTTGGAAGTGTCAAATTATAATAAATTTATTTGAAACCAACTTCGATTTTTTTGGATTTTGTCGAGTATTTTTGGTGTAGGATGTATATTTGAGTAAAGTTAGATGAAAATAACTTCAATTTTTAGGATTGTGAAAAAAATTTTAGTTGGAAGTGTCAAATTTTAATAAATTTATTTCAAATCAACTCCGATTTTTTGGGATTTTGTTGAGTATTTTTTTGTAGGATCTATATTTGAGTAAATTTAGATGAAAATAACTTCAATTTTTAGGATTTTGAAAAAAATTTTAGTTGGAAGTGTCAAATTGTAATAAATTTATTTGAAACCAACTTCGATTTTTTTGGATTTTGTCGAGTATTTTTGGTGTAGGATGTATATTTGAGTAAATTTAGATGAAAATAACTTCAATTTTTAGGATTGTGAAAAAAATTTTAGTTGCAAGTGTCAAATTTTAATAAATTTATTTGATATCAACTTCGATTTTTTTGGATTTTGTCGAGTATTTTTGGTGTAGGATGTATATTTGAGTAAAGTTAGATGAAAATAACTTCAATTTTTAGGATTGTGAAAAAAATTTTAGTTGCAAGTGTCAAATTTTAATAAATTTATTTGAAATCAACTCCGATTTTTTTGGATTTTGTTGAGTATTTTTTGGTAGGATCTATATTTGAGTAAATTTAGATGAAAATAACTTCAATTTTTAGGATTGTGAAAAAAATTTTAGTTGCAAGTGTCAAATTATAATAAATTTATTTGAAACCAACTTCGATTTTTTTGGATTTTGACGAGTATTTTTGGTGTAGGATGTATATTTGAGTAAAGTTAGATGAAAATAACTTCAATTTATAGGATTGTGAAAAAAATTTTAGTTGCAAGTGTCAAATTTTAATAAATTTATTTGATATCAACTTCGATTTTTTTGGATTTTGTCGAGTATTTTTGAGGTAGGAATTATATTTGAGTAAATTTAGATGAAAATAACTTCAATTTTTAGGATTGTGAAAAAAATTTTAGTTGCAAGTGTCAAATTTTAATAAATTTATTTGAAATCAACTTCGATTTTTTTGGATTTTGTCGAGTATTTTTGGTGTAGGAATTATATTTGAGTAAAGTTAGATGAAAATAACTTCAATTTTTAGGATTGTGAAAAAAATTTTAGTTGCAAGTGTCAAATTTTAATAAATTTATTTGAAATCAACTCCGATTTTTTTGGATTTTGTTGAGTATTTTTTTGTAGGATCTATATTTGAGTAAATTTAGATGAAAATAACTTCAATTTTTAGGATTGTGAAAAAAAATTTAGTTGGAAGTGTCAAATTGGAATAAATTTATTTGAAACCAACTTCGATTTTTTTGGATTTTGTCGAGTATTTTTGGTGTAGGATGTATATTTGAGTAAATTTAGATGAAAATAACTTCAATTTCTAGGATTGTGAAAAAAATTTTAGTTGGAAGTGCCAAATTTTAATAAATTTATTTGAAACCAACTTCGATTTTTTTGGATTTTGTCGAGTATTTTTGGTGTAGGATGTATATTTGAGTAAAGTTAGATGAAAATAACTTCAATTTTTAGGATTGTGAAAAAAATTTTAGTTGGAAGTCTCAAATTTTAATAAATTTATTTGAAACCAACTTCGATTTTTTTCGATTTTGTAGAGCATTTTTGTTCTAGGATCTATATTGAGGAAATTTAGATGAAAATAATTTCATTTTTTTGGATTGTGAAAAAATTTTTGGTTCGAAGTGTCAAATTTTAATAAATTTATTTGAAACCTACTTCGATTTTTTTTTATTTTGTTGAGAATTTTTGTTGTAGGATCTATATTTGAGTAAATTTAGATGAAAATAACTTCAATTTTTTGGATTGAGTAAAAAATTTTAGTTGGAAGTGTCAAATTTTAATAAATTTATTATCAACTTCGATTTTTTTGGATTTTGTTGAGTATTTTTTGGTAGGATCTATATTTGAGTAAATTTAGATGAAAATAACTTCAATTTTTAGGATTCTGAAAAAAATTTTAGTTGGAAGTGTCAAATTTTAATAAATTTATTTGAAACCTACTTCGATTTTTTTGGATTTTGTCGAGTATTTTTGGTGTAGGATGTATATTTGAGTAAATTTAGATGGAAATAACTTCAATTTTTAGGATTGTGAAAAAAATTTTAGTTGGAAGTGTCAAATTATAATAAATTTATTTGAAACCAACTTCGATTTTTTTGGATTTTGTCGAGTATTTTTGGTGTAGGATGTATATTTGAGTAAAGTTAGATGAAAATAACTTCAATTTTTAGGATTGTGAAAAAAATTTTAGTTGGAAGTGTCAAATTTTAATAAATTTATTTCAAATCAACTCCGATTTTTTGGGATTTTGTTGAGTATTTTTTTGTAGGATCTATATTTGAGTAAATTTAGATGAAAATAACTTCAATTTTTAGGATTGTGAAAAAAATTTTAGTTGGAAGTGTCAAATTGTAATAAATTTATTTGAAACCAACTTCGATTTTTTTGGATTTTGTCGAGTATTTTTGGTGTAGGATGTATATTTGAGTAAATTTAGATGAAAATAACTTCAATTTTTAGGATTGTGAAAAAAATTTTAGTTGCAAGTGTCAAATTTTAATAAATTTATTTGAAATCAACTTCGATTTTTTTGGATTTTGTCGAGTATTTTTGGTGTAGGAATTATATTTGAGTAAATTTAGATGAAAATAACTTCAATTTTTAGGATTGTGAAAAAAATTTTAGTTGCAAGTGTCAAATTTTAATAAATTTATTTGAAATCAACTCCGATTTTTTTCGATTTTGTAGAGTATTTTTGTTCTAGGATCTATATTGAGGAAATTTAAATGAAAATAATTTCATTTTTTTGGATTGTGAAACAATTTTTGGTTCGAAGTGTCAAATTTTAATAAATTTATTTGAAACCTACTTCGATTTTTTTTTATTTTGTTCAGTATTTTTGTTGTAGGATCTATATTTGAGTAAATTTAGATGAAAATAACTTCAATTTTTTGGATTGAGTAAAAAATTTTAGTTGGAAGTGTCAAATTTTAATAAATTTATTATCAACTTCGATTTTTTTGGATTTTGTTGAGTATTTTTTGGTAGGATCTATATTTGAGTAAATTTAGATGAAAATAACTTCAATTTTTTGGATTGTGAAAAAAATTTTAGTTGGTAGTGTCATATTTTAATAAATTTATTTGAAATCAACTCCGATTTTTTTGGATTTTGTTGAGTATTTATTTGTAGGATCTATATTTGAGTAAATTTAGATGAAAATAACTTCAATTTTTAGGATTGTGAAAAAAATTTTAGTTGGAAGTGTCAAATTGTAATAAATTTATTTGAAACCAACTTCGATTTTTTTGGATTTTGTCGAGTATTTTTGGTGTAGGATGTATATTTGAGTAAATTTAGATGAAAATAACTTCAATTTTTAGGATTGTGAAAAAAATTTTAGTTGGAAGTGTCAAATTATAATAAATTTATTTGAAACCAACTTCGATTTTTTTGGATTTTGTCGAGTATTTTTGGTGTAGGATGTATATTTGAGTAAAGTTAGATGAAAATAACTTCAATTTTTAGGATTGTGAAAAAAATTTTAGTTGGAAGTGTCAAATTTTATTAAATTTATTTGAAACCAACTTCGATTTTTTTCGATTTTGTAGAGCATTTTTGTTCTAGGATCTATATTGAGGAAATTTAGATGAAAATAATTTCATTTTTTTGGATTGTGAAAAAATTTTTGGTTCGAAGTGTCAAATTTTAATAAATTTATTTGAAACCTACTTCGATTTTTTTTTATTTTGTTGAGAATTTTTGTTGTAGGATCTATATTTGAGTAAATTTAGATGAAAATAACTTCAATTTTTTGGATTGAGTAAAAAATTTTAGTTGGAAGTGTCAAATTTTAATAAATTTATTATCAACTTCGATTTTTTTGGATTGTGTTGAGTATTTTTTGGTAGGATCTATATTTGAGTAAATTTAGATGAAAATAACTTCAATTTTTAGAATTGTGAAAAAAATTTTAGTTGGAAGTGTCAAATTTTAATAAATTTATTTGAAACCTACTTCGATTTTTTTGGATTTTGTCGAGTATTTTTGGTGTAGGATGTATATTTGAGTAAATTAAGATGAAAATAACTTCAATTTTTAGGATTGTGAAAAAAATTTTAGTTGGAAGTGTCAAATTTTAATAAATTTATTTGAAACCAACTTCGATTTTTTTGGATTTTGTCGAGTATTTTTGTTGTAGGATGTATATTTGAGTACATTTAGATGAAAATAACGACCATTTTTTGGATTGTGAAAAATATTTTAGTTGGAAGTGTCAAATTTTAATAAATTTATTTGAAATCAACTTCGATTTTTTTGGATTTTGTTGAGTATTTTTGTTGTAGGATCTATATTTGAGTAAATTTAGATGAAAATAACTTCAATTTTTAGGATTGTGAAAAAAATTTTAGTTGGAAGTGTCAAATTATAATAAATTTATTTGAAACCAACTTCGATTTTTTTGGATTTTGACGAGTATTTTTGGTGTAGGATATATATTTGAGTAAAGTTAGATGAAAATAACTTCAATTTATAGGATTGTGAAAAAAATTTTAGTTGCAAGTGTCAAATTTTAATAAATTTATTTGATATCAACTTCGATTTTTTTGGATTTTGTCGAGTATTTTTGAGGTAGGAATTATATTTGAGTAAATTTAGATGAAAATAACTTCAATTTTTAGGATTGTGAAAAAAATTTTAGTTGCAAGTGTCAAATTTTAATAAATTTATTTGAAATCAACTTCGATTTTTTTGGATTTTGTCGAGTATTTTTGGTGTAGGAATTATATTTGAGTAAATTTAGATGAAAATAACTTCAATTTTTAGGATTGTGAAAAAAATTTTAGTTGCAAGTGTCAAATTTTAATAAATTTATTTGAAATCAACTCCGATTTTTTTCGATTTTGTAGAGTATTTTTGTTCTAGGATCTATATTGAGGAAATTTAGATGAAAATAATTTCATTTTTTTGGATTGTGAAACAATTTTTGGTTCGAAGTGTCAAATTTTAATAAATTTATTTGAAACCTACTTCGATTTTTTTGGATTTTGTCGAGTATTTTTGGTGTAGGATGTATATTTGAGTAAATTAAGAAGAAAATAACTTCAATTTTTAGGATTGTGAAAAAAATTTTAGTTGGAAGTGTCAAATTTTAATAAATTTATTTGAAACCTACTTCGATTTTTTTGGATTTTGTTGAGTATTTTTTGGTAGGATCTATATTTGAGTAAATTTAGATGAAAATAACTTCAATTTTTAGGATTGTGAAAAAAATTTTAGTTAGAAGTGTCAAATTTTAATAAATTTATTTGAAACCTACTTCGATTTTTTTGGATTTTGTCGAGTATTTTTGGTGTAGGATGTATATTTGAGTAAATTTAGATGAAAATAACTTCAATTTTTAGGATTGTGAAAAAAATTTTAGTTGCAAGTGTCAAATTTTAATAAATTTATTTGATATCAACTTCGATTTTTTTGGATTTTGGCGAGTATTTTTGTTGTAGGATGTATATTTGAGTACATTTAGATGAAAATAACGACCATTTTTTGGATTGTGAAGAAAATTTTAGTTTGAAGTGTCAAATTTTAATAAATTTATTTGAAACCAACTCCGATTTTTTTGGATTTTGTGGAGTATTTTTGGTGTAGGATGTATATTTGAGTAAATTTAGATGAAAATAACTTCAATTTCTAGGATTGTGAAAAAAATATTAGTTGGAAGTGCCAAATTTTAATAAATTTATTTGAAACCTACTTCGATTTTTTTGGATTTTGTTGAGTATTTTTTGGTAGGATCTATATTTGAGTAAATTTAGATGAAAATAACTTCAATTTTTAGGATTGTGAAAAAAATTTTAGTTGGAAGTGTCAAATTTTAATAAATTTATTTGAAACCTACTTCGATTTTTTTGGATTTTGTCGAGTATTTTTGGTGTAGGATGTATATTTGAGTAAATTTAGATGAAAATAACTTCAATTTTTAGGATTGTGAAAAAAATTTTAGTTGCAAGTGTCAAATTTTAATAAATTTATTTGATATCAACTTCGATTTTTTTGGATTTTGTCGAGTATTTTTGAGGTAGGAATTATATTTGAGTAAATTTAGATGAAAATAACTTCAATTTTTAGGATTGTGAAAAAAATTTTAGTTGCAAGTGTCAAATTTTAATAAATTTATTTGAAATCAACTTCGATTTTTTTGGATTTTGTCGAGTATTTTTGGTGTAGGAATTATATTTGAGTAAATTTAGATGAAAATAACTTCAATTTTTAGGATTGTGAAAAAAATTTTAGTTGGTAGTGTCATATTTTAATAAATTTATTTGAAATCAACTCCGATTTTTTTGGATTTTGTTGAGTATTTATTTGTAGGATCTATATTTGAGTAAATTTAGATGAAAATAACTTCAATTTTTAGGATTGTGAAAAAAATTTTAGTTGGAAGTGTCAAATTGGAATAAATTTATTTGACACCAACTTCGATTTTTTTGGATTTTGTCGAGTATTTTTGGTGTAGGATGTATATTTGAGTAAATTTAGATGAAAATAACTTCAATTTCTAGGATTGTGAAAAAAATTTTAGTTGGAAGTGCCAAATTTTAATAAATTTATTTGAAACCAACTTCGATTTTTTTGGATTTTGTCGAGTATTTTTGTTGTAGGATGTATATTTGAGTACATTTAGATGAAAATAACGACCATTTTTTGGATTGTGAAAAATATTTTAGTTGGAAGTGTCAAATTTTAATAAATTTATTTGAAATCAACTTCGATTTTTTTGGATTTTGTTGAGTATTTTTGTTGTAGGATCTATATTTGAGTAAATTTAGATGAAAATAACTTCAATTTTTAGGATTGTGAAAAAAATTTTAGTTGGAAGTGTCAAATTATAATAAATTTATTTGAAACCAACTTCGATTTTTTTGGATTTTGACGAGTATTTTTGGTGTAGGATGTATATTTGAGTAAAGTTAGATGAAAATAACTTCAATTTATAGGATTGTGAAAAAAATTTTAGTTGCAAGTGTCAAATTTTAATAAATTTATTTGATATCAACTTCGATTTTTTTGGATTTTGTCGAGTATTTTTGAGGTAGGAATTATATTTGAGTAAATTTAGATGAAAATAACTTCAATTTTTAGGATTGTGAAAAAAATTTTAGTTGCAAGTGTCAAATTTTAATAAATTTATTTGAAATCAACTTCGATTTTTTTGGATTTTGTCGAGTATTTTTGGTGTAGGAATTATATTTGAGTAAATTTAGATGAAAATAACT
The DNA here is from genome assembly GCA_963932275.1 of Andrena praecox. Classification (NCBI taxonomy): domain Eukaryota; kingdom Metazoa; phylum Arthropoda; class Insecta; order Hymenoptera; family Andrenidae; genus Andrena; species Andrena praecox. The sequence goes on from OZ010730.1 coordinate 24,046,480, forward strand.
TCAATTTTTAGGATTGTGAAAAAAATTTTAGTTGCAAGTGTCAAATTTTAATAAATTTATTTGAAATCAACTCCGATTTTTTTCGATTTTGTAGAGTATTTTTGTTCTAGGATCTATATTGAGGAAATTTAGATGAAAATAATTTCATTTTTTTGGATTGTGAAACAATTTTTGGTTCGAAGTGTCAAATTTTAATAAATTTATTTGAAACCTACTTCGATTTTTTTGGATTTTGTCGAGTATTTTTGGTGTAGGATGTATATTTGAGTAAATTAAGAAGAAAATAACTTCAATTTTTAGGATTGTGAAAAAAATTTTAGTTGGAAGTGTCAAATTTTAATAAATTTATTTGAAACCTACTTCGATTTTTTTGGATTTTGTTGAGTATTTTTTGGTAGGATCTATATTTGAGTAAATTTAGATGAAAATAACTTCAATTTTTAGGATTGTGAAAAAAATTTTAGTTGGAAGTGTCAAATTTTAATAAATTTATTTGAAACCTACTTCGATTTTTTTGGATTTTGTCGAGTATTTTTGGTGTAGGATGTATATTTGAGTAAATTTAGATGAAAATAACTTCAATTTTTAGGATTGTGAAAAAAATTTTAGTTGCAAGTGTCAAATTTTAATAAATTTATTTGATATCAACTTCGATTTTTTTGGATTTTGGCGAGTATTTTTGTTGTAGGATGTATATTTGAGTACATTTAGATGAAAATAACGACCATTTTTTGGATTGTGAAGAAAATTTTAGTTGGAAGTGTCAAATTTTAATAAATTTATTTGAAACCAACTCCGATTTTTTTGGATTTTGTGGAGTATTTTTGGTGTAGGATGTATATTTGAGTAAATTTAGATGAAAATAACTTCAATTTCTAGGATTGTGAAAAAAATATTAGTTGGAAGTGCCAAATTTTAATAAATTTATTTGAAACCTACTTCGATTTTTTTGGATTTTGTTGAGTATTTTTTGGTAGGATCTATATTTGAGTAAATTTAGATGAAAATAACTTCAATTTTTAGGATTGTGAAAAAAATTTTAGTTGGAAGTGTCAAATTTTAATAAATTTATTTGAAACCTACTTCGATTTTTTTGGATTTTGTCGAGTATTTTTGGTGTAGGATGTATATTTGAGTAAATTTAGATGAAAATAACTTCAATTTTTAGGATTGTGAAAAAAATTTTAGTTGCAAGTGTCAAATTTTAATAAATTTATTTGATATCAACTTCGATTTTTTTGGATTTTGTCGAGTATTTTTGAGGTAGGAATTATATTTGAGTAAATTTAGATGAAAATAACTTCAATTTTTAGGATTGTGAAAAAAATTTTAGTTGCAAGTGTCAAATTTTAATAAATTTATTTGAAATCAACTTCGATTTTTTTGGATTTTGTCGAGTATTTTTGGTGTAGGAATTATATTTGAGTAAATTTAGATGAAAATAACTTCAATTTTTAGGATTGTGAAAAAAATTTTAGTTGGTAGTGTCATATTTTAATAAATTTATTTGAAATCAACTCCGATTTTTTTGGATTTTGTTGAGTATTTATTTGTAGGATCTATATTTGAGTAAATTTAGATGAAAATAACTTCAATTTTTAGGATTGTGAAAAAAATTTTAGTTGGAAGTGTCAAATTGGAATAAATTTATTTGACACCAACTTCGATTTTTTTGGATTTTGTCGAGTATTTTTGGTGTAGGATGTATATTTGAGTAAATTTAGATGAAAATAACTTCAATTTCTAGGATTGTGAAAAAAATTTTAGTTGGAAGTGCCAAATTTTAATAAATTTATTTGAAACCAACTTCGATTTTTTTGGATTTTGTCGAGTATTTTTGGTGTAGGATGTATATTTGAGTAAAGTTAGATGAAAATAACTTCAATTTTTAGGATTGAGTAAAAAATTTTAGTTGGAAGTGTCAAATTTTAATAAATTTATTATCAACTTCGATTTTTTTGGATTTTGTTGAGTATTTTTTGGTAGGATCTATATTTGAGTAAATTTAGATGAAAATAACTTCAATTTTTAGGATTCTGAAAAAAATTTTAGTTGGAAGTGTCAAATTTTAATAAATTTATTTGAAACCTACTTCGATTTTTTTGGATTTTGTCGAGTATTTTTGGTGTAGGATGTATATTTGAGTAAATTTAGATGGAAATAACTTCAATTTTTAGGATTGTGAAAAAAATTTTAGTTGGAAGTGTCAAATTATAATAAATTTATTTGAAACCAACTTCGATTTTTTTGGATTTTGTCGAGTAATTTTGGTGTAGGATGTATATTTGAGTAAAGTTAGATGAAAATAACTTCAATTTTTAGGATTGTGAAAAAAATTTTAGTTGCAAGTGTCAAATTTTAATAAATTTATTTCAAATCAACTCCGATTTTTTGGGATTTTGTTGAGTATTTTTTTGTAGGATCTATATTTGAGTAAATTTAGATGAAAATAACTTCAATTTTTAGGATTGTGAAAAAAATTTTAGTTGGAAGTGTCAAATTGTAATAAATTTATTTGAAACCAACTTCGATTTTTTTGGATTTTGTCGAGTATTTTTGGTGTAGGATGTATATTTGAGTAAAGTTAGATGAAAATAACTTCAATTTTTAGGATTGTGAAAAAAATTTTAGTTGGAAGTCTCAAATTTTAATAAATTTATTTGAAACCAACTTCGATTTTTTTGGATTTTGTCGAGTATTTTTGTTGTAGGATGTATATGTGAGTACATTTAGATGAAAATAACGAACATTTTTTGGATTGTGAAGAAAATTTTAGTTGGAAGTGTCAAATTTGAATAAATTTATTTGAAACCAACTCCGATTTTTTTGGATTTTGTGGAGTATTTTTGGTGTAGGATGTATATTTGAGTAAATTTAGATGAAAATAACTTCAATTGCTAGGATTGTGAAAAAAATTTTAGTTGGAAGTGCCAAATTTTAATAAATTTATTTGAAACCTACTTCGATTTTTTTGGATTTTGTCGAGTATTTTTGGTGTAGGATGTATATTTGAGTAAATTAAGATGAAAATAATTTCAATTTTTAGGATTGTGAAAAAAATTTTAGTTGGAAGTGTCAAATTTTAATAAATTTATTTGAAACCAACTTCGATTTTTTTGGATTTTGTCGAGTATTTTTGTTGTAGGATGTATATTTGAGTACATTTAGATGAAAATAACGACCATTTTTTGGATTGTGAAAAATATTTTAGTTGGAAGTGTCAAATTTTAATAAATTTATTTGAAATCAACTTCGATTTTTTTGGATTTTGTTGAGTATTTTTGTTGTAGGATCTATATTTGAGTAAATTTAGATGAAAATAACTTCAATTTCTAGGATTGTGAAAAAAATTTTAGTTGGAAGTGCCAAATTTTAATAAATTTATTTGAAACCAACTTCGATTTTTTTGGATTTTGTCGAGTATTTTTGGTGTAGGATGTATATTTGAGTAAAGTTAGATGAAAATAACTTCAATTTTTAGGATTGAGTAAAAAATTTTAGTTGGAAGTGTCAAATTTTAATAAATTTATTATCAACTTCGATTTTTTTGGATTTTGTTGAGTATTTTTTGGTAGGATCTATATTTGAGTAAATTTAGATGAAAATAACTTCAATTTTTAGGATTCTGAAAAAAATTTTAGTTGGAAGTGTCAAATTTTAATAAATTTATTTGAAACCTACTTCGATTTTTTTGGATTTTGTCGAGTATTTTTGGTGTAGGATGTATATTTGAGTAAATTTAGATGGAAATAACTTCAATTTCTAGGATTGTGAAAAAAATTTTAGTGGGAAGTGTCAAATTATAATAAATTTATTTGAAACCAACTTCGATTTTTTTGGATTTTGTCGAGTATTTTTGGTGTAGGATGTATATTTGAGTAAAGTTAGATGAAAATAACTTCAATTTTTAGGATTGTGAAAAAAATTTTAGTTGCAAGTGTCAAATTTTAATAAATTTATTTCAAATCAACTCCGATTTTTTGGGATTTTGTTGAGTATTTTTTTGTAGGATCTATATTTGAGTAAATTTAGATGAAAATAACTTCAATTTTTAGGATTGTGAAAAAAATTTTAGTTGCAAGTGTCAAATTTTAATAAATTTATTTGAAATCAACTTCGATTTTTTTGGATTTTGTCGAGTATTTTTGGTGTAGGAATTATATTTGAGTAAATTTAGATGAAAATAACTTCAATTTTTAGGATTGTGAAAAAAATTTTAGTTGGTAGTGTCATATTTTAATAAATTTATTTGAAATCAACTCCGATTTTTTTGGATTTTGTTGAGTATTTATTTGTAGGATCTATATTTGAGTAAATTTAGATGAAAATAACTTCAATTTTTAGGATTGTGAAAAAAATTTTAGTTGGAAGTGTCAAATTGGAATAAATTTATTTGACACCAACTTCGATTTTTTTGGATTTTGTCGAGTATTTTTGGTGTAGGATGTATATTTGAGTAAATTTAGATGAAAATAACTTCAATTTCTAGGATTGTGAAAAAAATTTTAGTTGGAAGTGCCAAATTTTAATAAATTTATTTGAAACCAACTTCGATTTTTTTGGATTTTGTCGAGTATTTTTGGTGTAGGATGTATATTTGAGTAAAGTTAGATGAAAATAACTTCAATTTTTAGGATTGAGTAAAAAATTTTAGTTGGAAGTGTCAAATTTTAATAAATTTATTATCAACTTCGATTTTTTTGGATTTTGTTGAGTATTTTTTGGTAGGATCTATATTTGAGTAAATTTAGATGAAAATAACTTCAATTTTTAGGATTCTGAAAAAAATTTTAGTTGGAAGTGTCAAATTTTAATAAATTTATTTGAAACCTACTTCGATTTTTTTGGATTTTGTCGAGTATTTTTGGTGTAGGATGTATATTTGAGTAAATTTAGATGGAAATAACTTCAATTTTTAGGATTGTGAAAAAAATTTTAGTTGGAAGTGTCAAATTATAATAAATTTATTTGAAACCAACTTCGATTTTTTTGGATTTTGTCGAGTAATTTTGGTGTAGGATGTATATTTGAGTAAAGTTAGATGAAAATAACTTCAATTTTTAGGATTGTGAAAAAAATTTTAGTTGCAAGTGTCAAATTTTAATAAATTTATTTCAAATCAACTCCGATTTTTTGGGATTTTGTTGAGTATTTTTTTGTAGGATCTATATTTGAGTAAATTTAGATGAAAATAACTTCAATTTTTAGGATTGTGAAAAAAATTTTAGTTGGAAGTGTCAAATTGTAATAAATTTATTTGAAACCAACTTCGATTTTTTTGGATTTTGTCGAGTATTTTTGGTGTAGGATGTATATTTGAGTAAAGTTAGATGAAAATAACTTCAATTTTTAGGATTGTGAAAAAAATTTTAGTTGGAAGTCTCAAATTTTAATAAATTTATTTGAAACCAACTTCGATTTTTTTGGATTTTGTCGAGTATTTTTGTTGTAGGATGTATATGTGAGTACATTTAGATGAAAATAACGAACATTTTTTGGATTGTGAAGAAAATTTTAGTTGGAAGTGTCAAATTTGAATAAATTTATTTGAAACCAACTCCGATTTTTTTGGATTTTGTGGAGTATTTTTGGTGTAGGATGTATATTTGAGTAAATTTAGATGAAAATAACTTCAATTGCTAGGATTGTGAAAAAAATTTTAGTTGGAAGTGCCAAATTTTAATAAATTTATTTGAAACCTACTTCGATTTTTTTGGATTTTGTCGAGTATTTTTGGTGTAGGATGTATATTTGAGTAAATTAAGATGAAAATAATTTCAATTTTTAGGATTGTGAAAAAAATTTTAGTTGGAAGTGTCAAATTTTAATAAATTTATTTGAAACCAACTTCGATTTTTTTGGATTTTGTCGAGTATTTTTGTTGTAGGATGTATATTTGAGTACATTTAGATGAAAATAACGACCATTTTTTGGATTGTGAAAAATATTTTAGTTGGAAGTGTCAAATTTTAATAAATTTATTTGAAATCAACTTCGATTTTTTTGGATTTTGTTGAGTATTTTTGTTGTAGGATCTATATTTGAGTAAATTTAGATGAAAATAACTTCAATTTCTAGGATTGTGAAAAAAATTTTAGTTGGAAGTGCCAAATTTTAATAAATTTATTTGAAACCAACTTCGATTTTTTTGGATTTTGTCGAGTATTTTTGGTGTAGGATGTATATTTGAGTAAAGTTAGATGAAAATAACTTCAATTTTTAGGATTGAGTAAAAAATTTTAGTTGGAAGTGTCAAATTTTAATAAATTTATTATCAACTTCGATTTTTTTGGATTTTGTTGAGTATTTTTTGGTAGGATCTATATTTGAGTAAATTTAGATGAAAATAACTTCAATTTTTAGGATTCTGAAAAAAATTTTAGTTGGAAGTGTCAAATTTTAATAAATTTATTTGAAACCTACTTCGATTTTTTTGGATTTTGTCGAGTATTTTTGGTGTAGGATGTATATTTGAGTAAATTTAGATGGAAATAACTTCAATTTTTAGGATTGTGAAAAAAATTTTAGTTGGAAGTGTCAAATTATAATAAATTTATTTGAAACCAACTTCGATTTTTTTGGATTTTGTCGAGTATTTTTGGTGTAGGATGTATATTTGAGTAAAGTTAGATGAAAATAACTTCAATTTTTAGGATTGTGAAAAAAATTTTAGTTGCAAGTGTCAAATTTTAATAAATTTATTTCAAATCAACTCCGATTTTTTGGGATTTTGTTGAGTATTTTTTTGTAGGATCTATATTTGAGTAAATTTAGATGAAAATAACTTCAATTTTTAGGATTGTGAAAAAAATTTTAGTTGGAAGTGTCAAATTTTAATAAATTTATTTGAAACCAACTTCGATTTTTTTGGATTTTGAAGAGTATTTTTTTGTAGGATCTATATTTGAGTAAATTTAGATGAAAATAACTTCAATTTCTAGGATTGTGAAAAAAATTTTAGTTGGAAGTGTCAAATTTTAATAAATTTATTTGAAACCAACTTCGATTTTTTTTTATTTTGTCGAGTATTTTTGTTGTAGGATGTATATTTGAGTAAATTTAGATGAAAATAACGAAAATTTATTGGATTGTGAAAAAAATTTTAGTTGGAAGTGTCAAATTTTAATAAATTTATTTGAAACCAACTTCGATTTTTTTGGATTTTGTTGAGTATTTTTTTGTAGGATCTATATTTGAGTAAATTTAGATGAAAATAACTTCAATTTCTAGGATTGTGAAAAAAATTTTAGTGGGAAGTGTCAAATTTTAATAAATTTATTTGAAACCAACTTCGATTTTTTTGGATTTTGTCGAGTATTTTTGGTGTAGGATGTATATTTGAGTTAATTTAGATGAAAATAACTTCAATTTCTAGGATTGTGAAAAAAATTTTAGTTGGAAGTGTCAAATTTTAATAAATTTATTTGAAACCAACTTCGGTTTTTTTTTATTTTGTCGAGTATTTTTGTTGTAGGATGTATATTTGAGTAAATTTAGATGAAAATAACGAAAATTTATTGGATTGTGAAAAAAATTTTAGTTGGAAGTGTCAAATTTTAATAAATTTATTTGAAACCAACTTCGATTTTTTTGGATTTTGTTGAGTATTTTTTTGTAGGATCTATATTTGAGTAAATTTAGATGAAAATAACTTCAATTTCTAGGATTGTGAAAAAAATTTTAGTTGGAAGTGTCAAATTTTAATAAATTTATTTGAAACCAACTTCGATTTTTTTGGATTTTGTCGAGTATTTTTGGTGTAGGATGTATATTTGAGTAAATTTAGATGAAAATAACTTCAATTTCTAGGATTGTGAAAAAAATTTTAGTTGGAAGTGTCAAATTTTAATAAATATATTTGAAACCAACTTCGATTTTTTTGGATTTTGTCGAGTATTTTTGGTGTAGGATGTATATTTGAGTAAATTTAGATGAAAATAACTTCAATTTCTAGGATTTTGAAAAAAATTTTAGTTACAAGTGTCTAATTTTAATAAATTTATTTGAAACCAACTTCGATTTTTTTGGATTTTGTCGAGTATTTTTGGTGTAGGATGTATATTTGAGTAAATTTAGATGAAAATAACTTCAATTTCTAGGATTGTGAAAAAAATTTTAGTCGGAAGTGTCAAATTTTAATAAATTTATTTGAAATCAACTTCGTTTTTTTTGGATTTTGTTGAGTATTTTTTGTAGGATCTATATTTGAGTAAATTTAGATGAAAATAACTTCAATTTTTAGGATTGTGAAAAAAATTTTAGTTGGAAGTGTCAAATTTTAATAAATTTATTAGAAACCAACTTCGATTTTTTTGGATTTTCTCGAGTATTTTTGGTGTAGGATGAATATTTGAGTAAATTTAGATGAAAATAACTTCAATTTCTAGGATTGTGAAAAAAATTTTAGTTGGAAGTGTCAAATTTTAATAAATTTATTTGAAACCAACTTCGATTTTTTTGGATTTTGTGGAGTATTTTTGGTGTAGGATGTATATTTGAGTACATTTAGATGAAAATAACTTCAATTTCTAGGATTTTGAAAAAAATTTTAGTTACAAGTGTCTAATTTTAATAAATTTATTTGAAACCAACTTCGATTTTTTTGGATTTTGTCGAGTATTTTTGGTGTAGGGTGTATATTTGAGTAAATTTAGATGAAAATAACTTCAATTTCTAGGATTGTGAAAAAAATTTTAGTTGGAAGTGTCAAATTTTAATAAATTTATTTGAAACCAACTTCGATTTTTTTGGATTTTGTCGAGTATTTTTGGTGTAGGATGTATATTTGAGTAAATTTAGATGAATATAACTTCAATTTCTAGGATTGTGAAAAAAATTTTAGTTGGAAGCGTCAAATTTTAATAAATTTATTTGAAACCAACTTCGATTTTTTTGGATTTTGTCGAGTATTTTTGGTGTAGGATGTATATTTGAGTAAATTTAGATGAAAATAACTTCAATTTCTAGGATTGTGAAAAAAATTTTAGTTGGAAGTGTCAAATTTTAATAAATTTATTTGAAACCAACTTCGATTTTTTTGGATTTTGTCGAGTATTTTTGGTGTAGGATGTATATTTGAGTAAATTTAGATGAAAATAACTTCAATTTCTAGGATTGTGAAAAAAATTTTAGTTGGAAGCGTCAAATTTTAATAAATTTATTTGAAACCAACTTCGATTTTTTTGGATTTTGTCGAGTATTTTTGGTGTAGGATGTATATTTGAGTAAATTTAGATGAAAATAACTTCAATTTTTAGGATTGTGAAAAAAATTTTAGTTGGAAGTGTCAAATTTTAATAAATTTATTTGAAACCAACTTCGATTTTTTTGGATTTTGTCGAGTATTTTTGGTGTAGGATGTATATTTGAGTAAATTTAGATGAAAATAACTTCAATTTCTAGGATTGTGAAAAAAATTTTAGTTGGAAGTGTCAAATTTTAATAAATTTATTTGAAACCAACTTCGATTTTTTTTTATTTTGTCGAGTATTTTTGTGGTAGGATGTATATTTGAGTAAATTTAGATGAAAATAACGAAAATTTATTGGATTGTGAAAAAAATTTTAGTTGGAAGTGTCAAATTTTAATAAATTTATTTGAAACCAACTTCGATTTTTTTGGATTTTGTTGAGTATTTTTTTGTAGGATCTATATTTGAGTAAATTTAGATGAAAATAACTTCAATTTCTAGGATTGTGAAAAAAATTTTAGTTGGAAGTGTCAAATTTTAATAAATTTATTTGAAACCAACTTCGATTTTTTTGGATTTTGTCGAGTATTTTTGGTGTAGGATGTATATTTGAGTAAATTTAGATGAAAATAACTTCAATTTCTAGGATTGTGAAAAAAATTTTAGTTGGAAGTGTCAAATTTTAATAAATATATTTGAAACCAACTTCGATTTTTTTGGATTTTGTCGAGTATTTTTGGTGTAGGATGTATATTTGAGTAAATTTAGATGAAAATAACTTCAATTTCTAGGATTGTGAAAAAAATTTTAGTTGGAAGTGTCAAATTTTAATAAATTTATTTGAAACCAACTTCGATTTTTTTGGATTTTGTCGAGTATTTTTGGTGTAGGATGTATATTTGAGTAAATTTAGATGAAAATAACTTCAATTTCTAGGATTGTGAAAAAAATTTTAGTTGGAAGTGTCAAATTTTAATAAATTTATTTGAAACCAACTTCGATTTTTTTTTATTTTGTCGAGTATTTTTGTGGTAGGATGTATATTTGAGTAAATTTAGATGAAAATAACGAAAATTTATTGGATTGTGAAAAAAATTTTAGTTGGAAGTGTCAAATTTTAATAAATTTATTTGAAACCAACTTCGATTTTTTTGGATTTTGTCGAGTATTTTTGGTGTAGGATGTATATTTGAGTAAATTTAGATGAAAATAACTTCAATTTCTAGGATTGTGAAAAAAATTTTAGTTGGAAGTGTCAAATTTTAATAAATATATTTGAAACCAACTTCGATTTTTTTGGATTTTGTCGAGTATTTTTGGTGTAGGATGTATATTTGAGTAAATTTAGATGAAAATAACTTCAATTTCTAGGATTTTGAAAAAAATTTTAGTTACAAGTGTCTAATTTTAATAAATTTATTTGAAACCAACTTCGATTTTTTTGGATTTTGTCGAGTATTTTTGGTGTAGGATGTATATTTGAGTAAATTTAGATGAAAATAACTTCAATTTCTAGGATTGTGAAAAAAATTTTAGTCGGAAGTGTCAAATTTTAATAAATTTATTTGAAATCAACTTCGTTTTTTTTGGATTTAGTTGAGTATTTTTTGTAGGATCTATATTTGAGTAAATTTAGATGAAAATAACTTCAATTTTTAGGATTGTGAAAAAAATTTTAGTTGCAAGTGTCAAATTTTAATAAATTTATTAGAAACCAACTTCGATTTTTTTGGATTTTGTCGAGTATTTTTGGTGTAGGATGTATATTTGAGTAAATTTAGATGAATATAACTTCAATTTCTAGGATTGTGAAAAAAATTTTAGTTGGAAGTGTCAAATTTTAATAAATTTATTTGAAACCAACTTCGATTTTTTTGGATTTTGTGGAGTATTTTTGGTGTAGGATGTATATTTGAATAAATTTAGATGAAAATAACTTCAATTTCTAGGATTGTGAAAAAAATTTTAGTTGGAAGTGTCAAATTTTAATAAATTTATTTGAAACCAACTTCGATTTTTTTTTATTTTGTCGAGTATTTTTGTTGTAGGATGTATATTTGAGTAAATTTAGATGGAAATAACTTCAATTTTTAGGATTGTGAAAAAAATTTTAGTTGGAAGTGTCAAATTATAATAAATTTATTTGAAACCAACTTCGATTTTTTTGGATTTTGTCGAGTATTTTTGGTGTAGGATGTATATTTGAGTAAAGTTAGATGAAAATAACTTCAATTTTTAGGATTGTGAAAAAAATTTTAGTTGCAAGTGTCAAATTTTAATAAATTTATTTCAAATCAACTCCGATTTTTTGGGATTTTGTTGAGTATTTTTTTGTAGGATCTATATTTGAGTAAATTTAGATGAAAATAACTTCAATTTTTAGGATTGTGAAAAAAATTTTAGTTGGAAGTGTCAAATTGTAATAAATTTATTTGAAACCAACTTCGATTTTTTTGGATTTTGTCGAGTATTTTTGGTGTAGGATGTATATTTGAGTAAAGTTAGATGAAAATAACTTCAATTTTTAGGATTGTGAAAAAAATTTTAGTTGGAAGTCTCAAATTTTAATAAATTTATTTGAAACCAACTTCGATTTTTTTGGATTTTGTCGAGTATTTTTGTTGTAGGATGTATATGTGAGTACATTTAGATGAAAATAACGACCATTTTTTGGATTGTGAAGAAAATTTTAGTTGGAAGTGTCAAATTTGAATAAATTTATTTGAAACCAACTCCGATTTTTTTGGATTTTGTGGAGTATTTTTGGTGTAGGATGTATATTTGAGTAAATTTAGATGAAAATAACTTCAATTGCTAGGATTGTGAAAAAAATTTTAGTTGGAAGTGCCAAATTTTAATAAATTTATTTGAAACCTACTTCGATTTTTTTGGATTTTGTCGAGTATTTTTGGTGTAGGATGTATATTTGAGTAAATTAAGATGAAAATAATTTCAATTTTTAGGATTGTGAAAAAAATTTTAGTTGGAAGTGTCAAATTTTAATAAATTTATTTGAAACCAACTTCGATTTTTTTGGATTTTGTCAAGTATTTTTGTTGTAGGATGTATATTTGAGTACATTTAGATGAAAATAACGACCATTTTTTGGATTGTGAAAAATATTTTAGTTGGAAGTGTCAAATTTTAATAAATTTATTTGAAATCAACTTCGATTTTTTTGGATTTTGTTGAGTATTTTTGTTGTAGGATCTATATTTGAGTAAATTTAGATGAAAATAACTTCAATTTTTTGGATTGTGAAGAAAATTTTAGTTGGAAGTGTCAAATTTTAATAAATTTATTTGAAACCAACTCCGATTTTTTTTGATTTTGTGGAGTATTTTTGGTGTAGGATGTATATTTGAGTAAATTTAGATGAAAATAACTTCAATTTCTAGGATTGTGAAAAAAATTTTAGTTGCAAGTGTCAAATTTTAATAAATTTATTTGAAATCAACTTCGATTTTTTTGGATTTTGTCGAGTATTTTTGGTGTAGGAATTATATTTGAGTAAATTTAGATGAAAATAACTTCAATTTTTAGGATTGTGAAAAAAATTTTAGTTGCAAGTGTCAAATTTTAATAAATTTATTTGAAATCAACTCCGATTTTTTTCGATTTTGTAGAGTATTTTTGTTCTAGGATCTATATTGAGGAAATTTAGATGAAAATAATTTCATTTTTTTGGATTGTGAAACAATTTTTGGTTCGAAGTGTCAAATTTTAATAAATTTATTTGAAACCTACTTCGATTTTTTTGGATTTTGTCGAGTATTTTTGGTGTAGGATGTATATGTGAGTACATTTAGATGAAAATAACGACCATTTTTTGGATTGTGAAGAAAATTTTAGTTGGAAGTGTCAAATTTGAATAAATTTATTTGAAACCAACTCCGATTTTTTTGGATTTTGTGGAGTATTTTTGGTGTAGGATGTATATTTGAGTAAATTTAGATGAAAATAACTTCAATTGCTAGGATTGTGAAAAAAATTTTAGTTGGAAGTGCCAAATTTTAATAAATTTATTTGAAACCTACTTCGATTTTTTTGGATTTTGTCGAGTATTTTTGGTGTAGGATGTATATTTGAGTAAATTAAGATGAAAATAACTTCAATTTTTAGGATTGTGAAAAAAATTTTAGTTGGAAGTGTCAAATTTTAATAAATTTAATTGAAACCAACTTCGATTTTTTTGGATTTTGTCGAGTATTATTGGTGTAGGATGTATATTTGAGTAAATTTAGATGAAAATAACTTCAATTTTTAGGATTGTGAAAAAAATTTTAGTTGGAAGTGTCAAATTTTAATAAATTTATTTGAAACCAACTTCGATTTTTTTGGATTTTGAAGAGTATTTTTTTGTAGGATCTATATTTGAGTAAATTTAGATGAAAATAACTTCAATTTCTAGGATTGTGAAAAAAATTTTAGTTGGAAGTGTCAAATTTTAATAAATTTATTTGAAACCAACTTCGATTTTTTTTTATTTTGTCGAGTATTTTTGTTGTAGGATGTATATTTGAGTAAATTTAGATGAAAATAACGAAAATTTATTGGATTGTGAAAAAAATTTTAGTTGGAAGTGTCAAATTTTAATAAATTTATTTGAAACCAACTTCGATTTTTTTGGATTTTGTTGAGTATTTTTTTGTAGGATCTATATTTGAGTAAATTTAGATGAAAATAACTTCAATTTCTAGGATTGTGAAAAAAATTTTAGTGGGAAGTGTCAAATTTTAATAAATTTATTTGAAACCAACTTCGATTTTTTTGGATTTTGTCGAGTATTTTTGGTGTAGGATGTATATTTGAGTTAATTTAGATGAAAATAACTTCAATTTCTAGGATTGTGAAAAAAATTTTAGTTGGAAGTGTCAAATTTTAATAAATTTATTTGAAACCAACTTCGATTTTTTTGGATTTTGTCGAGTATTTTTGGTGTAGGATGTATATTTGAGTAAATTTAGATGAAAATAACTTCAATTTCTAGGATTGTGAAAAAAATTTTAGTTGGAAGTGTCAAATTTTAATAAATATATTTGAAACCAACTTCGATTTTTTTGGATTTTGTCGAGTATTTTTGGTGTAGGATGTATATTTGAGTAAATTTAGATGAAAATAACTTCAATTTCTAGGATTTTGAAAAAAATTTTAGTTACAAGTGTCTAATTTTAATAAATTTATTTGAAACCAACTTCGATTTTTTTGGATTTTGTCGAGTATTTTTGGTGTAGGATGTATATTTGAGTAAATTTAGATGAAAATAACTTCAATTTCTAGGATTGTGAAAAAAATTTTAGTCGGAAGTGTCAAATTTTAATAAATTTATTTGAAATCAACTTCGTTTTTTTTGGATTTTGTTGAGTATTTTTTGTAGGATCTATATTTGAGTAAATTTAGATGAAAATAACTTCAATTTTTAGGATTGTGAAAAAAATTTTAGTTGGAAGTGTCAAATTTTAATAAATTTATTAGAAACCAACTTCGATTTTTTTGGATTTTCTCGAGTATTTTTGGTGTAGGATGAATATTTGAGTAAATTTAGATGAAAATAACTTCAATTTCTAGGATTGTGAAAAAAATTTTAGTTGGAAGTGTCAAATTTTAATAAATTTATTTGAAACCAACTTCGATTTTTTTGGATTTTGTGGAGTATTTTTGGTGTAGGATGTATATTTGAGTACATTTAGATGAAAATAACTTCAATTTCTAGGATTTTGAAAAAAATTTTAGTTACAAGTGTCTAATTTTAATAAATTTATTTGAAACCAACTTCGATTTTTTTGGATTTTGTCGAGTATTTTTGGTGTAGGATGTATATTTGAGTAAATTTAGATGAAAATAACTTCAATTTCTAGGATTGTGAAAAAAATTTTAGTCGGAAGTGTCAAATTTTAATAAATTTATTTGAAACCAACTTCGATTTTTTTGGATTTTGTCGAGTATTTTTGTTGTAGGATGTATATTTGAGTAAATTTAGATGAAAATAACTTCAATTTTTAGGATTGTGAAAAAAATTTTAGTTGCAAGTGTCAAATTTTAATAAATTTATTAGAAACCAACTTCGATTTTTTTGGATTTTGTCGAGTATTTTTGGTGTAGGATGTATATTTGAGTAAATTTAGATGAATATAACTTCAATTTCTAGGATTGTGAAAAAAATTTTAGTTGGAAGTGTCAAATTTTAATAAATTTATTTGAAACCAACTTCGATTTTTTTGGATTTTGTGGAGTATTTTTGGTGTAGGATGTATATTTGAGTAAATTTAGATGAAAATAACTTCAATTTCTAGGATTGTGAAAAAAATTTTAGTTGGAAGTGTCAAATTTTAATAAATTTATTTGAAACCAACTTCGATTTTTTTTTATTTTGTCGAGTATTTTTGTTGTAGGATGTATATTTGAGTAAATTTAGATGAAAATAACGAAAATTTATTGGATTGTGAAAAAAATTTTAGTTGAAAGTGTCAAATTTTAATAAATTTATTTGAAACCAACTTCGATTTTTTTGGATTTTGTTGAGTATTTTTTTGTAGGATCTATATTTGAGTAAATTTAGATGAAAATAACTTCAATTTCTAGGATTGTGAAAAAAATTTTAGTTGGAAGTGTCAAATTTTAATAAATTTATTTGAAACCAACTTCGATTTTTTTGGATTTTGTCGAGTATTTTTGGTGTAGGGTGTATATTTGAGTAAATTTAGATGAAAATAACTTCAATTTCTAGGATTGTGAAAAAAATTTTAGTTGGAAGTGTCAAATTTTAATAAATTTATTTGAAACCAACTTCGATTTTTTTGGATTTTGTCGAGTATTTTTGGTGTAGGATGTATATTTGAGTAAATTTAGATGAATATAACTTCAATTTCTAGGATTGTGAAAAAAATTTTAGTCGGAAGTGTCAAATTTTAATAAATTTATTAGAAACCAACTTCGATTTTTTTGGATTTTGTCGAGTATTTTTGGTGTAGGATGTATATTTGAGTAAATTTAGATGAATATAACTTCAATTTCTAGGATTGTGAAAAAAATTTTAGTTGGAAGTGTCAAATTTTAATAAATTTATTTGAAACCAACTTCGATTTTTTTGGATTTTGTGGAGTATTTTTGGTGTAGGATGTATATTTGAGTAAATTTAGATGAAAATAACTTCAATTTCTAGGATTGTGAAAAAAATTTTAGTTGGAAGTGTCAAATTTTAATAAATTTATTTGAAACCAACTTCGATTTTTTTTTATTTTGTCGAGTATTTTTGTTGTAGGATGTATATTTGAGTAAATTTAGATGAAAATAACGAAAATTTATTGGATTGTGAAAAAAATTTTAGTTGGAAGTGTCAAATTTTAATAAATTTATTTGAAACCAACTTCGATTTTTTTGGATTTTGTTGAGTATTTTTTTGTAGGATCTATATTTGAGTAAATTTAGATGAAAATAACTTCAATTTCTAGGATTGTGAAAAAAATTTTAGTTGGAAGTGTCAAATTTTAATAAATTTATTTGAAACCAACTTCGATTTTTTTGGATTTTGTCGAGTATTTTTGGTGTAGGGTGTATATTTGAGTAAATTTAGATGAAAATAACTTCAATTTCTAGGATTGTGAAAAAAATTTTAGTTGGAAGTGTCAAATTTTAATAAATTTATTTGAAACCAACTTCGATTTTTTTGGATTTTGTCGAGTATTTTTGGTGTAGGATGTATATTTGAGTAAATTTAGATGAATATAACTTCAATTTCTAGGATTGTGAAAAAAATTTTAGTTGGAAGCGTCAAATTTTAATAAATTTATTTGAAACCAACTTCGATTTTTTTGGATTTTGTCGAGTATTTTTGGTGTAGGATGTATATTTGAGTAAATTTAGATGAAAATAACTTCAATTTCTAGGATTGTGAAAAAAATTTTAGTTGGAAGTGTCAAATTTTAATAAATTTATTTGAAACCAACTTCGATTTTTTTGGATTTTGTCGAGTATTTTTGGTGTAGGATGTATATTTGAGTAAATTTAGATGAAAATAACTTCAATTTCTAGGATTGTGAAAAAAATTTTAGTTGGAAGCGTCAAATTTTAATAAATTTATTTGAAACCAACTTCGATTTTTTTGGATTTTGTCGAGTATTTTTGGTGTAGGATGTATATTTGAGTAAATTTAGATGAAAATAACTTCAATTTTTAGGATTGTGAAAAAAATTTTAGTTGGAAGTGTCAAATTTTAATAAATTTATTTGAAACCAACTTCGATTTTTTTGGATTTTGTCGAGTATTTTTGGTGTAGGATGTATATTTGAGTAAATTTAGATGAAAATAACTTCAATTTCTAGGATTGTGAAAAAAATTTTAGTTGGAAGTGTCAAATTTTAATAAATTTATTTGAAACCAACTTCGATTTTTTTTTTTTTGTCGAGTATTTTTGTGGTAGGATGTATATTTGAGTAAATTTAGATGAAAATAACGAAAATTTATTGGATTGTGAAAAAAATTTTAGTTGGAAGTGTCAAATTTTAATAAATTTATTTGAAACCAACTTCGATTTTTTTGGATTTTGTTGAGTATTTTTTTGTAGGATCTATATTTGAGTAAATTTAGATGAAAATAACTTCAATTTCTAGGATTGTGAAAAAAATTTTAGTTGGAAGTGTCAAATTTTAATAAATTTATTTGAAACCAACTTCGATTTTTTTGGATTTTGTCGAGTATTTTTGGTGTAGGATGTATATTTGAGTAAATTTAGATGAAAATAACTTCAATTTCTAGGATTGTGAAAAAAATTTTAGTTGGAAGTGTCAAATTTTAATAAATATATTTGAAACCAACTTCGATTTTTTTGGATTTTGTCGAGTATTTTTGGTGTAGGATGTATATTTGAGTAAATTTAGATGAAAATAACTTCAATTTCTAGGATTGTGAAAAAAATTTTAGTTGGAAGTGTCAAATTTTAATAAATTTATTTGAAACCAACTTCGATTTTTTTGGATTTTGTCGAGTATTTTTGGTGTAGGATGTATATTTGAGTAAATTTAGATGAAAATAACTTCAATTTCTAGGATTGTGAAAAAAATTTTAGTTGGAAGTGTCAAATTTTAATAAATTTATTTGAAACCAACTTCGATTTTTTTTTATTTTGTCGAGTATTTTTGTGGTAGGATGTATATTTGAGTAAATTTAGATGAAAATAACGAAAATTTATTGGATTGTGAAAAAAATTTTAGTTGGAAGTGTCAAATTTTAATAAATTTATTTGAAACCAACTTCGATTTTTTTGGATTTTGTTGAGTATTTTTTTGTAGGATCTATATTTGAGTAAATTTAGATGAAAATAACTTCAATTTCTAGGATTGTGAAAAAAATTTTAGTTGGAAGTGTCAAATTTTAATAAATTTATTTGAAACCAACTTCGATTTTTTTGGATTTTGTCGAGTATTTTTGGTGTAGGATGTATATTTGAGTAAATTTAGATGAAAATAACTTCAATTTCTAGGATTGTGAAAAAAATTTTAGTTGGAAGTGTCAAATTTTAATAAATTTATTTGAAACCTACTTCGATTTTTTTGGATTTTGTCGAGTATTTTTGGTGTAGGATGTATATTTGAGTAAATTTAGATGAAAATAACTTCAATTTCTAGGATTGTGAAAAAAATTTTAGTCGGAAGTGTCAAATTTTAATAAATTTATTTGAAATCAACTTCGTTTTTTTTGGATTTAGTTGAGTATTTTTTGTAGGATCTATATTTGAGTAAATTTAGATGAAAATAACTTCAATTTTTAGGATTGTGAAAAAAATTTTAGTTGCAAGTGTCAAATTTTAATAAATTTATTAGAAACCAACTTCGATTTTTTTGGATTTTGTCGAGTATTTTTGGTGTAGGATGTATATTTGAGTAAATTTAGATGAATATAACTTCAATTTCTAGGATTGTGAAAAAAATTTTAGTTGGAAGTGTCAAATTTTAATAAATTTATTTGAAACCAACTTCGATTTTTTTGGATTTTGTGGAGTATTTTTGGTGTAGGATGTATATTTGAATAAATTTAGATGAAAATAACTTCAATTTCTAGGATTGTGAAAAAAATTTTAGTTGGAAGTGTCAAATTTTAATAAATTTATTTGAAACCAACTTCGATTTTTTTGGATTTTGTTGAGTATTTTTTTGTAGGATCTATATTTGAGTAAATTTAGATGAAAATAACTTCAATTTCTAGGATTGTGAAAAAAATTTTAGTTGGAAGTGTCAAATTTTAATAAATTTATTTGAAACCAACTTCGATTTTTTTGGATTTTGTCGAGTATTTTTGGTGTAGGATGTATATTTGAGTAAATTTAGATGAAAATAACTTCAATTTCTAGGATTGTGAAAAAAATTTTAGTTGGAAGTGTCAAATTTTAATAAATTTATTTGAAACCTACTTCGATTTTTTTGGATTTTGTCGAGTATTTTTGGTGTAGGATGTATATTTGAGTAAATTTAGATGAAAATAACTTCAATTTCTAGGATTGTGAAAAAAATTTTAGTCGGAAGTGTCAAATTTTAATAAATTTATTTGAAATCAACTTCGTTTTTTTTGGATTTAGTTGAGTATTTTTTGTAGGATCTATATTTGAGTAAATTTAGATGAAAATAACTTCAATTTTTAGGATTGTGAAAAAAATTTT
Source organism: Andrena praecox (assembly GCA_963932275.1). Lineage (NCBI taxonomy): Eukaryota > Metazoa > Arthropoda > Insecta > Hymenoptera > Andrenidae > Andrena > Andrena praecox. The sequence goes on from OZ010730.1 coordinate 24,066,321, forward strand.
AGTTGCAAGTGTCAAATTTTAATAAATTTATTAGAAACCAACTTCGATTTTTTTGGATTTTGTCGAGTATTTTTGGTGTAGGATGTATATTTGAGTAAATTTAGATGAATATAACTTCAATTTCTAGGATTGTGAAAAAAATTTTAGTTGGAAGTGTCAAATTTTAATAAATTTATTTGAAACCAACTTCGATTTTTTTGGATTTTGTGGAGTATTTTTGGTGTAGGATGTATATTTGAATAAATTTAGATGAAAATAACTTCAATTTCTAGGATTGTGAAAAAAATTTTAGTTGGAAGTGTCAAATTTTAATAAATTTATTTGAAACCAACTTCGATTTTTTTTTATTTTGTCGAGTATTTTTGTTGTAGGATGTATATTTGAGTAAATTTAGATGGAAATAACTTCAATTTTTAGGATTGTGAAAAAAATTTTAGTTGGAAGTGTCAAATTATAATAAATTTATTTGAAACCAACTTCGATTTTTTTGGATTTTGTCGAGTATTTTTGGTGTAGGATGTATATTTGAGTAAAGTTAGATGAAAATAACTTCAATTTTTAGGATTGTGAAAAAAATTTTAGTTGCAAGTGTCAAATTTTAATAAATTTATTTCAAATCAACTCCGATTTTTTGGGATTTTGTTGAGTATTTTTTTGTAGGATCTATATTTGAGTAAATTTAGATGAAAATAACTTCAATTTTTAGGATTGTGAAAAAAATTTTAGTTGGAAGTGTCAAATTGTAATAAATTTATTTGAAACCAACTTCGATTTTTTTGGATTTTGTCGAGTATTTTTGGTGTAGGATGTATATTTGAGTAAAGTTAGATGAAAATAACTTCAATTTTTAGGATTGTGAAAAAAATTTTAGTTGGAAGTCTCAAATTTTAATAAATTTATTTGAAACCAACTTCGATTTTTTTGGATTTTGTCGAGTATTTTTGTTGTAGGATGTATATGTGAGTACATTTAGATGAAAATAACGACCATTTTTTGGATTGTGAAGAAAATTTTAGTTGGAAGTGTCAAATTTGAATAAATTTATTTGAAACCAACTCCGATTTTTTTGGATTTTGTGGAGTATTTTTGGTGTAGGATGTATATTTGAGTAAATTTAGATGAAAATAACTTCAATTGCTAGGATTGTGAAAAAAATTTTAGTTGGAAGTGCCAAATTTTAATAAATTTATTTGAAACCTACTTCGATTTTTTTGGATTTTGTCGAGTATTTTTGGTGTAGGATGTATATTTGAGTAAATTAAGATGAAAATAATTTCAATTTTTAGGATTGTGAAAAAAATTTTAGTTGGAAGTGTCAAATTTTAATAAATTTATTTGAAACCAACTTCGATTTTTTTGGATTTTGTCAAGTATTTTTGTTGTAGGATGTATATTTGAGTACATTTAGATGAAAATAACGACCATTTTTTGGATTGTGAAAAATATTTTAGTTGGAAGTGTCAAATTTTAATAAATTTATTTGAAATCAACTTCGATTTTTTTGGATTTTGTTGAGTATTTTTGTTGTAGGATCTATATTTGAGTAAATTTAGATGAAAATAACTTCAATTTTTTGGATTGTGAAGAAAATTTTAGTTGGAAGTGTCAAATTTTAATAAATTTATTTGAAACCAACTCCGATTTTTTTTGATTTTGTGGAGTATTTTTGGTGTAGGATGTATATTTGAGTAAATTTAGATGAAAATAACTTCAATTTCTAGGATTGTGAAAAAAATTTTAGTTGCAAGTGTCAAATTTTAATAAATTTATTTGAAATCAACTTCGATTTTTTTGGATTTTGTCGAGTATTTTTGGTGTAGGAATTATATTTGAGTAAATTTAGATGAAAATAACTTCAATTTTTAGGATTGTGAAAAAAATTTTAGTTGCAAGTGTCAAATTTTAATAAATTTATTTGAAATCAACTCCGATTTTTTTCGATTTTGTAGAGTATTTTTGTTCTAGGATCTATATTGAGGAAATTTAGATGAAAATAATTTCATTTTTTTGGATTGTGAAACAATTTTTGGTTCGAAGTGTCAAATTTTAATAAATTTATTTGAAACCTACTTCGATTTTTTTGGATTTTGTCGAGTATTTTTGGTGTAGGATGTATATGTGAGTACATTTAGATGAAAATAACGACCATTTTTTGGATTGTGAAGAAAATTTTAGTTGGAAGTGTCAAATTTGAATAAATTTATTTGAAACCAACTCCGATTTTTTTGGATTTTGTGGAGTATTTTTGGTGTAGGATGTATATTTGAGTAAATTTAGATGAAAATAACTTCAATTGCTAGGATTGTGAAAAAAATTTTAGTTGGAAGTGCCAAATTTTAATAAATTTATTTGAAACCTACTTCGATTTTTTTGGATTTTGTCGAGTATTTTTGGTGTAGGATGTATATTTGAGTAAATTAAGATGAAAATAACTTCAATTTTTAGGATTGTGAAAAAAATTTTAGTTGGAAGTGTCAAATTTTAATAAATTTAATTGAAACCAACTTCGATTTTTTTGGATTTTGTCGAGTATTATTGGTGTAGGATGTATATTTGAGTAAATTTAGATGAAAATAACTTCAATTTTTAGGATTGTGAAAAAAATTTTAGTTGGAAGTGTCAAATTTTAATAAATTTATTTGAAACCAACTTCGATTTTTTTGGATTTTGAAGAGTATTTTTTTGTAGGATCTATATTTGAGTAAATTTAGATGAAAATAACTTCAATTTCTAGGATTGTGAAAAAAATTTTAGTTGGAAGTGTCAAATTTTAATAAATTTATTTGAAACCAACTTCGATTTTTTTTTATTTTGTCGAGTATTTTTGTTGTAGGATGTATATTTGAGTAAATTTAGATGAAAATAACGAAAATTTATTGGATTGTGAAAAAAATTTTAGTTGGAAGTGTCAAATTTTAATAAATTTATTTGAAACCAACTTCGATTTTTTTGGATTTTGTTGAGTATTTTTTTGTAGGATCTATATTTGAGTAAATTTAGATGAAAATAACTTCAATTTCTAGGATTGTGAAAAAAATTTTAGTGGGAAGTGTCAAATTTTAATAAATTTATTTGAAACCAACTTCGATTTTTTTGGATTTTGTCGAGTATTTTTGGTGTAGGATGTATATTTGAGTTAATTTAGATGAAAATAACTTCAATTTCTAGGATTGTGAAAAAAATTTTAGTTGGAAGTGTCAAATTTTAATAAATTTATTTGAAACCAACTTCGATTTTTTTGGATTTTGTCGAGTATTTTTGGTGTAGGATGTATATTTGAGTAAATTTAGATGAAAATAACTTCAATTTCTAGGATTGTGAAAAAAATTTTAGTTGGAAGTGTCAAATTTTAATAAATATATTTGAAACCAACTTCGATTTTTTTGGATTTTGTCGAGTATTTTTGGTGTAGGATGTATATTTGAGTAAATTTAGATGAAAATAACTTCAATTTCTAGGATTTTGAAAAAAATTTTAGTTACAAGTGTCTAATTTTAATAAATTTATTTGAAACCAACTTCGATTTTTTTGGATTTTGTCGAGTATTTTTGGTGTAGGATGTATATTTGAGTAAATTTAGATGAAAATAACTTCAATTTCTAGGATTGTGAAAAAAATTTTAGTCGGAAGTGTCAAATTTTAATAAATTTATTTGAAATCAACTTCGTTTTTTTTGGATTTTGTTGAGTATTTTTTGTAGGATCTATATTTGAGTAAATTTAGATGAAAATAACTTCAATTTTTAGGATTGTGAAAAAAATTTTAGTTGGAAGTGTCAAATTTTAATAAATTTATTAGAAACCAACTTCGATTTTTTTGGATTTTCTCGAGTATTTTTGGTGTAGGATGAATATTTGAGTAAATTTAGATGAAAATAACTTCAATTTCTAGGATTGTGAAAAAAATTTTAGTTGGAAGTGTCAAATTTTAATAAATTTATTTGAAACCAACTTCGATTTTTTTGGATTTTGTGGAGTATTTTTGGTGTAGGATGTATATTTGAGTACATTTAGATGAAAATAACTTCAATTTCTAGGATTTTGAAAAAAATTTTAGTTACAAGTGTCTAATTTTAATAAATTTATTTGAAACCAACTTCGATTTTTTTGGATTTTGTCGAGTATTTTTGGTGTAGGATGTATATTTGAGTAAATTTAGATGAAAATAACTTCAATTTCTAGGATTGTGAAAAAAATTTTAGTCGGAAGTGTCAAATTTTAATAAATTTATTTGAAACCAACTTCGATTTTTTTGGATTTTGTCGAGTATTTTTGTTGTAGGATGTATATTTGAGTAAATTTAGATGAAAATAACTTCAATTTTTAGGATTGTGAAAAAAATTTTAGTTGCAAGTGTCAAATTTTAATAAATTTATTAGAAACCAACTTCGATTTTTTTGGATTTTGTCGAGTATTTTTGGTGTAGGATGTATATTTGAGTAAATTTAGATGAATATAACTTCAATTTCTAGGATTGTGAAAAAAATTTTAGTTGGAAGTGTCAAATTTTAATAAATTTATTTGAAACCAACTTCGATTTTTTTGGATTTTGTGGAGTATTTTTGGTGTAGGATGTATATTTGAGTAAATTTAGATGAAAATAACTTCAATTTCTAGGATTGTGAAAAAAATTTTAGTTGGAAGTGTCAAATTTTAATAAATTTATTTGAAACCAACTTCGATTTTTTTTTATTTTGTCGAGTATTTTTGTTGTAGGATGTATATTTGAGTAAATTTAGATGAAAATAACGAAAATTTATTGGATTGTGAAAAAAATTTTAGTTGGAAGTGTCAAATTTTAATAAATTTATTTGAAACCAACTTCGATTTTTTTGGATTTTGTTGAGTATTTTTTTGTAGGATCTATATTTGAGTAAATTTAGATGAAAATAACTTCAATTTCTAGGATTGTGAAAAAAATTTTAGTGGGAAGTGTCAAATTTTAATAAATTTATTTGAAACCAACTTCGATTTTTTTGGATTTTGTCGAGTATTTTTGGTGTAGGATGTATATTTGAGTTAATTTAGATGAAAATAACTTCAATTTCTAGGATTGTGAAAAAAATTTTAGTTGGAAGTGTCAAATTTTAATAAATTTATTTGAAACCAACTTCGATTTTTTTGGATTTTGTCGAGTATTTTTGGTGTAGGATGTATATTTGAGTAAATTTAGATGAAAATAACTTCAATTTCTAGGATTGTGAAAAAAATTTTAGTTGGAAGTGTCAAATTTTAATAAATATATTTGAAACCAACTTCGATTTTTTTGGATTTTGTCGAGTATTTTTGGTGTAGGATGTATATTTGAGTAAATTTAGATGAAAATAACTTCAATTTCTAGGATTTTGAAAAAAATTTTAGTTACAAGTGTCTAATTTTAATAAATTTATTTGAAACCAACTTCGATTTTTTTGGATTTTGTCGAGTATTTTTGGTGTAGGATGTATATTTGAGTAAATTTAGATGAAAATAACTTCAATTTCTAGGATTGTGAAAAAAATTTTAGTCGGAAGTGTCAAATTTTAATAAATTTATTTGAAATCAACTTCGTTTTTTTTGGATTTTGTTGAGTATTTTTTGTAGGATCTATATTTGAGTAAATTTAGATGAAAATAACTTCAATTTTTAGGATTGTGAAAAAAATTTTAGTTGGAAGTGTCAAATTTTAATAAATTTATTAGAAACCAACTTCGATTTTTTTGGATTTTCTCGAGTATTTTTGGTGTAGGATGAATATTTGAGTAAATTTAGATGAAAATAACTTCAATTTCTAGGATTGTGAAAAAAATTTTAGTTGGAAGTGTCAAATTTTAATAAATTTATTTGAAACCAACTTCGATTTTTTTGGATTTTGTGGAGTATTTTTGGTGTAGGATGTATATTTGAGTACATTTAGATGAAAATAACTTCAATTTCTAGGATTTTGAAAAAAATTTTAGTTACAAGTGTCTAATTTTAATAAATTTATTTGAAACCAACTTCGATTTTTTTGGATTTTGTCGAGTATTTTTGGTGTAGGATGTATATTTGAGTAAATTTAGATGAAAATAACTTCAATTTCTAGGATTGTGAAAAAAATTTTAGTCGGAAGTGTCAAATTTTAATAAATTTATTTGAAACCAACTTCGATTTTTTTGGATTTTGTCGAGTATTTTTGTTGTAGGATGTATATTTGAGTAAATTTAGATGAAAATAACTTCAATTTTTAGGATTGTGAAAAAAATTTTAGTTGCAAGTGTCAAATTTTAATAAATTTATTAGAAACCAACTTCGATTTTTTTGGATTTTGTCGAGTATTTTTGGTGTAGGATGTATATTTGAGTAAATTTAGATGAATATAACTTCAATTTCTAGGATTGTGAAAAAAATTTTAGTTGGAAGTGTCAAATTTTAATAAATTTATTTGAAACCAACTTCGATTTTTTTGGATTTTGTGGAGTATTTTTGGTGTAGGATGTATATTTGAGTAAATTTAGATGAAAATAACTTCAATTTCTAGGATTGTGAAAAAAATTTTAGTTGGAAGTGTCAAATTTTAATAAATTTATTTGAAACCAACTTCGATTTTTTTTTATTTTGTCGAGTATTTTTGTTGTAGGATGTATATTTGAGTAAATTTAGATGAAAATAACGAAAATTTATTGGATTGTGAAAAAAATTTTAGTTGAAAGTGTCAAATTTTAATAAATTTATTTGAAACCAACTTCGATTTTTTTGGATTTTGTTGAGTATTTTTTTGTAGGATCTATATTTGAGTAAATTTAGATGAAAATAACTTCAATTTCTAGGATTGTGAAAAAAATTTTAGTTGGAAGTGTCAAATTTTAATAAATTTATTTGAAACCAACTTCGATTTTTTTGGATTTTGTCGAGTATTTTTGGTGTAGGGTGTATATTTGAGTAAATTTAGATGAAAATAACTTCAATTTCTAGGATTGTGAAAAAAATTTTAGTTGGAAGTGTCAAATTTTAATAAATTTATTTGAAACCAACTTCGATTTTTTTGGATTTTGTCGAGTATTTTTGGTGTAGGATGTATATTTGAGTAAATTTAGATGAATATAACTTCAATTTCTAGGATTGTGAAAAAAATTTTAGTCGGAAGTGTCAAATTTTAATAAATTTATTAGAAACCAACTTCGATTTTTTTGGATTTTGTCGAGTATTTTTGGTGTAGGATGTATATTTGAGTAAATTTAGATGAATATAACTTCAATTTCTAGGATTGTGAAAAAAATTTTAGTTGGAAGTGTCAAATTTTAATAAATTTATTTGAAACCAACTTCGATTTTTTTGGATTTTGTGGAGTATTTTTGGTGTAGGATGTATATTTGAGTAAATTTAGATGAAAATAACTTCAATTTCTAGGATTGTGAAAAAAATTTTAGTTGGAAGTGTCAAATTTTAATAAATTTATTTGAAACCAACTTCGATTTTTTTTTATTTTGTCGAGTATTTTTGTTGTAGGATGTATATTTGAGTAAATTTAGATGAAAATAACGAAAATTTATTGGATTGTGAAAAAAATTTTAGTTGGAAGTGTCAAATTTTAATAAATTTATTTGAAACCAACTTCGATTTTTTTGGATTTTGTTGAGTATTTTTTTGTAGGATCTATATTTGAGTAAATTTAGATGAAAATAACTTCAATTTCTAGGATTGTGAAAAAAATTTTAGTTGGAAGTGTCAAATTTTAATAAATTTATTTGAAACCAACTTCGATTTTTTTGGATTTTGTCGAGTATTTTTGGTGTAGGGTGTATATTTGAGTAAATTTAGATGAAAATAACTTCAATTTCTAGGATTGTGAAAAAAATTTTAGTTGGAAGTGTCAAATTTTAATAAATTTATTTGAAACCAACTTCGATTTTTTTGGATTTTGTCGAGTATTTTTGGTGTAGGATGTATATTTGAGTAAATTTAGATGAATATAACTTCAATTTCTAGGATTGTGAAAAAAATTTTAGTTGGAAGCGTCAAATTTTAATAAATTTATTTGAAACCAACTTCGATTTTTTTGGATTTTGTCGAGTATTTTTGGTGTAGGATGTATATTTGAGTAAATTTAGATGAAAATAACTTCAATTTCTAGGATTGTGAAAAAAATTTTAGTTGGAAGTGTCAAATTTTAATAAATTTATTTGAAACCAACTTCGATTTTTTTGGATTTTGTCGAGTATTTTTGGTGTAGGATGTATATTTGAGTAAATTTAGATGAAAATAACTTCAATTTCTAGGATTGTGAAAAAAATTTTAGTTGGAAGCGTCAAATTTTAATAAATTTATTTGAAACCAACTTCGATTTTTTTGGATTTTGTCGAGTATTTTTGGTGTAGGATGTATATTTGAGTAAATTTAGATGAAAATAACTTCAATTTTTAGGATTGTGAAAAAAATTTTAGTTGGAAGTGTCAAATTTTAATAAATTTATTTGAAACCAACTTCGATTTTTTTGGATTTTGTCGAGTATTTTTGGTGTAGGATGTATATTTGAGTAAATTTAGATGAAAATAACTTCAATTTCTAGGATTGTGAAAAAAATTTTAGTTGGAAGTGTCAAATTTTAATAAATTTATTTGAAACCAACTTCGATTTTTTTTTTTTTGTCGAGTATTTTTGTGGTAGGATGTATATTTGAGTAAATTTAGATGAAAATAACGAAAATTTATTGGATTGTGAAAAAAATTTTAGTTGGAAGTGTCAAATTTTAATAAATTTATTTGAAACCAACTTCGATTTTTTTGGATTTTGTTGAGTATTTTTTTGTAGGATCTATATTTGAGTAAATTTAGATGAAAATAACTTCAATTTCTAGGATTGTGAAAAAAATTTTAGTTGGAAGTGTCAAATTTTAATAAATTTATTTGAAACCAACTTCGATTTTTTTGGATTTTGTCGAGTATTTTTGGTGTAGGATGTATATTTGAGTAAATTTAGATGAAAATAACTTCAATTTCTAGGATTGTGAAAAAAATTTTAGTTGGAAGTGTCAAATTTTAATAAATATATTTGAAACCAACTTCGATTTTTTTGGATTTTGTCGAGTATTTTTGGTGTAGGATGTATATTTGAGTAAATTTAGATGAAAATAACTTCAATTTCTAGGATTGTGAAAAAAATTTTAGTTGGAAGTGTCAAATTTTAATAAATTTATTTGAAACCAACTTCGATTTTTTTGGATTTTGTCGAGTATTTTTGGTGTAGGATGTATATTTGAGTAAATTTAGATGAAAATAACTTCAATTTCTAGGATTGTGAAAAAAATTTTAGTTGGAAGTGTCAAATTTTAATAAATTTATTTGAAACCAACTTCGATTTTTTTTTATTTTGTCGAGTATTTTTGTGGTAGGATGTATATTTGAGTAAATTTAGATGAAAATAACGAAAATTTATTGGATTGTGAAAAAAATTTTAGTTGGAAGTGTCAAATTTTAATAAATTTATTTGAAACCAACTTCGATTTTTTTGGATTTTGTTGAGTATTTTTTGTAGGATCTATATTTGAGTAAATTTAGATGAAAATAACTTCAATTTCTAGGATTGTGAAAAAAATTTTAGTTGGAAGTGTCAAATTTTAATAAATTTATTTGAAACCAACTTCGATTTTTTTGGATTTTGTCGAGTATTTTTGGTGTAGGATGTATATTTGAGTAAATTTAGATGAAAATAACTTCAATTTCTAGGATTGTGAAAAAAATTTTAGTTGGAAGTGTCAAATTTTAATAAATATATTTGAAACCAACTTCGATTTTTTTGGATTTTGTCGAGTATTTTTGGTGTAGGATGTATATTTGAGTAAATTTAGATGAAAATAACTTCAATTTCTAGGATTTTGAAAAAAATTTTAGTTACAAGTGTCTAATTTTAATAAATTTATTTGAAACCAACTTCGATTTTTTTGGATTTTGTCGAGTATTTTTGGTGTAGGATGTATATTTGAGTAAATTTAGATGAAAATAACTTCAATTTCTAGGATTGTGAAAAAAATTTTAGTCGGAAGTGTCAAATTTTAATAAATTTATTTGAAATCAACTTCGTTTTTTTTGGATTTAGTTGAGTATTTTTTGTAGGATCTATATTTGAGTAAATTTAGATGAAAATAACTTCAATTTTTAGGATTGTGAAAAAAATTTTAGTTGCAAGTGTCAAATTTTAATAAATTTATTAGAAACCAACTTCGATTTTTTTGGATTTTGTCGAGTATTTTTGGTGTAGGATGTATATTTGAGTAAATTTAGATGAATATAACTTCAATTTCTAGGATTGTGAAAAAAATTTTAGTTGGAAGTGTCAAATTTTAATAAATTTATTTGAAACCAACTTCGATTTTTTTGGATTTTGTGGAGTATTTTTGGTGTAGGATGTATATTTGAGTAAATTTAGATGAAAATAACTTCAATTTCTAGGATTGTGAAAAAAATTTTAGTTGGAAGTGTCAAATTTTAATAAATTTATTTGAAACCAACTTCGATTTTTTTTTATTTTGTCGAGTATTTTTGTTGTAGGATGTATATTTGAGTAAATTTAGATGAAAATGACGAAAATTTATTGGATTGTGAAAAAAATTTTAGTTGGAAGTGTCAAATTTTAATAAATTTATTTGAAACCAACTTCGATTTTTTTGGATTTTGTTGAGTATTTTTTTGTAGGATCTATATTTGAGTAAATTTAGATGAAAATAACTTCAATTTCTAGGATTGTGAAAAAAATTTTAGTTGGAAGTGTCAAATTTTAATAAATTTATTTGAAACCAACTTCGATTTTTTTGGATTTTGTCGAGTATTTTTGGTGTAGGGTGTATATTTGAGTAAATTTAGATGAAAATAACTTCAATTTCTAGGATTGTGAAAAAAATTTTAGTTGGAAGTGTCAAATTTTAATAAATTTATTTGAAACCAACTTCGATTTTTTTGGATTTTGTCGAGTATTTTTGGTGTAGGATGTATATTTGAGTAAATTTAGATGAAAATAACTTCAATTTCTAGGATTGTGAAAAAAATTTTAGTTGGAAGCGTCAAATTTTAATAAATTTATTTGAAACCAACTTCGATTTTTTTGGATTTTGTCGAGTATTTTTGGTGTAGGATGTATATTTGAGTAAATTTAGATGAAAATAACTTCAATTTCTAGGATTGTGAAAAAAATTTTAGTTGGAAGTGTCAAATTTTAATAAATTTATTTGAAACCAACTTCGATTTTTTTGGATTTTGTCGAGTATTTTTGGTGTAGGGTGTATATTTGAGTAAATTTAGATGAAAATAACTTCAATTTCTAGGATTGTGAAAAAAATTTTAGTTGGAAGTGTCAAATTTTAATAAATTTATTTGAAACCAACTTCGATTTTTTTGGATTTTGTCGAGTATTTTTGGTGTAGGATGTATATTTGAGTAAATAAAGATGAAAATAACTTCAATTTCTAGGATTGTGAAAAAAATTTTAGTTGGAAGCGTCAAATTTTAATAAATTTATTTGAAATCAACTTCGTTTTTTTTGGATTTTGTTGAGTATTTTTTGTAGGATCTATATTTGAGTAAATTTAGATGAAAATAACTTCAATTTTTAGGATTGTGAAAAAAATTTTAGTTGGAAGTGTCAAATTTTAATAAATTTATTTGAAACCAACTTCGATTTTTTTGGATTTTGTCGAGTATTTTTGGTGTAGGATGTATATTTGAGTAAATTTAGATGAAAATAACTTCAATTTCTAGGATTGTGAAAAAAATTTTAGTTGGAAGCGTCAAATTTTAATAAATATATTTGAAACCTACTTCGATTTTTTTGGATTTTGTCGAGTATTTTTGGTGTAGGATGTATATTTGAGTAAATTTAGATGAAAATAACTTCAATTTTTAGGATTGTGAAAAAAATTTTAGTTGGAAGTGTCAAATTTTAATAAATTTATTTGAAACCAACTTCGATTTTTTTGGATTTTGTCGAGTATTTTTGGTGTAGGATGTATATTTGAGTAAATTTAGATGAAAATAACTTCAATTTCTAGGATTGTGAAAAAAATTTTAGTTGGAAGTGTCAAATTTTAATAAATTTATTTGAAACCAACTTCGATTTTTTTTTATTTTGTCGAGTATTTTTGTGGTAGGATGTATATTTGAGTAAATTTAGATGAAAATAACGAAAATTTATTGGATTGTGAAAAAAATTTTAGTTGGAAGTGTCAAATTTTAATAAATTTATTTGAAACCAACTTCGATTTTTTTGGATTTTGTTGAGTATTTTTTTGTAGGATCTATATTTGAGTAAATTTAGATGAAAATAACTTCAATTTCTAGGATTGTGAAAAAAATTTTAGTTGGAAGTGTCAAATTTTAATAAATTTATTTGAAACCAACTTCGATTTTTTTGGATTTTGTCGAGTATTTTTGGTGTAGGATGTATATTTGAGTAAATTTAGATGAAAATAACTTCAATTTCTAGGATTTTGAAAAAAATTTTAGTTACAAGTGTCTAATTTTAATAAATTTATTTGAAACCAACTTCGATTTTTTTGGATTTTGTCGAGTATTTTTGGTGTAGGATGTATATTTGAGTAAATTTAGATGAAAATAACTTCAATTTCTAGGATTGTGAAAAAAATTTTAGTCGGAAGTGTCAAATTTTAATAAATTTATTTGAAATCAACTTCGTTTTTTTTGGATTTTGTTGAGTATTTTTTGTAGGATCTATATTTGAGTAAATTTAGATGAAAATAACTTCAATTTTTAGGATTGTGAAAAAAATTTTAGTTGGAAGTGTCAAATTTTAATAAATTTATTAGAAACCAACTTCGATTTTTTTGGATTTTCTCGAGTATTTTTGGTGTAGGATGAATATTTGAGTAAATTTAGATGAAAATAACTTCAATTTCTAGGATTGTGAAAAAAATTTTAGTTGGAAGTGTCAAATTTTAATAAATTTATTTGAAACCAACTTCGATTTTTTTGGATTTTGTGGAGTATTTTTGGTGTAGGATGTATATTTGAGTACATTTAGATGAAAATAACTTCAATTTCTAGGATTTTGAAAAAAATTTTAGTTACAAGTGTCTAATTTTAATAAATTTATTTGAAACCAACTTCGATTTTTTTGGATTTTGTCGAGTATTTTTGGTGTAGGATGTATATTTGAGTAAATTTAGATGAAAATAACTTCAATTTCTAGGATTGTGAAAAAAATTTTAGTCGGAAGTGTCAAATTTTAATAAATTTATTTGAAACCAACTTCGATTTTTTTGGATTTTGTCGAGTATTTTTGTTGTAGGATGTATATTTGAGTAAATTTAGATGAAAATAACTTCAATTTTTAGGATTGTGAAAAAAATTTTAGTTGCAAGTGTCAAATTTTAATAAATTTATTAGAAACCAACTTCGATTTTTTTGGATTTTGTCGAGTATTTTTGGTGTAGGATGTATATTTGAGTAAATTTAGATGAATATAACTTCAATTTCTAGGATTGTGAAAAAAATTTTAGTTGGAAGTGTCAAATTTTAATAAATTTATTTGAAACCAACTTCGATTTTTTTGGATTTTGTGGAGTATTTTTGGTGTAGGATGTATATTTGAGTAAATTTAGATGAAAATAACTTCAATTTCTAGGATTGTGAAAAAAATTTTAGTTGGAAGTGTCAAATTTTAATAAATTTATTTGAAACCAACTTCGATTTTTTTGGATTTTGTCGAGTATTTTTGGTGTAGGGTGTATATTTGAGTAAATTTAGATGAAAATAACTTCAATTTCTAGGATTGTGAAAAAAATTTTAGTTGGAAGTGTCAAATTTTAATAAATTTATTTGAAACCAACTTCGATTTTTTTGGATTTTGTCGAGTATTTTTGGTGTAGGATGTATATTTGAGTAAATAAAGATGAAAATAACTTCAATTTCTAGGATTGTGAAAAAAATTTTAGTTGGAAGCGTCAAATTTTAATAAATTTATTTGAAATCAACTTCGTTTTTTTTGGATTTTGTTGAGTATTTTTTGTAGGATCTATATTTGAGTAAATTTAGATGAAAATAACTTCAATTTTTAGGATTGTGAAAAAAATTTTAGTTGGAAGTGTCAAATTTTAATAAATTTATTTGAAACCAACTTCGATTTTTTTGGATTTTGTCGAGTATTTTTGGTGTAGGATGTATATTTGAGTAAATTTAGATGAAAATAACTTCAATTTCTAGGATTGTGAAAAAAATTTTAGTTGGAAGCGTCAAATTTTAATAAATTTATTTGAAACCTACTTCGATTTTTTTTGATTTTGTCGAGTATTTTTGGTGTAGGATGTATATTTGAGTAAATTTAGATGAAAATAACTTCAATTTTTAGGATTGTGAAAAAAATTTTAGTTGGAAGTGTCAAATTTTAATAAATTTATTTGAAACCAACTTCGATTTTTTTGGATTTTGTCGAGTATTTTTGGTGTAGGATGTATATTTGAGTAAATTTAGATGAAAATAACTTCAATTTCTAGGATTGTGAAAAAAATTTTAGTTGGAAGTGTCAAATTTTAATAAATTTATTTGAAACCAACTTCGATTTTTTTTTATTTTGTCGAGTATTTTTGTGGTAGGATGTATATTTGAGTAAATTTAGATGAAAATAACGAAAATTTATTGGATTGTGAAAAAAATTTTAGTTGGAAGTGTCAAATTTTAATAAATTTATTTGAAACCAACTTCGATTTTTTTGGATTTTGTTGAGTATTTTTTTGTAGGATCTATATTTGAGTAAATTTAGATGAAAATAACTTCAATTTCTAGGATTGTGAAAAAAATTTTAGTTGGAAGTGTCAAATTTTAATAAATTTATTTGAAACCAACTTCGATTTTTTTGGATTTTGTCGAGTATTTTTGGTGTAGGATGTATATTTGAGTAAATTTAGATGAAAATAACTTCAATTTCTAGGATTGTGAAAAAAATTTTAGTTGGAAGTGTCAAATTTTAATAAATATATTTGAAACCAACTTCGATTTTTTTGGATTTTGTCGAGTATTTTTGGTGTAGGATGTATATTTGAGTAAATTTAGATGAAAATAACTTCAATTTCTAGGATTTTGAAAAAAATTTTAGTTACAAGTGTCTAATTTTAATAAATTTATTTGAAACCAACTTCGATTTTTTTGGATTTTGTCGAGTATTTTTGGTGTAGGATGTATATTTGAGTAAATTTAGATGAAAATAACTTCAATTTCTAGGATTGTGAAAAAAATTTTAGTCGGAAGTGTCAAATTTTAATAAATTTATTTGAAATCAACTTCGTTTTTTTTGGATTTAGTTGAGTATTTTTTGTAGGATCTATATTTGAGTAAATTTAGATGAAAATAACTTCAATTTTTAGGATTGTGAAAAAAATTTTAGTTGCAAGTGTCAAATTTTAATAAATTTATTAGAAACCAACTTCGATTTTTTTGGATTTTGTCGAGTATTTTTGGTGTAGGATGTATATTTGAGTAAATTTAGATGAATATAACTTCAATTTCTAGGATTGTGAAAAAAATTTTAGTTGGAAGTGTCAAATTTTAATAAATTTATTTGAAACCAACTTCGATTTTTTTGGATTTTGTGGAGTATTTTTGGTGTAGGATGTATATTTGAGTAAATTTAGATGAAAATAACTTCAATTTCTAGGATTGTGAAAAAAATTTTAGTTGGAAGTGTCAAATTTTAATAAATTTATTTGAAACCAACTTCGATTTTTTTTTATTTTGTCGAGTATTTTTGTTGTAGGATGTATATTTGAGTAAATTTAGATGAAAATGACGAAAATTTATTGGATTGTGAAAAAAATTTTAGTTGGAAGTGTCAAATTTTAATAAATTTATTTGAAACCAACTTCGATTTTTTTGGATTTTGTTGAGTATTTTTTTGTAGGATCTATATTTGAGTAAATTTAGATGAAAATAACTTCAATTTCTAGGATTGTGAAAAAAATTTTAGTTGGAAGTGTCAAATTTTAATAAATTTATTTGAAACCAACTTCGATTTTTTTGGATTTTGTCGAGTATTTTTGGTGTAGGGTGTATATTTGAGTAAATTTAGATGAAAATAACTTCAATTTCTAGGATTGTGAAAAAAATTTTAGTTGGAAGTGTCAAATTTTAATAAATTTATTTGAAACCAACTTCGATTTTTTTGGATTTTGTCGAGTATTTTTGGTGTAGGATGTATATTTGAGTAAATTTAGATGAAAATAACTTCAATTTCTAGGATTGTGAAAAAAATTTTAGTTGGAAGCGTCAAATTTTAATAAATTTATTTGAAACCAACTTCGATTTTTTTGGATTTTGTCGAGTATTTTTGGTGTAGGATGTATATTTGAGTAAATTTAGATGAAAATAACTTCAATTTCTAGGATTGTGAAAAAAATTTTAGTTGGAAGCGTCAAATTTTAATAAATTTATTTGAAATCAACTTCGTTTTTTTTGGATTTTGTTGAGTATTTTTTGTAGGATCTATATTTGAGTAAATTTAGATGAAAATAACTTCAATTTTTAGGATTGTGAAAAAAATTTTAGTTGGAAGTGTCAAATTTTAGTAAATTTAATTGAAACCAACTTCGATTTTTTTGGATTTTGTCGAGTATTATTGGTGTAGGATGTATATTTGAGTAAATTTAGATGAAAATAACTTCAATTTCTACGATTGTGAAAAAAATTTTAGTCGGAAGTGTCAAATTTTAATAAATTTATTTGAAACCAACTTCGATTTTTTTTGGATTTTGTCGAGTATTTTTGGTGTAGGATGTATATTTGAGTAAATTTAGATGAAAATAACTTCAATTTCTAGGATTGTGAAAAAATTTTAGTTGGAAGTGTCAAATTTTAATAAATTTATTTGAAACCAACTTCGATTTTTTTTTATTTTGTCGAGTATTTTTGTTGTAGGATGTATATTTGAGTAAATTTAGATGAAAATAACGAAAATTTATTGGATTGTGAAAAAAATTTTAGTTGGAAGTGTCAAATTTTAATAAATTTATTTGAAACCAACTTCGATTTTTTTTTATTTTGTCGAGTATTTTTGTTGTAGGATGTATATTTGAGTAAATTTAGATGAAAATAACGAAAATTTATTGGATTGTGAAAAAAATTTTAGTTGGAAGTGTCAAATTTTAATAAATTTATTTGAAACCAACTTCGATTTTTTTTTATTTTGTCGAGTATTTTTGTTGTAGGATGTATATTTGAGTAAATTTAGATGAAAATAACGAAAATTTATTGGATTGTGAAAAAAATTTTAGTTGGAAGTGTCAAATTTTAATAAATTTATTTGAAACCAACTTCGATTTTTTTGGATTTTGTTGAGTATTTTTTTGTAGGATCTATATTTGAGTAAATTTAGATGAAAATAACTTCAATTTCTAGGATTGTGAAAAAAATTTTAGTTGGAAGTGTCAAATTTTAATAAATTTATTTGAAACCAACTTCGATTTTTTTGGATTTTGTCGAGTATTTTTGGTGTAGGATGTATATTTGAGTAAATTTAGATGAAAATAACTTCAATTTCTAGGATTGTGAAAAAAATTTTAGTTGGAAGTGTCAAATTTTAATAAATTTATTTGAAACCAACTTCGATTTTTTTGGATTTTGTCGAGTATTTTTGTTGTAGGATGTATATTTGAGTAAATTTAGATGAAAATAACTTCAATTTCTAGGATTGTGAAAAAAATTTTAGTTGGAAGTGTCAAATTTTAATAAATTTATTTGAAACCAACTTCGATTTTTTTGGATTTTGTCGAGTATTTTTGGTGTAGGATGTATATTTGAGTAAATTTAGATGAAAATAACTTCAATTTCTAGGATTTTGAAAAAAATTTTAGTTACAAGTGTCTAATTTTAATAAATTTATTTGAAACCAACTTCGATTTTTTTGGATTTTGTCGAGTATTTTTGGTGTAGGATGTATATTTGAGTAAATTTAGATGAAAATAACTTCAATTTCTAGGATTGTGAAAAAAATTTTAGTCGGAAGTGTCAAATTTTAATAAATTTATTTGAAATCAACTTCGTTTTTTTTGGATTTAGTTGAGTATTTTTTGTAGGATCTATATTTGAGTAAATTTAGATGAAAATAACTTCAATTTTTAGGATTGTGAAAAAAATTTTAGTTGCAAGTGTCAAATTTTAATAAATTTATTAGAAACCAACTTCGATTTTTTTGGATTTTGTCGAGTATTTTTGGTGTAGGATGTATATTTGAGTAAATTTAGATGAATATAACTTCAATTTCTAGGATTGTGAAAAAAATTTTAGTTGGAAGTGTCAAATTTTAATAAATTTATTTGAAACCAACTTCGATTTTTTTGGATTTTGTGGAGTATTTTTGGTGTAGGATGTATATTTGAGTAAATTTAGATGAAAATAACTTCAATTTCTAGGATTGTGAAAAAAATTTTAGTTGGAAGTGTCAAATTTTAATAAATTTATTTGAAACCAACTTCGATTTTTTTTTATTTTGTCGAGTATTTTTGTTGTAGGATGTATATTTGAGTAAATTTAGATGAAAATGACGAAAATTTATTGGATTGTGAAAAAAATTTTAGTTGGAAGTGTCAAATTTTAATAAATTTATTTGAAACCAACTTCGATTTTTTTGGATTTTGTTGAGTATTTTTTTGTAGGATCTATATTTGAGTAAATTTAGATGAAAATAACTTCAATTTCTAGGATTGTGAAAAAAATTTTAGTTGGAAGTGTCAAATTTTAATAAATTTATTTGAAACCAACTTCGATTTTTTTGGATTTTGTCGAGTATTTTTGGTGTAGGGTGTATATTTGAGTAAATTTAGATGAAAATAACTTCAATTTCTAGGATTGTGAAAAAAATTTTAGTTGGAAGTGTCAAATTTTAATAAATTTATTTGAAACCAACTTCGATTTTTTTGGATTTTGTCGAGTATTTTTGGTGTAGGATGTATATTTGAGTAAATTTAGATGAAAATAACTTCAATTTCTAGGATTGTGAAAAAAATTTTAGTTGGAAGCGTCAAATTTTAATAAATTTATTTGAAACCAACTTCGATTTTTTTGGATTTTGTCGAGTATTTTTGGTGTAGGATGTATATTTGAGTAAATTTAGATGAAAATAACTTCAATTTCTAGGATTGTGAAAAAAATTTTAGTTGGAAGCGTCAAATTTTAATAAATTTATTTGAAATCAACTTCGTTTTTTTTGGATTTTGTTGAGTATTTTTTGTAGGATCTATATTTGAGTAAATTTAGATGAAAATAACTTCAATTTTTAGGATTGTGAAAAAAATTTTAGTTGGAAGTGTCAAATTTTAGTAAATTTAATTGAAACCAACTTCGATTTTTTTGGATTTTGTCGAGTATTATTGGTGTAGGATGTATATTTGAGTAAATTTAGATGAAAATAACTTCAATTTCTACGATTGTGAAAAAAATTTTAGTCGGAAGTGTCAAATTTTAATAAATTTATTTGAAACCAACTTCGATTTTTTTTGGATTTTGTCGAGTATTTTTGGTGTAGGATGTATATTTGAGTAAATTTAGATGAAAATAACTTCAATTTCTAGGATTGTGAAAAAATTTTAGTTGGAAGTGTCAAATTTTAATAAATTTATTTGAAACCAACTTCGATTTTTTTTTATTTTGTCGAGTATTTTTGTTGTAGGATGTATATTTGAGTAAATTTAGATGAAAATAACGAAAATTTATTGGATTGTGAAAAAAATTTTAGTTGGAAGTGTCAAATTTTAATAAATTTATTTGAAACCAACTTCGATTTTTTTTTATTTTGTCGAGTATATTTGTTGTAGGATGTATATTTGAGTAAATTTAGATGAAAATAACGAAAATTTATTGGATTGTGAAAAAAATTTTAGTTGGAAGTGTCAAATTTTAATAAATTTATTTGAAACCAACTTCGATTTTTTTTTATTTTGTCGAGTATTTTTGTTGTAGGATGTATATTTGAGTAAATTTAGATGAAAATAACGAAAATTTATTGGATTGTGAAAAAAATTTTAGTTGGAAGTGTCAAATTTTAATAAATTTATTTGAAACCAACTTCGATTTTTTTGGATTTTGTTGAGTATTTTTTTGTAGGATCTATATTTGAGTAAATTTAGATGAAAATAACTTCAATTTCTAGGATTGTGAAAAAAATTTTAGTTAGAAGTGTCAAATTTTAATAAATTTATTTGAAACCAACTTCGATTTTTTTGGATTTTGTCGAGTATTTTTGGTGTAGGATGTATATTTGAGTAAATTTAGATGAAAATAACTTCAATTTCTAGGATTGTGAAAAAAATTTTAGTTGGAAGTGTCAAATTTTAATAAATTTATTTGAAACCAACTTCGATTTTTTTGGATTTTGTCGAGTATTTTTGGTGTAGGATGTATATTTGAGTAAATTTAGATGAAAATAACTTCAATTTCTAGGATTGTGAAAAAAATTTTAGTTGGAAGCGTCAAATTTTAATAAATTTATTTGAAATCAACTTCGTTTTTTTTTGGATTTTGTTGAGTATTTTTTGTAGGATCTATATTTGAGTAAATTTAGATGAAAATAACTTCAATTTCTAGGATTGTGAAAAAAATTTTAGTTGGAAGTGTCAAATTTTAATAAATTTATTTGAAACCAACTTCGATTTTTTTGGATTTTGTCGAGTATTTTTGGTGTAGGATGTATATTTGAGTAAATTTAGATGAAAATAACTTCAATTTCTAGGATTGTGAAAAAAATTTTAGTTGGAAGCGTCAAATTTTAATAAATTTATTTGAAATCAACTTCGTTTTTTTTGGATTTTGTTGAGTATTTTTTGTAGGATCTATATTTGAGTAAATTTAGATGAAAATAACTTCAATTTTTAGGATTGTGAAAAAAATTTTAGTTGGAAGTGTCAAATTTTAGTAAATTTAATTGAAACCAACTTCGATTTTTTTGGATTTTGTCGAGTATTATTGGTGTAGGATGTATATTTGAGTAAATTTAGATGAAAATAACTTCAATTTCTACGATTGTGAAAAAAATTTTAGTCGGAAGTGTCAAATTTTAATAAATTTATTTGAAACCAACTTCGATTTTTTTGGATTTTGTCGAGTATTTTTGGTGTAGGATGTATATTTGAGTAAATTTAGATGAAAATAACTTCAATTTCTAGGATTGTGAAAAAATTTTAGTTGGAAGTGTCAAATTTTAATAAATTTATTTGAAACCAACTTCGATTTTTTTTTATTTTGTCGAGTATTTTTGTTGTAGGATGTATATTTGAGTAAATTTAGATGAAAATAACGAAAATTTATTGGATTGTGAAAAAAATTTTAGTTGGAAGTGTCAAATTTTAATAAATTTATTTGAAACCAACTTCGATTTTTTTTTATTTTGTCGAGTATTTTTGTTGTAGGATGTATATTTGAGTAAATTTAGATGAAAATAACGAAAATTTATTGGATTGTGAAAAAAATTTTAGTTGGAAGTGTCAAATTTTAATAAATTTATTTGAAACCAACTTCGATTTTTTTTTATTTTGTCGAGTATTTTTGTTGTAGGATGTATATTTGAGTAAATTTAGATGAAAATAACGAAAATTTATTGGATTGTGAAAAAAATTTTAGTTGGAAGTGTCAAATTTTAATAAATTTATTTGAAACCAACTTCGATTTTTTTGGATTTTGTTGAGTATTTTTTTGTAGGATCTATATTTGAGTAAATTTAGATGAAAATAACTTCAATTTCTAGGATTGTGAAAAAAATTTTAGTTGGAAGTGTCAAATTTTAATAAATTTATTTGAAACCAACTTCGATTTTTTTGGATTTTGTCGAGTATTTTTGGTGTAGGATGTATATTTGAGTAAATTTAGATGAAAATAACTTCAATTTCTAGGATTGTGAAAAAAATTTTAGTCGGAAGTGTCAAATTTTAATAAATTTATTTGAAACCAACTTCGATTTTTTTGGATTTTGTCGAGTATTTTTGGTGTAGGATGTATATTTGAGTAAATTTAGATGAAAATAACTTCAATTTCTAGGATTGTGAAAAAAATTTTAGTTGGAAGCGTCAAATTTTAATAAATTTATTTGAAATCAACTTCGTTTTTTTTTGGATTTTGTTGAGTATTTTTTGTAGGATCTATATTTGAGTAAATTTAGATGAAAATAACTTCAATTTTTAGGATTGTGAAAAAATTTTTAGTTGGAAGTGTCAAATTTTAATAAATTTATTTGAAACCAACTTCGATTTTTTTGGATTTTGATGAGTATTTTTTTGTAGGATCTATATTTGAGTAAATTTAGATGAAAATAACTTCAATTTCTAGGATTGTGAAAAAAATTTTAGTTGGAAGTGTCAAATTTTAATAAATTTATTTGAAACCAACTTCGATTTTTTTTTATTTTGTCGAGTATTTTTGTTGTAGGATGTATATTTGAGTAAATTTAGATGAAAATAACGAAAATTTATTGGATTGTGAAAAAAATTTTAGTTGGAAGTGTCAAATTTTAATAAATTTATTTGAAACCAACTTCGATTTTTTTGGATTTTGTTGAGTATTTTTTTGTAGGATCTATATTTGAGTAAATTTAGATGAAAATAACTTCAATTTCTAGGATTGTGAAAAAAATTTTAGTTGGAAGTGTCAAATTTTAATAAATTTATTTGAAACCAACTTCGATTTTTTTGGATTTTGTCGAGTATTTTTGGTGTAGGATGTATATTTGAGTAAATTTAGATGAAAATAACTTCAATTTCTAGGATTGTGAAAAAAATTTTAGTTGGAAGTGTCAAATTTTAATAAATTTATTTGAAACCAACTTCGATTTTTTTGGATTTTGTCGAGTATTTTTGGTGTAGGATGTATATTTGAGTAAATTTAGATGAAAATAACTTCAATTTCTAGGATTGTGAAAAAAATTTTAGTTGGAAGCGTCAAATTTTAATAAATTTATTTGAAATCAACTTCGTTTTTTTTGGATTTTGTTGAGTATTTTTTGTAGGATCTATATTTGAGTAAATTTAGATGAAAATAACTTCAATTTTTAGGATTGTGAAAAAAATTTTAGTTGGAAGTGTCAAATTTTAATAAATTTAATTGAAACCAACTTCGATTTTTTTGGATTTTGTCGAGTATTATTGGTGTAGGATGTATATTTGAGTAAATTTAGATGAAAATAACTTCAATTTCTACGATTGTGAAAAAAATTTTAGTCGGAAGTGTCAAATTTTAATAAATTTATTTGAAACCAACTTCGATTTTTTTGGATTTTGTCGAGTATTTTTGGTGTAGGATGTATATTTGAGTAAATTTAGATGAAAATAACTTCAATTTTTAGGATTGTGAAAAAAATTTTAGTTGGAAGTGTCAAATTTTAATAAATTTATTTGAAACCAACTTCGATTTTTTTGGATTTTGTTGAGTATTTTTTTGTAGGATCTATATTTGCGTAAATTTAGATGAAAATAACTTCAATTTCTAGGATTGTGAAAAAAATTTTAGTTGGAAGTGTCAAATTTTAATAAATTTATTTGAAACCAACTTCGATTTTTTTTTATTTTGTCGAGTATTTTTGTTGTAGGATGTATATTTGAGTAAATTTAGATGAAAATAACGAAAATTTATTGGATTGTGAAAAAAATTTTAGTTGGAAGTGTCAAATTTTAATAAATTTATTTGAAATCAACTTCGTTTTTTTTGGATTTTGTTGAGTATTTTTTGTAGGATCTATATTTGAGTAAATTTAGATGAAAATAACTTCAATTTTTAGGATTGTGAAAAAAATTTTAGTTGGAAGCGTCAAATTTTAATAAATTTATTTGAAACCAACTTCGATTTTTTTGGATTTTGTCGAGTATTTTTGGTGTAGGATGTATATTTGAGTAAATTTAGATGAAAATAACTTCAATTTCTAGGATTGTGAAAAAAATTTTAGTTGGAAGTGTCAAATTTTAATAAATTTATTTGAAACCAACTTCGATTTTTTTTTATTTTGTCGAGTATTTTTGTTGTAGGATGTATATTTGAGTAAATTTAGATGAAAATGACGAAAATTTATTGGATTGTGAAAAAAATTTTAGTTGGAAGTGTCAAATTTTAATAAATTTATTTGAAACCAACTTCGATTTTTTTGGATTTTGTTGAGTATTTTTTTGTAGGATCTATATTTGAGTAAATTTAGATGAAAATAACTTCAATTTCTAGGATTGTGAAAAAAATTTTAGTTGGAAGTGTCAAATTTTAATAAATTTATTTGAAACCAACTTCGATTTTTTTGGATTTTGTCGAGTATTTTTGGTGTAGGGTGTATATTTGAGTAAATTTAGATGAAAATAACTTCAATTTCTAGGATTGTGAAAAAAATTTTAGTTGGAAGTGTCAAATTTTAATAAATTTATTTGAAACCAACTTCGATTTTTTTGGATTTTGTCGAGTATTTTTGGTGTAGGATGTATATTTGAGTAAATTTAGATGAAAATAACTTCAATTTCTAGGATTGTGAAAAAAATTTTAGTTGGAAGCGTCAAATTTTAATAAATTTATTTGAAACCAACTTCGATTTTTTTGGATTTTGTCGAGTATTTTTGGTGTAGGATGTATATTTGAGTAAATTTAGATGAAAATAACTTCAATTTCTAGGATTGTGAAAAAAATTTTAGTTGGAAGTGTCAAATTTTAATAAATTTATTTGAAACCAACTTCGATTTTTTTGGATTTTGTCGAGTATTTTTGGTGTAGGGTGTATATTTGAGTAAATTTAGATGAAAATAACTTCAATTTCTAGGATTGTGAAAAAAATTTTAGTTGGAAGTGTCAAATTTTAATAAATTTATTTGAAACCAACTTCGATTTTTTTGGATTTTGTCGAGTATTTTTGGTGTAGGATGTATATTTGAGTAAATAAAGATGAAAATAACTTCAATTTCTAGGATTGTGAAAAAAATTTTAGTTGGAAGCGTCAAATTTTAATAAATTTATTTGAAATCAACTTCGTTTTTTTTGGATTTTGTTGAGTATTTTTTGTAGGATCTATATTTGAGTAAATTTAGATGAAAATAACTTCAATTTTTAGGATTGTGAAAAAAATTTTAGTTGGAAGTGTCAAATTTTAATAAATTTATTTGAAACCAACTTCGATTTTTTTGGATTTTGTCGAGTATTTTTGGTGTAGGATGTATATTTGAGTAAATTTAGATGAAAATAACTTCAATTTCTAGGATTGTGAAAAAAATTTTAGTTGGAAGCGTCAAATTTTAATAAATATATTTGAAACCTACTTCGATTTTTTTGGATTTTGTCGAGTATTTTTGGTGTAGGATGTATATTTGAGTAAATTTAGATGAAAATAACTTCAATTTTTAGGATTGTGAAAAAAATTTTAGTTGGAAGTGTCAAATTTTAATAAATTTATTTGAAACCAACTTCGATTTTTTTGGATTTTGTCGAGTATTTTTGGTGTAGGATGTATATTTGAGTAAATTTAGATGAAAATAACTTCAATTTCTAGGATTGTGAAAAAAATTTTAGTTGGAAGTGTCAAATTTTAATAAATTTATTTGAAACCAACTTCGATTTTTTTTTATTTTGTCGAGTATTTTTGTGGTAGGATGTATATTTGAGTAAATTTAGATGAAAATAACGAAAATTTATTGGATTGTGAAAAAAATTTTAGTTGGAAGTGTCAAATTTTAATAAATTTATTTGAAACCAACTTCGATTTTTTTGGATTTTGTTGAGTATTTTTTTGTAGGATCTATATTTGAGTAAATTTAGATGAAAATAACTTCAATTTCTAGGATTGTGAAAAAAATTTTAGTTGGAAGTGTCAAATTTTAATAAATTTATTTGAAACCAACTTCGATTTTTTTGGATTTTGTCGAGTATTTTTGGTGTAGGATGTATATTTGAGTAAATTTAGATGAAAATAACTTCAATTTCTAGGATTTTGAAAAAAATTTTAGTTACAAGTGTCTAATTTTAATAAATTTATTTGAAACCAACTTCGATTTTTTTGGATTTTGTCGAGTATTTTTGGTGTAGGATGTATATTTGAGTAAATTTAGATGAAAATAACTTCAATTTCTAGGATTGTGAAAAAAATTTTAGTCGGAAGTGTCAAATTTTAATAAATTTATTTGAAATCAACTTCGTTTTTTTTGGATTTTGTTGAGTATTTTTTGTAGGATCTATATTTGAGTAAATTTAGATGAAAATAACTTCAATTTTTAGGATTGTGAAAAAAATTTTAGTTGGAAGTGTCAAATTTTAATAAATTTATTAGAAACCAACTTCGATTTTTTTGGATTTTCTCGAGTATTTTTGGTGTAGGATGAATATTTGAGTAAATTTAGATGAAAATAACTTCAATTTCTAGGATTGTGAAAAAAATTTTAGTTGGAAGTGTCAAATTTTAATAAATTTATTTGAAACCAACTTCGATTTTTTTGGATTTTGTGGAGTATTTTTGGTGTAGGATGTATATTTGAGTACATTTAGATGAAAATAACTTCAATTTCTAGGATTTTGAAAAAAATTTTAGTTACAAGTGTCTAATTTTAATAAATTTATTTGAAACCAACTTCGATTTTTTTGGATTTTGTCGAGTATTTTTGGTGTAGGATGTATATTTGAGTAAATTTAGATGAAAATAACTTCAATTTCTAGGATTGTGAAAAAAATTTTAGTCGGAAGTGTCAAATTTTAATAAATTTATTTGAAACCAACTTCGATTTTTTTGGATTTTGTCGAGTATTTTTGTTGTAGGATGTATATTTGAGTAAATTTAGATGAAAATAACTTCAATTTTTAGGATTGTGAAAAAAATTTTAGTTGCAAGTGTCAAATTTTAATAAATTTATTAGAAACCAACTTCGATTTTTTTGGATTTTGTCGAGTATTTTTGGTGTAGGATGTATATTTGAGTAAATTTAGATGAATATAACTTCAATTTCTAGGATTGTGAAAAAAATTTTAGTTGGAAGTGTCAAATTTTAATAAATTTATTTGAAACCAACTTCGATTTTTTTGGATTTTGTGGAGTATTTTTGGTGTAGGATGTATATTTGAGTAAATTTAGATGAAAATAACTTCAATTTCTAGGATTGTGAAAAAAATTTTAGTTGGAAGTGTCAAATTTTAATAAATTTATTTGAAACCAACTTCGATTTTTTTGGATTTTGTCGAGTATTTTTGGTGTAGGGTGTATATTTGAGTAAATTTAGATGAAAATAACTTCAATTTCTAGGATTGTGAAAAAAATTTTAGTTGGAAGTGTCAAATTTTAATAAATTTATTTGAAACCAACTTCGATTTTTTTGGATTTTGTCGAGTATTTTTGGTGTAGGATGTATATTTGAGTAAATAAAGATGAAAATAACTTCAATTTCTAGGATTGTGAAAAAAATTTTAGTTGGAAGTGTCAAATTTTAATAAATTTATTTGAAACCAACTTCGATTTTTTTGGATTTTGTCGAGTATTTTTGGTGTAGGATGTATATTTGAGTAAATTTAGATGAAAATAACTTCAATTTCTAGGATTGTGAAAAAAATTTTAGTTGGAAGTGTCAAATTTTAATAAATTTATTTGAAACCAACTTCGATTTTTTTTTATTTTGTCGAGTATTTTTGTGGTAGGATGTATATTTGAGTAAATTTAGATGAAAATAACGAAAATTTATTGGATTGTGAAAAAAATTTTAGTTGGAAGTGTCAAATTTTAATAAATTTATTTGAAACCAACTTCGATTTTTTTGGATTTTGTTGAGTATTTTTTTGTAGGATCTATATTTGAGTAAATTTAGATGAAAATAACTTCAATTTCTAGGATTGTGAAAAAAATTTTAGTTGGAAGTGTCAAATTTTAATAAATTTATTTGAAACCAACTTCGATTTTTTTGGATTTTGTCGAGTATTTTTGGTGTAGGATGTATATTTGAGTAAATTTAGATGAAAATAACTTCAATTTCTAGGATTGTGAAAAAAATTTTAGTTGGAAGTGTCAAATTTTAATAAATATATTTGAAACCAACTTCGATTTTTTTGGATTTTGTCGAGTATTTTTGGTGTAGGATGTATATTTGAGTAAATTTAGATGAAAATAACTTCAATTTCTAGGATTTTGAAAAAAATTTTAGTTACAAGTGTCTAATTTTAATAAATTTATTTGAAACCAACTTCGATTTTTTTGGATTTTGTCGAGTATTTTTGGTGTAGGATGTATATTTGAGTAAATTTAGATGAAAATAACTTCAATTTCTAGGATTGTGAAAAAAATTTTAGTCGGAAGTGTCAAATTTTAATAAATTTATTTGAAATCAACTTCGTTTTTTTTGGATTTAGTTGAGTATTTTTTGTAGGATCTATATTTGAGTAAATTTAGATGAAAATAACTTCAATTTTTAGGATTGTGAAAAAAATTTTAGTTGCAAGTGTCAAATTTTAATAAATTTATTAGAAACCAACTTCGATTTTTTTGGATTTTGTCGAGTATTTTTGGTGTAGGATGTATATTTGAGTAAATTTAGATGAATATAACTTCAATTTCTAGGATTGTGAAAAAAATTTTAGTTGGAAGTGTCAAATTTTAATAAATTTATTTGAAACCAACTTCGATTTTTTTGGATTTTGTGGAGTATTTTTGGTGTAGGATGTATATTTGAGTAAATTTAGATGAAAATAACTTCAATTTCTAGGATTGTGAAAAAAATTTTAGTTGGAAGTGTCAAATTTTAATAAATTTATTTGAAACCAACTTCGATTTTTTTTTATTTTGTCGAGTATTTTTGTTGTAGGATGTATATTTGAGTAAATTTAGATGAAAATGACGAAAATTTATTGGATTGTGAAAAAAATTTTAGTTGGAAGTGTCAAATTTTAATAAATTTATTTGAAACCAACTTCGATTTTTTTGGATTTTGTTGAGTATTTTTTTGTAGGATCTATATTTGAGTAAATTTAGATGAAAATAACTTCAATTTCTAGGATTGTGAAAAAAATTTTAGTTGGAAGTGTCAAATTTTAATAAATTTATTTGAAACCAACTTCGATTTTTTTGGATTTTGTCGAGTATTTTTGGTGTAGGGTGTATATTTGAGTAAATTTAGATGAAAATAACTTCAATTTCTAGGATTGTGAAAAAAATTTTAGTTGGAAGTGTCAAATTTTAATAAATTTATTTGAAACCAACTTCGATTTTTTTGGATTTTGTCGAGTATTTTTGGTGTAGGATGTATATTTGAGTAAATTTAGATGAAAATAACTTCAATTTCTAGGATTGTGAAAAAAATTTTAGTTGGAAGCGTCAAATTTTAATAAATTTATTTGAAACCAACTTCGATTTTTTTGGATTTTGTCGAGTATTTTTGGTGTAGGATGTATATTTGAGTAAATTTAGATGAAAATAACTTCAATTTCTAGGATTGTGAAAAAAATTTTAGTTGGAAGCGTCAAATTTTAATAAATTTATTTGAAATCAACTTCGTTTTTTTTGGATTTTGTTGAGTATTTTTTGTAGGATCTATATTTGAGTAAATTTAGATGAAAATAACTTCAATTTTTAGGATTGTGAAAAAAATTTTAGTTGGAAGTGTCAAATTTTAGTAAATTTAATTGAAACCAACTTCGATTTTTTTGGATTTTGTCGAGTATTATTGGTGTAGGATGTATATTTGAGTAAATTTAGATGAAAATAACTTCAATTTCTACGATTGTGAAAAAAATTTTAGTCGGAAGTGTCAAATTTTAATAAATTTATTTGAAACCAACTTCGATTTTTTTTGGATTTTGTCGAGTATTTTTGGTGTAGGATGTATATTTGAGTAAATTTAGATGAAAATAACTTCAATTTCTAGGATTGTGAAAAAATTTTAGTTGGAAGTGTCAAATTTTAATAAATTTATTTGAAACCAACTTCGATTTTTTTTTATTTTGTCGAGTATTTTTGTTGTAGGATGTATATTTGAGTAAATTTAGATGAAAATAACGAAAATTTATTGGATTGTGAAAAAAATTTTAGTTGGAAGTGTCAAATTTTAATAAATTTATTTGAAACCAACTTCGATTTTTTTTTATTTTGTCGAGTATTTTTGTTGTAGGATGTATATTTGAGTAAATTTAGATGAAAATAACGAAAATTTATTGGATTGTGAAAAAAATTTTAGTTGGAAGTGTCAAATTTTAATAAATTTATTTGAAACCAACTTCGATTTTTTTTTATTTTGTCGAGTATTTTTGTTGTAGGATGTATATTTGAGTAAATTTAGATGAAAATAACGAAAATTTATTGGATTGTGAAAAAAATTTTAGTTGGAAGTGTCAAATTTTAATAAATTTATTTGAAACCAACTTCGATTTTTTTGGATTTTGTTGAGTATTTTTGTTGTAGGATGTATATTTGAGTAAATTTAGATGAAAATAACGAAAATTTATTGGATTGTGAAAAAAATTTTAGTTGGAAGTGTCAAATTTTAATAAATTTATTTGAAACCAACTTCGATTTTTTTGGATTTTGTTGAGTATTTTTTTGTAGGATCTATATTTGAGTAAATTTAGATGAAAATAACTTCAATTTCTAGGATTGTGAAAAAAATTTTAGTTGGAAGTGTCAAATTTTAATAAATTTATTTGAAACCAACTTCGATTTTTTTGGATTTTGTCGAGTATTTTTGGTGTAGGATGTATATTTGAGTAAATTTAGATGAAAATAACTTCAATTTCTAGGATTGTGAAAAAAATTTTAGTTGGAAGTGTCAAATTTTAATAAATTTATTTGAAACCAACTTCGATTTTTTTGGATTTTGTCGAGTATTTTTGTTGTAGGATGTATATTTGAGTAAATTTAGATGAAAATAACTTCAATTTCTAGGATTGTGAAAAAAATTTTAGTTGGAAGTGTCAAATTTTAATAAATTTATTTGAAACCAACTTCGATTTTTTTGGATTTTGTCGAGTATTTTTGGTGTAGGATGTATATTTGAGTAAATTTAGATGAAAATAACTTCAATTTCTAGGATTTTGAAAAAAATTTTAGTTACAAGTGTCTAATTTTAATAAATTTATTTGAAACCAACTTCGATTTTTTTGGATTTTGTCGAGTATTTTTGGTGTAGGATGTATATTTGAGTAAATTTAGATGAAAATAACTTCAATTTCTAGGATTGTGAAAAAAATTTTAGTCGGAAGTGTCAAATTTTAATAAATTTATTTGAAATCAACTTCGTTTTTTTTGGATTTAGTTGAGTATTTTTTGTAGGATCTATATTTGAGTAAATTTAGATGAAAATAACTTCAATTTTTAGGATTGTGAAAAAAATTTTAGTTGCAAGTGTCAAATTTTAATAAATTTATTAGAAACCAACTTCGATTTTTTTGGATTTTGTCGAGTATTTTTGGTGTAGGATGTATATTTGAGTAAATTTAGATGAATATAACTTCAATTTCTAGGATTGTGAAAAAAATTTTAGTTGGAAGTGTCAAATTTTAATAAATTTATTTGAAACCAACTTCGATTTTTTTGGATTTTGTGGAGTATTTTTGGTGTAGGATGTATATTTGAGTAAATTTAGATGAAAATAACTTCAATTTCTAGGATTGTGAAAAAAATTTTAGTTGGAAGTGTCAAATTTTAATAAATTTATTTGAAACCAACTTCGATTTTTTTTTATTTTGTCGAGTATTTTTGTTGTAGGATGTATATTTGAGTAAATTTAGATGAAAATGACGAAAATTTATTGGATTGTGAAAAAAATTTTAGTTGGAAGTGTCAAATTTTAATAAATTTATTTGAAACCAACTTCGATTTTTTTGGATTTTGTTGAGTATTTTTTTGTAGGATCTATATTTGAGTAAATTTAGATGAAAATAACTTCAATTTCTAGGATTGTGAAAAAAATTTTAGTTGGAAGTGTCAAATTTTAATAAATTTATTTGAAACCAACTTCGATTTTTTTGGATTTTGTCGAGTATTTTTGGTGTAGGGTGTATATTTGAGTAAATTTAGATGAAAATAACTTCAATTTCTAGGATTGTGAAAAAAATTTTAGTTGGAAGTGTCAAATTTTAATAAATTTATTTGAAACCAACTTCGATTTTTTTGGATTTTGTCGAGTATTTTTGGTGTAGGATGTATATTTGAGTAAATTTAGATGAAAATAACTTCAATTTCTAGGATTGTGAAAAAAATTTTAGTTGGAAGCGTCAAATTTTAATAAATTTATTTGAAACCAACTTCGATTTTTTTGGATTTTGTCGAGTATTTTTGGTGTAGGATGTATATTTGAGTAAATTTAGATGAAAATAACTTCAATTTCTAGGATTGTGAAAAAAATTTTAGTTGGAAGCGTCAAATTTTAATAAATTTATTTGAAATCAACTTCGTTTTTTTTGGATTTTGTTGAGTATTTTTTGTAGGATCTATATTTGAGTAAATTTAGATGAAAATAACTTCAATTTTTAGGATTGTGAAAAAAATTTTAGTTGGAAGTGTCAAATTTTAGTAAATTTAATTGAAACCAACTTCGATTTTTTTGGATTTTGTCGAGTATTATTGGTGTAGGATGTATATTTGAGTAAATTTAGATGAAAATAACTTCAATTTCTACGATTGTGAAAAAAATTTTAGTCGGAAGTGTCAAATTTTAATAAATTTATTTGAAACCAACTTCGATTTTTTTTGGATTTTGTCGAGTATTTTTGGTGTAGGATGTATATTTGAGTAAATTTAGATGAAAATAACTTCAATTTCTAGGATTGTGAAAAAATTTTAGTTGGAAGTGTCAAATTTTAATAAATTTATTTGAAACCAACTTCGATTTTTTTTTATTTTGTCGAGTATTTTTGTTGTAGGATGTATATTTGAGTAAATTTAGATGAAAATAACGAAAATTTATTGGATTGTGAAAAAAATTTTAGTTGGAAGTGTCAAATTTTAATAAATTTATTTGAAACCAACTTCGATTTTTTTTTATTTTGTCGAGTATTTTTGTTGTAGGATGTATATTTGAGTAAATTTAGATGAAAATAACGAAAATTTATTGGATTGTGAAAAAAATTTTAGTTGGAAGTGTCAAATTTTAATAAATTTATTTGAAACCAACTTCGATTTTTTTTTATTTTGTCGAGTATTTTTGTTGTAGGATGTATATTTGAGTAAATTTAGATGAAAATAACGAAAATTTATTGGATTGTGAAAAAAATTTTAGTTGGAAGTGTCAAATTTTAATAAATTTATTTGAAACCAACTTCGATTTTTTTGGATTTTGTTGAGTATTTTTTTGTAGGATCTATATTTGAGTAAATTTAGATGAAAATAACTTCAATTTCTAGGATTGTGAAAAAAATTTTAGTTGGAAGTGTCAAATTTTAATAAATTTATTTGAAACCAACTTCGATTTTTTTGGATTTTGTCGAGTATTTTTGGTGTAGGATGTATATTTGAGTAAATTTAGATGAAAATAACTTCAATTTCTAGGATTGTGAAAAAAATTTTAGTTGGAAGTGTCAAATTTTAATAAATTTATTTGAAACCAACTTCGATTTTTTTGGATTTTGTCGAGTATTTTTGGTGTAGGATGTATATTTGAGTAAATTTAGATGAAAATAACTTCAATTTCTAGGATTGTGAAAAAAATTTTAGTTGGAAGCGTCAAATTTTAATAAATTTATTTGAAATCAACTTCGTTTTTTTTTGGATTTTGTTGAGTATTTTTTGTAGGATCTATATT
This sequence comes from Andrena praecox, assembly GCA_963932275.1. Classification (NCBI taxonomy): domain Eukaryota; kingdom Metazoa; phylum Arthropoda; class Insecta; order Hymenoptera; family Andrenidae; genus Andrena; species Andrena praecox. The sequence goes on from OZ010730.1 coordinate 24,099,981, forward strand.
TGAGTAAATTTAGATGAAAATAACTTCAATTTCTAGGATTGTGAAAAAAATTTTAGTTGGAAGTGTCAAATTTTAATAAATTTATTTGAAACCAACTTCGATTTTTTTGGATTTTGTCGAGTATTTTTGGTGTAGGATGTATATTTGAGTAAATTTAGATGAAAATAACTTCAATTTCTAGGATTGTGAAAAAAATTTTAGTTGGAAGCGTCAAATTTTAATAAATTTATTTGAAATCAACTTCGTTTTTTTTGGATTTTGTTGAGTATTTTTTGTAGGATCTATATTTGAGTAAATTTAGATGAAAATAACTTCAATTTTTAGGATTGTGAAAAAAATTTTAGTTGGAAGTGTCAAATTTTAGTAAATTTAATTGAAACCAACTTCGATTTTTTTGGATTTTGTCGAGTATTATTGGTGTAGGATGTATATTTGAGTAAATTTAGATGAAAATAACTTCAATTTCTACGATTGTGAAAAAAATTTTAGTCGGAAGTGTCAAATTTTAATAAATTTATTTGAAACCAACTTCGATTTTTTTGGATTTTGTCGAGTATTTTTGGTGTAGGATGTATATTTGAGTAAATTTAGATGAAAATAACTTCAATTTCTAGGATTGTGAAAAAATTTTAGTTGGAAGTGTCAAATTTTAATAAATTTATTTGAAACCAACTTCGATTTTTTTTTATTTTGTCGAGTATTTTTGTTGTAGGATGTATATTTGAGTAAATTTAGATGAAAATAACGAAAATTTATTGGATTGTGAAAAAAATTTTAGTTGGAAGTGTCAAATTTTAATAAATTTATTTGAAACCAACTTCGATTTTTTTTTATTTTGTCGAGTATTTTTGTTGTAGGATGTATATTTGAGTAAATTTAGATGAAAATAACGAAAATTTATTGGATTGTGAAAAAAATTTTAGTTGGAAGTGTCAAATTTTAATAAATTTATTTGAAACCAACTTCGATTTTTTTTTATTTTGTCGAGTATTTTTGTTGTAGGATGTATATTTGAGTAAATTTAGATGAAAATAACGAAAATTTATTGGATTGTGAAAAAAATTTTAGTTGGAAGTGTCAAATTTTAATAAATTTATTTGAAACCAACTTCGATTTTTTTGGATTTTGTTGAGTATTTTTTTGTAGGATCTATATTTGAGTAAATTTAGATGAAAATAACTTCAATTTCTAGGATTGTGAAAAAAATTTTAGTCGGAAGTGTCAAATTTTAATAAATTTATTTGAAATCAACTTCGTTTTTTTTGGATTTTGTTGAGTATTTTTTGTAGGATCTATATTTGAGTAAATTTAGATGAAAATAACTTCAATTTCTAGGATTGTGAAAAAAATTTTAGTTGGAAGTGTCAAATTTTAGTAAATATAATTGAAACCAACTTCGATTTTTTTGGATTTTGTCGAGTATTATTGGTGTAGGATGTATATTTGAGTAAATTTAGATGAAAATAACTTCAATTTCTACGATTGTGAAAAAAATTTTAGTCGGAAGTGTCAAATTTTAATAAATTTATTTGAAACCAACTTCGATTTTTTTTGGATTTTGTCGAGTATTTTTGGTGTAGGATGTATATTTGAGTAAATTTAGATGAAAATAACTTCAATTTCTAGGATTGTGAAAAAATTTTAGTTGGAAGTGTCAAATTTTAATAAATTTATTTGAAACCAACTTCGATTTTTTTTTATTTTGTCGAGTATTTTTGTTGTAGGATGTATATTTGAGTAAATTTAGATGAAAATAACGAAAATTTATTGGATTGTGAAAAAAATTTTAGTTGGAAGTGTCAAATTTTAATAAATTTATTTGAAACCAACTTCGATTTTTTTTTATTTTGTCGAGTATTTTTGTTGTAGGATGTATATTTGAGTAAATTTAGATGAAAATAACGAAAATTTATTGGATTGTGAAAAAAATTTTAGTTGGAAGTGTCAAATTTTAATAAATTTATTTGAAACCAACTTCGATTTTTTTTTATTTTGTCGAGTATTTTTGTTGTAGGATGTATATTTGAGTAAATTTAGATGAAAATAACGAAAATTTATTGGATTGTGAAAAAAATTTTAGTTGGAAGTGTCAAATTTTAATAAATTTATTTGAAACCAACTTCGATTTTTTTGGATTTTGTTGAGTATTTTTTTGTAGGATCTATATTTGAGTAAATTTAGATGAAAATAACTTCAATTTCTAGGATTGTGAAAAAAATTTTAGTTGGAAGTGTCAAATTTTAATAAATTTATTTGAAACCAACTTCGATTTTTTTGGATTTTGTCGAGTATTTTTGGTGTAGGATGTATATTTGAGTAAATTTAGATGAAAATAACTTCAATTTCTAGGATTGTGAAAAAAATTTTAGTTGGAAGTGTCAAATTTTAATAAATTTATTTGAAACCAACTTCGATTTTTTTGGATTTTGTCGAGTATTTTTGGTGTAGGATGTATATTTGAGTAAATTTAGATGAAAATAACTTCAATTTCTAGGATTGTGAAAAAAATTTTAGTTGGAAGCGTCAAATTTTAATAAATTTATTTGAAATCAACTTCGTTTTTTTTTGGATTTTGTTGAGTATTTTTTGTAGGATCTATATTTGAGTAAATTTAGATGAAAATAACTTCAATTTCTAGGATTGTGAAAGAAATTTTAGTTGGAAGTGTCAAATTTTAATAAATTTATTTGAAACCAACTTCGATTTTTTTGGATTTTGTCGAGTATTTTTGGTGTAGGATGTATATTTGAGTAAATTTAGATGAAAATAACTTCAATTTCTAGGATTGTGAAAAAAATTTTAGTTGGAAGCGTCAAATTTTAATAAATTTATTTGAAATCAACTTCGTTTTTTTTGGATTTTGTTGAGTATTTTTTGTAGGATCTATATTTGAGTAAATTTAGATGAAAATAACTTCAATTTTTAGGATTGTGAAAAAAATTTTAGTTGGAAGTGTCAAATTTTAGTAAATTTAATTGAAACCAACTTCGATTTTTTTGGATTTTGTCGAGTATTATTGGTGTAGGATGTATATTTGAGTAAATTTAGATGAAAATAACTTCAATTTCTACGATTGTGAAAAAAATTTTAGTCGGAAGTGTCAAATTTTAATAAATTTATTTGAAACCAACTTCGATTTTTTTGGATTTTGTCGAGTATTTTTGGTGTAGGATGTATATTTGAGTAAATTTAGATGAAAATAACTTCAATTTCTAGGATTGTGAAAAAATTTTAGTTGGAAGTGTCAAATTTTAATAAATTTATTTGAAACCAACTTCGATTTTTTTTATTTTGTCGAGTATTTTTGTTGTAGGATGTATATTTGAGTAAATTTAGATGAAAATAACGAAAATTTATTGGATTGTGAAAAAAATTTTAGTTGGAAGTGTCAAATTTTAATAAATTTATTTGAAACCAACTTCGATTTTTTTTTATTTTGTCGAGTATTTTTGTTGTAGGATGTATATTTGAGTAAATTTAGATGAAAATAACGAAAATTTATTGGATTGTGAAAAAAATTTTAGTTGGAAGTGTCAAATTTTAATAAATTTATTTGAAACCAACTTCGATTTTTTTTTATTTTGTCGAGTATTTTTGTTGTAGGATGTATATTTGAGTAAATTTAGATGAAAATAACGAAAATTTATTGGATTGTGAAAAAAATTTTAGTTGGAAGTGTCAAATTTTAATAAATTTATTTGAAACCAACTTCGATTTTTTTGGATTTTGTTAAGTATTTTTTTGTAGGATCTATATTTGAGTAAATTTAGATGAAAATAACTTCAATTTCTAGGATTGTGAAAAAAATTTTAGTTGGAAGTGTCAAATTTTAATAAATTTATTTGAAACCAACTTCGATTTTTTTGGATTTTGTCGAGTATTTTTGGTGTAGGATGTATATTTGAGTAAATTTAGATGAAAATAACTTCAATTTCTAGGATTGTGAAAAAAATTTTAGTCGGAAGTGTCAAATTTTAATAAATTTATTTGAAACCAACTTCGATTTTTTTGGATTTTGTCGAGTATTTTTGGTGTAGGATGTATATTTGAGTAAATTTAGATGAAAATAACTTCAATTTCTAGGATTGTGAAAAAAATTTTAGTTGGAAGCGTCAAATTTTAATAAATTTATTTGAAATCAACTTCGTTTTTTTTTGGATTTTGTTGAGTATTTTTTGTAGGATCTATATTTGAGTAAATTTAGATGAAAATAACTTCAATTTTTAGGATTGTGAAAAAAATTTTAGTTGGAAGTGTCAAATTTTAATAAATTTATTTGAAACCAACTTCGATTTTTTTGGATTTTGATGAGTATTTTTTTGTAGGATCTATATTTGAGTAAATTTAGATGAAAATAACTTCAATTTCTAGGATTGTGAAAAAAATTTTAGTTGGAAGTGTCAAATTTTAATAAATTTATTTGAAACCAACTTCGATTTTTTTTTATTTTGTCGAGTATTTTTGTTGTAGGATGTATATTTGAGTAAATTTAGATGAAAATAACGAAAATTTATTGGATTGTGAAAAAAATTTTAGTTGGAAGTGTCAAATTTTAATAAATTTATTTGAAACCAACTTCGATTTTTTTGGATTTTGTTGAGTATTTTTTTGTAGGATCTATATTTGAGTAAATTTAGATGAAAATAACTTCAATTTCTAGGATTGTGAAAAAAATTTTAGTTGGAAGTGTCAAATTTTAATAAATTTATTTGAAACCAACTTCGATTTTTTTGGATTTTGTCGAGTATTTTTGGTGTAGGATGTATATTTGAGTAAATTTAGATGAAAATAACTTCAATTTCTAGGATTGTGAAAAAAATTTTAGTTGGAAGTGTCAAATTTTAATAAATTTAATTGAAACCAACTTCGATTTTTTTGGATTTTGTCGAGTATTATTGGTGTAGGATGTATATTTGAGTAAATTTAGATGAAAATAACTTCAATTTCTACGATTGTGAAAAAAATTTTAGTCGGAAGTGTCAAATTTTAATAAATTTATTTGAAACCAACTTCGATTTTTTTGGATTTTGTCGAGTATTTTTGGTGTAGGATGTATATTTGAGTAAATTTAGATGAAAATAACTTCAATTTTTAGGATTGTGAAAAAAATTTTAGTTGGAAGTGTCAAATTTTAATAAATTTATTTGAAACCAACTTCGATTTTTTTTGATTTTGTTGAGTATTTTTTTGTAGGATCTATATTTGCGTAAATTTAGATGAAAATAACTTCAATTTCTAGGATTGTGAAAAAAATTTTAGTTGGAAGTGTCAAATTTTAATAAATTTATTTGAAACCAACTTCGATTTTTTTTTATTTTGTCGAGTATTTTTGTTGTAGGATGTATATTTGAGTAAATTTAGATGAAAATAACGAAAATTTATTGGATTGTGAAAAAAATTTTAGTTGGAAGTGTCAAATTTTAATAAATTTATTTGAAATCAACTTCGTTTTTTTTGGATTTTGTTGAGTATTTTTTGTAGGATCTATATTTGAGTAAATTTAGATGAAAATAACTTCAATTTTTAGGATTGTGAAAAAAATTTTAGTTGGAAGCGTCAAATTTTAATAAATTTATTTGAAACCAACTTCGATTTTTTTGGATTTTGTCGAGTATTTTTGGTGTAGGATGTATATTTGAGTAAATTTAGATGAAAATAACTTCAATTTTTAGGATTGTGAAAAAAATTTTAGTTGGAAGTGTCAAATTTTAATAAATTTAATTGAAACCAACTTCGATTTTTTTGGATTTTGTCGAGTATTTTTGGAGTAGGATGTATATTTGAGTAAATTTAGATGAAAATAACGAAAATTTATTGGATTGTGAAAAAAATTTTAGTTGGAAGTGTCAAATTTTAATAAATTTATTTGAAATCAACTTCGTTTTTTTTTTATTTTGTTGAGTATTTTTTGTAGGATCTATATTTGAGTAAATTTAGCTGAAAATAACTTCAATTTTTAGGATTGTGAAAAAAATTTTAGTTGGAAGTGTCAAATTTTAATAAATTTATTTGAAACCAACTTCGATTTTTTTGGATTTTGTCGAGTATTTTTGGTGTAGGATGTATATTTGAGTAAATTTAGATGAAAATAACTTCAATTTCTAGGATTGTGAAAAAAATTTTAGTTGGAAGTGTCAAATTTTAATAAATTTATTTGAAACCAACTTCGATTTTTTTTATTTTGTCGAGTATTTTTGTTGTAGGATGTATATTTGAGTAAATTTAGATGAAAATAACGAAAATTTATTGGATTGTGAAAAAAATTTTAGTTGGAAGTGTCAAATTTTAATAAATTTATTTGAAATCAACTTCGTTTTTTTTGGATTTTGTTGAGTATTTTTTGTAGGATCTATATTTGAGTAAATTTAGATGAAAAAACTTCAATTTTTAGGATTGTGAAAAAAATTTTAGTTGGAAGTGTCAAATTTTAATAAATTTATTTGAAACCAACTTCGATTTTTTTGGATTTTGTCGAGTATTTTTGGTGTAGGATGTATATTTGAGTAAATTTAGATGAATATAACTTCAATTTCTAGGATTGTGAAAAAAATTTTAGTTGGAAGCGTCAAATTTTAATAAATTTATTTGAAACCAACTTCGATTTTTTTGGATTTTGTCGAGTATTTTTGGTGTAGGATGTATATTTGAGTAAATTTAGATGAAAATAACTTCAATTTCTAGGATTGTGAAAAAAATTTTAGTTGGAAGCGTCAAATTTTAAAAAATTTATTTGAAACCAACTTCGATTTTTTTGGATTTTGTCGAGTATTTTTGGTGTAGGATGTATATTTGAGTAAATTTAGATGAAAATAACTTCAATTTTTAGGATTGTGAAAAAAATTTTAGTTGGAAGTGTCAAATTTTAATAAATTTAATTGAAACCAACTTCGATTTTTTTGGATTTTGTCGAGTATTTTTGGAGTAGGATGTATATTTGAGTAAATTTAGATGAAAATAACGAAAATTTATTGGATTGTGAAAAAAATTTTAGTTGGATGTGTCAAATTTTAATAAATTTATTTGAAATCAACTTCGTTTTTTTTTTATTTTGTTGAGTATTTTTTGTAGGATCTATATTTGAGTAAATTTAGCTGAAAATAACTTCAATTTTTAGGATTGTGAAAAAAATTTTAGTTGGAAGTGTCAAATTTTAATAAATTTATTTGAAACCAACTTCGATTTTTTTGGATTTTATCGAGTATTTTTGTTGTAGGATGTATATTTGAGTAAATTTAGATGAAAATAACGAAAATTTATTGGATTGTGAAAAAAATTTTAGTTGGAAGTGTCAAATTTTAATAAATTTTTTTAAACCAACTTCGATTTTTTTGGATTTTGTTGAGTATTTTTTTGTAGGATCTATATTTGAGTAAATTTAGATGAAAATAACTTCAATTTCTAGGATTGTGAAAAAAATTTTAGTTGGAAGTGTCAAATTTTAATAAATTTATTTGAAACCAACTTCGTTTTTTTTTTATTTTGTTGAGTATTTTTTGTAGGATCTATATTTGAGTAAATTTAGATGAAAATAACTTCAATTTTTACGATTGTGAAAAAAATTTTAGTTGGAAGTGTCAAATTTTAATAAATTTATTTGAAACCAACTTCGATTTTTTTGGATTTTGTTGAGTATTTTTTGTAGGATCTATATTTGAGTAAATTTAGATGAAAATAACTTCAATTTTTACGATTGTGAAAAAAATTTTAGTTGGAAGTGTCAAATTTTAATAAATTTATTTGAAACCAACTTCGATTTTTTTGGATTTTGTCGAGTATTTTTGGTGTAGGATGTATATTTGAGTAAATTTAGATGAAAATAACTTCAATTTCTAGGATTGTGAAAAAAATTTTAGTTGGAAGTGTCAAATTTAATAAATTTATTTGAAACCAACTTCGATTTTTTTGGATTTTGTGGAGTATTTTTGGTGTAGGATGTATATTTGAGTAAATTTAGATGAAAATAACTTCAATTTCTAGGATTTTGAAAAAAATTTTAGTTACAAGTGTCTAATTTTAATAAATTTATTTGAAACCAACTTCGATTTTTTTGGATTTTGGCGAGTATTTTTGGTGTAGGATGTATATTTGAGTAAATTTAGATGAAAATAACTTCAATTTTTAGGATTGTGAAAAAAATTTTAGTTGGAAGTGTCAAATTTTAATAAATTTATTTGAAATCAACTTCGTTTTTTTTGGATTTTGTTGAGTATTTTTTGTAGGATCTATATTTGAGTAAATTTAGATGAAAAAACTTCAATTTTTAGGATTGTGAAAAAAATTTTAGTTGGAAGTGTCAAATTTTAATAAATTTATTTGAAACCAACTTCGATTTTTTTGGATTTTGTCGAGTATTTTTGGTGTAGGATGTATATTTGAGTAAATTTAGATGAAAATAACTTCAATTTCTAGGATTGTGAAAAAAATTTTAGTTGGAAGTGTCAAATTTTAATAAATTTATTTGAAACCAACTTCGATTTTTTTGGATTTTGTCGAGTATTTTTGGTGTAGGATGTATATTTGAGTAAATTTAGATGAATATAACTTCAATTTCTAGGATTGTGAAAAAAATTTTAGTTGGAAGCGTCAAATTTTAATAAATTTATTTGAAACCAACTTCGATTTTTTTGGATTTTGTCGAGTATTTTTGGTGTAGGATGTATATTTGAGTAAATTTAGATGAAAATAACTTCAATTTCTAGGATTGTGAAAAAAATTTTAGTTGGAAGTGTCAAATTTTAATAAATTTATTTGAAACCAACTTCGATTTTTTTGGATTTTGTCGAGTATTTTTGGTGTAGGATGTATATTTGAGTAAATTTAGATGAAAATAACTTCAATTTCTAGGATTGTGAAAAAAATTTTAGTTGGAAGCGTCAAATTTTAATAAATTTATTTGAAACCAACTTCGATTTTTTTGGATTTTGTCGAGTATTTTTGGTGTAGGATGTATATTTGAGTAAATTTAGATGAAAATAACTTCAATTTTTAGGATTGTGAAAAAAATTTTAATTGGAAGTGTCAAATTTTAATAAATTTAATTGAAACCAACTCCGATTTTTTTGGATTTTGTCGAGTATTTTTGGAGTAGGATGTATATTTGAGTAAATTTAGATGAAAATAACGAAAATTTATTGGATTGTGAAAAAAATTTTAGTTGGAAGTGTCAAATTTTAATAAATTTATTTGAAATCAACTTCGTTTTTTTTGGATTTTGTTGAGTATTTTTTGTAGGATCTATATTTGAGTAAATTTAGATGAAAAAACTTCAATTTTTAGGATTGTGAAAAAAATTTTAGTTGGAAGTGTCAAATTTTAATAAATTTATTTGAAACCAACTTCGATTTTTTTGGATTTTGTCGAGTATTTTTGGTGTAGGATGTATATTTGAGTAAATTTAGATGAAAATAACTTCAATTTCTAGGATTGTGAAAAAAATTTTAGTTGGAAGTGTCAAATTTTAATAAATTTATTTGAAACCAACTTCGATTTTTTTGGATTTTGTCGAGTATTTTTGGTGTAGGATGTATATTTGAGTAAATTTAGATGAAAATAACTTCAATTTCTAGGATTGTGAAAAAAATTTTAGTTGGAAGCGTCAAATTTTAATAAATTTATTTGAAACCAACTTCGATTTTTTTTGATTTTGTCGAGTATTTTTGGTGTAGGATGTATATTTGAGTAAATTTAGATGAAAATAACTTCAATTTCTAGGATTGTGAAAAAAATTTTAGTTGGAAGTGTCAAATTTTAATAAATTTATTTGAAACCAACTTCGTTTTTTTTGGATTTTGTCGAGTATTTTTGGTGTAGGATGTATATTTGAGTAAATTTAGATGAAAATAACTTCAATTTCTAGGATTGTGAAAAAAATTTTAGTTGGAAGCGTCAAATTTTAATAAATTTATTTGAAACCAACTTCGATTTTTTTGGATTTTGTCGAGTATTTTTGGTGTAGGATGTATATTTGAGTAAATTTAGATGAAAATAACTTCAATTTTTAGGATTGTGAAAAAAATTTTAGTTGGAAGTGTCAAATTTTAATAAATTTAATTGAAACCAACTTCGATTTTTTTGGATTTTGTCGAGTATTTTTGGAGTAGGATGTATATTTGAGTAAATTTTGATGAAAATAACTTCAATTTTTAGGATTGTGAAAAAAATTTTAGTTGGAAGTGTCAAATTTTAATAAATTTATTTGAAACCAACTTCGATTTTTTTGGATTTTGTTGAGTATTTTTTTGTAGGATCTATATTTGAGTAAATTTAGATGAAAATAACTTCAATTTCTAGGATTGTGAAAAAAATTTTAGTTGGAAGTGTCAAATTTTAATAATTTTATTTGAAACCAACTTCGATTTTTTTGGATTTTGTCGAGTATTTTTGGTGTAGCATGTATATTTGAGTAAATTTAGATGAAAATAACTTCAATTTTTAGGATTGTGAAAAAAATTTTAGTTGGAAGTGTCAAATTTTAATAAATTTATTTGAAACCAACTTCGATTTTTTTGGATTTTGTCGAGTATTTTTGGTGTAGGATGTATATTTGAGTAAATTTAGATGAAAATAACTTCAATTTCTAGGATTGTGAAAAAAATTTTAGTTGGAAGCGTCAAATTTTAATAAATTTATTTGAAACCAACTTCGATTTTTTTGGATTTTGTCGAGTATTTTTGGTGTAGGATGTATATTTGAGTAAATTTAGATGAAAATAACTTCAATTTCTAGGATTGTGAAAAAAATTTTAGTTGGAAGTGTCAAATTTTAATAAATTTATTTGAAACCAACTTCGATTTTTTTGGATTTTGTCGAGTATTTTTGGTGTAGGATGTATATTTGAGTAAATTTAGATGAAAATAACTTCAATTTCTAGGATTGTGAAAAAAATTTTAGTTGGAAGTGTCAAATTTTAATAAATTTAATTGAAACCAACTTCGATTTTTTTGGATTTTGTCGAGTATTTTTGGAGTAGGATGTATATTTGAGTAAATTTAGATGAAAATAACGAAAATTTATTGGATTGTGAAAAAAATTTTAGTTGGAAGTGTCAAATTTTAATAAATTTATTTGAAATCAACTTCGTTTTATTTGGATTTTGTTGAGTATTTTTTGTAGGATCTATATTTGAGTAAATTTAGATGAAAAAACTTCAATTTTTAGGATTGTGAAAAAAATTTTAGTTGGAAGTGTCAAATTTTAATAAATTTATTTGAAACCAACTTCGATTTTTTTGGATTTTGTCGAGTATTTTTGGTGTAGGATGTATATTTGAGTAAATTTAGATGAAAATAACTTCAATTTCTAGGATTGTGAAAAAAATTTTAGTTGGAAGTGTCAAATTTTAATAAATTTATTTGAAACCAACTTCGATTTTTTTGGATTTTGTCGAGTATTTTTGGTGTAGGATGTATATTTGAGTAAATTTAGATGAAAATTACTTCAATTTCTAGGATTGTGAAAAAAATTTTAGTTGGAAGCGTCAAATTTTAATAAATTTATTTGAAACCAACTTCGATTTTTTTGGATTTTGTCGAGTATTTTTGGTGTAGGATGTATATTTGAGTAAATTTAGATGAAAATAACGAAAATTTATTGGATTGTGAAAAAAATTTTAGTTGGAAGTGTCAAATTTTAATAAATTTATTTGAAACCAACTTCGATTTTTTTGGATTTTGTTGAGTATTTTTTTGTAGGATCTATATTTGAGTAAATTTAGATGAAAATAACTTCAATTTCTAGGATTGTGAAAAAAATTTTAGTTGGAAGTGTCAAATTTTAATAAATTTATTTGAAACCAACTTCGTTTTTTTTTTATTTTGTTGAGTATTTTTTGTAGGATCTATATTTGAGTAAATTTAGATGAAAATAACTTCAATTTTTACGATTGTGAAAAAAATTTTAGTTGGAAGTGTCAAATTTTAATAAATTTATTTGAAACCAACTTCGATTTTTTTGGATTTTGTTGAGTATTTTTTGTAGGATCTATATTTGAGTAAATTTAGATGAAAATAACTTCAATTTTTAGGATTGTGAAAAAAATTTTAGTTGGAAGTGTCAAATTTTAATAAATTTATTTGAAACCAACTTCGATTTTTTTGGATTTTGTTGAGTATTTTTTTGTAGGATCTATATTTGAGTAAATTTAGATGAAAATAACTTCAATTTCTAGGATTGTGAAAAAAATTTTAGTTGGAAGTGTCAAATTTTAGTAAATTTATTTGAAACCAACTTCGATTTTTTTTTATTTTGTCGAGTATTTTTGTTGTAGGATGTATATTTGAGTAAATTTAGATGAAAATAACGAAAATTTATTGGATTGTGAAAAAAATTTTAGTTGGAAGTGTCAAATTTTAAAAAATTTATTTGAAACCAACTTCGATTTTTTTGGATTTTGTTGAGTATTTTTTTGTAGGATCTATATTTGAGTAAATTTAGATGAAAATAACTTCAATTTTTTGGATTGTGAAAAAAATTTTAGTTGGAAGTGTCAAATTTTAATAAATTTATTTGAAACCAACTTCGATTTTTTTGGATTTTGTCGAGTATTTTTGGTGTAGGATGTATATTTGAGTAAATTTAGATGAAAATAACTTCAATTTCTAGGATTGTGAAAAAAATTTTAGTTGGAAGTGTCAAATTTTAATAAATTTATTTGAAACCAACTTCGATTTTTTTGGATTTTGTCGAGTATTTTTGGTGTAGGATGTATATTTGAGTAAATTTAGATGAAAATAACTTCAATTTCTAGGATTGTGAAAAAAATTTTAGTTGGAAGCGTCAAATTTTAATAAATTTATTTGAAACCAACTTCGATTTTTTTGGATTTTGTCGAGTATTTTTGTTGTAGGATGTATATTTGAGTAAATTTAGATGAAAATAACGACCATTTTTTGGATTGTGAAGAAAATTTTAGTTGGAAGTGTCAAATTTTAATAAATTTATTTGAAATCAACTTCGATTTTTTTGGATTTTGTCGAGTATTTTTGTTTTAGGATGTATATTTGAGTAAATTTAGATGAAAATAACGACCATTTTTTGGATTGTGAATAAAATTTTAGTTGGAAGTGTAAAATTTTAATAAATTTATTTGAAGTCAACTTCGATTTTTTTGGATATTGTTGAGTATTTTTGGTGTAGGATCTATATTTGAGTAAATTTAGATGAAAATAACTTAAATTTCTAGGATTGTGAAAAAAATTTTAGTTGGAAGTGTCAAATTTTAATAAATTTATTTGAAACCAACTTCGATTTTTTTGGATTTTGTCGAGTATTTTTGGTGTAGGATGTATATTTGAGTAAATTTAGATGAAAATAACTTCAATTTCTAGGATTGTGAAAAAAATTTTAGTTGGAAGCGTCAAATTTTAATAAATTTATTTGAAACCAACTTCGATTTTTTTGGATTTTGTCGAGTATTTTTGGTGTAGGATGTATATTTGAGTAAATTTAGATGAAAATAACTTCAATTTTTAGGATTGTGAAAAAAAATTTAGTTGGAAGTGTCAAATTTTAATAAATTTAATTGAAACCAACTTCGATTTTTTTGGAATTTGTCGAGTATTTTTGGAGTAGGATCTATATTTGAGTAAATTTAGATGAAAATAACTTCAATTTCTAGGATTGTGAAAAAAATTTTAGTTGGAAGTGTCAAATTTTAATAAATTTATTTGAAACCAACTTCGATTTTTTTTTATTTTGTCGAGTATTTTTGTTGTAGGATGTATATTTGAGTAAATTTAGATGAAAATAACGAAAATTTATTGGATTGTGAAAAAAATTTTAGTTGGAAGTGTCAAATTTTAATAAATTTATTTGAAACCAACTTCGATTTTTTTGGATTTTGTTGAGTATTTTTTTGTAGGATCTATATTTGAGTAAATTTAGATGAAAATAACTTCAATTTCTAGGATTGTGAAAAAAATTTTAGTTGGAAGTGTCAAATTTTAATAAATTTATTTGAAACCAACTTCGTTTTTTTTTTATTTTGTTGAGTATTTTTTGTAGGATCTATATTTGAGTAAATTTAGATGAAAATAACTTCAATTTTTACGATTGTGAAAAAAATTTTAGTTGGAAGTGTCAAATTTTAATAAATTTATTTGAAACCAACTTCGATTTTTTTGGATTTTGTTGAGTATTTTTTGTAGGATCTATATTTGAGTAAATTTAGATGAAAATAACTTCAATTTTTAGGATTGTGAAAAAAATTTTAGTTGGAAGTGTCAAATTTTAATAAATTTATTTGAAACCAACTTCGATTTTTTTGGATTTTGTTGAGTATTTTTTTGTAGGATCTATATTTGAGTAAATTTAGATGAAAATAACTTCAATTTCTAGGATTGTGAAAAAAATTTTAGTTGGAAGTGTCAAATTTTAGTAAATTTATTTGAAACCAACTTCGATTTTTTTTTATTTTGTCGAGTATTTTTGTTGTAGGATGTATATTTGAGTAAATTTAGATGAAAATAACGAAAATTTATTGGATTGTGAAAAAAATTTTAGTTGGAAGTGTCAAATTTTAAAAAATTTATTTGAAACCAACTTCGATTTTTTTGGATTTTGTTGAGTATTTTTTTGTAGGATCTATATTTGAGTAAATTTAGATGAAAATAACTTCAATTTTTTGGATTGTGAAAAAAATTTTAGTTGGAAGTGTCAAATTTTAATAAATTTATTTGAAACCAACTTCGATTTTTTTGGATTTTGTCGAGTATTTTTGGTGTAGGATGTATATTTGAGTAAATTTAGATGAAAATAACTTCAATTTCTAGGATTGTGAAAAAAATTTTAGTTGGAAGTGTCAAATTTTAATAAATTTATTTGAAACCAACTTCGATTTTTTTGGATTTTGTCGAGTATTTTTGGTGTAGGATGTATATTTGAGTAAATTTAGATGAAAATAACTTCAATTTCTAGGATTGTGAAAAAAATTTTAGTTGGAAGTGTCAAATTTTAATAAATTTAATTGAAACCAACTTCGATTTTTTTGGATTTTGTCGAGTATTTTTGGAGTAGGATGTATATTTGAGTAAATTTAGATGAAAATAACGAAAATTTATTGGATTGTGAAAAAAATTTTAGTTGGATGTGTCAAATTTTAATAAATTTATTTGAAATCAACTTCGTTTTTTTTTTATTTTGTTGAGTATTTTTTGTAGGATCTATATTTGAGTAAATTTAGCTGAAAATAACTTCAATTTTTAGGATTGTGAAAAAAATTTTAGTTGGAAGTGTCAAATTTTAATAAATTTATTTGAAACCAACTTCGATTTTTTTGGATTTTATCGAGTATTTTTGTTGTAGGATGTATATTTGAGTAAATTTAGATGAAAATAACGAAAATTTATTGGATTGTGAAAAAAATTTTAGTTGGAAGTGTCAAATTTTAATAAATTTTTTGAAACCAACTTCGATTTTTTTGGATTTTGTTGAGTATTTTTTTGTAGGATCTATATTTGAGTAAATTTAGATGAAAATAACTTCAATTTCTAGGATTGTGAAAAAAATTTTAGTTGGAAGTGTCAAATTTTAATAAATTTATTTGAAACCAACTTCGTTTTTTTTTGATTTTGTTGAGTATTTTTTGTAGGATCTATATTTGAGTAAATTTAGATGAAAATAACTTCAATTTTTACGATTGTGAAAAAAATTTTAGTTGGAAGTGTCAAATTTTAATAAATTTATTTGAAACCAACTTCGATTTTTTTGGATTTTGTTGAGTATTTTTTGTAGGATCTATATTTGAGTAAATTTAGATGAAAATAACTTCAATTTTTACGATTGTGAAAAAAATTTTAGTTGGAAGTGTCAAATTTTAATAAATTTATTTGAAACCAACTTCGATTTTTTTGGATTTTGTCGAGTATTTTTGGTGTAGGATGTATATTTGAGTAAATTTAGATGAAAATAACTTCAATTTCTAGGATTGTGAAAAAAATTTTAGTTGGAAGTGTCAAATTTAATAAATTTATTTGAAACCAACTTCGATTTTTTTGGATTTTGTGGAGTATTTTTGGTGTAGGATGTATATTTGAGTAAATTTAGATGAAAATAACTTCAATTTCTAGGATTTTGAAAAAAATTTTAGTTACAAGTGTCTAATTTTAATAAATTTATTTGAAACCAACTTCGATTTTTTTGGATTTTGGCGAGTATTTTTGGTGTAGGATGTATATTTGAGTAAATTTAGATGAAAATAACTTCAATTTTTAGGATTGTGAAAAAAATTTTAGTTGGAAGTGTCAAATTTTAATAAATTTATTTGAAATCAACTTCGTTTTTTTTGGATTTTGTTGAGTATTTTTTGTAGGATCTATATTTGAGTAAATTTAGATGAAAAAACTTCAATTTTTAGGATTGTGAAAAAAATTTTAGTTGGAAGTGTCAAATTTTAATAAATTTATTTGAAACCAACTTCGATTTTTTTGGATTTTGTCGAGTATTTTTGGTGTAGGATGTATATTTGAGTAAATTTAGATGAAAATAACTTCAATTTCTAGGATTGTGAAAAAAATTTTAGTTGGAAGTGTCAAATTTTAATAAATTTATTTGAAACCAACTTCGATTTTTTTGGATTTTGTCGAGTATTTTTGGTGTAGGATGTATATTTGAGTAAATTTAGATGAATATAACTTCAATTTCTAGGATTGTGAAAAAAATTTTAGTTGGAAGCGTCAAATTTTAATAAATTTATTTGAAACCAACTTCGATTTTTTTGGATTTTGTCGAGTATTTTTGGTGTAGGATGTATATTTGAGTAAATTTAGATGAAAATAACTTCAATTTCTAGGATTGTGAAAAAAATTTTAGTTGGAAGTGTCAAATTTTAATAAATTTATTTGAAACCAACTTCGATTTTTTTGGATTTTGTCGAGTATTTTTGGTGTAGGATGTATATTTGAGTAAATTTAGATGAAAATAACTTCAATTTCTAGGATTGTGAAAAAAATTTTAGTTGGAAGCGTCAAATTTTAATAAATTTATTTGAAACCAACTTCGATTTTTTTGGATTTTGTCGAGTATTTTTGGTGTAGGATGTATATTTGAGTAAATTTAGATGAAAATAACTTCAATTTTTAGGATTGTGAAAAAAATTTTAATTGGAAGTGTCAAATTTTAATAAATTTAATTGAAACCAACTTCGATTTTTTTGGATTTTGTCGAGTATTTTTGGAGTAGGATGTATATTTGAGTAAATTTAGATGAAAATAACGAAAATTTATTGGATTGTGAAAAAAATTTTAGTTGGAAGTGTCAAATTTTAATAAATTTATTTGAAATCAACTTCGTTTTTTTTGGATTTTGTTGAGTATTTTTTGTAGGATCTATATTTGAGTAAATTTAGATGAAAAAACTTCAATTTTTAGGATTGTGAAAAAAATTTTAGTTGGAAGTGTCAAATTTTAATAAATTTATTTGAAACCAACTTCGATTTTTTTGGATTTTGTCGAGTATTTTTGGTGTAGGATGTATATTTGAGTAAATTTAGATGAAAATAACTTCAATTTCTAGGATTGTGAAAAAAATTTTAGTTGGAAGTGTCAAATTTTAATAAATTTATTTGAAACCAACTTCGATTTTTTTGGATTTTGTCGAGTATTTTTGGTGTAGGATGTATATTTGAGTAAATTTAGATGAAAATAACTTCAATTTCTAGGATTGTGAAAAAAATTTTAGTTGGAAGCATCAAATTTTAATAAATTTATTTGAAACCAACTTCGATTTTTTTTGATTTTGTCGAGTATTTTTGGTGTAGGATGTATATTTGAGTAAATTTAGATGAAAATAACTTCAATTTCTAGGATTGTGAAAAAAATTTTAGTTGGAAGTGTCAAATTTTAATAAATTTATTTGAAACCAACTTCGATTTTTTTGGATTTTGTCGAGTATTTTTGGTGTAGGATGTATATTTGAGTAAATTTAGATGAAAATAACTTCAATTTCTAGGATTGTGAAAAAAATTTTAGTTGGAAGCGTCAAATTTTAATAAATTTATTTGAAACCAACTTCGATTTTTTTGGATTTTGTCGAGTATTTTTGGTGTAGGATGTATATTTGAGTAAATTTAGATGAAAATAACTTCAATTTTTAGGATTGTGAAAAAAATTTTAGTTGGAAGTGTCAAATTTTAATAAATTTAATTGAAACCAACTTCGATTTTTTTGGATTTTGTCGAGTATTTTTGGAGTAGGATGTATATTTGAGTAAATTTTGATGAAAATAACTTCAATTTTTAGGATTGTGAAAAAAATTTTAGTTGGAAGTGTCAAATTTTAATAAATTTATTTGAAACCAACTTCGATTTTTTTGGATTTTGTTGAGTATTTTTTTGTAGGATCTATATTTGAGTAAATTTAGATGAAAATAACTTCAATTTCTAGGATTGTGAAAAAAATTTTAGTTGGAAGTGTCAAATTTTAATAATTTTATTTGAAACCAACTTCGATTTTTTTGGATTTTGTCGAGTATTTTTGGTGTAGCATGTATATTTGAGTAAATTTAGATGAAAATAACTTCAATTTTTAGGATTGTGAAAAAAATTTTAGTTGGAAGTGTCAAATTTTAATAAATTTATTTGAAACCAACTTCGATTTTTTTGGATTTTGTCGAGTATTTTTGGTGTAGGATGTATATTTGAGTAAATTTAGATGAAAATAACTTCAATTTCTAGGATTGTGAAAAAAATTTTAGTTGGAAGCGTCAAATTTTAATAAATTTATTTGAAACCAACTTCGATTTTTTTGGATTTTGTCGAGTATTTTTGGTGTAGGATGTATATTTGAGTAAATTTAGATGAAAATAACTTCAATTTCTAGGATTGTGAAAAAAATTTTAGTTGGAAGTGTCAAATTTTAATAAATTTATTTGAAACCAACTTCGATTTTTTTGGATTTTGTCGAGTATTTTTGGTGTAGGATGTATATTTGAGTAAATTTAGATGAAAATAACTTCAATTTCTAGGATTGTGAAAAAAATTTTAGTTGGAAGTGTCAAATTTTAATAAATTTAATTGAAACCAACTTCGATTTTTTTGGATTTTGTCGAGTATTTTTGGAGTAGGATGTATATTTGAGTAAATTTAGATGAAAATAACGAAAATTTATTGGATTGTGAAAAAAATTTTAGTTGGAAGTGTCAAATTTTAATAAATTTATTTGAAATCAACTTCGTTTTTTTTGGATTTTGTTGAGTATTTTTTGTAGGATCTATATTTGAGTAAATTTAGATGAAAAAACTTCAATTTTTAGGATTGTGAAAAAAATTTTAGTTGGAAGTGTCAAATTTTAATAAATTTATTTGAAACCAACTTCGATTTTTTTGGATTTTGTCGAGTATTTTTGGTGTAGGATGTATATTTGAGTAAATTTAGATGAAAATAACTTCAATTTCTAGGATTGTGAAAAAAATTTTAGTTGGAAGTGTCAAATTTTAATAAATTTATTTGAAACCAACTTCGATTTTTTTGGATTTTGTCGAGTATTTTTGGTGTAGGATGTATATTTGAGTAAATTTAGATGAAAATTACTTCAATTTCTAGGATTGTGAAAAAAATTTTAGTTGGAAGCGTCAAATTTTAATAAATTTATTTGAAACCAACTTCGATTTTTTTGGATTTTGTCGAGTATTTTTGGTGTAGGATGTATATTTGAGTAAATTTAGATGAAAATAACGAAAATTTATTGGATTGTGAAAAAAATTTTAGTTGGAAGTGTCAAATTTTAATAAATTTATTTGAAACCAACTTCGATTTTTTTGGATTTTGTTGAGTATTTTTTTGTAGGATCTATATTTGAGTAAATTTAGATGAAAATAACTTCAATTTCTAGGATTGTGAAAAAAATTTTAGTTGGAAGTGTCAAATTTTAATAAATTTATTTGAAACCAACTTCGTTTTTTTTTTATTTTGTTGAGTATTTTTTGTAGGATCTATATTTGAGTAAATTTAGATGAAAATAACTTCAATTTTTACGATTGTGAAAAAAATTTTAGTTGGAAGTGTCAAATTTTAATAAATTTATTTGAAACCAACTTCGATTTTTTTGGATTTTGTTGAGTATTTTTTGTAGGATCTATATTTGAGTAAATTTAGATGAAAATAACTTCAATTTTTAGGATTGTGAAAAAAATTTTAGTTGGAAGTGTCAAATTTTAATAAATTTATTTGAAACCAACTTCGATTTTTTTGGATTTTGTTGAGTATTTTTTTGTAGGATCTATATTTGAGTAAATTTAGATGAAAATAACTTCAATTTCTAGGATTGTGAAAAAAATTTTAGTTGGAAGTGTCAAATTTTAGTAAATTTATTTGAAACCAACTTCGATTTTTTTTTATTTTGTCGAGTATTTTTGTTGTAGGATGTATATTTGAGTAAATTTAGATGAAAATAACGAAAATTTATTGGATTGTGAAAAAAATTTTAGTTGGAAGTGTCAAATTTTAAAAAATTTATTTGAAACCAACTTCGATTTTTTTGGATTTTGTTGAGTATTTTTTTGTAGGATCTATATTTGAGTAAATTTAGATGAAAATAACTTCAATTTTTTGGATTGTGAAAAAAATTTTAGTTGGAAGTGTCAAATTTTAATAAATTTATTTGAAACCAACTTCGATTTTTTTGGATTTTGTCGAGTATTTTTGGTGTAGGATGTATATTTGAGTAAATTTAGATGAAAATAACTTCAATTTCTAGGATTGTGAAAAAAATTTTAGTTGGAAGTGTCAAATTTTAATAAATTTATTTGAAACCAACTTCGATTTTTTTGGATTTTGTCGAGTATTTTTGGTGTAGGATGTATATTTGAGTAAATTTAGATGAAAATAACTTCAATTTCTAGGATTGTGAAAAAAATTTTAGTTGGAAGCGTCAAATTTTAATAAATTTATTTGAAACCAACTTCGATTTTTTTGGATTTTGTCGAGTATTTTTGTTGTAGGATGTATATTTGAGTAAATTTAGATGAAAATAACGACCATTTTTTGGATTGTGAAGAAAATTTTAGTTGGAAGTGTCAAATTTTAATAAATTTATTTGAAATCAACTTCGATTTTTTTGGATTTTGTCGAGTATTTTTGTTTTAGGATGTATATTTGAGTAAATTTAGATGAAAATAACGACCATTTTTTGGATTGTGAATAAAATTTTAGTTGGAAGTGTAAAATTTTAATAAATTTATTTGAAGTCAACTTCGATTTTTTTGGATATTGTTGAGTATTTTTGGTGTAGGATCTATATTTGAGTAAATTTAGATGAAAATAACTTAAATTTCTAGGATTGTGAAAAAAATTTTAGTTGGAAGTGTCAAATTTTAATAAATTTATTTGAAACCAACTTCGATTTTTTTGGATTTTGTCGAGTATTTTTGGTGTAGGATGTATATTTGAGTAAATTTAGATGAAAATAACTTCAATTTCTAGGATTGTGAAAAAAATTTTAGTTGGAAGCGTCAAATTTTAATAAATTTATTTGAAACCAACTTCGATTTTTTTGGATTTTGTCGAGTATTTTTGGTGTAGGATGTATATTTGAGTAAATTTAGATGAAAATAACTTCAATTTTTAGGATTGTGAAAAAAAATTTAGTTGGAAGTGTCAAATTTTAATAAATTTAATTGAAACCAACTTCGATTTTTTTGGAATTTGTCGAGTATTTTTGGAGTAGGATCTATATTTGAGTAAATTTAGATGAAAATAACTTCAATTTCTAGGATTGTGAAAAAAATTTTAGTTGGAAGTGTCAAATTTTAATAAATTTATTTGAAACCAACTTCGATTTTTTTTTATTTTGTCGAGTATTTTTGTTGTAGGATGTATATTTGAGTAAATTTAGATGAAAATAACGAAAATTTATTGGATTGTGAAAAAAATTTTAGTTGGAAGTGTCAAATTTTAATAAATTTATTTGAAATCAACTTCGTTTTTTTTTTATTTTGTTGAGTATTTTTTGTAGGATCTATATTTGAGTAAATTTAGCTGAAAATAACTTCAATTTTTAGGATTGTGAAAAAAATTTTAGTTGGAAGTGTCAAATTTTAATAAATTTATTTGAAACCAACTTCGATTTTTTTGGATTTTGTCGAGTATTTTTGGTGTAGGATGTATATTTGAGTAAATTTAGATGAAAATAACTTCAATTTCTAGGATTGTGAAAAAAATTTTAGTTGGAAGTGTCAAATTTTAATAAATTTATTTGAAACCAACTTCGATTTTTTTGGATTTTGTCGAGTATTTTTGGTGTAGGATGTATATTTGAGTAAATTTAGATGAAAATAACTTCAATTTCTAGGATTGTGAAAAAAATTTTAGTTGGAAGTGTCAAATTTTAATAAATTTATTTGAAACCAACTTCGATTTTTTTTTATTTTGTCGAGTATTTTTGTTGTAGGATGTATATTTGAGTAAATTTAGATGAAAATAACGAAAATTTATTGGATTGTGAAAAAAATTTTAGTTGGAAGAGTCAAATTTTAATAAATTTATTTGAAATCAACTTCGTTTTTTTTGGATTTTGTTGAGTATTTTTTGTAGGATCTATATTTGAGTAAATTTAGATGAAAAAACTTCAATTTTTAGTATTTTGTGAAAAAAATTTTAGTTGGAAGTGTCAAATTTTAATAAATTTATTTGAAACCAACTTCGATTTTTTTGGATTTTGTCGAGTATTTTTGGTGTAGGATGTATATTTGAGTAAATTTAGATGAAAATAACTTCAATTTCTAGGATTGTGAAAAAAATTTTAGTTGGAAGTGTCAAATTTTAATAAATTTATTTGAAACCAACTTCGATTTTTTTGGATTTTGTCGAGTATTTTTGGTGTAGGATGTATATTTGAGTAAATTTAGATGAAAATAACTTCAATTTCTAGGATTGTGAAAAAAATTTTAGTTGGAAGCGTCAAATTTTAATAAATTTATTTGAAACCAACTTCGATTTTTTTGGATTTTGTCGAGTATTTTTGGTGTAGGATGTATATTTGAGTAAATTTAGATGAAAATAACTTCAATTTTTAGGATTGTGAAAAAAATTTTAGTTGGAAGTGTCAAATTTTAATAAATTTAATTGAAACCAACTTCGATTTTTTTGGATTTTGTCGAGTATTTTTGGAGTAGGATGTATATTTGAGTAAATTTTGATGAAAATAACTTCAATTTTTAGGATTGTGAAAAAAATTTTAGTTGGAAGTGTCAAATTTTAATAAATTTATTTGAAACCAACTTCGATTTTTTTGGATTTTGTTGAGTATTTTTTTGTAGGATCTATATTTGAGTAAATTTAGATGAAAATAACTTCAATTTCTAGGATTGTGAAAAAAATTTTAGTTGGAAGTGTCAAATTTTAATAAATTTATTTGAAACCAACTTCGATTTTTTTGGATTTTGTCGAGTATTTTTGGTGTAGCATGTATATTTGAGTAAATTTAGATGAAAATAACTTCAATTTTTAGGATTGTGAAAAAAATTTTAGTTGGAAGTGTCAAATTTTAATAAATTTATTTGAAACCAACTTCGATTTTTTTGGATTTTGTCGAGTATTTTTGGTGTAGGATGTATATTTGAGTAAATTTAGATGAAAATAACTTCAATTTCTAGGATTGTGAAAAAAATTTTAGTTGGAAGCGTCAAATTTTAATAAATTTATTTGAAACCAACTTCGATTTTTTTGGATTTTGTCGAGTATTTTTGGTGTAGGATGTATATTTGAGTAAATTTAGATGAAAATAACTTCAATTTCTAGGATTGTGAAAAAAATTTTAGTTGGAAGTGTCAAATTTTAATAAATTTATTTGAAACCAACTTCGATTTTTTTGGATTTTGTCGAGTATTTTTGGTGTAGGATGTATATTTGAGTAAATTTAGATGAAAATAACTTCAATTTCTAGGATTGTGAAAAAAATTTTAGTTGGAAGTGTCAAATTTTAATAAATTTAATTGAAACCAACTTCGATTTTTTTGGATTTTGTCGAGTATTTTTGGAGTAGGATGTATATTTGAGTAAATTTAGATGAAAATAACGAAAATTTATTGGATTGTGAAAAAAATTTTAGTTGGAAGTGTCAAATTATAATAAATTTATTTGAAATCAACTTCGTTTTTTTTGGATTTTGTTGAGTATTTTTTGTAGGATCTATATTTGAGTAAATTTAGATGAAAAAACTTCAATTTTTAGGATTGTGAAAAAAATTTTAGTTGGAAGTGTCAAATTTTAATAAATTTATTTGAAACCAACTTCGATTTTTTTGGATTTTGTCGAGTATTTTTGGTGTAGGATGTATATTTGAGTAAATTTAGATGAAAATAACTTCAATTTCTAGGATTGTGAAAAAAATTTTAGTTGGAAGTGTCAAATTTTAATAAATTTATTTGAAATCAACTTCGATTTTTTTGGATTTTGTCGAGTATTTTTGGTGTAGGATGTATATTTGAGTAAATTTAGATGAAAATTACTTCAATTTCTAGGATTGTGAAAAAAATTTTAGTTGGAAGCGTCAAATTGTAATAAATTTATTTGAAACCAACTTCGATTTTTTTGGATTTTGTCGAGTATTTTTGGTGTAGGATGTATATTTGAGTAAATTTAGATGAAAATAACGAAAATTTATTGGATTGTGAAAAAAATTTTAGTTGGAAGTGTCAAATTTTAATAAATTTATTTGAAACCAACTTCGATTTTTTTGGATTTTGTTGAGTATTTTTTTGTAGGATCTATATTTGAGTAAATTTAGATGAAAATAACTTCAATTTCTAGGATTGTGAAAAAAATTTTAGTTGGAAGTGTCAAATTTTAATAAATTTATTTGAAACCAACTTCGATTTTTTTTTATTTTGTCGAGTATTTTTGTTGTAGGATGTATATTTGAGTAAATTTAGATGAAAATAACGAAAATTTATTGGATTGTGAAAAAAATTTTAGTTGGAAGTGTCAAATTTTAAAAAATTTATTTGAAACCAACTTCGATTTTTTTGGATTTTGTTGAGTATTTTTTTGTAGGATCTATATTTGAGTAAATTTAGATGAAAATAACTTCAATTTTTTGGATTGTGAAAAAAATTTTAGTTGGAAGTGTCAAATTTTAATAAATTTATTTGAAACCAACTTCGATTTTTTTGGATTTTGTCGAGTATTTTTGGTGTAGGATGTATATTTGAGTAAATTTAGATGAAAATAACTTCAATTTCTAGGATTGTGAAAAAAATTTTAGTTGGAAGTGTCAAATTTTAATAAATTTATTTGCAACCAACTTCGATTTTTTTGGATTTTGTCGAGTATTTTTGGTGTAGGATGTATATTTGAGTAAATTTAGATGAAAATAACTTCAATTTCTAGGATTGTGAAAAAAATTTTAGTTGGAAGCGTCAAATTTTAATAAATTTATTTGAAACCAACTTCGATTTTTTTGGATTTTGTCGAGTATTTTTGTTGTAGGATGTATATTTGAGTAAATTTAGATGAAAATAACGACCATTTTTTGGATTGTGAAGAAAATTTTAGTTGGAAGTGTCAAATTTTAATAAATTTATTTGAAATCAACTTCGATTTTTTTGGATTTTGTCGAGTATTTTTGTTTTAGGATGTATATTTGAGTAAATTTAGATGAAAATAACGACCATTTTTTGGATTGTGAATAAAATTTTAGTTGGAAGTGTAAAATTTTAATAAATTTATTTGAAGTCAACTTCGATTTTTTTGGATATTGTTGAGTATTTTTGGTGTAGGATCTATATTTGAGTAAATTTAGATGAAAATAACTTAAATTTCTAGGATTGTGAAAAAAATTTTAGTTGGAAGTGTCAAATTTTAATAAATTTATTTGAAACCAACTTCGATTTTTTTGGATTTTGTCGAGTATTTTTGGTGTAGGATGTATATTTGAGTAAATTTAGATGAAAATAACTTCAATTTCTAGGATTGTGAAAAAAATTTTAGTTGGAAGCGTCAAATTTTAATAAATTTATTTGAAACCAACTTCGATTTTTTTGGATTTTGTCGAGTATTTTTGGTGTAGGATGTATATTTGAGTAAATTTAGATGAAAATAACTTCAATTTCTAGGATTGTGAAAAAAATTTTAGTTGGAAGTGTCAAATTTTAATAAATTTATTTGAAACCAACTTCGATTTTTTTGGATTTTGTCGAGTATTTTTGGTGTAGGATGTATATTTGAGTAAATTTAGATGAAAATAACTTCAATTTCTAGGATTGTGAAAAAAATTTTAGTTGGAAGTGTCAAATTTTAATAAATTTATTTGAAACCAACTTCGATTTTTTTTTATTTTGTCGAGTATTTTTGTTGTAGGATGTATATTTGAGTAAATTAAGATGAAAATAACGAAAATTTATTGGATTGTGAAAAAAATTTTAGTTGGAAGTGTCAAATTTTAATAAATTTATTTGAAATCAACTTCGTTTTTTTTGGATTTTGTTGAGTATTTTTTGTAGGATCTATATTTGAGTAAATTTAGATGAAAAAACTTCAATTTTTAGGATTGTGAAAAAAATTTTAGTTGGAAGTGTCAAATTTTAATAAATTTATTTGAAACCAACTTCGATTTTTTTGGATTTTGTCGAGTATTTTTGGTGTAGGATGTATATTTGAGTAAATTTAGATGAAAATAACTTCAATTTCTAGGATTGTGAAAAAAATTTTAGTTGGAAGTGTCAAATTTTAATAAATTTATTTGAAACCAACTTCGATTTTTTTGGATTTTGTCGAGTATTTTTGGTGTAGGATGTATATTTGAGTAAATTTAGATGAAAATAACTTCAATTTCTAGGATTGTGAAAAAAATTTTAGTTGGAAGCGTCAAATTTTAATAAATTTATTTGAAACCAACTTCGATTTTTTTTGATTTTGTCGAGTATTTTTGGTGTAGGATGTATATTTGAGTAAATTTAGATGAAAATAACTTCAATTTCTAGGATTGTGAATAAAATTTTAGTTGGAAGTGTCAAATTTTAATAAATTTATTTGAAACCAACTTCGATTTTTTTGGATTTTGTCGAGTATTTTTGGTGTAGGATGTATATTTGAGTAAATTTAGATGAAAATAACTTCAATTTCTAGGATTGTGAAAAAAATTTTAGTTGGAAGCGTCAAATTTTAATAAATTTATTTGAAACCAACTTCGATTTTTTTGGATTTTGTCGAGTATTTTTGGTGTAGGATGTATATTTGAGTAAATTTAGATGAAAATAACTTCAATTTTTAGGATTGTGAAAAAAATTTTAGTTGGAAGTGTCAAATTTTAATAAATTTAATTGAAACCAACTTCGATTTTTTTGGATTTTGTCGAGTATTTTTGGAGTAGGATGTATATTTGAGTAAATTTAGATGAAAATAACTTCAATTTTTAGGATTGTGAAAAAAATTTTAGTTGGAAGTGTCAAATTTTAATAAATTTATTTGAAACCAACTTCGATTTTTTTGGATTTTGTTGAGTATTTTTTTGTAGGATCTATATTTGAGTAAATTTAGATGAAAATAACTTCAATTTCTAGGATTGTGAAAAAAATTTTAGTTGGAAGTGTCAAATTTTAATAAATTTATTTGAAACCAACTTCGATTTTTTTGGATTTTGTCGAGTATTTTTGGTGTAGCATGTATATTTGAGTAAATTTAGATGAAAATAACTTCAATTTTTAG
The DNA here is from genome assembly GCA_963932275.1 of Andrena praecox. Classification (NCBI taxonomy): domain Eukaryota; kingdom Metazoa; phylum Arthropoda; class Insecta; order Hymenoptera; family Andrenidae; genus Andrena; species Andrena praecox. The sequence goes on from OZ010730.1 coordinate 24,127,615, forward strand.
GATTGTGAAAAAAATTTTAGTTGGAAGTGTCAAATTTTAATAAATTTATTTGAAACCAACTTCGATTTTTTTGGATTTTGTCGAGTATTTTTGGTGTAGGATGTATATTTGAGTAAATTTAGATGAAAATAACTTCAATTTCTAGGATTGTGAAAAAAATTTTAGTTGGAAGCGTCAAATTTTAATAAATTTATTTGAAACCAACTTCGATTTTTTTTTATTTTGTCGAGTATTTTTGTTGTAGGATGTATATTTGAGTAAATTTAGATGAAAATAACGAAAATTTATTGGATTGTGAAAAAAATTTTAGTTGGAAGTGTCAAATTTTAATAAATTTATTTGAAACCAACTTCGATTTTTTTGGATTTTGTCGAGTATTTTTGGTGTAGGATGTATATTTGAGTAAATTTAGATGAAAATAACTTCAATTTCTAGGATTGTGAAAAAAATTTTAGTTGGAAGTGTCAAATTTTAATAAATTTATTTGAAACCAACTTCGATTTTTTTGGATTTTGTCGAGTATTTTTGGTGTAGGATGTATATTTGAGTAAATTTAGATGAAAATAACTTCAATTTCTAGGATTGTGAAAAAAATTTTAGTTGGAAGCGTCAAATTTTAATAAATTTATTTGAAACCAACTTCGATTTTTTTGGATTTTGTCGAGTATTTTTGGTGTAGGATGTATATTTGAGTAAATTTAGATGAAAATAACGAAAATTTATTGGATTGTGAAAAAAATTTTAGTTGGAAGTGTCAAATTTTAATAAATTTATTTGAAACCAACTTCGATTTTTTTGGATTTTGTTGAGTATTTTTTTGTAGGATCTATATTTGAGTAAATTTAGATGAAAATAACTTCAATTTCTAGGATTGTGAAAAAAATTTTAGTTGGAAGTGTCAAATTTTAATAAATTTATTTGAAACCAACTTCGTTTTTTTTTTATTTTGTTGAGTATTTTTTGTAGGATCTATATTTGAGTAAATTTAGATGAAAATAACTTCAATTTTTACGATTGTGAAAAAAATTTTAGTTGGAAGTGTCAAATTTTAATAAATTTATTTGAAACCAACTTCGATTTTTTGGATTTTGTTGAGTATTTTTTGTAGGATCTATATTTGAGTAAATTTAGATGAAAATAACTTCAATTTTTAGGATTGTGAAAAAAATTTTAGTTGGAAGTGTCAAATTTTAATAAATTTATTTGAAACCAACTTCGATTTTTTTGGATTTTGTTGAGTATTTTTTTGTAGGATCTATATTTGAGTAAATTTAGATGAAAATAACTTCAATTTCTAGGATTGTGAAAAAAATTTTAGTTGGAAGTGTCAAATTTTAATAAATTTATTTGAAACCAACTTCGATTTTTTTTTATTTTGTCGAGTATTTTTGTTGTAGGATGTATATTTGAGTAAATTTAGATGAAAATAACGAAAATTTATTGGATTGTGAAAAAAATTTTAGTTGGAAGTGTCAAATTTTAAAAAATTTATTTGAAACCAACTTCGATTATTTTGGATTTTGTTGAGTATTTTTTGTAGGATCTATATTTGAGTAAATTTAGATGAAAATAACTTCAATTTTTTGGATTGTGAAAAAAATTTTAGTTGGAAGTGTCAAATTTTAATAAATTTATTTGAAACCAACTTCGATTTTTTTGGATTTTGTCGAGTATTTTTGGTGTAGGATGTATATTTGAGTAAATTTAGATGAAAATAACTTCAATTTCTAGGATTGTGAAAAAAATTTTAGTTGGAAGTGTCAAATTTTAATAAATTTATTTGAAACCAACTTCGATTTTTTTGGATTTTGTCGAGTATTTTTGGTGTAGGATGTATATTTGAGTAAATTTAGATGAAAATAACTTCAATTTCTAGGATTGTGAAAAAAAATTTAGTTGGAAGTGTCAAATTTTAATAAATTTATTTGAAACCAACTTCGATTTTTTTGGATTTTGTCGAGTATTTTTGGTGCAGGATGTATATTTGAGTAAATTTAGATGAAAATAATTTCAATTTCTAGGATTGTGAAAAAAATTTTAGTTGGAAGTGTCAAATTTTAATCAATTTATTTGAAACCAACTTCGATTCTTTTGGATTTTGTCGAGTATTTTTGGTGTAGGATGTATATTTGAGTAAATTTAGATGAAAATAACGACCATTTTTTGGATTGTGAATAAAATTTTAGTTGGAAGTGTCAAATTTTAATAAATTTATTTGAAGTCAACTTCGATTTTTTTGGATATTGTTGAGTATTTTTGGTGTAGGATCTATATTTGAGTAAATTTAGATGAAAATAACTTCAATTTCTAGGATTGTGAAAAAAATTTTAGTTGGAAGTGTCAAATTTTAATAAATTTATTTGAAACCAACTTCGATTTTTTTGGATTTTGTCGAGTATTTTTGGTGTAGGATGTATATTTGAGTAAATTTAGATGAAAATAACTTCAATTTCTAGGATTGTGAAAAAAATTTTAGTTGGAAGTGTCAAATTTTAATAAATTTATTTGAAACCAACTTCGATTTTATTGGATTTTGTTGAGTATTTTTTTGTAGGATCTATATTTGAGTAAATTTAGTTGAAAATAACTTCAATTTTTAGGATTGTGAAAAAAATTTTAGTTGGAAGTGTCAAATTTTAATAAATTTATTTGAAATCAACTTGGATTCTTTTGGATTTTGTCGAGTATTTTTGGTGTAGGATGTATATTTGAGTAAATTTAGATGAAAATAACTTCAATTTTTTGGATTGTGAAAAAAAATTTAGTTGCAAGTGTCAAATTTTAATAAATTTATTTGAAACCAACTTCGATTTTTTTTTATTTTGTCGAGTATTTTTGGTGTAGGATGTATATTTGAGTAAATTTAGATGAAAATAACTTCAATTTTTTGGATTGTGAAAAAAATTTTAGTTGGAAGTGTCAAATTTTATTAAATTTATTTGAAACCAACTTCGATTTTTTTGGATTTTGTCGAGTATTTTTGTTGTAGGATGTATATTTGAGTAAATTTAGATGAAACTAACGACCATTTTTTGGATTGTGAAGAAAATTTTAGTTGGAAGTGTCAAATTTTAATAAATTTATTTGAAACCAACTTCGATTTTTTTGGATTTTGTCGAGTATTTTTGGTGTAGGATGTATATTTGAGTAAATTTAGATGAAAATAACTTCAATTTCTAGGATTGTGAAAAAAATTTTAGTTGGAAGTGTCAAATTTTAATAAATTTATTTGAAACCAACTTGGATTTTATTGGATTTTGTTGAGTATTTTTTTGTAGGATCTATATTTGAGTAAATTTAGATGAAAATAACTTCAATTTTTAGGATTGTGAAAAAAATTTTAGTTGGAAGTGTCAAATTTTAATAAATTTATTTGAAATCAACTTCGATTCTTTTGGATTTTGTCGAGTATTTTTGGTGTAGGATGTATATTTGAGTAAATTTAGATGAAAATAACTTCAATTTTTTGGATTGTGAAAAAAATTTTAGTCGGAAGTGTCAAATTTTAATAAATTTATTTGAAATCAACTAGGTTTTTTTTTTATTTTGTTGAGTATTTTTTGTAGGATCTATATTTGAGTAAATTTAGAAGAAAATAACTTCAATTTTTAGGATTGTGAAAAAAATTTTAGTTGGAAGTGTCAAATTTTAATAAATTTATTTGAAACCAACTTCGATTTTTTTGGATTTTGTCGAGTATTTTTGTTGTAGGATGTATATTTGAGTAAATTTAGATGAAAATAACGAAAATTTATTGGATTGTGAAAAAAATTTTAGTTGGAAGTGTCAAATTTTAAAAAATTTATTTGAAACCAACTTCGATTTTTTTGGATTTTGTTGAGTATTTTTTTGTAGGATCTATATTTGAGTAAATTTAGATGAAAATAACTTCAATTTTTTGGATTGTGAAAAAAATTTTAGTTGGAAGTGTCAAATTTTAATAAATTTATTTGAAACCAACTTCGATTTTTTTGGATTTTGTCGAGTATTTTTGGTGTAGGATGTATATTTGAGTAAATTTAGATGAAAATAACTTCAATTTCTAGGATTGTGAAAAAAATTTTAGTTGGAAGTGTCAAATTTTAATAAATTTATTTGAAACCAACTTCGATTTTTTTGGATTTTGTCGAGTATTTTTGGTGTAGGATGTATATTTGAGTAAATTTAGATGAAAATAACTTCAATTTCTAGGATTGTGAAAAAAATTTTAGTTGGAAGTGTCAAATTTTAATAAATTTATTTGAAACCAACTTGGATTTTATTGGATTTTGTTGAGTATTTTTTTGTAGGATCTATATTTGAGTAAATTTAGATGAAAATAACTTCAATTTTTAGGATTGTGAAAAAAATTTTAGTTGGAAGTGTCAAATTTTAATAAATTTATTTGAAATCAACTTCGATTCTTTTGGATTTTGTCGAGTATTTTTGGTGTAGGATGTATATTTGAGTAAATTTAGATGAAAATAACTTCAATTTTTTGGATTGTGAAAAAAATTTTAGTCGGAAGTGTCAAATTTTAATAAATTTATTTGAAATCAACTAGGTTTTTTTTTTATTTTGTTGAGTATTTTTTGTAGGATCTATATTTGAGTAAATTTAGAAGAAAATAACTTCAATTTTTAGGATTGTGAAAAAAATTTTAGTTGGAAGTGTCAAATTTTAATAAATTTATTTGAAACCAACTTCGATTTTTTTGGATTTTGTCGAGTATTTTTGTTGTAGGATGTATATTTGAGTAAATTTAGATGAAAATAACGAAAATTTATTGGATTGTGAAAAAAATTTTAGTTGGAAGTGTCAAATTTTAATAAATTTATTTGAAACCAACTTCGATTTTTTTGGATTTTGTCGAGTATTTTTGGTGTAGGATGTATATTTGAGTAAATTTAGATGAAAATAACTTCAATTTCTAGGATTGTGAAAAAAATTTTAGTTGGAAGTGTCAAATTTTAATAAATTTATTTGAAACCAACTTGGATTTTATTGGATTTTGTTGAGTATTTTTTTGTAGGATCTATATTTGAGTAAATTTAGATGAAAATAACTTCAATTTTTAGGATTGTGAAAAAAATTTTAGTTGGAAGTGTCAAATTTTAATAAATTTATTTGAAATCAACTTCGATTCTTTTGGATTTTGTCGAGTATTTTTGGTGTAGGATGTATATTTGAGTAAATTTAGATGAAAATAACTTCAATTTTTTGGATTGTGAAAAAAATTTTAGTCGGAAGTGTCAAATTTTAATAAATTTATTTGAAATCAACTAGGTTTTTTTTTTATTTTGTTGAGTATTTTTTGTAGGATCTATATTTGAGTAAATTTAGAAGAAAATAACTTCAATTTTTAGGATTGTGAAAAAAATTTTAGTTGGAAGTGTCAAATTTTAATAAATTTATTTGAAACCAACTTCGATTTTTTTGGATTTTGTCGAGTATTTTTGTTGTAGGATGTATATTTGAGTAAATTTAGATGAAAATAACGAAAATTTATTGGATTGTGAAAAAAATTTTAGTTGGAAGTGTCAAATTTTAAAAAATTTATTTGAAACCAACTTCGATTTTTTTGGATTTTGTTGAGTATTTTTTTGTAGGATCTATATTTGAGTAAATTTAGATGAAAATAACTTCAATTTTTTGGATTGTGAAAAAAATTTTAGTTGGAAGTGTCAAATTTTAATAAATTTATTTGAAACCAACTTCGATTTTTTTGGATTTTGTCGAGTATTTTTGGTGTAGGATGTATATTTGAGTAAATTTAGATGAAAATAACTTCAATTTCTAGGATTGTGAAAAAAATTTTAGTTGGAAGTGTCAAATTTTAATAAATTTATTTGAAACCAACTTCGATTTTTTTGGATTTTGTCGAGTATTTTTGGTGTAGGATGTATATTTGAGTAAATTTAGATGAAAATAACTTCAATTTCTAGGATTGTGAAAAAAAATTTAGTTGGAAGTGTCAAATTTTAATAAATTTATTTGAAACCAACTTCGATTTTTTTGGATTTTGTCGAGTATTTTTGGTGCAGGATGTATATTTGAGTAAATTTAGATGAAAATAACTTCAAATTTTAGGATTGTGAAAAAAATTTTAGTTGGAAGTGTCAATTTTAATAAATTTATTTGAAATCAACTTCGATTCTTTTGGATTTTGTCGAGTATTTTTGGTGTAGGATGTATATTTGAGTAAATTTAGATGAAAATTACTTCAATTTTTTGGATTGTGAAAAAAAATTTTAGTTGGAAGTGCCAAATTTGAATAAATTTATTTGAAATCAACATCGATTTTTTTTTATTTTGTTGAGTATTTTTGTTGTAGGATCTATATTTGAGTAAATTTAGATAAAAATAACTTCAATTTTTTGGATTGTGCAAAAAATTTTAGTTGGAAGTGTCAAATTTTAATAAATTTCTTTGAAACCAACTTCGATTTTTTTGGATTTTGTCGAGTATTTTTGTTGTAGGATGTATATTTGAGTAGATTTATATGAAAATGACGACAATTTTTTGGATTGTGAAAAAATTTTAGTTGGTAGTGTCAAATTTTAATAAATTTATTTGAAATCAACTTCGATTCTTTTGGATTTTGTCGAGTATTTTTGGTGTAGGATGTATATTTGAGTAAATTTAGATGAAAATAACTTCAATTTTTTGGATTGTGAAAAAAAATTTTAGTTGGAAGTGCCAAATTTGAATAAATTTATTTGATATCAACTTCGATTTTTTTTTATTTTGTTGAGTATTTTTGTTGTAGGATCTATATTTGAGTAAATTTAGTTAAAAACAACTTCAATTTTTTGGATTGTGCAAAAAATTTTAGTTGGAAGTGTCAAATTTTAATAAATTTCTTTGAAACCAACATCGATTTTTTTGGATTTTGTCGAGTATTTTTGTTGTAGGATGTATATTTGAGTAAATTTAGATGAAACTAACGACCATTTTTTGGATCGTGAAGAAAATTTTAGTTGGAAGTGTCAAATTTTAATCAATTTATTTGAAACCAACTTCGATTTTTTTGGATTTTGTCGAGTATTTTGGGTGTAGGATGTATATTTGAGTAAATTTAGATGAAAATAACGACCATTTTTTGGATTGTGAATTAAATTTTAGTTGGAAATGTCAAATTTGAATAAATTTATTCGAAATCAACTTCGATTTTTTTGGATATTGTTGAGTATTTTTGTTGTAGGATCTATATTTGAGTAAATTTAGATGAAAATAACTTCAATTTTTTGGATTGTGAAAAAAATTTTAGTCGGAAGTGTCAAATTTTAATAAATTTATTTGAAATCAACTTCGTTTTTTTTGGATTTTGTTGAGTATTTTTTGTAGGATCTATATTTGAGTAAATTTAGATGAAAATAACTTCAATTTTTAGGATTGTGAAAGAAAATTTAGATGGAAGTGTCAAATTTTTATAAATTTATTTGAAACCAACTTCGAGTTTTTTTGGATTTTGTCGAGTATTTTTGTTGTAGGATTTATATTTGAGTAAATTTAGATGAAAATAACGACAATATTTTGGATTGTCAAATATATTTGAGTTGGAAATGCCAAATTTTAATAAGTTTATTTGAAACCAACTTCGATTTTTCTCGACTATGATGAGGTTTTTTGATAGAGAAGCTTAATTTGAGTAATTTCAGTTGAATTTAACGTCGATTTTATGGATTTTGTCACGATTTTTGTCAAATTTTAATAAATTTATTTGAAATCAACTTGGATTATTTTGGATTTTGTAGAGTATTTTTGTTGTAGGATCTATATTTGAGTAAATTTAGATGAAAATAACTTCAAGTTTTTGGATTGGGAAAAAATTTTAGATGGAAGTGTCAAATTTTATTAAATTTATTTGAAACCAACTTCGATTTTTTTGGATTTTGTCGAGTATTATTGTTGTAGGATGTATATTTGAGTAGATTTATATGAAAATGACGACAATTTTTTGGATTGTGAAAAAATTTTAGTTGGAAGTGTCAAATTTTAATAAATTTCTTTGAAACCAACATCGATTTTTTTGGATTTTGTCGAGTATTTTGGGTGTAGGATGTATATTTGAGTAAATTTAGATGAAAATAACTTCGATTTTTAGGATTGTGAAAAAAATTTTAGTTGGTAGTGTCAAATTTTAATAAATTCATTTGAAATCAACTTCGATTCTTTTGGATTTTGTCGAGTATTTTTGGTGTAGGATGTATATTTGAGTAAATTTAGATGAAAATAACTTCAATTTTTTGGATTGTGAAAAAAATTTTAGTTGGTAGTGTCAAATTTTAATAAATTTATTTGTAACCAACTTCGATTTTTTTGGATTTTGTCGAGTATTTTTGGTGTAGGATGTATATTTGAGTAAATTTAGATGAAAATAACTTCAATTTTTAGGATTGTGAAAAAAAATTTAGTTGGAAGTGTCAAATTTTAATAAATTTATTTGAAACCACCTTCGATTTTTTTGGATTTTGTCGAGTATTTTTGGTGTAGGATGTATATTTGAGTAAATTTAGATGAAAATAACTTCAATTTTTAGGATTGTGAAAAAAATTTTAGATGGAAGTGTCAAATTTTATTAAATTTATTTGAAACCAACTTCGATTTTTTTGGATTTGGTCGAGTATTATTGTTGTAGGATGTATATTTGAGTAGATTTATATGAACATGACGACAATTTTTTGGATTGTGAAAAAATTTTAGTTGGAAGTGTCAAATTTTAATAAATTTCTTTGAAACCAACATCGATTTTTTTGGATTTTGTCGAGTATTTTTGTTGTAGGATGTATATTTGAGTAAATTTAGATGAAACTAACGACCATTTTTTGGATTGTGAAGAAAATTTTAGTTGGAAGTGTCAAATTTTAATCAATTTATTTGAAACCGACTTCGATTTTTTTGGATTTTGTCGAGTATTTTGGGTGTAGGATGTATATTTGAGTAAATTTAGATGAAAATAACTTCGATTTTTAGGATTGTGAAAAAAATTTTAGTTGGTAGTGTCAAATTTTAATAAATTTATTTGAAATCAACTTCGATTCTTTTGGATTTTGTCGAGTATTTTTGGTGTAGGATGTATATTTGAGTAAATTTAGATGAAAATAACTTCAATTTTTTGGATTGTGAAAAAAAATTTTAGTTGGAAGTGCCAAATTTGAATAAATTTATTTGAAATCAACTTCGATTTTTTTTTATTTTGTTGTGTATTTTTGTTGTAGGATCTATATTTGAGTAAATTTAGTTAAAAACAACAACAATTTTTTGGATTGTGCAAAAAATTTTAGTTGGAAGTGTCAAATTTTAATAAATTTCTTTGAAACCAACATCGATTTTTTTGGATTTTGTCGAGTATTTTTGTTGTAGGATTTATATTTGAGTAAATTTAGATGAAACTAACGACCATTTTTTGGATCGTGAAGAAAATTTTAGTTGGAAGTGTCAAATTTTAATCAATTTATTTGAAACCAACTTCGATTTTTTTGGATTTTGTCGAGTATTTTGGGTGTAGGATGTATATTTGAGTAAATTTAGATGAAAATAACGACCATTTTTTGGATTGTGAATTAAATTTTAGTTGGAAATGTCAAATTTGAATAAATTTATTTGAAATCAACTTCGATTTTTTTGGATATTGTTGAGTATTTTTGTTGTAGGATCTATATTTGAGTAAATTTAGATGAAAATAACGACAATATTTTGGATTGTCAAAAATATTTGAGTTGGGAATGCCAAATTTTAATAAGTTTATTTGAAACCAACTTCGATTTTTCTCGACTATGATGAGGTTTTTTGATAGAGAAGCTTAATTTGAGTAATTTCAGTTGAATTTAACGTCGATTTTATGGATTTTGTCACGATTTTTGTCAAATTTTAATAAATTTATTTGAAATCAACTTGGATTATTTTGGATTTTGTAGAGTATTTTTGTTGTAGGATCTATATTTGAGTAGATTTATATGAAAATGACGACAATTTTTTGGATTGTGAAAAAATTTTAGTTGGAAGTGTCAAATTTTAATAAATTTCTTTGAAACCAACATCGATTTTTTTGGATTTTGTCGAGTATTTTTGTTGTAGGATGTATATTTGAGTAAATTTAGATGAAACTAACGACCATTTTTTGGATCGTGAAGAAAATTTTAGTTGGAAGTGTCAAATTTTAATCAATTTATTTGAAACCAACTTCGATTTTTTTGGATTTTGTCGAGTATTTTGGGTGTAGGATGTATATTTGAGTAAATTTAGATGAAACTAACGACCATTTTTTGGATTGTGAAGAAAATTTTAGTTGGAAGTGTCAAATTTTAATCAATTTATTTGAAACCAACTTCGATTTTTTTGGATTTTGTAGAGTATTTTGGGTGTAGGATGTATATTTGAGTAAATTTAGATGAAAATAACTTCGATTTTTAGGATTGTGAAAAAAATTTTAGTTGGTAGTGTCAAATTTTAATAAATTCATTTGAAATCAACTTCGATTCTTTTGGATTTTGTCGAGTATTTTTGGTGTAGGATGTATATTTGAGTAAATTTAGATGAAAATAACTTCAATTTTTTGGATTGTGAAAAAAATTTTAGTTGGTAGTGTCAAATTTTAATAAATTTATTTGAAACCAACTTCGATTTTTTTGGATTTTGTCGAGTATTTTTGGTGTAGGATGTATATTTGAGTAAATTTAGATGAAAATAACTTCAATTTTTAGGATTGTGAAAAAAAATTTAGTTGGAAGTGACAAATTTTAATAAATTTATTTGAAACCACCTTCGATTTTTTTGGATTTTGTCGAGTATTTTTGGTGTAGGATGTATATTTGAGTAAATTTAGATGAAAATAACTTCAATTTTTAGGATTGTGAAAAAAATTTTAGATGGAAGTGTCAAATTTTATTAAATTTATTTGAAACCAACTTCGATTTTTTTGGATTTTGTCGATTATTTTTGTTGTAGGATCTATATTTGAGTAAATTTAGATGAAAATAACTTCAAATTTTAGGATTGTGAAAAAAATTTTAGTTGGAAGTGTCAAATTTTAATAAATTTATTTGAAATCAACTTCGATTCTTTTGGATTTTGTCGAGTATTTTTGGTGTAGGATGTATATTTGAGTAAATTTAGATGAAAATTACTTCAATTTTTTGGATTGTGAAAAAAAATTTTAGTTGGAAGTGCCAAATTTGAATAAATTTATTTGAAATCAACATCGATTTTTTTTTATTTTGTTGAGTATTTTTGTTGTAGGATCTATATTTGAGTAAATTTAGATAAAAATAACTTCAATTTTTTGGATTGTGCAAAAAATTTTAGTTGGAAGTGTCAAATTTTAATAAATTTCTTTGAAACCAACTTCGATTTTTTTGGATTTTGTCGAGTATTTTTGTTGTAGGATGTATATTTGAGTAAATTTAGATGAAAATAACTTCAATTTTTTGGATTGTGAAAAAAATTTTAGTCGGAAGTGTCAAATTTTAATAAATTTATTTGAAATCAACTTCGTTTTTTTTTTGGATTTTGTTGATTATTTTTGGTAGGATCTATATTTGAGTAAATTTAGATGAAAATAACTTCAATTTTTAGGATTGTGAAAAAAATTTTAGTTGGAAGTGTCAAATTTTAATAAATTTATTTGAAACCAACTTCGATTTTTTTGGATTTTGTCGATTATTTTTGTTGTAGGATCTATATTTGAGTAAATTTAGATGAAAATAACTTCAAATTTTAGGATTGTGAAAAAAATTTTAGTTGGAAGTGTCAAATTTTAATAAATTTATTTGAAATCAACTTCGATTCTTTTGGATTTTGTCGAGTATTTTTGGTGTAGGATGTATATTTGAGTAAATTTAGATGAAAATTACTTCAATTTTTTGGATTGTGAAAAAAAATTTTAGTTGGAAGTGCCAAATTTGAATAATTTTATTTGAAATCAACATCGATTTTTTTTTTATTTTGTTGAGTATTGTTGTTGTAGGATCTATATTTGAGTAAATTTAGATAAAAATAACTTCAATTTTTTGGATTGTGCAAAAAATTTTAGTGGAAGTGTCAAATTTTAATAAATTTATTTGAAATCAACTTCGATTTTTTTGCATATTGTTGAGTATTTTTGCTGTAGGATCTATATTTGAGTAAATTTAGATGAAAATAACTTCAATTTTTTGGATTGTGAAAAAAATTTTAGTCGGAAGTGTCAAATTTTAATAAATTTATTTGAAATCAACTTCGTTTTTTTTTGGATTTTGTTGATTATTTTTGGTAGGATCTATATTTGAGTAAATTTAGATGAAAATAACTTCAATTTTTAGGATTGTGAAAAAAATTTTAGTTGGAAGTGTCAAATTTTAATAAATTTATTTGAAACCAACTTCGATTTTTTTGGATTTTGTCGATTATTTTTGTTGTAGGATCTATATTAGAGTAAATTTAGATGAAAATAACTTCAAATTTTAGGATTGTGAAAAAAATTTTAGTTGGAAGTGTCAAATTTTAATAAATTTATTTGAAATCAACTTCGATTCTTTTGGATTTTGTCGAGTATTTTTGGTGTAGGATGTATATTTGAGTAAATTTAGATGAAAATTACTTCAATTTTTTGGATTGTGAAAAAAAATTTTAGTGGAAGTGCCAAATTTGAATAAATTTATTTGAAATCAACATCGATTTTTTTTTTATTTTGTTGAGTATTGTTGTTGTAGGATCTATATTTGAGTAAATTTAGATAAAAATAACTTCAATTTTTTGGATTGTGCAAAAAATTTTAGTTGGAAGTGTCAAATTTTAATAAATTTCGTTGAAACCAACGTCGATTTTTTTTGGATTTTGTCGAGTATTTTTGTTGTAGGTTGTATATTCGAGTAAATTTAGATGAAAATAACTTCAATTTTTAGGATTGTGAAAAAAATTTTAGTTGGAAGTGTCAAATTTTTATAAATTTATTTGAAACCAACATCGATTTTTTTTTATTTTGTTGAGTATTTTTGTTGTAGGATCTATATTTGAGTAAATTTAGATAAAAATAACTTCAATTTTTTGGATTGTGCAAAAAATTTTAGTTGGAAGTGTCAAATTTTAATAAATTTCTTTGAAACCAACTTCGATTTTTTTGGATTTTGTCGAGTATTTTTGTTGTAGGATGTATATTTGAGTAAATTTAGATGAAACTAACGACCATTTTTTGGATTGTGAAGAAAATTTTAGTTGGAAGTGTCAAATTTTAATCAATTTATTTGAAATCAACTTCGTTTTTTTTGGATTTTGTTGAGTATTTTTTGTAGGATCTATATTTGAGTAAATTTAGATGAAAATAACTTCAATTTTTAGGATTGTGAAAAAAATTTTAGTTGGAAGTGTCAAATTTTAATAAATTTATTTGAAATCAACTTCGATTCTTTTGGATTTTGTCGAGTATTATTGTTGTAGGATGTATATTTGAGTAGATTTATATGAAAATGACGACAATTTTTTGGATTGTGAAAAAATTTTAGTTGGAAGTGTCAAATTTTAATAAATTTCTTTGAAACCAACATCGATTTTTTTGGATTTTGTCGAGTATTTTTGTTGTAGGATGTATATTTGAGTAAATTTAGATGAAACTAACGACCATTTTTTGGATTGTGAAGAAAATTTTAGTTGGAAGTGTCAAATTTTAATCAATTTATTTGAAACCATCTTCGATTTTTTTGGATTTTGTCGAGTATTTTGGGTGTAGGATGTATATTTGAGTAAATTTAGATGAAAATAACTTCGATTTTTAGGATTGTGAAAAAAATTTTAGTTGGTAGTGTCAAATTTTAATAAATTTATTTGAAATCATCATCGATTTTTTTTTATTTTGTTGAGTATTTTTGTTGTAGGATCTATATTTGAGTAAATTTAGTTAAAAATAACTTCAATTTTTAGGATTGTGAAAAAAATTTTAGTTGGAAGTGTCAAATTTTAATTAATTTATTTGAAACCAACTTCGATTTTTTTTTATTTTGTCGAGTATTTTTGGTGTAGGATGTATATTTGAGTAAATTTAGATGAAAATAACTTCAATTTCTAGGATTGTGAAAAAAATTTTAGTTGGAAGTGTCAAATTTTAATCAATTTATTTGAAACCAACTTCGATTTTTTTGGATTTTGTCGAGTATTTTGGGTGTAGGATGTATATTTGAGTAAATTTAGATGAAAATAACTTCGATTTTTAGGATTGTGAAAAAAATTTTAGTTGGAAGTGTCAAATTTTAATAAATTTATTTGAAATCAACTTCGATTCTTTTGGATTTTGTCGAGTATTTTTGGTGTAGGATGTATATTTGAGTAAATTTAGATGAAAATAACTTCAATTTTTTGGATTGTGAAAAAAAATTTTAGTTGGAAGTGCCAAATTTGAATAAATTTATTTGAAATCAACATCGATTTTTTTTTATTTTGTTGAGTATTTTTGTTGTAGGATCTATATTTGAGTAAATTTAGATAAAAATAACTTCAATTTTTTGGATTGTGCAAAAAATTTTAGTTGGAAGTGTCAAATTTTAATAAATTTCTTTGAAACCAACTTCGATTTTTTTGGATTTTGTCGAGTATTTTTGTTGTAGGATGTATATTTGAGTAAATTTAGATGAAACTAACGACCATTTTTTGGATTGTGAAGAAAATTTTAGTTGGAAGTGTCAAATTTTAATCAATTTATTTGAAATCAACTTCGTTTTTTTTGGATTTTGTTGAGTATTTTTTGTAGGATCTATATTTGAGTAAATTTAGATGAAAATAACTTCAATTTTTAGGATTGTGAAAAAAATTTTAGTTGGAAGTGTCAAATTTTTATAAATTTATTTGAAACCAACTTCGAGTTTTTTTGGATTTTGTCGAGTATTTTTGTTGTAGGATTTATATTTGAGTAAATTTAGATGAAAATAACGACAATATTTTAAATTGTCAAAAATATTTGAGTTGGAAATGCCAAATTTTAATAAGTTTATTTGAAACCAACTTCGATTTTTTTGGATATTGTTGTGTATTTTTTGTAGGATCTATATTTGAGTAAATTTAGATGAAAATAACTTCAATTTTTAGGATTGTGAAAAAAAATTTAGTTGGAAGTGTCAAATTTTAATAAATTTAATTGAAACCAACTTCGATTTTTTTGGAATTTGTCGAGTATTTTTGGAGTAGGATCTATATTTGAGTAAATAAAGATGAAAATAACTTCAATTTCTAGGATTGTGAAAAAAATTTTAGTTGGAAGTGTCAAATTTTAATAAATTTATTTGAAACCAACTTCGATTTTTTTTTATTTTGTCGAGTATTTTTGTTGTAGGATGTATATTTGAGTAAATTTAGATGAAAATAACGAAAATTTATTGGATTGTGAAAAAAATTTTAGTTGGAAGTGTCAAATTTTAATAAATTTATTTGAAATCAACTTCGTTTTTTTTTTATTTTGTTGAGTATTTTTTGTAGGATCTATATTTGAGTAAATTTAGCTGAAAATAACTTCAATTTTTAGGATTGTGAAAAAAATTTTAGTTGGAAGTGTCAAATTTTAATAAATTTATTTGAAACCAACTTCGATTTTTTTGGATTTTGTCGAGTATTTTTGGTGTAGGATGTATATTTGAGTAAATTTAGATGAAAATAACTTCAATTTCTAGGATTGTGAAAAAAATTTTAGTTGGAAGTGTCAAATTTTAATAAATTTATTTGAAACCAACTTCGATTTTTTTTTATTTTGTCGAGTATTTTTGTTGTAGGATGTATATTTGAGTAAATTTAGATGAAAATAACGAAAATTTATTGGATTGTGAAAAAAATTTTAGTTGGAAGTGTCAAATTTTAATAAATTTATTTGAAACCAACTTCGATTTTTTTGGATTTTGTCGAGTATTTTTGGTGTAGGATGTATATTTGAGTAAATTTAGATGAAAATAACTTCAATTTCTAGGATTGTGAAAAACATTTTAGTTGGAAGTGTCAAATTTTAATAAATTTATTTGAAACCAACTTCGATTTTTTTGGATTTTGTCGAGTATTTTTGGTGTAGGATGTATATTTGAGTAAATTTAGATGAAAATAACTTCAATTTCTAGGATTGTGAAAAAAAATTTAGTTGGAATCGTCAAATTTTAATAAATTTATTTGAAACAAACTTCGATTTTTTTGGATTTTGTCGAGTATTTTTGGTGTAGGATGTATATTTGAGTAAATTTAGATGAAAATAACTTCAATTTCTAGGATTGTGAAAAAAATTTTAGTTGGAAGTGTCAAATTTTAATAAATTTATTTGAAACCAACTTCGATTTTTTTGGATTTTGTCGAGTATTTTTGGTGTAGGATGTATATTTGAGTAAATTTAGATGAAAATAACTTCAATTTCTAGGATTGTGAAAAAAATTTTAGTTGGAAGCGTCAAATTTTAATAAATTTATTTGAAACCAACTTCGATTTTTTTGGATTTTGTCGAGTATTTTTGGTGTAGGATGTATATTTGAGTAAATTTAGATGAAAATAACTTCAATTTTTAGGATTGTGAAAAAAATTTTAGTTGGAAGTGTCAAATTTTAATAAATTTAATTGAAACCAACTTCGATTTTTTTGGATTTTGTCGAGTATTTTTGGAGTAGGATGTATATTTGAGTAAATTTAGATGAAAATAACTTCAATTTTTAGGATTGTGAAAAAAATTTTAGTTGGAAGTGTCAAATTTTAATAAATTTATTTGAAACCAACTTCGATTTTTTTGGATTTTGTCGAGTATTTTGGGTGTAGGATGTATATTTGAGTAAATTTAGATGAAAATAACTTCGATTTTTAGGATTGTGAAAAAAATTTTAGTTGGAAGTGTCAAATTTTAATAAATTTATTTGAAATCAACTTCGATTCTTTTGGATTTTGTCGAGTATTTTTGGTGTAGGATGTATATTTGAGTAAATTTAGATGAAAATAACTTCAATTTTTTGGATTGTGAAAAAAAATTTTAGTTGGAAGTGCCAAATTTGAATAAATTTATTTGAAATCAACATCGATTTTTTTTTATTTTGTTGAGTATTTTTGTTGTAGGATCTATATTTGAGTAAATTTAGATAAAAATAACTTCAATTTTTTGGATTGTGCAAAAAATTTTAGTTGGAAGTGTCAAATTTTAATAAATTTCTTTGAAACCAACTTCGATTTTTTTGGATTTTGTCGAGTATTTTTGTTGTAGGATGTATATTTGAGTAAATTTAGATGAAACTAACGACCATTTTTTGGATTGTGAAGAAAATTTTAGTTGGAAGTGTCAAATTTTAATCAATTTAATTGAAATCAACTTCGTTTTTTTTGGATTTTGTTGAGTATTTTTTGTAGGATCTATATTTGAGTAAATTTAGATGAAAATAACTTCAATTTTTAGGATTGTGAAAAAAATTTTAGTTGGAAGTGTCAAATTTTTATAAATTTATTTGAAACCAACTTCGAGTTTTTTTGGATTTTGTCGAGTATTTTTGTTGTAGGATTTATATTTGAGTAAATTTAGATGAAAATAACGACAATATTTTAAATTGTCAAAAATATTTGAGTTGGAAATGCCAAATTTTAATAAGTTTATTTGAAACCAACTTCGATTTTTTTGGATATTGTTGTGTATTTTTTGTAGGATCTATATTTGAGTAAATTTAGATGAAAATAACTTCAATTTTTAGGATTGTGAAAAAAAATTTAGTTGGAAGTGTCAAATTTTAATAAATTTAATTGAAACCAACTTCGATTTTTTTGGAATTTGTCGAGTATTTTTGGAGTAGGATCTATATTTGAGTAAATTAAGATGAAAATAACTTCAATTTCTAGGATTGTGAAAAAAATTTTAGTTGGAAGTGTCAAATTTTAATAAATTTATTTGAAACCAACTTCGATTTTTTTTTATTTTGTCGAGTATTTTTGTTGTAGGATGTATATTTGAGTAAATTTAGATGAAAATAACGAAAATTTATTGGATTGTGAAAAAAATTTTAGTTGGAAGTGTCAAATTTTAATAAATTTATTTGAAATCAACTTCGTTTTTTTTTTATTTTGTTGAGTATTTTTTGTAGGATCTATATTTGAGTAAATTTAGCTGAAAATAACTTCAATTTTTAGGATTGTGAAAAAAATTTTAGTTGGAAGTGTCAAATTTTAATAAATTTATTTGAAATCAACATCGATTTTTTTTTATTTTGTTGAGTATTTTTGTTGTAGGATCTATATTTGAGTAAATTTAGATAAAAATAACTTCAATTTTTTGGATTGTGCAAAAAATTTTAGTTGGAAGTGTCAAATTTTAATAAATTTCTTTGAAACCAACTTCGATTTTTTTGGATTTTGTCGAGTATTTTTGGTGTAGGATGTATATTTGAGTAAATTTAGATGAAAATAACTTCAATTTCTAGGATTGTGAAAAACATTTTAGTTGGAAGTGTCAAATTTTAATAAATTTATTTGAAACCAACTTCGATTTTTTTGGATTTTGTCGAGTATTTTTGGTGTAGGATGTATATTTGAGTAAATTTAGATGAAAATAACTTCAATTTCTAGGATTGTGAAAAAAATTTTAGTTGGAAGCGTCAAATTTTAATAAATTTATTTGAAACCAACTTCGATTTTTTTGGATTTTGTCGAGTATTTTTGGTGTAGGATGTATATTTGAGTAAATTTAGATGAAAATAACTTCAATTTTTAGGATTGTGAAAAAAATTTTAGTTGGAAGTGTCAAATTTTAATAAATTTAATTGAAACCAACTTCGATTTTTTTGGATTTTGTCGAGTATTTTTGGAGTAGGATGTATATTTGAGTAAATTTAGATGAAAATAACTTCAATTTTTAGGATTGTGAAAAAAATTTTAGTTGGAAGTGTCAAATTTTAATAAATTTATTTGAAACCAACTTCGATTTTTTTGGATTTTGTCGAGTATTTTGGGTGTAGGATGTATATTTGAGTAAATTTAGATGAAAATAACTTCGATTTTTAGGATTGTGAAAAAAATTTTAGTTGGAAGTGTCAAATTTTAATAAATTTATTTGAAATCAACTTCGATTCTTTTGGATTTTGTCGAGTATTTTTGGTGTAGGATGTATATTTGAGTAAATTTAGATGAAAATAACTTCAATTTTTTGGATTGTGAAAAAAAATTTTAGTTGGAAGTGCCAAATTTGAATAAATTTATTTGAAATCAACATCGATTTTTTTTTATTTTGTTGAGTATTTTTGTTGTAGGATCTATATTTGAGTAAATTTAGATAAAAATAACTTCAATTTTTTGGATTGTGCAAAAAATTTTAGTTGGAAGTGTCAAATTTTAATAAATTTCTTTGAAACCAACTTCGATTTTTTTGGATTTTGTCGAGTATTTTTGTTGTAGGATGTATATTTGAGTAAATTTAGATGAAACTAACGACCATTTTTTGGATTGTGAAGAAAATTTTAGTTGGAAGTGTCAAATTTTAATCAATTTATTTGAAATCAACTTCGTTTTTTTTGGATTTTGTTGAGTATTTTTTGTAGGATCTATATTTGAGTAAATTTAGATGAAAATAACTTCAATTTTTAGGATTGTGAAAAAAATTTTAGTTGGAAGTGTCAAATTTTTATAAATTTATTTGAAACCAACTTCGAGTTTTTTTGGATTTTGTCGAGTATTTTTGTTGTAGGATTTATATTTGAGTAAATTTAGATGAAAATAACGACAATATTTTAAATTGTCAAAAATATTTGAGTTGGAAATGCCAAATTTTAATAAGTTTATTTGAAACCAACTTCGATTTTTTTGGATATTGTTGTGTATTTTTTGTAGGATCTATATTTGAGTAAATTTAGATGAAAATAACTTCAATTTTTAGGATTGTGAAAAAAAATTTAGTTGGAAGTGTCAAATTTTAATAAATTTAATTGAAACCAACTTCGATTTTTTTGGAATTTGTCGAGTATTTTTGGAGTAGGATCTATATTTGAGTAAATTAAGATGAAAATAACTTCAATTTCTAGGATTGTGAAAAAAATTTTAGTTGGAAGTGTCAAATTTTAATAAATTTATTTGAAACCAACTTCGATTTTTTTTTATTTTGTCGAGTATTTTTGTTGTAGGATGTATATTTGAGTAAATTTAGATGAAAATAACGAAAATTTATTGGATTGTGAAAAAAATTTTAGTTGGAAGTGTCAAATTTTAAAAAATTTATTTGAAACCAACTTCGATTTTTTTGGATTTTGTTGAGTATTTTTTTGTAGGATCTATATTTGAGTAAATTTAGATGAAAATAACTTCACGTTTTGGATTGTGAAAAAAATTTTAGTTGGAAGTGTCAAATTTTAATAAATTTATTTGAAACCAACTTCGATTTTTTTGGATTTTGTCGAGTATTTTTGGTGTAGGATGTATATTTGAGTAAATTTAGATGAAAATAACTTCAATTTCTAGGATTGTGAAAAAAATTTTAGTTGGAAGTGTCAAATTTTAATAAATTTATTTGAAACCAACTTCGATTTTTTTGGATTTTGTCGAGTATTTTTGGTGTAGGATGTATATTTGAGTAAATTTAGATGAAAATAACTTCAATTTCTAGGATTGTGAAAAAAATTTTAGTTGGAAGCGTCAAATTTTAATAAATTTATTTGAAACCAACTTCGATTTTTTTGGATTTTGTCGAGTATTTTTGTTGTAGGATGTATATTTGAGTAAATTTAGATGAAAATAACGACCATTTTTTGGATTGTGAAGAAAATTTTAGTTGGAAGTGTCAAATTTTAATAAATTTATTTGAAATCAACTTCGATTTTTTTGGATTTTGTCGAGTATTTTTGTTTTAGGATGTATATTTGAGTAAATTTAGATGAAAATAACGACCATTTTTTGGATTGTGAATAAAATTTTAGTTGGAAGTGTAAAATTTTAATAAATTTATTTGAAGTCAACTTCGATTTTTTTGGATATTGTTGAGTATTTTTGGTGTAGGATCTATATTTGAGTAAATTTAGATGAAAATAACTTAAATTTCTAGGATTGTGAAAAAAATTTTAGTTGGAAGTGTCAAATTTTAATAAATTTATTTGAAACCAACTTCGATTTTTTTGGATTTTGTCGAGTATTTTTGGTGTAGGATGTATATTTGAGTAAATTTAGATGAAAATAACTTCAATTTCTAGGATTGTGAAAAAAATTTTAGTTGGAAGCGTCAAATTTTAATAAATTTATTTGAAACCAACTTCGATTTTTTTGGATTTTGTCGAGTATTTTTGGTGT
Source organism: Andrena praecox (assembly GCA_963932275.1). Taxonomy (NCBI): domain Eukaryota; kingdom Metazoa; phylum Arthropoda; class Insecta; order Hymenoptera; family Andrenidae; genus Andrena; species Andrena praecox. The sequence goes on from OZ010730.1 coordinate 24,148,825, forward strand.
AGGATGTATATTTGAGTAAATTTAGATGAAAATAACTTCAATTTTTAGGATTGTGAAAAAAAATTTAGTTGGAAGTGTCAAATTTTAATAAATTTAATTGAAACCAACTTCGATTTTTTTGGAATTTGTCGAGTATTTTTGGAGTAGGATCTATATTTGAGTAAATTTAGATGAAAATAACTTCAATTTCTAGGATTGTGAAAAAAATTTTAGTTGGAAGTGTCAAATTTTAATAAATTTATTTGAAACCAACTTCGATTTTTTTTTATTTTGTCGAGTATTTTTGTTGTAGGATGTATATTTGAGTAAATTTAGATGAAAATAACGAAAATTTATTGGATTGTGAAAAAAATTTTAGTTGGAAGTGTCAAATTTTAATAAATTTATTTGAAATCAACTTCGTTTTTTTTTTATTTTGTTGAGTATTTTTTGTAGGATCTATATTTGAGTAAATTTAGCTGAAAATAACTTCAATTTTTAGGATTGTGAAAAAAATTTTAGTTGGAAGTGTCAAATTTTAATAAATTTATTTGAAACCAACTTCGATTTTTTTGGATTTTGTCGAGTATTTTTGGTGTAGGATGTATATTTGAGTAAATTTAGATGAAAATAACTTCAATTTCTAGGATTGTGAAAAAAATTTTAGTTGGAAGTGTCAAATTTTAATAAATTTATTTGAAACCAACTTCGATTTTTTTTTATTTTGTCGAGTATTTTTGTTGTAGGATGTATATTTGAGTAAATTTAGATGAAAATAACGAAAATTTATTGGATTGTGAAAAAAATTTTAGTTGGAAGTGTCAAATTTTAATAAATTTATTTGAAATCAACTTCGTTTTTTTTGGATTTTGTTGAGTATTTTTTGTAGGATCTATATTTGAGTAAATTTAGATGAAAAAACTTCAATTTTTAGGATTGTGAAAAAAATTTTAGTTGGAAGTGTCAAATTTTAATAAATTTATTTGAAACCAACTTCGATTTTTTTGGATTTTGTCGAGTATTTTTGGTGTAGGATGTATATTTGAGTAAATTTAGATGAAAATAACTTCAATTTCTAGGATTGTGAAAAAAATTTTAGTTGGAAGTGTCAAATTTTAATAAATTTATTTGAAACCAACTTCGATTTTTTTGGATTTTGTCGAGTATTTTTGGTGTAGGATGTATATTTGAGTAAATTTAGATGAAAATAACTTCAATTTCTAGGATTGTGAAAAAAATTTTAGTTGGAAGCGTCAAATTTTAATAAATTTATTTGAAACCAACTTCGATTTTTTTTTATTTTGTCGAGTATTTTTGGTGTAGGATGTATATTTGAGTAAATTTAGATGAAAATAACTTCAATTTGTAGGATTGTGAAAAAAATTTTAGTTGGAAGTGTCAAATTTTAATAAATTTATTTGAAACCAACTTCGATTTTTTTGGATTTTGTCGAGTATTTTTGGTGTAGGATGTATATTTGAGTAAATTTAGATGAAAATAACTTCAATTTCTAGGATTGTGAAAAAAATTTTAGTTGGAAGCGTCAAATTTTAATAAATTTATTTGAAACCAACTTCGATTTTTTTGGATTTTGTCGAGTATTTTTGGTGTAGGATGTATATTTGAGTAAATTTAGATGAAAATAACTTCAATTTTTAGGATTGTGAAAAAAATTTTAGTTGGAAGTGTCAAATTTTAATAAATTTAATTGAAACCAACTTCGATTTTTTTGGATTTTGTCGAGTATTTTTGGAGTAGGATGTATATTTGAGTAAATTTAGATGAAAATAACTTCAATTTTTAGGATTGTGAAAAAAATTTTAGTTGGAAGTGTCAAATTTTAATAAATTTATTTGAAACCAACTTCGTTTTTTTTGGATTTTGTTGAGTATTTTTTGTACGATCTATATTTGAGTAAATTTAGATGAAAAAACTTCAATTTTTAGGATTGTGAAAAAAATTTTAGTTGGAAGTGTCAAATTTTAATAAATTTATTTGAAACCAACTTCGATTTTTTTGGATTTTGTCGAGTATTTTTGGTGTAGGATGTATATTTGAGTAAATTTAGATGAAAATAACTTCAATTTCTAGGATTGTGAAAAAAATTTTAGTTGGAAGTGTCAAATTTTAATAAATTTATTTGAAACCAACTTCGATTTTTTTGGATATTGTTGTGTATTTTTTGTAGGATCTATATTTGAGTAAATTTAGATGAAAATAACTTCAATTTTTAGGATTGTGAAAAAAAATTTAGTTGGAAGTGTCAAATTTTAATAAATTTAATTGAAACCAACTTCGATTTTTTTGGAATTTGTCGAGTATTTTTGGAGTAGGATCTATATTTGAGTAAATTAAGATGAAAATAACTTCAATTTCTAGGATTGTGAAAAAAATTTTAGTTGGAAGTGTCAAATTTTAATAAATTTATTTGAAACCAACTTCGATTTTTTTTTATTTTGTCGAGTATTTTTGTTGTAGGATGTATATTTGAGTAAATTTAGATGAAAATAACGAAAATTTATTGGATTGTGAAAAAAATTTTAGTTGGAAGTGTCAAATTTTAATAAATTTATTTGAAATCAACTTCGTTTTTTTTTTATTTTGTTGAGTATTTTTTGTAGGATCTATATTTGAGTAAATTTAGCTGAAAATAACTTCAATTTTTAGGATTGTGAAAAAAATTTTAGTTGGAAGTGTCAAATTTTAATAAATTTATTTGAAATCAACATCGATTTTTTTTTATTTTGTTGAGTATTTTTGTTGTAGGATCTATATTTGAGTAAATTTAGATAAAAATAACTTCAATTTTTTGGATTGTGCAAAAAATTTTAGTTGGAAGTGTCAAATTTTAATAAATTTCTTTGAAACCAACTTCGATTTTTTTGGATTTTGTCGAGTATTTTTGTTGTAGGATGTATATTTGAGTAAATTTAGATGAAACTAACGACCATTTTTTGGATTGTGAAGAAAATTTTAGTTGGAAGTGTCAAATTTTAATAAATTTATTTGAAATCAACTTCGTTTTTTTTGGATTTTGTTGAGTATTTTTTGTAGGATCTATATTTGAGTAAATTTAGATGAAAAAACTTCAATTTTTAGGATTGTGAAAAAAATTTTAGTTGGAAGTGTCAAATTTTAATAAATTTATTTGAAACCAACTTCGATTTTTTTGGATTTTGTCGAGTATTTTTGGTGTAGGATGTATATTTGAGTAAATTTAGATGAAAATAACTTCAATTTCTAGGATTGTGAAAAAAATTTTAGTTGGAAGTGTCAAATTTTAATAAATTTATTTGAAACCAACTTCGATTTTTTTTTATTTTGTCGAGTATTTTTGTTGTAGGATGTATATTTGAGTAAATTTAGATGAAAATAACGAAAATTTATTGGATTGTGAAAAAAATTTTAGTTGGAAGTGTCAAATTTTAATAAATTTATTTGAAACCAACTTCGATTTTTTTGGATTTTGTCGAGTATTTTTGGTGTAGGATGTATATTTGAGTAAATTTAGATGAAAATAACTTCAATTTCTAGGATTGTGAAAAACATTTTAGTTGGAAGTGTCAAATTTTAATAAATTTATTTGAAACCAACTTCGATTTTTTTGGATTTTGTCGAGTATTTTTGGTGTAGGATGTATATTTGAGTAAATTTAGATGAAAATAACTTCAATTTCTAGGATTGTGAAAAAAATTTTAGTTGGAAGCGTCAAATTTTAATAAATTTATTTGAAACCAACTTCGATTTTTTTGGATTTTGTCGAGTATTTTTGGTGTAGGATGTATATTTGAGTAAATTTAGATGAAAATAACTTCAATTTTTAGGATTGTGAAAAAAATTTTAGTTGGAAGTGTCAAATTTTAATAAATTTAATTGAAACCAACTTCGATTTTTTTGGATTTTGTCGAGTATTTTTGGAGTAGGATGTATATTTGAGTAAATTTAGATGAAAATAACTTCAATTTTTAGGATTGTGAAAAAAATTTTAGTTGGAAGTGTCAAATTTTAATAAATTTATTTGAAACCAACTTCGATTTTTTTGGATTTTGTCGAGTATTTTGGGTGTAGGATGTATATTTGAGTAAATTTAGATGAAAATAACTTCGATTTTTAGGATTGTGAAAAAAATTTTAGTTGGAAGTGTCAAATTTTAATAAATTTATTTGAAATCAACTTCGATTCTTTTGGATTTTGTCGAGTATTTTTGGTGTAGGATGTATATTTGAGTAAATTTAGATGAAAATAACTTCAATTTTTTGGATTGTGAAAAAAAATTTTAGTTGGAAGTGCCAAATTTGAATAAATTTATTTGAAATCAACATCGATTTTTTTTTATTTTGTTGAGTATTTTTGTTGTAGGATCTATATTTGAGTAAATTTAGATAAAAATAACTTCAATTTTTTGGATTGTGCAAAAAATTTTAGTTGGAAGTGTCAAATTTTAATAAATTTCTTTGAAACCAACTTCGATTTTTTTGGATTTTGTCGAGTATTTTTGTTGTAGGATGTATATTTGAGTAAATTTAGATGAAACTAACGACCATTTTTTGGATTGTGAAGAAAATTTTAGTTGGAAGTGTCAAATTTTAATCAATTTATTTGAAATCAACTTCGTTTTTTTTGGATTTTGTTGAGTATTTTTTGTAGGATCTATATTTGAGTAAATTTAGATGAAAATAACTTCAATTTTTAGGATTGTGAAAAAAATTTTAGTTGGAAGTGTCAAATTTTTATAAATTTATTTGAAACCAACTTCGAGTTTTTTTGGATTTTGTCGAGTATTTTTGTTGTAGGATTTATATTTGAGTAAATTTAGATGAAAATAACGACAATATTTTAAATTGTCAAAAATATTTGAGTTGGAAATGCCAAATTTTAATAAGTTTATTTGAAACCAACTTCGATTTTTTTGGATATTGTTGTGTATTTTTTGTAGGATCTATATTTGAGTAAATTTAGATGAAAATAACTTCAATTTTTAGGATTGTGAAAAAAAATTTAGTTGGAAGTGTCAAATTTTAATAAATTTAATTGAAACCAACTTCGATTTTTTTGGAATTTGTCGAGTATTTTTGGAGTAGGATCTATATTTGAGTAAATTAAGATGAAAATAACTTCAATTTCTAGGATTGTGAAAAAAATTTTAGTTGGAAGTGTCAAATTTTAATAAATTTATTTGAAACCAACTTCGATTTTTTTTTATTTTGTCGAGTATTTTTGTTGTAGGATGTATATTTGAGTAAATTTAGATGAAAATAACGAAAATTTATTGGATTGTGAAAAAAATTTTAGTTGGAAGTGTCAAATTTTAAAAAATTTATTTGAAACCAACTTCGATTTTTTTGGATTTTGTTGAGTATTTTTTTGTAGGATCTATATTTGAGTAAATTTAGATGAAAATAACTTCACGTTTTGGATTGTGAAAAAAATTTTAGTTGGAAGTGTCAAATTTTAATAAATTTATTTGAAACCAACTTCGATTTTTTTGGATTTTGTCGAGTATTTTTGGTGTAGGATGTATATTTGAGTAAATTTAGATGAAAATAACTTCAATTTCTAGGATTGTGAAAAAAATTTTAGTTGGAAGTGTCAAATTTTAATAAATTTATTTGAAACCAACTTCGATTTTTTTGGATTTTGTCGAGTATTTTTGGTGTAGGATGTATATTTGAGTAAATTTAGATGAAAATAACTTCAATTTCTAGGATTGTGAAAAAAATTTTAGTTGGAAGCGTCAAATTTTAATAAATTTATTTGAAACCAACTTCGATTTTTTTGGATTTTGTCGAGTATTTTTGTTGTAGGATGTATATTTGAGTAAATTTAGATGAAAATAACGACCATTTTTTGGATTGTGAAGAAAATTTTAGTTGGAAGTGTCAAATTTTAATAAATTTATTTGAAATCAACTTCGATTTTTTTGGATTTTGTCGAGTATTTTTGTTTTAGGATGTATATTTGAGTAAATTTAGATGAAAATAACGACCATTTTTTGGATTGTGAATAAAATTTTAGTTGGAAGTGTAAAATTTTAATAAATTTATTTGAAGTCAACTTCGATTTTTTTGGATATTGTTGAGTATTTTTGGTGTAGGATCTATATTTGAGTAAATTTAGATGAAAATAACTTAAATTTCTAGGATTGTGAAAAAAATTTTAGTTGGAAGTGTCAAATTTTAATAAATTTATTTGAAACCAACTTCGATTTTTTTGGATTTTGTCGAGTATTTTTGGTGTAGGATGTATATTTGAGTAAATTTAGATGAAAATAACTTCAATTTCTAGGATTGTGAAAAAAATTTTAGTTGGAAGCGTCAAATTTTAATAAATTTATTTGAAACCAACTTCGATTTTTTTGGATTTTGTCGAGTATTTTTGGTGTAGGATGTATATTTGAGTAAATTTAGATGAAAATAACTTCAATTTTTAGGATTGTGAAAAAAAATTTAGTTGGAAGTGTCAAATTTTAATAAATTTAATTGAAACCAACTTCGATTTTTTTGGAATTTGTCGAGTATTTTTGGAGTAGGATCTATATTTGAGTAAATTTAGATGAAAATAACTTCAATTTCTAGGATTGTGAAAAAAATTTTAGTTGGAAGTGTCAAATTTTAATAAATTTATTTGAAACCAACTTCGATTTTTTTTTATTTTGTCGAGTATTTTTGTTGTAGGATGTATATTTGAGTAAATTTAGATGAAAATAACGAAAATTTATTGGATTGTGAAAAAAATTTTAGTTGGAAGTGTCAAATTTTAATAAATTTATTTGAAATCAACTTCGTTTTTTTTTTATTTTGTTGAGTATTTTTTGTAGGATCTATATTTGAGTAAATTTAGCTGAAAATAACTTCAATTTTTAGGATTGTGAAAAAAATTTTAGTTGGAAGTGTCAAATTTTAATAAATTTATTTGAAACCAACTTCGATTTTTTTGGATTTTGTCGAGTATTTTTGGTGTAGGATGTATATTTGAGTAAATTTAGATGAAAATAACTTCAATTTCTAGGATTGTGAAAAAAATTTTAGTTGGAAGTGTCAAATTTTAATAAATTTATTTGAAACCAACTTCGATTTTTTTTTATTTTGTCGAGTATTTTTGTTGTAGGATGTATATTTGAGTAAATTTAGATGAAAATAACGAAAATTTATTGGATTGTGAAAAAAATTTTAGTTGGAAGTGTCAAATTTTAATAAATTTATTTGAAATCAACTTCGTTTTTTTTGGATTTTGTTGAGTATTTTTTGTAGGATCTATATTTGAGTAAATTTAGATGAAAAAACTTCAATTTTTAGGATTGTGAAAAAAATTTTAGTTGGAAGTGTCAAATTTTAATAAATTTATTTGAAACCAACTTCGATTTTTTTGGATTTTGTCGAGTATTTTTGGTGTAGGATGTATATTTGAGTAAATTTAGATGAAAATAACTTCAATTTCTAGGATTGTGAAAAAAATTTTAGTTGGAAGTGTCAAATTTTAATAAATTTATTTGAAACCAACTTCGATTTTTTTGGATTTTGTCGAGTATTTTTGGTGTAGGATGTATATTTGAGTAAATTTAGATGAAAATAACTTCAATTTCTAGGATTGTGAAAAAAATTTTAGTTGGAAGCGTCAAATTTTAATAAATTTATTTGAAACCAACTTCGATTTTTTTTTATTTTGTCGAGTATTTTTGGTGTAGGATGTATATTTGAGTAAATTTAGATGAAAATAACTTCAATTTCTAGGATTGTGAAAAAAATTTTAGTTGGAAGTGTCAAATTTTAATAAATTTATTTGAAACCAACTTCGATTTTTTTGGATTTTGTCGAGTATTTTTGGTGTAGGATGTATATTTGAGTAAATTTAGATGAAAATAACTTCAATTTCTAGGATTGTGAAAAAAATTTTAGTTGGAAGCGTCAAATTTTAATAAATTTATTTGAAACCAACTTCGATTTTTTTGGATTTTGTCGAGTATTTTTGGTGTAGGATGTATATTTGAGTAAATTTAGATGAAAATAACTTCAATTTTTAGGATTGTGAAAAAAATTTTAGTTGGAAGTGTCAAATTTTAATAAATTTAATTGAAACCAACTTCGATTTTTTTGGATTTTGTCGAGTATTTTTGGAGTAGGATGTATATTTGAGTAAATTTAGATGAAAATAACTTCAATTTTTAGGATTGTGAAAAAAATTTTAGTTGGAAGTGTCAAATTTTAATAAATTTATTTGAAACCAACTTCGTTTTTTTTGGATTTTGTTGAGTATTTTTTGTACGATCTATATTTGAGTAAATTTAGATGAAAAAACTTCAATTTTTAGGATTGTGAAAAAAATTTTAGTTGGAAGTGTCAAATTTTAATAAATTTATTTGAAACCAACTTCGATTTTTTTGGATTTTGTCGAGTATTTTTGGTGTAGGATGTATATTTGAGTAAATTTAGATGAAAATAACTTCAATTTCTAGGATTGTGAAAAAAATTTTAGTTGGAAGTGTCAAATTTTAATAAATTTATTTGAAACCAACTTCGATTTTTTTGGATTTTGTCGAGTATTTTTGGTGTAGGATGTATATTTGAGTAAATTTAGATGAAAATAACTTCAATTTCTAGGATTGTGAAAAAAATTTTAGTTGGAAGCGTCAAATTTTAATAAATTTATTTGAAACCAACTTCGATTTTTTTGGATTTTGTCGAGTATTTTTGGTGTAGGATGTATATTTGAGTAAATTTAGATGAAAATAACGAAAATTTATTGGATTGTGAAAAAAATTTTAGTTGGAAGTGTCAAATTTTAATAAATTTATTTGAAACCAACTTCGATTTTTTTGGATTTTGTTGAGTATTTTTTTGTAGGATCTATATTTGAGTAAATTTAGATGAAAATAACTTCAATTTCTAGGATTGTGAAAAAAATTTTAGTTGGAAGTGTCAAATTTTAATAAATTTATTTGAAACCAACTTCGTTTTTTTTTTATTTTGTTGAGTATTTTTTGTAGGATCTATATTTGAGTAAATTTAGATGAAAATAACTTCAATTTTTACGATTGTGAAAAAAATTTTAGTTGGAAGTGTCAAATTTTAATAAATTTATTTGAAACCAACTTCGATTTTTTTGGATTTTGTTGAGTATTTTTTGTAGGATCTATATTTGAGTAAATTTAGATGAAAATAACTTCAATTTTTAGGATTGTGAAAAAAATTTTAGTTGGAAGTGTCAAATTTTAATAAATTTATTTGAAACCAACTTCGATTTTTTTGGATTTTGTTGAGTATTTTTTTGTAGGATCTATATTTGAGTAAATTTAGATGAAAATAACTTCAATTTCTAGGATTGTGAAAAAAATTTTAGTTGGAAGTGTCAAATTTTAATAAATTTATTTGAAACCAACTTCGATTTTTTTTTATTTTGTCGAGTATTTTTGGTGTAGGATGTATATTTGAGTAAATTTAGATGAAAATAACTTCAATTTCTAGGATTGTGAAAAAAATTTTAGTTGGAAGCGTCAAATTTTAATAAATTTATTTGAAACCAACTTCGATTTTTTTGGATTTTGTCGAGTATTTTTGTTGTAGGATGTATATTTGAGTAAATTTAGATGAAAATAACGACCATTTTTTGGATTGTGAAGAAAATTTTAGTTAGAAGTGTCAAATTTTAATAAATTTATTTGAAATCAACTTCGATTTTTTTGGATTTTGTCGAGTATTTTTGTTTTAGGATGTATATTTGAGTAAATTTAGATGAAAATAACTTCAATTTTTAGGATTGTGAAAAAAATTTTAGTTGGAAGTGTCAAATTTTAATAAATTTAATTGAAACCAACTTCGATTTTTTTGGATTTTGTCGAGTATTTTTGGAGTAGGATGTATATTTGAGTAAATTTAGATGAAAATAACTTCAATTTTTAGGATTGTGAAAAAAATTTTAGTTGGAAGTGTCAAATTTTAATAAATTTATTTGAAACCAACTTCGATTTTTTTGGATTTTGTTGAGTATTTTTTTGTAGGATCTATATTTGAGTAAATTTAGATGAAAATAACTTCAATTTTTAGGATTGTGAAAAAAATTTTAGTTGGAAGTGTCAAATTTTAATAAATTTATTTGAAACCAACTTCGATTTTTTGGGATTTTGTCGAGTATTTTTGGTGTAGGATGTATATTTGAGTAAATTTAGATGAAAATAACTTCAATTTCTAGGATTGTGAAAAAAATTTTAGTTGGAAGCGTCAAATTTTAATAAATTTATTTGAAACCAACTTCGATTTTTTTTTATTTTGTCGAGTATTTTTGTTGTAGGATGTATATTTGAGTAAATTTAGATGAAAATAACGAAAATTTATTGGATTGTGAAAAAAATTTTAGTTGGAAGTGTCAAATTTTAATAAATTTATTTGAAACCAACTTCGTTTTTTTTGGATTTTGTTGAGTATTTTTTGTACGATCTATATTTGAGTAAATTTAGATGAAAAAACTTCAATTTTTAGGATTGTGAAAAAAATTTTAGTTGGAAGTGTCAAATTTTAATAAATTCATTTGAAACCAACTTCGATTTTTTTGGATTTTGTCGAGTATTTTTGGTGTAGGATGTATATTTGAGTAAATTTAGATGAAAATAACTTCAATTTTTTGGATTGTGAAAACAATTTTAGTTGGTAGTGTCAAATTTTAATAAATTTATTTGAAACCAACTTCGATTTTTTTGGATTTTGTCGAGTATTTTTGGTGTAGGATGTATATTTGAGTAAATTTAGATGAAAATAACTTCAATTTTTAGGATTGTGAAAAAAAATTTAGTTGGAAGTGTCAAATTTTAATAAATTTATTTGAAACCACCTTCGATTTTTTTGGATTTTGTCGAGTATTTTTGGTGTAGGATGTATATTTGAGTAAATTTAGATGAAAATAACTTCAATTTTTAGGATTGTGAAAAAAATTTTAGATGGAAGTGACAAATTTTATTAAATTTATTTGAAACCAACTTCGATTTTTTTGGATTTTGTCGAGTATTATTGTTGTAGGATGTATATTTGAGTAGATTTATATGAAAATGACGACAATTTTTTGGATTGTGAAAAAATTTTAGTTGGAAGTGTCAAATTTTAATAAATTTCTTTGAAACCAACATCGATTTTTTTGGATTTTGTCGAGTATTTTTGTTGTAGGATGTATATTTGAGTAAATTTAGATGAAACTAACGACCATTTTTTGGATCGTGAAGAAAATTTTAGTTGGAAGTGTCAAATTTTAATCAATTTATTTGAAACCAACTTCGATTTTTTTGGATTTTGTCGAGTATTTTGGGTGTAGGATGTATATTTGAGTAAATTTAGATGAAAATAACGACCATTTTTTGGATTGTGAATTAAATTTTAGTTGGAAATGTCAAATTTGAATAAATTTATTTGAAATCAACTTCGATTTTTTTGGATATTGTTGAGTATTTTTGTTGTAGGATCTATATTTGAGTAAATTTAGATGAAAATAACTTCAATTTTTACGATTGTGAAAAAAATTTTAGTCGGAAGTGTCAAATTTTAATAAATTTATTTGAAATCAACTTCGTTTTTTTTGGATTTTGTTGAGTATTTTTTGTAGGATCTATATTTGAGTAAATTTAGATGAAAATAACTTCAATTTTTAGGATTGTGAAAAAAAATTTAGATGGAAGTGTCAAATTTTTATAAATTTATTTGAAACCAACTTCGAGTTTTTTTGGATTTTGTCGAGTATTTTTGTTGTAGGATTTATATTTGAGTAAATTTAGATGAAAATAACGACAATATTTTGGATTGTCAAATATATTTGAGTTGGAAATGCCAAATTTTAATAAGTTTATTTGAAACCAACTTCGATTTTTCTCGACTATGATGAGGTTTTTTGATAGAGAAGCTTAATTTGAGTAATTTCAGTTGAATTTAACGTCGATTTTATGGATTTTGTCACGATTTTTGTCAAATTTTAATAAATTTATTTGAAATCAACTTGGATTATTTTGGATTTTGTAGAGTATTTTTGTTGTAGGATCTATATTTGAGTAAATTTGGATGAAAATAACTTCAAGTTTTTGGATTGGGAAAAAATTTTAGATGGAAGTGTCAAATTTTATTAAATTTATTTGAAACCAACTTCGATTTTTTTGGATTTTGTCGAGTATTATTGTTGTAGGATGTATATTTGAGTAGATTTATATGAAAATGACGACAATTTTTTGGATTGTGAAAAAATTTTAGTTGGAAGTGTCAAATTTTAATAAATTTCTTTGAAACCAACATCGATTTTTTTGGATTTTGTCGAGTATTTTTGTTGTAGGATGTATATTTGAGTAAATTTAGATGAAACTAACGACCATTTTTTGGATTGAGAAGAAAATTTTAGTTGGTAGTGTCAAATTTTAATAAATTCATTTGAAATCAACTTCGATTCTTTTGGATTTTGTCGAGTATTTTTGGTGTAGGATGTATATTTGAGTAAATTTCGATGAAAATAACTTCAATTTTTTGGATTGTGAAAAAAATTTTAGTTGGTAGTGTCAAATTTTAATAAATTTATTTGAAACCAACTTCGATTTTTTTGGATTTTGTCGAGTATTTTTGGTGTAGGATGTATATTTGAGTAAATTTAGATGAAAATAACTTCAATTTTTAGGATTGTGAAAAAAAATTTAGTTGGAAGTGTCAAATTTTAATAAATTTATTTGAAACCACCTTCGATTTTTTTGGATTTTGTCGAGTATTTTTGGTGTAGGATGTATATTTGAGTAAATTTAGATGAAAATAACTTCAATTTTTAGGATTGTGAAAAAAATTTTAGATGGAAGTGTCAAATTTTATTAAATTTATTTGAAACCAACTTCGATTTTTTTGGATTTGGTCGAGTATTATTGTTGTAGGATGTATATTTGAGTAGATTTATATGAAAATGACGACAATTTTTTGGATTGTGAAAAAATTTTAGTTGGAAGTGTCAAATTTTAATAAATTTCTTTGAAACCAACATCGATTTTTTTGGATTTTGTCGAGTATTTTTGTTGTAGGATGTATATTTGAGTAAATTTAGATGAAACTAACGACCATTTTTTGGATTGTGAAGAAAATTTTAGTTGGAAGTGTCAAATTTTAATCAATTTATTTGAAACCGACTTCGATTTTTTTGGATTTTGTCGAGTATTTTGGGTGTAGGATGTATATTTGAGTAAATTTAGATGAAAATAACTTCGATTTTTAGGATTGTGAAAAAAATTTTAGTTGGTAGTGTCAAATTTTAATAAATTTATTTGAAATCAACTTCGATTCTTTTGGATTTTGTCGAGTATTTTTGGTGTAGGATGTATATTTGAGTAAATTTAGATGAAAATAACTTCAATTTTTTGGATTGTGAAAAAAAATTTTAGTTGGAAGTGCCAAATTTGAATAAATTTATTTGAAATCAACTTCGATTTTTTTTTATTTTGTTGTGTATTTTTGTTGTAGGATCTATATTTGAGTAAATTTAGTTAAAAACAACATCAATTTTTTGGATTGTGCAAAAAATTTTAGTTGGAAGTGTCAAATTTTAATAAATTTCTTTGAAACCAACATCGATTTTTTTGGATTTTGTCGAGTATTTTTGTTGTAGGATGTATATTTGAGTAAATTTAGATGAAACTAACGACCATTTTTTGGATCGTGAAGAAAATTTTAGTTGGAAGTGTCAAATTTTAATCAATTTATTTGAAACCAACTTCGATTTTTTTGGATTTTGTCGAGTATTTTGGGTGTAGGATGTATATTTGAGTAAATTTAGATGAAAATAACGACCATTTTTTGGATTGTGAATTAAATTTTAGTTGGAAATGTCAAATTTGAATAAATTTATTTGAAATCAACTTCGATTTTTTTGGATATTGTTGAGTATTTTTGTTGTAGGATCTATATTTGAGTAAATTTAGATGAAAATAACGACAATATTTTGGATTGTCAAAAATATTTGAGTTGGGAATGCCAAATTTTAATAAGTTTATTTGAAACCAACTTCGATTTTTCTCGACTATGATGAGGTTTTTTGATAGAGAAGCTTAATTTGAGTAATTTCAGTTGAATTTAACGTCGATTTTATGGATTTTGTCACGATTTTTGTCAAATTTTAATAAATTTATTTGAAATCAACTTGGATTATTTTGGATTTTGTAGAGTATTTTTGTTGTAGGATCTATATTTGAGTAGATTTATATGAAAATGACGACAATTTTTTGGATTGTGAAAAAATTTTAGTTGGAAGTGTCAAATTTTAATAAATTTCTTTGAAACCAACATCGATTTTTTTGGATTTTGTCGAGTATTTTTGTTGTAGGATGTATATTTGAGTAAATTTAGATGAAACTAACGACCATTTTTTGGATCGTGAAGAAAATTTTAGTTGGAAGTGTCAAATTTTAATCAATTTATTTGAAACCAACTTCGATTTTTTTGGATTTTGTCGAGTATTTTGGGTGTAGGATGTATATTTGAGTAAATTTAGATGAAACTAACGACCATTTTTTGGATTGTGAAGAAAATTTTAGTTGGAAGTGTCAAATTTTAATCAATTTATTTGAAACCAACTTCGATTTTTTTGGATTTTGTCGAGTATTTTGGGTGTAGGATGTATATTTGAGTAAATTTAGATGAAAATAACTTCGATTTTTAGGATTGTGAAAAAAATTTTAGTTGGTAGTGTCAAATTTTAATAAATTCATTTGAAATCAACTTCGATTCTTTTGGATTTTGTCGAGTATTTTTGGTGTAGGATGTATATTAGAGTAAATTTAGATGAAAATAACTTCAATTTTTTGGATTGTGAAAAAAATTTTAGTTGGTAGTGTCAAATTTTAATAAATTTATTTGAAACCAACTTCGATTTTTTTGGATTTTGTCGAGTATTTTTGGTGTAGGATGTATATTTGAGTAAATTTAGATGAAAATAACTTCAATTTTTAGGATTGTGAAAAAAAATTTAGTTGGAAGTGACAAATTTTAATAAATTTATTTGAAACCACCTTCGATTTTTTTGGATTTTGTCGAGTATTTTTGGTGTAGGATGTATATTTGAGTAAATTTAGATGAAAATAACTTCAATTTTTAGGATTGTGAAAAAAATTTTAGATGGAAGTGACAAATTTTATTAAATTTATTTGAAACCAACTTCGATTTTTTTGGATTTTGTCGAGTATTATTGTTGTAGGATGTATATTTGAGTAGATTTATATGAAAATGACGACAATTTTTTGGATTGTGAAAAAATTTTAGTTGGAAGTGTCAAATTTTAATAAATTTCTTTGAAACCAACATCGATTTTTTTGGATTTTGTCGAGTATTTTTGTTGTAGGATGTATATTTGAGTAAATTTAGATGAAACTAACGACCATTTTTTGGATCGTGAAGAAAATTTTAGTTGGAAGTGTCAAATTTTAATCAATTTATTTGAAACCAACTTCGATTTTTTTGGATTTTGTCGAGTATTTTGGGTGTAGGATGTATATTTGAGTAAATTTAGATGAAAATAACGACCATTTTTTGGATTGTGAATTAAATTTTAGTTGGAAATGTCAAATTTGAATAAATTTATTTGAAATCAACTTCGATTTTTTTGGATATTGTTGAGTATTTTTGTTGTAGGATCTATATTTGAGTAAATTTAGATGAAAATAACTTCAATTTTTACGATTGTGAAAAAAATTTTAGTCGGAAGTGTCAAATTTTAATAAATTTATTTGAAATCAACTTCGTTTTTTTTGGATTTTGTTGAGTATTTTTTGTAGGATCTATATTTGAGTAAATTTAGATGAAAATAACTTCAATTTTTAGGATTGTGAAAAAAAATTTAGATGGAAGTGTCAAATTTTTATAAATTTATTTGAAACCAACTTCGAGTTTTTTTGGATTTTGTCGAGTATTTTTGTTGTAGGATTTATATTTGAGTAAATTTAGATGAAAATAACGACAATATTTTGGATTGTCAAATATATTTGAGTTGGAAATGCCAAATTTTAATAAGTTTATTTGAAACCAACTTCGATTTTTCTCGACTATGATGAGGTTTTTTGATAGAGAAGCTTAATTTGAGTAATTTCAGTTGAATTTAACGTCGATTTTATGGATTTTGTCACGATTTTTGTCAAATTTTAATAAATTTATTTGAAATCAACTTGGATTATTTTGGATTTTGTAGAGTATTTTTGTTGTAGGATCTATATTTGAGTAAATTTAGATGAAAATAACTTCAAGTTTTTGGATTGGGAAAAAATTTTAGATGGAAGTGTCAAATTTTATTAAATTTATTTGAAACCAACTTCGATTTTTTTGGATTTTGTCGAGTATTATTGTTGTAGGATGTATATTTGAGTAGATTTATATGAAAATGACGACAATTTTTTGGATTGTGAAAAAATTTTAGTTGGAAGTGTCAAATTTTAATAAATTTCTTTGAAACCAACATCGATTTTTTTGGATTTTGTCGAGTATTTTTGTTGTAGGATGTATATTTGAGTAAATTTAGATGAAACTAACGACCATTTTTTGGATTGAGAAGAAAATTTTAGTTGGTAGTGTCAAATTTTAATAAATTCATTTGAAATCAACTTCGATTCTTTTGGATTTTGTCGAGTATTTTTGGTGTAGGATGTATATTTGAGTAAATTTCGATGAAAATAACTTCAATTTTTTGGATTGTGAAAAAAATTTTAGTTGGTAGTGTCAAATTTTAATAAATTTATTTGAAACCAACTTCGATTTTTTTGGATTTTGTCGAGTATTTTTGGTGTAGGATGTATATTTGAGTAAATTTAGATGAAAATAACTTCAATTTTTAGGATTGTGAAAAAAAATTTAGTTGGAAGTGTCAAATTTTAATAAATTTATTTGAAACCACCTTCGATTTTTTTGGATTTTGTCGAGTATTTTTGGTGTAGGATGTATATTTGAGTAAATTTAGATGAAAATAACTTCAATTTTTAGGATTGTGAAAAAAATTTTAGATGGAAGTGTCAAATTTTATTAAATTTATTTGAAACCAACTTCGATTTTTTTGGATTTGGTCGAGTATTATTGTTGTAGGATGTATATTTGAGTAGATTTATATGAAAATGACGACAATTTTTTGGATTGTGAAAAAATTTTAGTTGGAAGTGTCAAATTTTAATAAATTTCTTTGAAACCAACATCGATTTTTTTGGATTTTGTCGAGTATTTTTGTTGTAGGATGTATATTTGAGTAAATTTAGATGAAACTAACGACCATTTTTTGGATTGTGAAGAAAATTTTAGTTGGAAGTGTCAAATTTTAATCAATTTATTTGAAACCGACTTCGATTTTTTTGGATTTTGTCGAGTATTTTGGGTGTAGGATGTATATTTGAGTAAATTTAGATGAAAATAACTTCGATTTTTAGGATTGTGAAAAAAATTTTAGTTGGTAGTGTCAAATTTTAATAAATTTATTTGAAATCAACTTCGATTCTTTTGGATTTTGTCGAGTATTTTTGGTGTAGGATGTATATTTGAGTAAATTTAGATGAAAATAACTTCAATTTTTTGGATTGTGAAAAAAAATTTTAGTTGGAAGTGCCAAATTTGAATAAATTTATTTGAAATCAACTTCGATTTTTTTTTATTTTGTTGTGTATTTTTGTTGTAGGATCTATATTTGAGTAAATTTAGTTAAAAACAACATCAATTTTTTGGATTGTGCAAAAAATTTTAGTTGGAAGTGTCAAATTTTAATAAATTTCTTTGAAACCAACATCGATTTTTTTGGATTTTGTCGAGTATTTTTGTTGTAGGATGTATATTTGAGTAAATTTAGATGAAACTAACGACCATTTTTTGGATCGTGAAGAAAATTTTAGTTGGAAGTGTCAAATTTTAATCAATTTATTTGAAACCAACTTCGATTTTTTTGGATTTTGTCGAGTATTTTGGGTGTAGGATGTATATTTGAGTAAATTTAGATGAAAATAACGACCATTTTTTGGATTGTGAATTAAATTTTAGTTGGAAATGTCAAATTTGAATAAATTTATTTGAAATCAACTTCGATTTTTTTGGATATTGTTGAGTATTTTTGTTGTAGGATCTATATTTGAGTAAATTTAGATGAAAATAACGACAATATTTTGGATTGTCAAAAATATTTGAGTTGGGAATGCCAAATTTTAATAAGTTTATTTGAAACCAACTTCGATTTTTCTCGACTATGATGAGGTTTTTTGATAGAGAAGCTTAATTTGAGTAATTTCAGTTGAATTTAACGTCGATTTTATGGATTTTGTCACGATTTTTGTCAAATTTTAATAAATTTATTTGAAATCAACTTGGATTATTTTGGATTTTGTAGAGTATTTTTGTTGTAGGATCTATATTTGAGTAGATTTATATGAAAATGACGACAATTTTTTGGATTGTGAAAAAATTTTAGTTGGAAGTGTCAAATTTTAATAAATTTCTTTGAAACCAACATCGATTTTTTTGGATTTTGTCGAGTATTTTTGTTGTAGGATGTATATTTGAGTAAATTTAGATGAAACTAACGACCATTTTTTGGATCGTGAAGAAAATTTTAGTTGGAAGTGTCAAATTTTAATCAATTTATTTGAAACCAACTTCGATTTTTTTGGATTTTGTCGAGTATTTTGGGTGTAGGATGTATATTTGAGTAAATTTAGATGAAACTAACGACCATTTTTTGGATTGTGAAGAAAATTTTAGTTGGAAGTGTCAAATTTTAATCAATTTATTTGAAACCAACTTCGATTTTTTTGGATTTTGTCGAGTATTTTGGGTGTAGGATGTATATTTGAGTAAATTTAGATGAAAATAACTTCGATTTTTAGGATTGTGAAAAAAATTTTAGTTGGTAGTGTCAAATTTTAATAAATTCATTTGAAATCAACTTCGATTCTTTTGGATTTTGTCGAGTATTTTTGGTGTAGGATGTATATTAGAGTAAATTTAGATGAAAATAACTTCAATTTTTTGGATTGTGAAAAAAATTTTAGTTGGTAGTGTCAAATTTTAATAAATTTATTTGAAACCAACTTCGATTTTTTTGGATTTTGTCGAGTATTTTTGGTGTAGGATGTATATTTGAGTAAATTTAGATGAAAATAACTTCAATTTTTAGGATTGTGAAAAAAAATTTAGTTGGAAGTGACAAATTTTAATAAATTTATTTGAAACCACCTTCGATTTTTTTGGATTTTGTCGAGTATTTTTGGTGTAGGATGTATATTTGAGTAAATTTAGATGAAAATAACTTCAATTTTTAGGATTGTGAAAAAAATTTTAGATGGAAGTGTCAAATTTTATTAAATTTATTTGAAACCAACATCGATTTTTTTGGATTTTGTCGAGTATTTTTGTTGTAGGATGTATATTTGAGTAAATTTAGATGAAACTAACGACCATTTTTTGGATTGAGAAGAAAATTTTAGTTGGAAGTGTCAAATTTTAATCAATTTATTTGAAACCAACTTCGATTTTTTTGGATTTTGTCGAGTATTTTGGGTGTAGGATGTATATTTGAGTAAATTTAGATGAAAATAACTTCGATTTTTAGGATTGTGAAAAAAAATTTAGTTGGAAGTGTCAAATTTTAATAAATTTATTTGAAACCACCTTCGATTTTTTTGGATTTTGTCGAGTATTTTTGGTGTAGGATGTATATTTGAGTAAATTTAGATGAAAATAACTTCAATTTTTAGGATTGTGAAAAAAATTTTAGATGGAAGTGTCAAATTTTATTAAATTTATTTGAAACCAACTTCGATTTTTTTGGATTTGGTCGAGTATTATTGTTGTAGGATGTATATTTGAGTAGATTTATATGAAAATGACGACAATTTTTTGGATTGTGAAAAAATTTTAGTTGGAAGTGTCAAATTTTAATAAATTTCTTTGAAACCAACATCGATTTTTTTGGATTTTGTCGAGTATTTTTGTTGTAGGATGTATATTTGAGTAAATTTAGATGAAACTAACGACCATTTTTTGGATTGTGAAGAAAATTTTAGTTGGAAGTGTCAAATTTTAATCAATTTATTTGAAACCGACTTCGATTTTTTTGGATTTTGTCGAGTATTTTGGGTGTAGGATGTATATTTGAGTAAATTTAGATGAAAATAACTTCGATTTTTAGGATTGTGAAAAAAATTTTAGTTGGTAGTGTCAAATTTTAATAAATTTATTTGAAATCAACTTCGATTCTTTTGGATTTTGTCGAGTATTTTTGGTGTAGGATGTATATTTGAGTAAATTTAGATGAAAATAACTTCAATTTTTTGGATTGTGAAAAAAAATTTTAGTTGGAAGTGTCAAATTTTTATAAATTTATTTGAAACCAACTTCGAGTTTTTTTGGATTTTGCCGAGTATTTTTGTTGTAGGAATTATATTTGAGTAAATTTAGATGAAAATAACGACAATATTTTGGATTGTCAAAAATATTTGAGTTGGAAATGCCAAATTTTAATAAGTTTATTTGAAACCAACTTCGATTTTTTTGGATATTGTTGAGTATTTTTGTTGTAGGATCTATATTTGAGTAAATTTAGATGAAAATAACTTCAATTTTTACGATTGTGAAAAAAATTTTAGTCGGAAGTGTCAAATTTTAATAAATTTATTTGAAATCAACTTCGTTTTTTTTGGATTTTGTTGAGTATTTTTTGTAGGATCTATATTTGAGTAAATTTAGATGAAAATAACTTCAATTTTTAGGATTGTGAAAAAAAATTTAGATGGAAGTGTCAAATTTTTATAAATTTATTTGAAACCAACTTCGAGTTTTTTTGGATTTTGTCGAGTATTTTTGTTGTAGGATTTATATTTGAGTAAATTTAGATGAAAATAACGACAATATTTTGGATTGTCAAATATATTTGAGTTGGAAATGCCAAATTTTAATAAGTTTATTTGAAACCAACTTCGATTTTTCTCGACTATGATGAGGTTTTTTGATAGAGAAGCTTAATTTGAGTAATTTCAGTTGAATTTAACGTCGATTTTATGGATTTTGTCACGATTTTTGTCAAATTTTAATAAATTTATTTGAAATCAACTTGGATTATTTTGGATTTTGTAGAGTATTTTTGTTGTAGGATCTATATTTGAGTAAATTTAGATGAAAATAACTTCAAGTTTTTGGATTGGGAAAAAATTTTAGATGGAAGTGTCAAATTTTATTAAATTTATTTGAAACCAACTTCGATTTTTTTGGATTTTGTCGAGTATTATTGTTGTAGGATGTATATTTGAGTAGATTTATATGAAAATGACGACAATTTTTTGGATTGTGAAAAAATTTTAGTTGGAAGTGTCAAATTTTAATAAATTTCTTTGAAACCAACATCGATTTTTTTGGATTTTGTCGAGTATTTTTGTTGTAGGATGTATATTTGAGTAAATTTAGATGAAACTAACGACCATTTTTTGGATTGAGAAGAAAATTTTAGTTGGTAGTGTCAAATTTTAATAAATTCATTTGAAATCAACTTCGATTCTTTTGGATTTTGTCGAGTATTTTTGGTGTAGGATGTATATTTGAGTAAATTTCGATGAAAATAACTTCAATTTTTTGGATTGTGAAAAAAATTTTAGTTGGTAGTGTCAAATTTTAATAAATTTATTTGAAACCAACTTCGATTTTTTTGGATTTTGTCGAGTATTTTTGGTGTAGGATGTATATTTGAGTAAATTTAGATGAAAATAACTTCAATTTTTAGGATTGTGAAAAAAAATTTAGTTGGAAGTGTCAAATTTTAATAAATTTATTTGAAACCACCTTCGATTTTTTTGGATTTTGTCGAGTATTTTTGGTGTAGGATGTATATTTGAGTAAATTTAGATGAAAATAACTTCAATTTTTAGGATTGTGAAAAAAATTTTAGATGGAAGTGTCAAATTTTATTAAATTTATTTGAAACCAACTTCGATTTTTTTGGATTTGGTCGAGTATTATTGTTGTAGGATGTATATTTGAGTAGATTTATATGAAAATGACGACAATTTTTTGGATTGTGAAAAAATTTTAGTTGGAAGTGTCAAATTTTAATAAATTTCTTTGAAACCAACATCGATTTTTTTGGATTTTGTCGAGTATTTTTGTTGTAGGATGTATATTTGAGTAAATTTAGATGAAACTAACGACCATTTTTTGGATTGTGAAGAAAATTTTAGTTGGAAGTGTCAAATTTTAATCAATTTATTTGAAACCGACTTCGATTTTTTTGGATTTTGTCGAGTATTTTGGGTGTAGGATGTATATTTGAGTAAATTTAGATGAAAATAACTTCGATTTTTAGGATTGTGAAAAAAATTTTAGTTGGTAGTGTCAAATTTTAATAAATTTATTTGAAATCAACTTCGATTCTTTTGGATTTTGTCGAGTATTTTTGGTGTAGGATGTATATTTGAGTAAATTTAGATGAAAATAACTTCAATTTTTTGGATTGTGAAAAAAAATTTTAGTTGGAAGTGCCAAATTTGAATAAATTTATTTGAAATCAACTTCGATTTTTTTTTATTTTGTTGTGTATTTTTGTTGTAGGATCTATATTTGAGTAAATTTAGTTAAAAACAACATCAATTTTTTGGATTGTGCAAAAAATTTTAGTTGGAAGTGTCAAATTTTAATAAATTTCTTTGAAACCAACATCGATTTTTTTGGATTTTGTCGAGTATTTTTGTTGTAGGATGTATATTTGAGTAAATTTAGATGAAACTAACGACCATTTTTTGGATCGTGAAGAAAATTTTAGTTGGAAGTGTCAAATTTTAATCAATTTATTTGAAACCAACTTCGATTTTTTTGGATTTTGTCGAGTATTTTGGGTGTAGGATGTATATTTGAGTAAATTTAGATGAAAATAACGACCATTTTTTGGATTGTGAATTAAATTTTAGTTGGAAATGTCAAATTTGAATAAATTTATTTGAAATCAACTTCGATTTTTTTGGATATTGTTGAGTATTTTTGTTGTAGGATCTATATTTGAGTAAATTTAGATGAAAATAACGACAATATTTTGGATTGTCAAAAATATTTGAGTTGGGAATGCCAAATTTTAATAAGTTTATTTGAAACCAACTTCGATTTTTCTCGACTATGATGAGGTTTTTTGATAGAGAAGCTTAATTTGAGTAATTTCAGTTGAATTTAACGTCGATTTTATGGATTTTGTCACGATTTTTGTCAAATTTTAATAAATTTATTTGAAATCAACTTGGATTATTTTGGATTTTGTAGAGTATTTTTGTTGTAGGATCTATATTTGAGTAGATTTATATGAAAATGACGACAATTTTTTGGATTGTGAAAAAATTTTAGTTGGAAGTGTCAAATTTTAATAAATTTCTTTGAAACCAACATCGATTTTTTTGGATTTTGTCGAGTATTTTTGTTGTAGGATGTATATTTGAGTAAATTTAGATGAAACTAACGACCATTTTTTGGATCGTGAAGAAAATTTTAGTTGGAAGTGTCAAATTTTAATCAATTTATTTGAAACCAACTTCGATTTTTTTGGATTTTGTCGAGTATTTTGGGTGTAGGATGTATATTTGAGTAAATTTAGATGAAACTAACGACCATTTTTTGGATTGTGAAGAAAATTTTAGTTGGAAGTGTCAAATTTTAATCAATTTATTTGAAACCAACTTCGATTTTTTTGGATTTTGTCGAGTATTTTGGGTGTAGGATGTATATTTGAGTAAATTTAGATGAAAATAACTTCGATTTTTAGGATTGTGAAAAAAATTTTAGTTGGTAGTGTCAAATTTTAATAAATTCATTTGAAATCAACTTCGATTCTTTTGGATTTTGTCGAGTATTTTTGGTGTAGGATGTATATTAGAGTAAATTTAGATGAAAATAACTTCAATTTTTTGGATTGTGAAAAAAATTTTAGTTGGTAGTGTCAAATTTTAATAAATTTATTTGAAACCAACTTCGATTTTTTTGGATTTTGTCGAGTATTTTTGGTGTAGGATGTATATTTGAGTAAATTTAGATGAAAATAACTTCAATTTTTAGGATTGTGAAAAAAAATTTAGTTGGAAGTGACAAATTTTAATAAATTTATTTGAAACCACCTTCGATTTTTTTGGATTTTGTCGAGTATTTTTGGTGTAGGATGTATATTTGAGTAAATTTAGATGAAAATAACTTCAATTTTTAGGATTGTGAAAAAAATTTTAGATGGAAGTGTCAAATTTTATTAAATTTATTTGAAACCAACATCGATTTTTTTGGATTTTGTCGAGTATTTTTGTTGTAGGATGTATATTTGAGTAAATTTAGATGAAACTAACGACCATTTTTTGGATTGAGAAGAAAATTTTAGTTGGAAGTGTCAAATTTTAATCAATTTATTTGAAACCAACTTCGATTTTTTTGGATTTTGTCGAGTATTTTGGGTGTAGGATGTATATTTGAGTAAATTTAGATGAAAATAACTTCGATTTTTAGGATTGTGAAAAAAAATTTAGTTGGAAGTGTCAAATTTTAATAAATTTATTTGAAACCACCTTCGATTTTTTTGGATTTTGTCGAGTATTTTTGGTGTAGGATGTATATTTGAGTAAATTTAGATGAAAATAACTTCAATTTTTAGGATTGTGAAAAAAATTTTAGATGGAAGTGTCAAATTTTATTAAATTTATTTGAAACCAACTTCGATTTTTTTGGATTTGGTCGAGTATTATTGTTGTAGGATGTATATTTGAGTAGATTTATATGAAAATGACGACAATTTTTTGGATTGTGAAAAAATTTTAGTTGGAAGTGTCAAATTTTAATAAATTTCTTTGAAACCAACATCGATTTTTTTGGATTTTGTCGAGTATTTTTGTTGTAGGATGTATATTTGAGTAAATTTAGATGAAACTAACGACCATTTTTTGGATTGTGAAGAAAATTTTAGTTGGAAGTGTCAAATTTTAATCAATTTATTTGAAACCGACTTCGATTTTTTTGGATTTTGTCGAGTATTTTGGGTGTAGGATGTATATTTGAGTAAATTTAGATGAAAATAACTTCGATTTTTAGGATTGTGAAAAAAATTTTAGTTGGTAGTGTCAAATTTTAATAAATTTATTTGAAATCAACTTCGATTCTTTTGGATTTTGTCGAGTATTTTTGGTGTAGGATGTATATTTGAGTAAATTTAGATGAAAATAACTTCAATTTTTTGGATTGTGAAAAAAAATTTTAGTTGGAAGTGTCAAATTTTTATAAATTTATTTGAAACCAACTTCGAGTTTTTTTGGATTTTGCCGAGTATTTTTGTTGTAGGAATTATATTTGAGTAAATTTAGATGAAAATAACGACAATATTTTGGATTGTCAAAAATATTTGAGTTGGAAATGCCAAATTTTAATAAGTTTATTTGAAACCAACTTCGATTTTTTTGGATATTGTTGAGTATTTTTGTTGTAGGATCTATATTTGAGTAAATTTAGATAAAAATAACTTCAATTTTTGGATTGTGCAAAAAATTTTAGTGGAAGTGTCAAATTTTAATAAATTTATTTGAAATCAACTTCGATTTTTTTGGATATTGTTGAGTATTTTTGTTGTAGGATCTATATTTGAGTAAATTTAGATGAAAATAACTTCAATTTTTTGGATTGTGAAAAGAATTTTAGTCGGAAGTGTCCAATTTTAATAAATTTATTTGAAATCAACTTCGTTTTTTTTGGATTTTGTTGATTATTTTTGGTAGGATCTATATTTGAGTAAATTTAGATGAAAATAACTTTAATTTGTAGGATTGTGAAAAAAATTTTAGTTGGAAGTGTCAAATTTTAATAAATTTATTTGAAACCAACTTCGATTTTTTTGGATTTTGTCGATTATTTTTGTTGTAGGATCTATATTTGAGTAAATTTAGATGAAAATAACTTCAAATTTTAGGATTGTGAAAAAAATTTTAGTTGGAAGTGTCAATTTTAATAAATTTATTTGAAATCAACTTCGATTCTTTTGGATTTTGTCGAGTATTTTTGGTGTAGGATGTATATTTGAGTAAATTTAGATGAAAATTACTTCAATTTTTTGGATTGTGAAAAAAAATTTTAGTTGGAAGTGCCAAATTTGAATAAATTTATTTGAAATCAACATCGATTTTTTTTTATTTTGTTGAGTATTTTTGTTGTAGGATCTATATTTGAGTAAATTTAGATAAAAATAGCTTCAATTTTTTGGATTGTGCAAAAAATTTTAGTTGGAAGTGTCAAATTTTAATAAATTTCTTTGAAACCAACTTCGATTTTTTTGGATTTTGTCGAGTATTTTTGTTGTAGGATGTATATTTGAGTAGATTTATATGAAAATGACGACAATTTTTTGGATTGTGAAAAAATTTTAGTTGGTAGTGTCAAATTTTAATAAATTTATTTGAAATCAACTTCGATTCTTTTGGATTTTGTCGAGTATTTTTGGTGTAGGATGTATATTTGAGTAAATTTAGATGAAAATAACTTCAATTTTTTGGATTGTGAAAAAAAATTTTAGTTGGAAGTGCCAAATTTGAATAAATTTATTTGATATCAACTTCGATTTTTTTTTATTTTGTTGAGTATTTTTGTTGTAGGATCTATATTTGAGTAAATTTAGTTAAAAACAACTTCAATTTTTTGGATTGTGCAAAAAATTTTAGTTGGAAGTGTCAAATTTTAATAAATTTCTTTGAAACCAACATCGATTTTTTTGGATTTTGTCGAGTATTTTTGTTGTAGGATGTATATTTGAGTAAATTTAGATGAAACTAACGACCATTTTTTGGATCGTGAAGAAAATTTTAGTTGGAAGTGTCAAATTTTAATCAATTTATTTGAAACCAACTTCGATTTTTTTGGATTTTGTCGAGTATTTTGGGTGTAGGATGTATATTTGAGTAAATTTAGATGAAAATAACGACCATTTTTTGGATTGTGAATTAAATTTTAGTTGGAAATGTCAAATTTGAATAAATTTATTTGAAATCAACTTCGATTTTTTTGGATATTGTTGAGTATTTTTGTTGTAGGATCTATATTTGAGTAAATTTAGATGAAAATAACTTCAATTTTTTGGATTGTGAAAAAAATTTTAGTCGGAAGTGTCAAATTTTAATAAATTTATTTGAAATCAACTTCGTTTTTTTTGGATTTTGTTGAGTATTTTTTGTAGGATCTATATTTGAGTAAATTTAGATGAAAATAACTTCAATTTTTAGGATTGTGAAAAAAAATTTAGATGGAAGTGTCAAATTTTTATAAATTTATTTGAAACCAACTTCGAGTTTTTTTGGATTTTGTCGAGTATTTTTGTTGTAGGATTTATATTTGAGTAAATTTAGATGAAAATAACGACAATATTTTGGATTGTCAAATATATTTGAGTTGGAAATGCCAAATTTTAATAAGTTTATTTGAAACCAACTTCGATTTTTCTCGACTATGATGAGGTTTTTTGATAGAGAAGCTTAATTTGAGTAATTTCAGTTGAATTTAACGTCGATTTTATGGATTTTGTCACGATTTTTGTCAAATTTTAATAAATTTATTTGAAATCAACTTGGATTATTTTGGATTTTGTAGAGTATTTTTGTTGTAGGATCTATATTTGAGTAAATTTAGATGAAAATAACTTCAAGTTTTTGGATTGGGAAAAAATTTTAGATGGAAGTGTCAAATTTTATTAAATTTATTTGAAACCAACTTCGATTTTTTTGGATTTTGTCGAGTATTATTGTTGTAGGATGTATATTTGAGTAGATTTATATGAAAATGACGACAATTTTTTGGATTGTGAAAAAATTTTAGTTGGAAGTGTCAAATTTTAATAAATTTCTTTGAAACCAACATCGATTTTTTTGGATTTTGTCGAGTATTTTTGTTGTAGGATGTATATTTGAGTAAATTTAGATGAAACTAACGACCATTTTTTGGATTGAGAAGAAAATTTTAGTTGGAAGTGTCAAATTTTAATCAATTTATTTGAAACCAACTTCGATTTTTTTGGATTTTGTCGAGTATTTTGGGTGTAGGATGTATATTTGAGTAAATTTAGATGAAAATAACTTCGATTTTTAGGATTGTGAAAAAAATTTTAGTTGGTAGTGTCAAATTTTAATAAATTCATTTGAAATCAACTTCGATTCTTTTGGATTTTGTCGAGTATTTTTGGTGTAGGATGTATATTTGAGTAAATTTAGATGAAAATAACTTCAATTTTTTGGATTGTGAAAAAAATTTTAGTTGGTAGTGTCAAATTTTAATAAATTTATTTGAAACCAACTTCGATTTTTTTGGATTTTGTCGAGTATTTTTGGTGTAGGATGTATATTTGAGTAAATTTAGATGAAAATAACTTCAATTTTTAGGATTGTGAAAAAAAATTTAGTTGGAAGTGTCAAATTTTAATAAATTTATTTGAAACCACCTTCGATTTTTTTGGATTTTGCCGAGTATTTTTGGTGTAGGATGTATATTTGAGTAAATTTAGATGAAAATAACTTCAATTTTTAGGATTGTGAAAAAAATTTTAGATGGAAGTGTCAAATTTTATTAAATTTATTTGAAACCAACTTCGATTTTTTTGGATTTGGTCGAGTATTATTGTTGTAGGATGTATATTTGAGTAGATTTATATGAGAATGACGACAATTTTTTGGATTGGGAAAAAATTTTAGATGGAAGTGTCAAATTTTATTAAATTTATTTGAAACCAACTTCGATTTTTTTGGATTTTGTCGAGTATTATTGTTGTAGGATGTATATTTGAGTAGATTTATATGAAAATGACGACAATTTTTTGGATTGTGAAAAAATTTTAGTTGGAAGTGTCAAATTTTAATAAATTTCTTTGAAACCAACATCGATTTTTTTGGATTTTGTCGAGTATTTTTGTTGTAGGATGTATATTTGAGTAAAT
This sequence comes from Andrena praecox, assembly GCA_963932275.1. NCBI lineage: Eukaryota > Metazoa > Arthropoda > Insecta > Hymenoptera > Andrenidae > Andrena > Andrena praecox. The sequence goes on from OZ010730.1 coordinate 24,177,718, forward strand.
TTAGATGAAACTAACGACCATTTTTTGGATTGAGAAGAAAATTTTAGTTGGAAGTGTCAAATTTTAATCAATTTATTTGAAACCAACTTCGATTTTTTTGGATTTTGTCGAGTATTTTGGGTGTAGGATGTATATTTGAGTAAATTTAGATGAAAATAACTTCGATTTTTAGGATTGTGAAAAAAATTTTAGTTGGTAGTGTCAAATTTTAATAAATTCATTTGAAATCAACTTCGATTCTTTTGGATTTTGTCGAGTATTTTTGGTGTAGGATGTATATTTGAGTAAATTTAGATGAAAATAACTTCAATTTTTTGGATTGTGAAAAAAATTTTAGTTGGTAGTGTCAAATTTTAATAAATTTATTTGAAACCAACTTCGATTTTTTTGGATTTTGTCGAGTATTTTTGGTGTAGGATGTATATTTGAGTAAATTTAGATGAAAATAACTTCAATTTTTAGGATTGTGAAAAAAAATTTAGTTGGAAGTGTCAAATTTTAATAAATTTATTTGAAACCACCTTCGATTTTTTTGGATTTTGCCGAGTATTTTTGGTGTAGGATGTATATTTGAGTAAATTTAGATGAAAATAACTTCAATTTTTAGGATTGTGAAAAAAATTTTAGATGGAAGTGTCAAATTTTATTAAATTTATTTGAAACCAACTTCGATTTTTTTGGATTTGGTCGAGTATTATTGTTGTAGGATGTATATTTGAGTAGATTTATATGAAAATGACGACAATTTTTTGGATTGTGAAAAAATTTTAGTTGGAAGTGTCAAATTTTAATAAATTTCTTTGAAACCAACATCGATTTTTTTGGATTTTGTCGAGTATTTTTGTTGTAGGATGTATATTTGAGTAAATTTAGATGAAACTAACGACCATTTTTTGGATTGTGAAGAAAATTTTAGTTGGAAGTGTCAAATTTTAATCAATTTATTTGAAACCGACTTCGATTTTTTTGGATTTTGTCGAGTATTTTGGGTGTAGGATGTATATTTGAGTAAATTTAGATGAAAATAACTTCGATTTTTAGGATTGTGAAAAAAATTTTAGTTGGTAGTGTCAAATTTTAATAAATTTATTTGAAATCAACTTCGATTCTTTTGGATTTTGTCGAGTATTTTTGGTGTAGGATGTATATTTGAGTAAATTTAGATGAAAATAACTTCAATTTTTTGGATTGTGAAAAAAAATTTTAGTTGGAAGTGCCAAATTTGAATAAATTTATTTGAAATCAACTTCGATTTTTTTTTATTTTGTTGTGTATTTTTGTTGTAGGATCTATATTTGAGTAAATTTAGTTAAAAACAACATCAATTTTTTGGATTGTGCAAAAAATTTTAGTTGGAAGTGTCAAATTTTAATAAATTTCTTTGAAACCAACATCGATTTTTTTGGATTTTGTCGAGTATTTTTGTTGTAGGATGTATATTTGAGTAAATTTAGATGAAACTAACGACCATTTTTTGGATCGTGAAGAAAATTTTAGTTGGAAGTGTCAAATTTTAATCAATTTATTTGAAACCAACTTCGATTTTTTTGGATTTTGTCGAGTATTTTGGGTGTAGGATGTATATTTGAGTAAATTTAGATGAAAATAACGACCATTTTTTGGATTGTGAATTAAATTTTAGTTGGAAATGTCAAATTTGAATAAATTTATTTGAAATCAACTTCGATTTTTTTGGATATTGTTGAGTATTTTTGTTGTAGGATCTATATTTGAGTAAATTTAGATGAAAATAACGACAATATTTTGGATTGTCAAAAATATTTGAGTTGGGAATGCCAAATTTTAATAAGTTTATTTGAAACCAACTTCGATTTTTCTCGACTATGATGAGGTTTTTTGATAGAGAAGCTTAATTTGAGTAATTTCAGTTGAATTTAACGACGATTTTATGGATTTTGTCACGATTTTTGTCAAATTTTAATAAATTTATTTGAAATCAACTTGGATTATTTTGGATTTTGTAGAGTATTTTTGTTGTAGGATCTATATTTGAGTAGATTTATATGAAAATGACGACAATTTTTTGGATTGTGAAAAAATTTTAGTTGGAAGTGTCAAATTTTAATAAATTTCTTTGAAACCAACATCGATTTTTTTGGATTTTGTCGAGTATTTTTGTTGTAGGATGTATATTTGAGTAAATTTAGATGAAACTAACGACCATTTTTTGGATTGAGAAGAAAATTTTAGTTGGAAGTGTCAAATTTTAATCAATTTATTTGAAACCAACTTCGATTTTTTTGGATTTTGTCGAGTATTTTGGGTGTAGGATGTATATTTGAGTAAATTTAGATGAAAATAACTTCGATTTTTAGGATTGTGAAAAAAATTTTAGTTGGTAGTGTCAAATTTTAATAAATTCATTTGAAATCAACTTCGATTCTTTTGGATTTTGTCGAGTATTTTTGGTGTAGGATGTATATTTGAGTAAATTTAGATGAAAATAACTTCAATTTTTTGGATTGTGAAAAAAATTTTAGTTGGTAGTGTCAAATTTTAATAAATTTATTTGAAACCAACTTCGATTTTTTTGGATTTTGTCGAGTATTTTTGGTGTAGGATGTATATTTGAGTAAATTTAGATGAAAATAACTTCAATTTTTAGGATTGTGAAAAAAAATTTAGTTGGAAGTGTCAAATTTTAATAAATTTATTTGAAACCACCTTCGATTTTTTTGGATTTTGCCGAGTATTTTTGGTGTAGGATGTATATTTGAGTAAATTTAGATGAAAATAACTTCAATTTTTAGGATTGTGAAAAAAATTTTAGATGGAAGTGTCAAATTTTATTAAATTTATTTGAAACCAACTTCGATTTTTTTGGATTTGGTCGAGTATTATTGTTGTAGGATGTATATTTGAGTAGATTTATATGAAAATGACGACAATTTTTTGGATTGTGAAAAAATTTTAGTTGGAAGTGTCAAATTTTAATAAATTTCTTTGAAACCAACATCGATTTTTTTGGATTTTGTCGAGTATTTTTGTTGTAGGATGTATATTTGAGTAAATTTAGATGAAACTAACGACCATTTTTTGGATTGTGAAGAAAATTTTAGTTGGAAGTGTCAAATTTTAATCAATTTATTTGAAACCGACTTCGATTTTTTTGGATTTTGTCGAGTATTTTGGGTGTAGGATGTATATTTGAGTAAATTTAGATGAAAATAACTTCGATTTTTAGGATTGTGAAAAAAATTTTAGTTGGTAGTGTCAAATTTTAATAAATTTATTTGAAATCAACTTCGATTCTTTTGGATTTTGTCGAGTATTTTTGGTGTAGGATGTATATTTGAGTAAATTTAGATGAAAATAACTTCAATTTTTTGGATTGTGAAAAAAAATTTTAGTTGGAAGTGCCAAATTTGAATAAATTTATTTGAAATCAACTTCGATTTTTTTTTATTTTGTTGTGTATTTTTGTTGTAGGATCTATATTTGAGTAAATTTAGTTAAAAACAACATCAATTTTTTGGATTGTGCAAAAAATTTTAGTTGGAAGTGTCAAATTTTAATAAATTTCTTTGAAACCAACATCGATTTTTTTGGATTTTGTCGAGTATTTTTGTTGTAGGATGTATATTTGAGTAAATTTAGATGAAACTAACGACCATTTTTTGGATCGTGAAGAAAATTTTAGTTGGAAGTGTCAAATTTTAATCAATTTATTTGAAACCAACTTCGATTTTTTTGGATTTTGTCGAGTATTTTGGGTGTAGGATGTATATTTGAGTAAATTTAGATGAAAATAACGACCATTTTTTGGATTGTGAATTAAATTTTAGTTGGAAATGTCAAATTTGAATAAATTTATTTGAAATCAACTTCGATTTTTTTGGATATTGTTGAGTATTTTTGTTGTAGGATCTATATTTGAGTAAATTTAGATGAAAATAACGACAATATTTTGGATTGTCAAAAATATTTGAGTTGGGAATGCCAAATTTTAATAAGTTTATTTGAAACCAACTTCGATTTTTCTCGACTATGATGAGGTTTTTTGATAGAGAAGCTTAATTTGAGTAATTTCAGTTGAATTTAACGACGATTTTATGGATTTTGTCACGATTTTTGTCAAATTTTAATAAATTTATTTGAAATCAACTTGGATTATTTTGGATTTTGTAGAGTATTTTTGTTGTAGGATCTATATTTGAGTAGATTTATATGAAAATGACGACAATTTTTTGGATTGTGAAAAAATTTTAGTTGGAAGTGTCAAATTTTAATAAATTTCTTTGAAACCAACATCGATTTTTTTGGATTTTGTCGAGTATTTTTGTTGTAGGATGTATATTTGAGTAAATTTAGATGAAACTAACGACCATTTTTTGGATCGTGAAGAAAATTTTAGTTGGAAGTGTCAAATTTTAATCAATTTATTTGAAACCAACTTCGATTTTTTTGGATTTTGTCGAGTATTTTGGGTGTAGGATGTATATTTGAGTAAATTTAGATGAAACTAACGACCATTTTTTGGATTGTGAAGAAAATTTTAGTTGGAAGTGTCAAATTTTAATCAATTTATTTGAAACCAACTTCGATTTTTTTGGATTTTGTCGAGTATTTTGGGTGTAGGATGTATATTTGAGTAAATTTAGATGAAAATAACTTCGATTTTTAGGATTGTGAAAAAAATTTTAGTTGGTAGTGTCAAATTTTAATAAATTCATTTGAAATCAACTTCGATTCTTTTGGATTTTGTCGAGTATTTTTGGTGTAGGATGTATATTTGAGTAAATTTAGATGAAAATAACTTCAATTTTTTGGATTGTGAAAAAAATTTTAGTTGGTAGTGTCAAATTTTAATAAATTTATTTGAAACCAACTTCGATTTTTTTGGATTTTGTCGAGTATTTTTGGTGTAGGATGTATATTTGAGTAAATTTAGATGAAAATAACTTCAATTTTTAGGATTGTGAAAAAAAATTTAGTTGGAAGTGACAAATTTTAATAAATTTATTTGAAACCACCTTCGATTTTTTTGGATTTTGTCGAGTATTTTTGGTGTAGGATGTATATTTGAGTAAATTTAGATGAAAATAACTTCAATTTTTAGGATTGTGAAAAAAATTTTAGATGGAAGTGTCAAATTTTATTAAATTTATTTGAAACCAACTTCGATTTTTTTGGATTTTGTCGAGTATTATTGTTGTAGGATGTATATTTGAGTAGATTTATATGAAAATGACGACAATTTTTTGGATTGTGAAAAAATTTTAGTTGGAAGTGTCAAATTTTAATAAATTTCTTTGAAACCAACATCGATTTTTTTGGATTTTGTCGAGTATTTTTGTTGTAGGATGTATATTTGAGTAAATTTAGATGAAACTAACGACCATTTTTTGGATTGAGAAGAAAATTTTAGTTGGAAGTGTCAAATTTTAATCAATTTATTTGAAACCAACTTCGATTTTTTTGGATTTTGTCGAGTATTTTGGGTGTAGGATGTATATTTGAGTAAATTTAGATGAAAATAACTTCGATTTTTAGGATTGTGAAAAAAATTTTAGTTGGTAGTGTCAAATTTTAATAAATTCATTTGAAATCAACTTCGATTCTTTTGGATTTTGTCGAGTATTTTTGGTGTAGGATGTATATTTGAGTAAATTTAGATGAAAATAACTTCAATTTTTTGGATTGTGAAAAAAATTTTAGTTGGTAGTGTCAAATTTTAATAAATTTATTTGAAACCAACTTCGATTTTTTTGGATTTTGTCGAGTATTTTTGGTGTAGGATGTATATTTGAGTAAATTTAGATGAAAATAACTTCAATTTTTAGGATTGTGAAAAAAAATTTAGTTGGAAGTGTCAAATTTTAATAAATTTATTTGAAACCACCTTCGATTTTTTTGGATTTTGTCGAGTATTTTTGGTGTAGGATGTATATTTGAGTAAATTTAGATGAAAATAACTTCAATTTTTAGGATTGTGAAAAAAATTTTAGATGGAAGTGTCAAATTTTATTAAATTTATTTGAAACCAACTTCGATTTTTTTGGATTTGGTCGAGTATTATTGTTGTAGGATGTATATTTGAGTAGATTTATATGAAAATGACGACAATTTTTTGGATTGTGAAAAAATTTTAGTTGGAAGTGTCAAATTTTAATAAATTTCTTTGAAACCAACATCGATTTTTTTGGATTTTGTCGAGTATTTTTGTTGTAGGATGTATATTTGAGTAAATTTAGATGAAACTAACGACCATTTTTTGGATTGTGAAGAAAATTTTAGTTGGAAGTGTCAAATTTTAATCAATTTATTTGAAACCGACTTCGATTTTTTTGGATTTTGTCGAGTATTTTGGGTGTAGGATGTATATTTGAGTAAATTTAGATGAAAATAACTTCGATTTTTAGGATTGTGAAAAAAATTTTAGTTGGTAGTGTCAAATTTTAATAAATTTATTTGAAATCAACTTCGATTCTTTTGGATTTTGTCGAGTATTTTTGGTGTAGGATGTATATTTGAGTAAATTTAGATGAAAATAACTTCAATTTTTTGGATTGTGAAAAAAAATTTTAGTTGGAAGTGCCAAATTTGAATAAATTTATTTGAAATCAACTTCGATTTTTTTTTATTTTGTTGTGTATTTTTGTTGTAGGATCTATATTTGAGTAAATTTAGTTAAAAACAACATCAATTTTTTGGATTGTGCAAAAAATTTTAGTTGGAAGTGTCAAATTTTAATAAATTTCTTTGAAACCAACATCGATTTTTTTGGATTTTGTCGAGTATTTTTGTTGTAGGATGTATATTTGAGTAAATTTAGATGAAACTAACGACCATTTTTTGGATCGTGAAGAAAATTTTAGTTGGAAGTTTCAAATTTTAATCAATTTATTTGAAACCAACTTCGATTTTTTTGGATTTTGTCGAGTATTTTGGGTGTAGGATGTATATTTGAGTAAATTTAGATGAAAATAACGACCATTTTTTGGATTGTGAATTAAATTTTAGTTGGAAATGTCAAATTTGAATAAATTTATTTGAAATCAACTTCGATTTTTTTGGATATTGTTGAGTATTTTTGTTGTAGGATCTATATTTGAGTAAATTTAGATGAAAATAACGACAATATTTTGGATTGTCAAAAATATTTGAGTTGGGAATGCCAAATTTTAATAAGTTTATTTGAAACCAACTTCGATTTTTCTCGACTATGATGAGGTTTTTTGATAGAGAAGCTTAATTTGAGTAATTTCAGTTGAATTTAACGTCGATTTTATTGATTTTGTCACGATTTTTGTCAAATTTTAATAAATTTATTTGAAATCAACTTGGATTATTTTGGATTTTGTAGAGTATTTTTGTTGTAGGATCTATATTTGAGTAGATTTATATGAAAATGACGACAATTTTTTGGATTGTGAAAAAATTTTAGTTGGAAGTGTCAAATTTTAATAAATTTCTTTGAAACCAACATCGATTTTTTTGGATTTTGTCGAGTATTTTTGTTGTAGGATGTATATTTGAGTAAATTTAGATGAAACTAACGACCATTTTTTGGATCGTGAAGAAAATTTTAGTTGGAAGTGTCAAATTTTAATCAATTTATTTGAAACCAACTTCGATTTTTTTGGATTTTGTCGAGTATTTTGGGTGTAGGATGTATATTTGAGTAAATTTAGATGAAACTAACGACCATTTTTTGGATTGTGAAGAAAATTTTAGTTGGAAGTGTCAAATTTTAATCAATTTATTTGAAACCAACTTCGATTTTTTTGGATTTTGTCGAGTATTTTGGGTGTAGGATGTATATTTGAGTAAATTTAGATGAAAATAACTTCGATTTTTAGGATTGTGAAAAAAATTTTAGTTGGTAGTGTCAAATTTTAATAAATTCATTTGAAATCAACTTCGATTCTTTTGGATTTTGTCGAGTATTTTTGGTGTAGGATGTATATTTGAGTAAATTTAGATGAAAATAACTTCAATTTTTTGGATTGTGAAAAAAATTTTAGTTGGTAGTGTCAAATTTTAATAAATTTATTTGAAACCAACTTCGATTTTTTTGGATTTTGTCGAGTATTTTTGGTGTAGGATGTATATTTGAGTAAATTTAGATGAAAATAACTTCAATTTTTAGGATTGTGAAAAAAAATTTAGTTGGAAGTGACAAATTTTAATAAATTTATTTGAAACCACCTTCGATTTTTTTGGATTTTGTCGAGTATTTTTGGTGTAGGATGTATATTTGAGTAAATTTAGATGAAAATAACTTCAATTTTTAGGATTGTGAAAAAAATTTTAGATGGAAGTGTCAAATTTTATTAAATTTATTTGAAACCAACTTCGATTTTTTTGGATTTTGTCGAGTATTATTGTTGTAGGATGTATATTTGAGTAGATTTATATGAAAATGACGACAATTTTTTGGATTGTGAAAAAATTTTAGTTGGAAGTGTCAAATTTTAAGAAAATTTCTTTGAAACCAACATCGATTTTTTTGGATTTTGTCGAGTATTTTTGTTGTAGGATGTATATTTGAGTAAATTTAGATGAAACTAACGACCATTTTTTGGATTGTGTAGAAAATTTTAGTTGGAAGTGTCAAATTTTAATCAATTTATTTGAAACCAACTTCGATTTTTTTGGATTTTGTCGAGTATTTTGGGTGTAGGATGTATATTTGAGTAAATTTAGATGAAAATAACTTCGATTTTTAGGATTGTGAAAAAAATTTTAGTTGGTAGTGTCAAATTTTAATAAATTCATTTGAAATCAACTTCGATTCTTTTGGATTTTGTCGAGTATTTTTGGTGTAGGATGTATATTTGAGTAAATTTAGATGAAAATAACTTCAATTTTTTGGATTGTGAAAAAAATTTTAGTCAGAAGTGTCAAATTTTAATAAATTTATTTGAAATCAACTTCGTTTTTTTTGGATTTTGTTGAGTATTTTTTGTAGGATCTATATTTGAGTAAATTTAGATGAAAATAACATCAATTTTTAGGATTGTGAAAAAAAATTTAGTTGGAAGTGTCAAATTTTAATAAATTTATTTGAAACCAACTTCGATTTTTTTGGATTTTGTCGAGTATTTTTGGTGTAGGATGTATATTTGAGTAAATTTAGATGAAAATGACGACAATTTTTTGGATTGTGAAAAAATTTTAGTTGGTAGTGTCAAATTTTAATAAATTTATTTGAAATCAACTTCGATTCTTTTGGATTTTGTCGAGTATTTTTGGTGTAGGATGTATATTTGAGTAAATTTAGATGAAAATAACTTCAATTTTTTGGATTGTGAAAAAAAATTTTAGTTGGAAGTGCCAAATTTGAATAAATTTATTTGATATCAACTTCGATTTTTTTTTATTTTGTTGAGTATTTTTGTTGTAGGATCTATATTTGAGTAAATTTAGTTAAAAACAACTTCAATTTTTTGGATTGTGCAAAAAATTTTAGTTGGAAGTGTCAAATTTTAATAAATTTCTTTGAAACCAACATCGATTTTTTTGGATTTTGTCGAGTATTTTTGTTGTAGGATGTATATTTGAGTAAATTTAGATGAAACTAACGACCATTTTTTGGATCGTGAAGAAAATTTTAGTTGGAAGTGTCAAATTTTAATCAATTTATTTGAAACCAACTTCGATTTTTTTGGATTTTGTCGAGTATTTTGGGTGTAGGATGTATATTTGAGTAAATTTAGATGAAAATAACGACCATTTTTTGGATTGTGAATTAAATTTTAGTTGGAAATGTCAAATTTGAATAAATTTATTTGAAATCAACTTTGATTTTTTTGGATATTGTTGAGTATTTTTGTTGTAGGATCTATATTTGAGTAAATTTAGATGAAAATAACTTCAATTTTTTGGATTGTGAAAAAAATTTTAGTCGGAAGTGTCAAATTTTAATAAATTTATTTGAAATCAACTTCGTTTTTTTTGGATTTTGTTGAGTATTTTTTGTAGGATCTATATTTGAGTAAATTTAGATGAAAATAACTTCAATTTTTAGGATTGTGAAAAAAAATTTAGATGGAAGTGTCAAATTTTTATAAATTTATTTGAAAGCAACTTCGAGTTTTTTTGGATTTTGTCGAGTATTTTTGTTGTAGGATTTATATTTGAGTAAATTTAGATGAAAATAACGACAATATTTTGGATTGTCAAATATATTTGAGTTGGAAATGCCAAATTTTAATAAGTTTATTTGAAACCAACTTCGATTTTTCTCGACTATGATGAGGTTTTTTGATAGAGAAGCTTAATTTGAGTAATTTCAGTTGAATTTAACGTCGATTTTATGGATTTTGTCACGATTTTTGTCAAATTTTAATAAATTTATTTGAAATCAACTTGGATTATTTTGGATTTTGTAGAGTATTTTTGTTGTAGGATCTATATTTGAGTAAATTTAGATGAAAATAACTTCAAGTTTTTGGATTGGGAAAAAATTTTAGATGGAAGTGTCAAATTTTATTAAATTTATTTGAAACCAACTTCGATTTTTTTGGATTTTGTCGAGTATTATTGTTGTAGGATGTATATTTGAGTAGATTTATATGAAAATGACGACAATTTTTTGGATTGTGAAAAAATTTTAGTTGGAAGTGTCAAATTTTAATAAATTTCTTTGAAACCAACATCGATTTTTTTGGATTTTGTCGAGTATTTTTGTTGTAGGATGTATATTTGAGTAAATTTAGATGAAACTAACGACCATTTTTTGGATTGAGAAGAAAATTTTAGTTGGAAGTGTCAAATTTTAATCAATTTATTTGAAACCAACTTCGATTTTTTTGGATTTTGTCGAGTATTTTGGGTGTAGGATGTATATTTGAGTAAATTTAGATGAAAATAACTTCGATTTTTAGGATTGTGAAAAAAATTTTAGTTGGTAGTGTCAAATTTTAATAAATTCATTTGAAATCAACTTCGATTCTTTTGGATTTTGTCGAGTATTTTTGGTGTAGGATGTATATTTGAGTAAATTTAGATGAAAATAACTTCAATTTTTTGGATTGTGAAAAAAATTTTAGTTGGTAGTGTCAAATTTTAATAAATTTATTTGAAACCAACTTCGATTTTTTTGGATTTTGTCGAGTATTTTTGGTGTAGGATGTATATTTGAGTAAATTTAGATGAAAATAACTTCAATTTTTAGGATTGTGAAAAAAAATTTAGTTGGAAGTGTCAAATTTTAATAAATTTATTTGAAACCACCTTCGATTTTTTTGGATTTTGCCGAGTATTTTTGGTGTAGGATGTATATTTGAGTAAATTTAGATGAAAATAACTTCAATTTTTAGGATTGTGAAAAAAATTTTAGATGGAAGTGTCAAATTTTATTAAATTTATTTGAAACCAACTTCGATTTTTTTGGATTTGGTCGAGTATTATTGTTGTAGGATGTATATTTGAGTAGATTTATATGAGAATGACGACAATTTTTTGGATTGGGAAAAAATTTTAGATGGAAGTGTCAAATTTTATTAAATTTATTTGAAACCAACTTCGATTTTTTTGGATTTTGTCGAGTATTATTGTTGTAGGATGTATATTTGAGTAGATTTATATGAAAATGACGACAATTTTTTGGATTGTGAAAAAATTTTAGTTGGAAGTGTCAAATTTTAATAAATTTCTTTGAAACCAACATCGATTTTTTTGGATTTTGTCGAGTATTTTTGTTGTAGGATGTATATTTGAGTAAATTTAGATGAAACTAACGACCATTTTTTGGATTGAGAAGAAAATTTTAGTTGGAAGTGTCAAATTTTAATCAATTTATTTGAAACCAACTTCGATTTTTTTGGATTTTGTCGAGTATTTTGGGTGTAGGATGTATATTTGAGTAAATTTAGATGAAAATAACTTCGATTTTTAGGATTGTGAAAAAAATTTTAGTTGGTAGTGTCAAATTTTAATAAATTCATTTGAAATCAACTTCGATTCTTTTGGATTTTGTCGAGTATTTTTGGTGTAGGATGTATATTTGAGTAAATTTAGATGAAAATAACTTCAATTTTTTGGATTGTGAAAAAAATTTTAGTTGGTAGTGTCAAATTTTAATAAATTTATTTGAAACCAACTTCGATTTTTTTGGATTTTGTCGAGTATTTTTGGTGTAGGATGTATATTTGAGTAAATTTAGATGAAAATAACTTCAATTTTTAGGATTGTGAAAAAAAATTTAGTTGGAAGTGTCAAATTTTAATAAATTTATTTGAAACCACCTTCGATTTTTTTGGATTTTGCCGAGTATTTTTGGTGTAGGATGTATATTTGAGTAAATTTAGATGAAAATAACTTCAATTTTTAGGATTGTGAAAAAAATTTTAGATGGAAGTGTCAAATTTTATTAAATTTATTTGAAACCAACTTCGATTTTTTTGGATTTGGTCGAGTATTATTGTTGTAGGATGTATATTTGAGTAGATTTATATGAAAATGACGACAATTTTTTGGATTGTGAAAAAATTTTAGTTGGAAGTGTCAAATTTTAATAAATTTCTTTGAAACCAACATCGATTTTTTTGGATTTTGTCGAGTATTTTTGTTGTAGGATGTATATTTGAGTAAATTTAGATGAAACTAACGACCATTTTTTGGATTGTGAAGAAAATTTTAGTTGGAAGTGTCAAATTTTAATCAATTTATTTGAAACCGACTTCGATTTTTTTGGATTTTGTCGAGTATTTTGGGTGTAGGATGTATATTTGAGTAAATTTAGATGAAAATAACTTCGATTTTTAGGATTGTGAAAAAAATTTTAGTTGGTAGTGTCAAATTTTAATAAATTTATTTGAAATCAACTTCGATTCTTTTGGATTTTGTCGAGTATTTTTGGTGTAGGATGTATATTTGAGTAAATTTAGATGAAAATAACTTCAATTTTTTGGATTGTGAAAAAAAATTTTAGTTGGAAGTGCCAAATTTGAATAAATTTATTTGAAATCAACTTCGATTTTTTTTTATTTTGTTGTGTATTTTTGTTGTAGGATCTATATTTGAGTAAATTTAGTTAAAAACAACATCAATTTTTTGGATTGTGCAAAAAATTTTAGTTGGAAGTGTCAAATTTTAATAAATTTCTTTGAAACCAACATCGATTTTTTTGGATTTTGTCGAGTATTTTTGTTGTAGGATGTATATTTGAGTAAATTTAGATGAAACTAACGACCATTTTTTGGATCGTGAAGAAAATTTTAGTTGGAAGTGTCAAATTTTAATCAATTTATTTGAAACCAACTTCGATTTTTTTGGATTTTGTCGAGTATTTTGGGTGTAGGATGTATATTTGAGTAAATTTAGATGAAAATAACGACCATTTTTTGGATTGTGAATTAAATTTTAGTTGGAAATGTCAAATTTGAATAAATTTATTTGAAATCAACTTCGATTTTTTTGGATATTGTTGAGTATTTTTGTTGTAGGATCTATATTTGAGTAAATTTAGATGAAAATAACGACAATATTTTGGATTGTCAAAAATATTTGAGTTGGGAATGCCAAATTTTAATAAGTTTATTTGAAACCAACTTCGATTTTTCTCGACTATGATGAGGTTTTTTGATAGAGAAGCTTAATTTGAGTAATTTCAGTTGAATTTAACGACGATTTTATGGATTTTGTCACGATTTTTGTCAAATTTTAATAAATTTATTTGAAATCAACTTGGATTATTTTGGATTTTGTAGAGTATTTTTGTTGTAGGATCTATATTTGAGTAGATTTATATGAAAATGACGACAATTTTTTGGATTGTGAAAAAATTTTAGTTGGAAGTGTCAAATTTTAATAAATTTCTTTGAAACCAACATCGATTTTTTTGGATTTTGTCGAGTATTTTTGTTGTAGGATGTATATTTGAGTAAATTTAGATGAAACTAACGACCATTTTTTGGATCGTGAAGAAAATTTTAGTTGGAAGTGTCAAATTTTAATCAATTTATTTGAAACCAACTTCGATTTTTTTGGATTTTGTCGAGTATTTTGGGTGTAGGATGTATATTTGAGTAAATTTAGATGAAACTAACGACCATTTTTTGGATTGTGAAGAAAATTTTAGTTGGAAGTGTCAAATTTTAATCAATTTATTTGAAACCAACTTCGATTTTTTTGGATTTTGTCGAGTATTTTGGGTGTAGGATGTATATTTGAGTAAATTTAGATGAAAATAACTTCGATTTTTAGGATTGTGAAAAAAATTTTAGTTGGTAGTGTCAAATTTTAATAAATTCATTTGAAATCAACTTCGATTCTTTTGGATTTTGTCGAGTATTTTTGGTGTAGGATGTATATTTGAGTAAATTTAGATGAAAATAACTTCAATTTTTTGGATTGTGAAAAAAATTTTAGTTGGTAGTGTCAAATTTTAATAAATTTATTTGAAACCAACTTCGATTTTTTTGGATTTTGTCGAGTATTTTTGGTGTAGGATGTATATTTGAGTAAATTTAGATGAAAATAACTTCAATTTTTAGGATTGTGAAAAAAAATTTAGTTGGAAGTGACAAATTTTAATAAATTTATTTGAAACCACCTTCGATTTTTTTGGATTTTGTCGAGTATTTTTGGTGTAGGATGTATATTTGAGTAAATTTAGATGAAAATAACTTCAATTTTTAGGATTGTGAAAAAAATTTTAGATGGAAGTGTCAAATTTTATTAAATTTATTTGAAACCAACTTCGATTTTTTTGGATTTTGTCGAGTATTATTGTTGTAGGATGTATATTTGAGTAGATTTATATGAAAATGACGACCATTTTTTGGATTGTGAAAAAATTTTAGTTGGAAGTGTCAAATTTTAAGAAAATTTCTTTGAAACCAACATCGATTTTTTTGGATTTTGTCGAGTATTTTTGTTGTAGGATGTATATTTGAGTAAATTTAGATGAAACTAACGACCATTTTTTGGATTGTGTAGAAAATTTTAGTTGGAAGTGTCAAATTTTAATCAATTTATTTGAAACCAACTTCGATTTTTTTGGATTTTGTCGAGTATTTTGGGTGTAGGATGTATATTTGAGTAAATTTAGATGAAAATTACTTCAATTTTTTGGATTGTGAAAAAAAATTTTAGTTGGAAGTGCCAAATTTGAATAAATTTATTTGAAATCAACATCGATTTTTTTTTATTTTGTTGAGTATTTTTGTTGTAGGATCTATATTTGAGTAAATTTAGATAAAAATAACTTCAATTTTTTGGATTGTGCAAAAAATTTTAGTTGGAAGTGTCAAATTTTAATAAATTTCTTTGAAACCAACTTCGATTTTTTTGGATTTTGTCGAGTATTTTTGTTGTAGGATGTATATTTGAGTAAATTTAGATGAAAATAACTTCAATTTTTTGGATTGTGAAAAAAATTTTAGTCGGAAGTGTCAAATTTTAATAAATTTATTTGAAATCAACTTCGTTTTTTTATGGATTTTGTTGATTATTTTTGGTAGGATCTATATTTGAGTAAATTTAGATGAAAATAACTTCAATTTTTAGGATTGTGAAAAAAATTTTAGTTGGAAGTGTCAAATTTTAATAAATTTATTTGAAACCAACTTCGATTTTTTTGGATTTTGTCGATTATTTTTGTTGTAGGATCTATATTTGAGTAAATTTAGATGAAAATAACTTCAAATTTTAGGATTGTGAAAAAAATTTTAGTTGGAAGTGTCAAATTTTAATAAATTTATTTGAAATCAACTTCGATTCTTTTGGATTTTGTCGAGTATTTTTGGTGTAGGATGTATATTTGAGTAAATTTAGATGAAAATTACTTCAATTTTTTGGATTGTGAAAAAAAATTTTAGTTGGAAGTGCCAAATTTGAATAATTTTATTTGAAATCAACATCGATTTTTTTTTTATTTTGTTGAGTATTGTTGTTGTAGGATCTATATTTGAGTAAATTTAGATAAAAATAACTTCAATTTTTTGGATTGTGCAAAAAATTTTAGTGGAAGTGTCAAATTTTAATAAATTTATTTGAAATCAACTTCGATTTTTTTGCATATTGTTGAGTATTTTTGCTGTAGGATCTATATTTGAGTAAATTTAGATGAAAATAACTTCAATTTTTTGGATTGTGAAAAAAATTTTAGTCGGAAGTGTCAAATTTTAATAAATTTATTTGAAATCAACTTCGTTTTTTTTTTGATTTTGTTGATTATTTTTGGTAGGATCTATATTTGAGTAAATTTAGATGAAAATAACTTCAATTTTTAGGATTGTGAAAAAAATTTTAGTTGGAAGTGTCAAATTTTAATAAATTTATTTGAAACCAACTTCGATTTTTTTGGATTTTGTCGATTATTTTTGTTGTAGGATCTATATTTGAGTAAATTTAGATGAAAATAACTTCAAATTTTAGGATTGTGAAAAAAATTTTAGTTGGAAGTGTCAAATTTTAATAAATTTATTTGAAATCAACTTCGATTCTTTTGGATTTTGTCGAGTATTTTTGGTGTAGGATGTATATTTGAGTAAATTTAGATGAAAATTACTTCAATTTTTTGGATTGTGAAAAAAAATTTTAGTGGAAGTGCCAAATTTGAATAAATTTATTTGAAATCAACATCGATTTTTTTTTTATTTTGTTGAGTATTGTTGTTGTAGGATCTATATTTGAGTAAATTTAGATAAAAATAACTTCAATTTTTTGGATTGTGCAAAAAATTTTAGTTGGAAGTGTCAAATTTTAATAAATTTCGTTGAAACCAACGTCGATTTTTTTTGGATTTTGTCGAGTATTTTTGTTGTAGGTTGTATATTCGAGTAAATTTAGATGAAAATAACTTCAATTTTTAGGATTGTGAAAAAAATTTTAGTTGGAAGTGTCAAATTTTTATAAATTTATTTGAAACCAACTTCGAGTTTTTTTGGATTTTGTCGAGTATTTTTGTTGTAGGATTTATATTTGAGTAAATTTAGATGAAAATAACGACAATATTTTGGATTGTCAAAAATATTTGAGTTGGAAATGCCAAATTTTAATAAGTTTATTTGAAACCAACTTCGATTTTTTTGGATATTGTTGAGTATTTTTTGTAGGATCTATATTTGAGTAAATTTAGATGAAAATAACTTCAATTTTTAGGATTGTGAAAAAAATTTTAGTTGGAAATGTCAAATTTTAATAAATTTATTTGAAATCAACTTCGATTCTTTTGGATTTTGTCGAGTATTATTGTTGTAGGATGTATATTTGAGTAGATTTATATGAAAATGACGACAATTTTTTGGATTGTGAAAAAATTTTAGTTGGAAGTGTCAAATTTTAATAAATTTCTTTGAAACCAACATCGATTTTTTTGGATTTTGTTGATTATTTTTGGTAGGATCTATATTTGATTTAATTTAGATGAAAATAACTTCAATTTTTAGGATTGTGAAAAAAATTTTAGTTGGAAGTGTCAAATTTTAATAAATTTATTTGAAACCAACTTCGATTTTTTTGGATTTTGTCGATTATTTTTGTTGTAGGATCTATATTTGAGTAAATTTAGATGAAAATAACTTCAATTTTTAGGATTGTGAAAAAAATTTTAGTTGGAAGTGTCAAATTTTAATAAATTTATTTGAAACCAACTTCGATTTTTTTGGATTTTGTCGATTATTTTTGTTGTAGGATTTATATTTGAGTAAATTTAGATGAAAATAACGACAATATTTTGGATTGTCAAAAATATTTGAGTTGGAAATGCCAAATTTTAATAAGTTTATTTGAAACCAACTTCGATTTTTTTGGATATTGTTGAGTATTTTTTGTAGGATCTATATTTGAGTAAATTTAGATGAAAATAACTTCAATTTTTAGGATTGTGAAAAAAATTTTAGTTGGAAATGTCAAATTTTAATAAATTTATTTGAAATCAACTTCGATTCTTTTGGATTTTGTCGAGTATTATTGTTGTAGGATGTATATTTGAGTAGATTTATATGAAAATGACGACAATTTTTTGGATTGTGAAAAAATTTTAGTTGGAAGTGTCAAATTTTAATAAATTTCTTTGAAACCAACATCGATTTTTTTGGATTTCGTTGATTATTTTTGGTAGGATCTATATTTGATTTAATTTAGATGAAAATAACTTCAATTTTTAGGATTGTGAAAAAAATTTTAGTTGGAAGTGTCAAATTTTAATAAATTTATTTGAAACCAACTTCGATTTTTTTGGATTTTGTCGATTATTTTTGTTGTAGGATCTATATTTGAGTAAATTTAGATGAAAATAACTTCAAATTTTAGGATTGTGAAAAAAATTTTAGTTGGAAGTGTCAAATTTTAATAAATTTATTTGAAATCAACTTCGATTCTTTTGGATTTTGTCGAGTATTTTTGGTGTAGGATGTATATTTGAGTAAATTTAGATGAAAATTACTTCAATTTTTTGGATTGTGAAAAAAAATTTTAGTGGAAGTGCCAAATTTGAATAAATTTATTTGAAATCAACATCGATTTTTTTTTTATTTTGTTGAGTATTGTTGTTGTAGGATCTATATTTGAGTAAATTTAGATAAAAATAACTTCAATTTTTTGGATTGTGCAAAAAATTTTAGTTGGAAGTGTCAAATTTTAATAAATTTCGTTGAAACCAACGTCGATTTTTTTTGGATTTTGTCGAGTATTTTTGTTGTAGGTTGTATATTCGAGTAAATTTAGATGAAAATAACTTCAATTTTTAGGATTGTGAAAAAAATTTTAGTTGGAAGTGTCAAATTTTTATAAATTTATTTGAAACCAACTTCGAGTTTTTTTGGATTTTGTCGAGTATTTTTGTTGTAGGATTTATATTTGAGTAAATTTAGATGAAAATAACGACAATATTTTGGATTGTCAAAAATATTTGAGTTGGAAATGCCAAATTTTAATAAGTTTATTTGAAACCAACTTCGATTTTTTTGGATATTGTTGAGTATTTTTTGTAGGATCTATATTTGAGTAAATTTAGATGAAAATAACTTCAATTTTTAGGATTGTGAAAAAAATTTTAGTTGGAAATGTCAAATTTTAATAAATTTATTTGAAATCAACTTCGATTCTTTTGGATTTTGTCGAGTATTATTGTTGTAGGATGTATATTTGAGTAGATTTATATGAAAATGACGACAATTTTTTGGATTGTGAAAAAATTTTAGTTGGAAGTGTCAAATTATAATAAATTTCTTTGAAACCAACATCGATTTTTTTGGATTTTGTCGAGTATTTTTGTTGTAGGATGTATATTTGAGTAAATTTAGATGAAACTAACGACCATTTTTTGGATTGTGAAGAAAATTTTAGTTGGAAGTGTCAAATTTTAATCAATTTATTTGAAACCATCTTCGATTTTTTTGGATTTTGTCGAGTATTTTGGGTGTAGGATGTATATTTGAGTAAATTTAGATGAAAATAACTTCGATTTTTAGGATTGTGAAAAAAATTTTAGTTGGTAGTGTCAAATTTTAATAAATTTATTTGAAATCAACATCGATTTTTTTTTATTTTGTTGAGTATTTTTGTTGTAGGATCTATATTTGAGTAAATTTAGTTAAAAATAACTTCAATTTTTAGGATTGTGAAAAAAATTTTAGTTGGAAGTGTCAAATTTTAATTAATTTATTTGAAACCAACTTCGATTTTTTTTTATTTTGTCGAGTATTTTTGGTGTAGGATGTATATTTGAGTAAATTTAGATGAAAATAACTTCAATTTCTAGGATTGTGAAAAAAATTTTAGTTGGAAGTGTCAAATTTTAATCAATTTATTTGAAACCAACTTCGATTTTTTTGGATTTTGTCGAGTATTTTGGGTGTAGGATGTATATTTGAGTAAATTTAGATGAAAATAACTTCGATTTTTAGGATTGTGAAAAAAATTTTAGTTGGAAGTGTCAAATTTTAATAAATTAATTTGAAATCAACTTCGATTCTTTTGGATTTTGTCGAGTATTTTTGGTGTAGGATGTATATTTGAGTAAATTTAGATGAAAATAACTTCAATTTTTTGGATTGTGAAAAAAAATTTTAGTTGGAAGTGCCAAATTTGAATAAATTTATTTGAAATCAACATCGATTTTTTTTTATTTTGTTGAGTATTTTTGTTGTAGGATCTATATTTGAGTAAATTTAGATAAAAATAACTTCAATTTTTTGGATTGTGCAAAAAATTTTAGTTGGAAGTGTCAAATTTTAATAAATTTCTTTGAAACCAACTTCGATTTTTTTGGATTTTGTCGAGTATTTTTGTTGTAGGATGTATATTTGAGTAAATTTAGATGAAACTAACGACCATTTTTTGGATTGTGAAGAAAATTTTAGTTGGAAGTGTCAAATTTTAATCAATTTATTTGAAATCAACTTCGTTTTTTTTGGATTTTGTTGAGTATTTTTTGTAGGATCTATATTTGAGTAAATTTAGATGAAAATAACTTCAATTTTTAGGATTGTGAAAAAAATTTTAGTTGGAAGTGTCAAATTTTTATAAATTTATTTGAAACCAACTTCGAGTTTTTTTGGATTTTGTCGAGTATTTTTGTTGTAGGATTTATATTTGAGTAAATTTAGATGAAAATAACGACAATATTTTGGATTGTCAAAAATATTTTAGTTGGAAATGCCAAATTTTAATAAGTTTATTTGAAACCAACTTCGATTTTTTTGGATATTGTTGTGTATTTTTTGTAGGATCTATATTTGAGTAAATTTAGATGAAAATAACTTCAATTTTTAGGATTGTGAAAAAAATTTTAGTTGGAAATGTCAAATTTTAATAAATTTATTTGAAATCAACTTCGATTCTTTTGGATTTTGTCGAGTATTATTGTTGTAGGATGTATATTTGAGTAGATTTATATGAAAATGACGACAATTTTTTGGATTGTGAAAAAATTTTAGTTGGAAGTGTCAAATTTTAATAAATTTCTTTGAAACCAACATCGATTTTTTTGGATTTTGTCGAGTATTTTTGTTGTAGGATGTATATTTGAGTAAATTTAGATGAAACTAACGACCATTTTTTGGATTGTGTAGAAAATTTTAGTTGGAAGTGTCAAATTTTAATCAATTTATTTGAAACCAACTTCGATTCTTTTGGATTTTGTCGAGTATTTTTGGTGTAGGATGTATATTTGAGTAAATTTAGATGAAAATAACTTCAATTTTTTGGATTGTGAAAAAAAATTTTAGTTGGAAGTGCCAAATTTGAATAAATTTATTTGAAATCAACATCGATTTTTTTTTATTTTGTTGAGTATTTTTGTTGTAGGATCTATATTTGAGTAAATTTAGATAAAAATAACTTCAATTTTTAGGATTGTGAAAAAAATTTTAGTTGGAAGTGTCAAATTTTTATAAATTTATTTGAAACCAACTTCGAGTTTTTTTGGATTTTGTCGAGTATTTTTGTTGTAGGATTTATATTTGAGTAAATTTAGATGAAAATAACGACAATATTTTGGATTGTCAAAAATATTTGAGTTGGAAATGCCAAATTTTAATAAGTTTATTTGAAACCAACTTCGATTTTTTTGGATATTGTTGAGTATTTTTTTGTAGGATCTATATTTGAGTAAATTTAGATGAAAATAACTTCAATTATTAGGATTGTGAAAAAAATTTTAGTTGGAAATGTCAAATTTTAATAAATTTATTTGAAATCAACTTCGATTCTTTTGGATTTTGTCGAGTATTTTTGGTGTAGGATGTATATTTGAGTAAATTTAGATGAAAATTACTTCAATTTTTTGGATTGTGAAAAAAAATTTTAGTTGGAAGTGCCAAATTTGAATAAATTTATTTGAAATCAACATCGATTTTTTTTTTATTTTGTTGAGTATTGTTGTTGTAGGATCTATATTTGAGTAAATTTAGATAAAAATAACTTCAATTTTTTGGATTGTGCAAAAAATTTTAGTGGAAGTGTCAAATTTTAATAAATTTATTTGAAATCAACTTCGATTTTTTTGGATATTGTTGAGTATTTTTGCTGTAGGATCTATATTTGAGTAAATTTAGATGAAAATAACTTCAATTTTTTGGATTGTGAAAAAAATTTTAGTCGGAAGTGTCAAATTTTAATAAATTTATTTGAAATCAACTTCGTTTTTTTTGGATTTTGTTGATTATTTTTGGTAGGATCTATATTTGAGTAAATTTAGATGAAAATAACTTCAATTTTTAGGATTGTGAAAAAAATTTTAGTTGGAAGTGTCAAATTTTAATAAATTTATTTGAAACCAACTTCGATTTTTTTGGATTTTGTCGATTATTTTTGTTGTAGGATCTATATTTAAGTAAATTTAGATGAAAATAACTTCAAATTTTAGGATTGTGAAAAAAATTTTAGTTGGAAGTGTCAAATTTTAATAAATTTATTTGAAATCAACTTCGATTCTTTTGGATTTTGTCGAGTATTTTTGGTGTAGGATGTATATTTGAGTAAATTTAGATGAAAATTACTTCAATTTTTTGGATTGTGAAAAAAAATTTTAGTTGGAAGTGCCAAATATGAATAAATTTATTTGAAATCAACATCGATTTTTTTTTATTTTGTTGAGTATTTTTGTTGTAGGATCTATATTTGAGTAAATTTAGATAAAAATAACTTCAATTTTTTGGATTGTGCAAAAAATTTTAGTTGGAAGTGTCAAATTTTAATAAATTTCTTTGAAACCAACTTCGATTTTTTTGGATTTTGTCGAGTATTTTTGTTGTAGGATGTATATTTGAGTAAATTTAGATGAAACTAACGACCATTTTTTGGATTGTGAAGAAAATTTTAGTTGGAAGTGTCAAATTTTAATCAATTTATTTGAAATCAACTTCGTTTTTTTTTTATTTTGTTGAGTATTTTTTGTAGGATCTATATTTGAGTTAATTTAGATGAAAATGACTTCAATTTTTAGGATTGTGAAAAAAATTTTAGTTGGAAGTGTCAAATTTTTATAAATTTATTTGAAATCAACTTCGATTTTTTTTTATTTTGTTGAGTATTTTTGTTGTAGGATCTATATTTGAGTAAATTTAGATGAAAATAACGACAATATTTTGGATTGTCAAAAATATTTGAGTTGGAAATGCCAAATTTTAATAAGTTTATTTGAAACCAACTTCGATTTTTTTGGATATTGTTGAGTATTTTTTTGTAGGATCTATATTTGAGTAAATTTAGATGAAAATAACTTCAATTTTTAGGATTGTGAAAAAAATTTTAGTTGGAAATGTCAAATTTTAATAAATTTATTTGAAACCAACTTCGATTCTTTTGGATTTTGTCGAGTATTTTTGGTGTAGGATGTATATTTGAGTAAATTTAGATGAAAATAACTTCAATTTTTAGGGTTGTGAAAAAAAATTTAGTTGGAAGTGTCAAATTTTAATAAATTTATTTGAAACCAACTTCGATTTTTTTGGATTTTGTCGAGTATTTTTGGTGTAGGATGTATATTTGAGTAAATTTAGATGAAAATAACTTCAATTTTTAGGATTGTGAAAAAAATTTTAGTTGGAAGTGTCAAATTTTTATAAATTTATTAGAAACCAACTTCGAGTTTTTTTGGATTTTGTCGAGTATTTTTGTTGTAGGATTTATATTTGAGTAAATTTAGATGAAAATAACGACAATATTTTGGATTGTCAAAAATATTTGAGTTGGAAATGCCAAATTTTAATAAATTTATTTGAAATCAACTTCGTTTTTTTTGGATTTTGTTGATTATTTTTGGTAGGATCTATATTTGAGTAAATTTAGATGAAAATAACTTCAATTTTTAGGATTGTGAAAAAAATTTTAGTTGGAAGTGTCAAATTTTAATAAATTTATTTGAAACCAACTTCGATTTTTTTGGATTTTGTCGATTATTTTTGTTGTAGGATCTATATTTGAGTAAATTTAGATGAAAATAACTTCAATTTTTAGGATTGTGAAAAAAATTTTAGTTGGAAATGTCAAATTTTAATAAATTTATTTGAAATCAACTTCGATTCTTTTGGGTTTTGTCGAGTATTTTTGGTGTAGGATGTATATTTGAGTAAATTTAGATGAAAATAACTTCAATTTTTTGGATTGTGAAAAAAAATTTTAGTTGGAAGTGCCAAATTTGAATAAATTTATTTGAAATCAACTTCGATTTTTTTTTATTTTGTTGAGTATTTTTGTTGTAGGATCTATATTTGAGTAAATTTAGATAAAAATAACTTCAATTTTTGGATTGTGAAAAAAAATTTTAGTTGGATATGCCAAATATGAATAAATTTATTTGAAATCAACATCGATTTTTTTTTATTTTGTTGAGTATTTTTGTTGTAGGATCTATATTTGAGTAAATTTAGATAAAAATAACTTCAATTTTTTGGATTGTGCAAAAAATTTTAGTTGGAAGTGTCAAATTTTAATAAATTTCTTTGAAACCAACTTCGATTTTTTTGGATTTTGTCGAGTATTTTTGTTGTAGGATGTATATTTGAGTAAATTTAGATGAAACTAACGACCATTTTTTGGATTGTGAAGAAAATTTTAGTTGGAAGTGTCAAATTTTAATCAATTTATTTGAAATCAACTTCGTTTTTTTTGGATTTTGTTGAGTATTTTTTGTAGGATCTATATTTGAGTAAATTTAGATGAAAATAACTTCAATTTTTAGGATTGTGAAAAAAATTTTAGTTGGAAGTGTCAAATTTTTATAAATTTATTTGAAACCAACTTCGAGTTTTTTTGGATTTTGTCGAGTATTTTTGTTGTAGGATTTATATTTGAGTAAATTTAGATGAAAATAACGACAATATTTTGGATTGTCAAAAATATTTGAGTTGGAAATGCCAAATTTTAATAAGTTTATTTGAAACCAACTTCGATTTTTTTGGATATTGTTGAGTATTTTTTTGTAGGATCTATATTTGAGTAAATTTAGATGAAAATAACTTCAATTATTAGGATTGTGAAAAAAATTTTAGTTGGAAATGTCAAATTTTAATAAATTTATTTGAAATCAACTTCGATTCTTTTGGATTTTGTCGAGTATTTTTGGTGTAGGATGTATATTTGAGTAAATTTAGATGAAAATAACTTCAATTTTTTGGATTGTGAAAAAAATTTTAGTTGGAAGTGTCAAATTTTAATAAATTTATTTGAAACCAACTTCGATTTTTTTGGATATTGTTGAGTATTTTTTTGTAGGATCTATATTTGAGTAAATTTAGATGAAAATAACTTCAATTATTAGGATTGTGAAAAAAATTTTAGTTGGAAATGTCAAATTTTAATAAATTTATTTGAAATCAACTTCGATTCTTTTGGATTTTGTCGAGTATTTTTGGTGTAGGATGTATATTTGAGTAAATTTAGATGAAAATAACTTCAATTTTTTGGATTGTGAAAAAAAATTTTAGTTGGAAGTGCCAAATTTGAATAAATTTATTTGAAATCAACTTCGATTTTTTTTTATTTTGTTGAGTATTTTTGTTGTAGGATCTATATTTGAGTAAGTTTAGATAAAAATAACTTCAATTTTTTGGATTGTGCAAAAAATTTTAGTGGAAGTGTCAAATTTTAATAAATTTATTTGAAATCAACTTCGATTTTTTTGGATATTGTTGAGTATTTTTGTTGTAGGATCTATATTTGAGTAAATTTAGATGAAAATAACTTCAATTTTTAGGATTGTGAAAAAAATTTTAGTTGGAAATGTCAAATTTTAATAAATTTATTTGAAATCAACTTCGATTCTTTTGGGTTTTGTCGAGTATTTTTGGTGTAGGATGTATATTTGAGTAAATTTAGATGAAAATAACTTCAATTTTTTGGATTGTGAAAAAAAATTTTAGTTGGAAGTGCCAAATTTGAATAAATTTATTTGAAATCAACTTCGATTTTTTTTTATTTTGTTGAGTATTTTTGTTGTAGGATCTATATTTGAGTAAATTTAGATAAAAATAACTTCAATTTTTGGATTGTGAAAAAAAATTTTAGTTGGATATGCCAAATATGAATAAATTTATTTGAAATCAACATCGATTTTTTTTTATTTTGTTGAGTATTTTTGTTGTAGGATCTATATTTGAGTAAATTTAGATAAAAATAACTTCAATTTTTTGGATTGTGCAAAAAATTTTAGTTGGAAGTGTCAAATTTTAATAAATTTCTTTGAAACCAACTTCGATTTTTTTGGATTTTGTCGAGTATTTTTGTTGTAGGATGTATATTTGAGTAAATTTAGATGAAACTAACGACCATTTTTTGGATTGTGAAGAAAATTTTAGTTGGAAGTGTCAAATTTTAATCAATTTATTTGAAATCAACTTCGTTTTTTTTGGATTTTGTTGAGTATTTTTTGTAGGATCTATATTTGAGTAAATTTAGATGAAAATAACTTCAATTTTTAGGATTGTGAAAAAAATTTTAGTTGGAAGTGTCAAATTTTTATAAATTTATTTGAAACCAACTTCGAGTTTTTTTGGATTTTGTCGAGTATTTTTGTTGTAGGATTTATATTTGAGTAAATTTAGATGAAAATAACGACAATATTTTGGATTGTCAAAAATATTTGAGTTGGAAATGCCAAATTTTAATAAGTTTATTTGAAACCAACTTCGATTTTTTTGGATATTGTTGAGTATTTTTTTGTAGGATCTATATTTGAGTAAATTTAGATGAAAATAACTTCAATTATTAGGATTGTGAAAAAAATTTTAGTTGGAAATGTCAAATTTTAATAAATTTATTTGAAATCAACTTCGATTCTTTTGGATTTTGTCGAGTATTTTTGGTGTAGGATGTATATTTGAGTAAATTTAGATGAAAATAACTTCAATTTTTTGGATTGTGAAAAAAATTTTAGTTGGAAGTGTCAAATTTTAATAAATTTATTTGAAACCAACTTCGATTTTTTTGGATATTGTTGAGTATTTTTTTGTAGGATCTATATTTGAGTAAATTTAGATGAAAATAACTTCAATTATTAGGATTGTGAAAAAAATTTTAGTTGGAAATGTCAAATTTTAATAAATTTATTTGAAATCAACTTCGATTCTTTTGGATTTTGTCGAGTATTTTTGGTGTAGGATGTATATTTGAGTAAATTTAGATGAAAATAACTTCAATTTTTTGGATTGTGAAAAAAAATTTTAGTTGGAAGTGCCAAATTTGAATAAATTTAT
The DNA here is from genome assembly GCA_963932275.1 of Andrena praecox. Classification (NCBI taxonomy): domain Eukaryota; kingdom Metazoa; phylum Arthropoda; class Insecta; order Hymenoptera; family Andrenidae; genus Andrena; species Andrena praecox. Next base: position 24,204,831 of record OZ010730.1, read on the forward strand.
TTGAAATCAACTTCGATTTTTTTTTATTTTGTTGAGTATTTTTGTTGTAGGATCTATATTTGAGTAAGTTTAGATAAAAATAACTTCAATTTTTTGGATTGTGCAAAAAATTTTAGTGGAAGTGTCAAATTTTAATAAATTTATTTGAAATCAACTTCGATTTTTTTGGATATTGTTGAGTATTTTTGTTGTAGGATCTATATTTGAGTAAATTTAGATGAAAATAACTTCAATTTTTTGGATTGTGAAAAAAATTTTAGTTGGAAGTGTCAAATTTTAATAAATTTATTTGAAACCAACTTCGATTTTTTTGGATTTTGTCGATTATTTTTGTTGTAGGATCTATATTTGAGTAAATTTAGATGAAAATAACTTCAAATTTTAGGATTGTGAAAAAAATTTTAGTTGGAAGTGTCAAATTTTAATAAATTTATTTGAAATCAACTTCGATTCTTTTGGATTTTGTCGAGTATTTTTGGTGTAGGATGTATATTTGAGTAAATTTAGATGAAAATTACTTCAATTTTTTGGATTGTGAAAAAAAATTTTAGTTGGAAGTGCCAAATTTGAATAAATTTATTTGAAATCAACATCGATTTTTTTTTTATTTTGTTGAGTATTGTTGTTGTAGGATCTATATTTGAGTAAATTTAGATAAAAATAACTTCAATTTTTTGGATTGTGCAAAAAATTTTAGTTGGAAGTGTCAAATTTTAATAAATTTCGTTGAAACCAACGTCGATTTTTTTTGGATTTTGTCGAGTATTTTTGTGGTAGGTTGTATATTTGAGTAAATTTAGATGAAAATAACTTCAATTTTTTGGATTGGGAAAAAATTTTAGTTAGAAGTGTAAAACTTTAATAAATTTATTTGAGGCCAACTCCGATTTTTTTGGATTTTGTTGAGTATTTTTGTTGTAGGATGTATATTTGAGTATATTTAGATGAAAATAACTTCAATTTTTTGGATTGTGAAAAAAATTTTAGTCGGAAGTGTCAAATTTTAATAAATTTATTTGAAATCAACTTCGTTTTTTTTTGGATTTTGTTGATTATTTTTGGTAGGATCTATATTTGAGTAAATTTAGATGAAAATAACTTCAATTTTTAGGATTGTGAAAAAAATTTTAGTTGGAAGTGTCAAATTTTAATAAATTTATTTGAAATCAACTTCGATTCTTTTGGATTTTGTCGAGTATTTTTGGTGTAGGATGTATATTTGAGTTAAATTTATATGAAAATAATGACAATTTTTGGGATTGTCAAAAAAATTTGAGTTGGAAATGCCAAATTTTAATAAATTAATTTGAAACCAACTTCGATTTTTCTCGACTATGTTGAGTTTTTTTGATAGAGAAGCTTAATTTGAGTAATTTCAGTTGAAATTAAGTTCGATTTTTTGGATTTTGTCACCATTTTTGTCAAATGTTAATAAATTTATTTGAAATCAACTTGGATGATTTTGGATTTTGTTCAGTATTTTTGTTGTAGGATCTATATTTGAGTAAATTTGAATGAAAAAACGACAATTTTTTGGATTGTGAAAAAAATTTTAGTTGGAAGTGTCAAATTTTAATTAATTTATTTGAAACCAACTTCGATATTTTTTGGATTTTGTCGAGTATTTTTGTTGCAGGATGTATATTTGAGTAAATTTACATGAAAATAACGACAATTTTTTGGATAGTAAAAAAAAATTTTAGTTGGAAGTGTCAAATTTTAATAAATTTATTTGAAACCAACTTCGAGTTTTTTTTTATTTTGTCGAGTATTTTTATTGTAGGATGTATATTTGAGTAAATTTAGATGAAAATAACGAAAAAAATTTTGGATTGGGAAAAAATTGTATTTGGAAGTGTCAAATTTTAATAAATTTATTTGAAACCAACTTCGATTTTTTTTTGGATTTTGTCGATTATTTTTGTTGCAGGATGTATATTAGAGTAAATTTAGCTGAAAATAACGACAATTTTTTGGATTGTGAAAAAAAATTTTAGTTGGAAGTGTCAAATTTTTATAAATTTATTTGAAACCAACATCGATTTTTCTCGACTATGTTGAGGTTTTTTGATAGAGAAGCTTAATTTGAGTAATTTCAGTTGAATTTAACTTCGATTTTATGGATTTTGTCACGATTTTTGTCAAATTTTAATAAATTTATTTGAAATCAACTTGGATTATTTTGGATTTTGTCGAGTATTTTTGTTGTAGGATCTATATTTCAGTAAATTTGGATGAAAATAACGACAATTTTTTGGATTGTGAAAAAAATTTTAGTTGGAAGTGTCAAATTTTAATTAATTTATTTGAAACCAACTTCGATATTTTTTGGATTTTGTCGAGTATTTTTGTTGTAGGATGTATTTTTGAGTAAATTTATATGAAAATAACGACAATTTTTGCGATTGGCAAAAAAATTTGAGTTGGAAATGCCAAATTTTAATAAATTTATTTGAAACCAACTTCGATTTTTCTCGACTATGTTGAGTTTTTTTGATAGAGAAGCTTAATTTGAGTAATTTCAGTTGAAATTAACTTCGATTTTTTGGATTTTGTCACCATTTTTGTCAAATGTTAATAAATTTATTTGAAATCAACATGGATGATTTTGGATTTTGTTGAGTATTTTTGTTGTAGGATCTATATTTGAGTAAATTTGGATGAAAACAACGACAATTTTTTGGATTGTGAAGAAAATTTTAGTTGGAAGTGTCAAATTTTAATAAATTTATTTGAGGCCAACTTCGATTTTTTTGGATTTTGTCGAGTATTTTTTTGTAGGATCTATATTTGAGTAAATTTAGATGAAAATAACTTCAATTTTTAGGATTGTGAAAAAAATTTTAGTTGGAAATGTCAAATTTTAATAAATTTATTTGAAATCAACTTCGATTCTTTTGGATTTTGTCGAGTATTTTTGGTGTAGGATGTATATTTGAGTAAATTTAGATGAAAATAACTTCAATTTTTTGGATTATGAAAAAAAATTTTAGTTGGAAGTGCCAAATTTGAATAAATTTATTTGAAATCAACTTCGATTTTTTTTTATTTTGTTAAGTATTTTTGTTGTAGGATCTATATTTGAGTAAATTTAGATAAAAATAACTTCAATTTTTTGGATTGTGCAAAAAATTTTAGTTGGAAGTGTCAAATTTTAATAAATTTCTTTGAAACCAACTTCGATTTTTTTGGATTTTGTCGAGTATTTTTGTGGTAGGATGTATATTTGAGTAAATTTAGATGAAAATAACGACCATTTTTTGGATTGTGAAGAAAATTTTAGTTGGATGTGTCAAATTTTAATAAATTTATTTGAAACCAACATCGATTTTTTTGGATTTTGTCGAGTATTTTTGGTGTAGGATGTATATTTGAGTAAATTTAGATGAAAATAACTTCAATTTCTAGGATTGTGAAAATATTTTAGTTGGAAGTGTCAAATTTTAATAAATTTATTTGAAATCAACTTCGATTCTTTTGGATTTTGTCGAGTATTTTTGGTGTAGGATGTATATTTCAGTAAATTTAGATGAAAATTACTTCAATTTTTTGGATTGTGAAAAAAAATTTTAGTTGGAAGTGCCAAATTTGAATAAATTTATTTGAAATCAACATCGATTTTTTTTTATTTTGTTGAGTATTTTTGTTGTAGGATCTATATTTGAGTAAATTTAGATGAAAATAACTTCAATTTTTAGAATTGTGAAAAAAATTTTAGTTGGAAGTGTCAAATTTTTATAAATTTATTTGAAACCAACTTCGAGTTTTTTTGGATTTTGTCGAGTATTTTTGTTGTAGGATTTATATTTGAGTAAATTTAGATGAAAATAACGACAATATTTTGAATTGTCAAAAATATTTGAGTTGGAAATGCCAAATTTTAATAAGTTTATTTGAAACCAACTTCGATTTTTTTGGATATTGTTGAGTATTTTTTTGTAGGATCTATATTTGAGTAAAATTAGATGAAAATAACTTCAATTATTAGGATTGTGAAAAAAATTTTAGTTGGAAATGTCAAATTTTAATAAATTTATTTGAAATCAACTTCGATTCTTTTGGATTTTGTCGAGTATTTTTGGTGTAGGATGTATATTTGAGTAAATTTAGATGAAAATAACTTCAATTTTTTGGATTGTGAAAAAAAATTTTAGTTGGAAGTGCCAAATTTGAATAAATTTATTTGAAATCAACTTCGATTTTTTTTTATTTTGTTGAGTATTTTTGTTGTAGGATCTATATTTGAGTAAATTTAGATATAAATAACTTAAATTTTTTGGATTGTGCAAAAAATTTTAGTGGAAGTGTCAAATTTTAATAAATTTATTTGAAATCAACTTCGATTTTTTTGGATATTGTTGAGTATTTTTGTTGTAGGATCTATATTTGAGTAAATTTAGATGAAAATAACTTCAATTTTTTGGATTGTGAAAAAAATTTTAGTCGGAAGTGTCAAATTTTAATAAATTTATTTGAAATCAACTTCGTTTTTTTTTGGATTTTGTTGATTATTTTTGGTAGGATCTATATTTGAGTAAATTTAGATGAAAATAACTTCAATTTTTAGGATTGTGAAAAAAATTTTAGTTGGAAGTGTCAAATTTTAATAAATTTATTTGAAATCAACTTCGATTCTTTTGGATTTTGTCGAGTATTTTTGGTGTAGGATGTATATTTGAGTAAATTTAGATGAAAATTACTTCAATTTTTTGGATTGTGAAAAAAAATTTTAGTTGGAAGTGCCAAATTTGAATAAATTTATTTGAAATCAACATCGATTTTTTTTTATTTTGTTGAGTATTGTTGTTGTAGGATCTATATTTGAGTAAATTTAGATAAAAGTAACTTCAATTTTTTGGATTGTGCAAAAAATTTTAGTTGGAAGTGTCAAATTTTAATAAATTTCGTTGAAACCAACGTCGATTTTTTTTGGATTTTGTCGAGTATTTTTGTTGTAGGTTGTATATTTGAGTAAATTTAGATGAAAATAACGACCATTTTTTGGATTGTGAAGAAAATTTTAGTTGGAAGTGTCAAATTTTAATCAATTTATTTGAAACCAATTTCGATTTTTTTGGATTTTGTCGAGTATTTTGGGTGTAGGATGTATATTTGAGTAAATTTAGATGAAAATAACTTCGATTTTTAGGATTGTGAAAAAAATTTTAGTTGGTAGTGTCAAATTTTAATAAATTTATTTGAAATCAACTTCGATTCTTTTGGATTTTGTCAAGTATTTTTGGTGTAGGATGTATATTTGAGTAAATTTAGATGAAAATAACTTCAATTTTTTGGATTGTGAAAAAAAATTTTAGTTGGAAGTGCCAAATTTGAATAAATTTATTTGAAATCAACTTCGATTTTTTTTTATTTTGTTGAGTATTTTTGTTGTAGGATCTATATTTGAGTAAATTTAGTTAAAAACAACTTCAATTTTTTGGATTGTGCAAAAAATTTTAGTTGGAAGTGTCAAATTTTAATAAATTTCTTTGAAACCAACATCGATTTTTTTGGATTTTGTCGAGTATTTTTGTTGTAGGATGTATATTTGAGTAAATTTAGATGAAACTAACGACCATTTTTTGGATTGTGTAGAAAATTTTAGTTGGAAGTGTCAAATTTTAATCAATTTATTTGAAACCAACTTCGATTTTTTTGGATTTTGTCGAGTATTTTGGGTGTAGGATGTATATTTGAGTAAATTTAGATGAAAATAACGACCATTTTTTGGATTGTGAATAAAATTTTAGTTGGAAATGTCAAATTTTAATAAATTTATTTGAAATCAACTTCGATTTTTTTGGATATTGTTGAGTATTTTTGTTGTAGGATCTATATTTGAGTAAATTTAGATGAAAATAACTTCAATTTTTTGGATTGTGAAAAAAATTTTAATCAGAAGTGTCAAATTTTAATAAATTTATTTGAAATCAACTTCGTTTTTTTTTGGATTTTGTTGAGTATTTTTTGTAGGATCTATATTTGAGTAAATTTAGATGAAAATAACTTCAATTTTTAGGATTGTGAAAAAAAATTTAGTTGGAAGTGTCAAATTTTAATAAATTTATTTGAAACCAACTTCGATTTTTTTGGATTTTGTCGAGTATTTTTGGTGTAGGATGTATATTTTAGTAAATTTAGATGAAAATAACTTCAATTTTTAGGATTGTGAAAAAAATTTTAGTTGGAAGTGTCAAATTTTTATAAATTTATTTGAAACCAACTTCGAGTTTTTTTGGATTTTGTCGAGTATTTTTGTTGTAGGATTTATATTTGAGTAAATTTAGATGAAAATAACGACAATATTTTGGATTGTCAAAAATATTTGAGTTGGAAATGCCAAATTTTAATAAGTTTATTTGAAACCAACTTCGATTTTTTTGGATATTGTTGAGTATTTTTTTGTAGGATCTATATTTGAGTAAATTTAGATGAAAATAACTTCAATTTTTAGGATTGTGAAAAAAATTTTAGTTGGAAATGTCAAATTTTAATAAATTTATTTGAAATCAACTTCGATTCTTTTGGATTTTGTCGAGTATTTTTGGTGTAGGATGTATATTTGAGTAAATTTAGATGAAAATAACTTCAATTTTTTGGATTGTGAAAAAAATTTTAGTCGGAAGTGTCAAATTTTAATAAATTTATTTGAAATCAACTACGTTTTTTTTTGGATTTTGTTGATTATTTTTGGTAGGATCTATATTTGAGTAAATTTAGATGAAAATAACTTCAATTTTTAGGATTGTGAAAAAAATTTTAGTTGGAAATGTCAAATTTTAATAAATTTATTTGAAATCAACTTCGATTCTTTTGGATTTTGTCGAGTATTTTTGGTGTAGGATGTATATTTGAGTAAATTTAGATGAAAATAACTTCAATTTTTTGGATTGTGAAAAAAAATTTTAGTTGGAAGTGCCAAATTTGAATAAATTTATTTGAAATCAACTTCGATTTTTTTTTATTTTGTTGAGTATTTTTGTTGTAGGATCTATATTTGAGTAAGTTTAGATAAAAATAACTTCAATTTTTTGGATTGTGCAAAAAATTTTAGTGGAAGTGTCAAATTTTAATAAATTTATTTGAAATCAACTTCGATTTTTTTGGATATTGTTGAGTATTTTTGTTGTAGGATCTATATTTGAGTAAATTTAGATGAAAATAACTTCAATTTTTTGGATTGTGAAAAAAATTTTAGTTGGAAGTGTCAAATTTTAATAAATTTATTTGAAACCAACTTCGATTTTTTTGGATTTTGTCGATTATTTTTGTTGTAGGATCTATATTTGAGTAAATTTAGATGAAAATAACTTCAAATTTTAGGATTGTGAAAAAAATTTTAGTTGGAAGTGTCAAATTTTAATAAATTTATTTGAAATCAACTTCGATTCTTTTGGATTTTGTCGAGTATTTTTGGTGTAGGATGTATATTTGAGTAAATTTAGATGAAAATTACTTCAATTTTTTGGATTGTGAAAAAAAATTTTAGTTGGAAGTGCCAAATTTGAATAAATTTATTTGAAATCAACATCGATTTTTTTTTTATTTTGTTGAGTATTGTTGTTGTAGGATCTATATTTGAGTAAATTTAGATAAAAATAACTTCAATTTTTTGGATTGTGCAAAAAATTTTAGTTGGAAGTGTCAAATTTTAATAAATTTCGTTGAAACCAACGTCGATTTTTTTTGGATTTTGTCGAGTATTTTTGTGGTAGGTTGTATATTTGAGTAAATTTAGATGAAAATAACTTCAATTTTTTGGATTGGGAAAAAATTTTAGTTAGAAGTGTAAAACTTTAATAAATTTATTTGAGGCCAACTCCGATTTTTTTGGATTTTGTTGAGTATTTTTGTTGTAGGATGTATATTTGAGTATATTTAGATGAAAATAACTTCAATTTTTTGGATTGTGAAAAAAATTTTAGTTGGAAGTGTCAAATTTTAATAAATTTCGTTGAAACCAACGTCGATTTTTTTTGGATTTTGTCGAGTATTTTTGTTGTAGGATGTATATTTGAGTAAATTTAGATGAAAATAACTTCAATTTTTTGGATTGGGAAAAAATTTTAGTTAGAAGTGTCAAATTTTAATAAATTTATTTGAGGCTAACTTCGATTTTTTTGGATTTTGTCGAGTATTTTTGTTGTAGGATGTATTTTTGAGTAAATTTATATGAAAATAATGACAATTTTTGGGATTGTCAAAAAAATTTGAGTTGGAAATGCCAAATTTTAATAAATTAATTTGAAACCAACTTCGATTTTTCTCGACTATGTTGAGTTTTTTTGATAGAGAAGCTTAATTTGAGTAATTTCAGTTGAAATTAAGTTCGATTTTTTGGATTTTGTCACCATTTTTGTCAAATGTTAATAAATTTATTTGAAATCAACTTGGATGATTTTGGATTTTGTTCAGTATTTTTGTTGTAGGATCTATATTTGAGTAAATTTGAATGAAAAAACGACAATTTTTTGGATTGTGAAAAAAATTTTAGTTGGAAGTGTCAAATTTTAATTAATTTATTTGAAACCAACTTCGATATTTTTTGGATTTTGTCGAGTATTTTTGTTGCAGGATGTATATTTGAGTAAATTTACATGAAAATAACGACAATTTTTTGGATAGTAAAAAAAAATTTTAGTTGGAAGTGTCAAATTTTAATAAATTTATTTGAAACCAACTTCGAGTTTTTTTTTATTTTGTCGAGTATTTTTATTGTAGGATGTATATTTGAGTAAATTTAGATGAAAATAACGAAAAAAATTTTGGATTGGGAAAAAATTGTATTTGGAAGTGTCAAATTTTAATAAATTTATTTGAAACCAACTTCGATTTTTTTTTGGATTTTGTCGATTATTTTTGTTGCAGGATGTATATTAGAGTAAATTTAGCTGAAAATAACGACAATTTTTTGGATTGTGAAAAAAAATTTTAGTTGGAAGTGTCAAATTTTTATAAATTTATTTGAAACCAACATCGATTTTTCTCGACTATGTTGAGGTTTTTTGATAGAGAAGCTTAATTTGAGTAATTTCAGTTGAATTTAACTTCGATTTTATGGATTTTGTCACGATTTTTGTCAAATTTTAATAAATTTATTTGAAATCAACTTGGATTATTTTGGATTTTGTCGAGTATTTTTGTTGTAGGATCTATATTTCAGTAAATTTGGATGAAAATAACGACAATTTTTTGGATTGTGAAAAAAATTTTAGTTGGAAGTGTCAAATTTTAATTAATTTATTTGAAACCAACTTCGATATTTTTTGGATTTTGTCGAGTATTTTTGTTGTAGGATGTATTTTTGAGTAAATTTATATGAAAATAACGACAATTTTTGCGATTGGCAAAAAAATTTGAGTTGGAAATGCCAAATTTTAATAAATTTATTTGAAACCAACTTCGATTTTTCTCGACTATGTTGAGTTTTTTTGATAGAGAAGCTTAATTTGAGTAATTTCAGTTGAAATTAACTTCGATTTTTTGGATTTTGTCACCATTTTTGTCAAATGTTAATAAATTTATTTGAAATCAACATGGATGATTTTGGATTTTGTTGAGTATTTTTGTTGTAGGATCTATATTTGAGTAAATTTGGATGAAAACAACGACAATTTTTTGGATTGTGAAGAAAATTTTAGTTGGAAGTGTCAAATTTTAATAAATTTATTTGAGGCCAACTTCGATTTTTTTGGATTTTGTCGAGTATTTTTTTGTAGGATCTATATTTGAGTAAATTTAGATGAAAATAACTTCAATTTTTAGGATTGTGAAAAAAATTTTAGTTGGAAATGTCAAATTTTAATAAATTTATTTGAAATCAACTTCGATTCTTTTGGATTTTGTCGAGTATTTTTGGTGTAGGATGTATATTTGAGTAAATTTAGATGAAAATAACTTCAATTTTTTGGATTATGAAAAAAAATTTTAGTTGGAAGTGCCAAATTTGAATAAATTTATTTGAAATCAACTTCGATTTTTTTTTATTTTGTTAAGTATTTTTGTTGTAGGATCTATATTTGAGTAAATTTAGATAAAAATAACTTCAATTTTTTGGATTGTGCAAAAAATTTTAGTTGGAAGTGTCAAATTTTAATAAATTTCTTTGAAACCAACTTCGATTTTTTTGGATTTTGTCGAGTATTTTTGTGGTAGGATGTATATTTGAGTAAATTTAGATGAAAATAACGACCATTTTTTGGATTGTGAAGAAAATTTTAGTTGGATGTGTCAAATTTTAATAAATTTATTTGAAACCAACATCGATTTTTTTGGATTTTGTCGAGTATTTTTGGTGTAGGATGTATATTTGAGTAAATTTAGATGAAAATAACTTCAATTTCTAGGATTGTGAAAATATTTTAGTTGGAAGTGTCAAATTTTAATAAATTTATTTGAAATCAACTTCGATTCTTTTGGATTTTGTCGAGTATTTTTGGTGTAGGATGTATATTTCAGTAAATTTAGATGAAAATTACTTCAATTTTTTGGATTGTGAAAAAAAATTTTAGTTGGAAGTGCCAAATTTGAATAAATTTATTTGAAATCAACATCGATTTTTTTTTATTTTGTTGAGTATTTTTGTTGTAGGATCTATATTTGAGTAAATTTAGATGAAAATAACTTCAATTTTTAGAATTGTGAAAAAAATTTTAGTTGGAAGTGTCAAATTTTTATAAATTTATTTGAAACCAACTTCGAGTTTTTTTGGATTTTGTCGAGTATTTTTGTTGTAGGATTTATATTTGAGTAAATTTAGATGAAAATAACGACAATATTTTGAATTGTCAAAAATATTTGAGTTGGAAATGCCAAATTTTAATAAGTTTATTTGAAACCAACTTCGATTTTTTTGGATATTGTTGAGTATTTTTTTGTAGGATCTATATTTGAGTAAATTTAGATGAAAATAACTTCAATTATTAGGATTGTGAAAAAAATTTTAGTTGGAAATGTCAAATTTTAATAAATTTATTTGAAATCAACTTCGATTCTTTTGGATTTTGTCGAGTATTTTTGGTGTAGGATGTATATTTGAGTAAATTTAGATGAAAATAACTTCAATTTTTTGGATTGTGAAAAAAAATTTTAGTTGGAAGTGCCAAATTTGAATAAATTTATTTGAAATCAACTTCGATTTTTTTTTATTTTGTTGAGTATTTTTGTTGTAGGATCTATATTTGAGTAAATTTAGATATAAATAACTTAAATTTTTTGGATTGTGCAAAAAATTTTAGTGGAAGTGTCAAATTTTAATAAATTTATTTGAAATCAACTTCGATTTTTTTGGATATTGTTGAGTATTTTTGTTGTAGGATCTATATTTGAGTAAATTTAGATGAAAATAACTTCAATTTTTTGGATTGTGAAAAAAATTTTAGTCGGAAGTGTCAAATTTTAATAAATTTATTTGAAATCAACTTCGTTTTTTTTTGGATTTTGTTGATTATTTTTGGTAGGATCTATATTTGAGTAAATTTAGATGAAAATAACTTCAATTTTTAGGATTGTGAAAAAAATTTTAGTTGGAAGTGTCAAATTTTAATAAATTTATTTGAAATCAACTTCGATTCTTTTGGATTTTGTCGAGTATTTTTGGTGTAGGATGTATATTTGAGTAAATTTAGATGAAAATTACTTCAATTTTTTGGATTGTGAAAAAAAATTTTAGTTGGAAGTGCCAAATTTGAATAAATTTATTTGAAATCAACATCGATTTTTTTTTATTTTGTTGAGTATTGTTGTTGTAGGATCTATATTTGAGTAAATTTAGATAAAAGTAACTTCAATTTTTTGGATTGTGCAAAAAATTTTAGTTGGAAGTGTCAAATTTTAATAAATTTCGTTGAAACCAACGTCGATTTTTTTTGGATTTTGTCGAGTATTTTTGTTGTAGGTTGTATATTTGAGTAAATTTAGATGAAAATAACGACCATTTTTTGGATTGTGAAGAAAATTTTAGTTGGAAGTGTCAAATTTTAATCAATTTATTTGAAACCAATTTCGATTTTTTTGGATTTTGTCGAGTATTTTGGGTGTAGGATGTATATTTGAGTAAATTTAGATGAAAATAACTTCGATTTTTAGGATTGTGAAAAAAATTTTAGTTGGTAGTGTCAAATTTTAATAAATTTATTTGAAATCAACTTCGATTCTTTTGGATTTTGTCAAGTATTTTTGGTGTAGGATGTATATTTGAGTAAATTTAGATGAAAATAACTTCAATTTTTTGGATTGTGAAAAAAAATTTTAGTTGGAAGTGCCAAATTTGAATAAATTTATTTGAAATCAACTTCGATTTTTTTTTATTTTGTTGAGTATTTTTGTTGTAGGATCTATATTTGAGTAAATTTAGTTAAAAACAACTTCAATTTTTTGGATTGTGCAAAAAATTTTAGTTGGAAGTGTCAAATTTTAATAAATTTCTTTGAAACCAACATCGATTTTTTTGGATTTTGTCGAGTATTTTTGTTGTAGGATGTATATTTGAGTAAATTTAGATGAAACTAACGACCATTTTTTGGATTGTGTAGAAAATTTTAGTTGGAAGTGTCAAATTTTAATCAATTTATTTGAAACCAACTTCGATTTTTTTGGATTTTGTCGAGTATTTTGGGTGTAGGATGTATATTTGAGTAAATTTAGATGAAAATAACGACCATTTTTTGGATTGTGAATAAAATTTTAGTTGGAAATGTCAAATTTTAATAAATTTATTTGAAATCAACTTCGATTTTTTTGGATATTGTTGAGTATTTTTGTTGTAGGATCTATATTTGAGTAAATTTAGATGAAAATAACTTCAATTTTTTGGATTGTGAAAAAAATTTTAATCAGAAGTGTCAAATTTTAATAAATTTATTTGAAATCAACTTCGTTTTTTTTTGGATTTTGTTGAGTATTTTTTGTAGGATCTATATTTGAGTAAATTTAGATGAAAATAACTTCAATTTTTAGGATTGTGAAAAAAAATTTAGTTGGAAGTGTCAAATTTTAATAAATTTATTTGAAACCAACTTCGATTTTTTTGGATTTTGTCGAGTATTTTTGGTGTAGGATGTATATTTTAGTAAATTTAGATGAAAATAACTTCAATTTTTAGGATTGTGAAAAAAATTTTAGTTGGAAGTGTCAAATTTTTATAAATTTATTTGAAACCAACTTCGAGTTTTTTTGGATTTTGTCGAGTATTTTTGTTGTAGGATTTATATTTGAGTAAATTTAGATGAAAATAACGACAATATTTTGGATTGTCAAAAATATTTGAGTTGGAAATGCCAAATTTTAATAAGTTTATTTGAAACCAACTTCGATTTTTTTGGATATTGTTGAGTATTTTTTTGTAGGATCTATATTTGAGTAAATTTAGATGAAAATAACTTCAATTTTTAGGATTGTGAAAAAAATTTTAGTTGGAAATGTCAAATTTTAATAAATTTATTTGAAATCAACTTCGATTCTTTTGGATTTTGTCGAGTATTTTTGGTGTAGGATGTATATTTGAGTAAATTTAGATGAAAATAACTTCAATTTTTTGGATTGTGAAAAAAATTTTAGTCGGAAGTGTCAAATTTTAATAAATTTATTTGAAATCAACTACGTTTTTTTTTGGATTTTGTTGATTATTTTTGGTAGGATCTATATTTGAGTAAATTTAGATGAAAATAACTTCAATTTTTAGGATTGTGAAAAAAATTTTAGTTGGAAGTGTCAAATTTTAATAAATTTATTTGAAACCAACTTCGATTTTTTTGGATTTTGTCGATTATTTTTGTTGTAGGATCTATATTTGAGTAAATTTAGATGAAAATAACTTCAAATTTTAGGATTGTGAAAAAAATTTTAGTTGGAAGTGTCAAATTTTAATAAATTTATTTGAAATCAACTTCGATTCTTTTGGATTTTGTCGAGTATTTTTGGTGTAGGATGTATATTTGAGTAAATTTAGATGAAAATTACTTCAATTTTTTGGATTGTGAAAAAAAATTTTAGTTGGAAGTGCCAAATATGAATAAATTTATTTGAAATCAACATCGATTTTTTTTTATTTTGTTGAGTATTTTTGTTGTAGGATCTATATTTGAGTAAATTTAGATAAAAATAACTTCAATTTTTTGGATTGTGCAAAAAATTTTAGTTGGAAGTGTCAAATTTTAATAAATTTCTTTGAAACCAACTTCGATTTTTTTGGATTTTGTCGAGTATTTTTGTTGTAGGATGTATATTTGAGTAAATTTAGATGAAACTAACGACCATTTTTTGGATTGTGAAGAAAATTTTAGTTGGAAGTGTCAAATTTTAATCAATTTATTTGAAATCAACTTCGTTTTTTTTGGATTTTGTTGAGTATTTTTTGTAGGATCTATATTTGAGTAAATTTAGATGAAAATAACTTCAATTTTTAGGATTGTGAAAAAAATTTTAGTTGGAAGTGTCAAATTTTTATAAATTTATTTGAAACCAACTTCGAGTTTTTTTGGATTTTGTCGAGTATTTTTGTTGTAGGATTTATATTTGAGTAAATTTAGATGAAAATAACGACAATATTTTGGATTGTCAAAAATATTTGAGTTGGAAATGCCAAATTTTAATAAGTTTATTTGAAACCAACTTCGATTTTTTTTTATATTGTTGAGTATTTTTTTGTAGGATCTATATTTGAGTAAATTTAGATGAAAATAACTTCAATTATTAGGATTGTGAAAAAAATTTTAGTTGGAAATGTCAAATTTTAATAAATTTATTTGAAATCAACTTCGATTCTTTTGGATTTTGTAGAGTATTTTTGGTGTAGGATGTATATTTGAGTAAATTTAGATGAAAATAACTTCAATTTTTTGGATTGTGAAAAAAAAATTTAGTTGGAAGTGTCAAATTTTAATAAATTTATTTGAAACCAACTTCGATTTTTTTTTATTTTGTCGATTATTTTTGTTGTAGGATCTATATTTGAGTAAATTTAGATGAAAATAACTTCAAATTTTAGGATTGTGCAAAAAATTTTAGTTGGAAGTGTCAAATTTTAATAAATTTATTTGAAATCAACTTCGATTCTTTTGGATTTTGTCCAGTATTTTTGGTGTAGGATGTATATTTGAGTAAATTTAGATGAAAATTACTTCAATTTTTTGGATTGTGAAAAAAAATTTTAGTTGGAAGTGCCAAATTTGAATAAATTTATTTGAAATCAACATCGATTTTTTTTTTTTTGTTGAGTATTGTTGTTGTAGGATCTATATTTGAGTAAATTTAGATAAAAATAACTTCAATTTTTTGGATTGTGCAAAAAATTTTAGTGGAAGTGTCAAATTTTAATAAATTTATTTGAAATCAACTTCGATTTTTTTGGATATTGTTGAGTATTTTTGCTGTAGGATCTATATTTGAGTAAATTTAGATGAAAATAACTTCAAATTTTAGGATTGTGAAAAAAATTTTAGTTGGAAGTGTCAAATTTTAATAAATTTATTTGAAATCAACTTCGATTCTTTTGGATTTTGTCGAGTATGTTTGGTGTAGGATGTATATTTGAGTAAATTTAGATGAAAATTACTTCAATTTTTTGGATTGTGAAAAAAAATTTTAGTTGGAAGTGCCAAATATGAATAAATTTATTTGAAATCAACATCGATTTTTTTTTATTTTGTTGAGTATTTTTGTTGTAGGATCTATATTTGAGTAAATTTAGATAAAAATAACTTCAATTTTTTGGATTGTGCAAAAAATTTTAGTTGGAAGTGTCAAATTTTAATAAATTTCTTTGAAACCAACTTCGATTTTTTTGGATTTTGTCGAGTATTTTTGTTGTAGGATGTATATTTGAGTAAATTTAGATGAAACTAACGACCATTTTTTGGATTGTGAAGAAAATTTTAGTTGGAAGTGTCAAATTTTAATCAATTTATTTGAAATCAACTTCGTTTTTTTTGGATTTTGTTGAGTATTTTTTGTAGGATCTATATTTGAGTAAATTTAGATGAAAATAACTTCAATTTTTAGGATTGTGAAAAAAATTTTAGTTGGAAGTGTCAAATTTTTATAAATTTATTTGAAACCAACTTCGAGTTTTTTTGGATTTTGTCGAGTATTTTTGTTGTAGGATTTATATTTGAGTAAATTTAGATGAAAATAACGACAATATTTTGGATTGTCAAAAATATTTGAGTTGGAAATGCCAAATTTTAATAAGTTTATTTGAAACCAACTTCGATTTTTTTTTATATTGTTGAGTATTTTTTTGTAGGATCTATATTTGAGTAAATTTAGATGAAAATAACTTCAATTATTAGGATTGTGAAAAAAATTTTAGTTGGAAATGTCAAATTTTAATAAATTTATTTGAAATCAACTTCGATTCTTTTGGATTTTGTCGAGTATTTTTGGTGTAGGATGTATATTTGAGTAAATTTAGATGAAAATAACTTCAATTTTTTGGATTGTGAAAAAAAATTTTAGTTGGAAGTGCCAAATTTGAATAAATTTATTTGAAATCACCTTCGATTTTTTTTTATTTTGTTGAGTATTTTTGTTGTAGGATCTATATTTGAGTAAGTTTAGATAAAAATAACTTCAATTTTTTGGATTGTGCAAAAAATTTTAGTGGAAGTGTCAAATTTTAATAAATTTATTTGAAATCAACTTCGATTTTTTTGGATATTGTTGAGTATTTTTGTTGTAGGATCTATATTTGAGTAAATTTAGATGAAAATAACTTCAATTTTTTGGATTGTGAAAAAAATTTTAGTCGGAAGTGTCAAATTTTAATTAATTTATTTGAAATCAACTTCGTTTTTTTTTGGATTTTGTTGATTATTTTTGGTAGGATCTATATTTGAGTAAATTTAGATGAAAATAACTTCAATTTTTAGGATTGTGAAAAAAATTTTAGTTGGAAGTGTCAAATTTTAATAAATTTATTTGAAACCAACTTCGATTTTTTTGGATATTGTTGAGTATTTTTTTGTAGGATCTATATTTGAGTAAATTTAGATGAAAATAACTTCAATTTTTAGGATTGTGAAAAAAATTTTAGTTGGAAATGTCAAATTTTAATAAATTTATTTGAAATCAACTTCGATTCTTTTGGATTTTGTCGAGTATTTTTGGTGTAGGATGTATATTTGAGTAAATTTAGATAAAAATAACTTCAATTTTTTGGATTGTGCAAAAAATTTTAGTTGGAAGTGTCAAATTTTAATAAATTTCTTTGAAACCAACTTCGATTTTTTTGGATTTTGTCGAGTATTTTTGTTGTAGGATGTATATTTGAGTAAATTTAGATGAAACTAACGACCATTTTTTGGATTGTGAAGAAAATTTTAGTTGGAAGTGTCAAATTTTAATCAATTTATTTGAAATCAACTTCGTTTTTTTTGGATTTTGTTGAGTATTTTTTGTAGGATCTATATTTGAGTAAATTTAGATGAAAATAACTTCAATTTTTAGGATTGTGAAAAAAAATTTAGTTGGAAGTGTCAAATTTTTATAAATTTATTTGAAACCAACTTCGAGTTTTTTTGGATTTTGTCGAGTATTTTTGTTGTAGGATTTATATTTGAGTAAATTTAGATGAAAATAACGACAATATTTTGGATTGTCAAAAATATTTGAGTTGGAAATGCCAAATTTTAATAAGTTTATTTGAAACCAACTTCGATTTTTTTGGATATTGTTGAGTATTTTTTTGTAGGATCTATATTTGAGTAAATTTAGATGAAAATAACTTCAATTATTAGGATTGTGAAAAAAATTTTAGTTGGAAATGTCAAATTTTAATAAATTTATTTGAAATCAACTTCGATTCTTTTGGATTTTGTCGAGTATTTTTGGTGTAGGATGTATATTTGAGTAAATTTAGATGAAAATAACTTCAATTTTTTGGATTGTGAAAAAAAATTTTAGTTGGAAGTGCCAAATTTGAATAAATTTATTTGAAATCAACTTCGATTTTTTTTTATTTTGTTGAGTATTTTTGTTGTAGGATCTATATTTGAGTAAATTTAGATAAAAATAACTTCAATTTTTTGGATTGTGCAAAAAATTTTAGTGGAAGTGTCAAATTTTAATAAATTTATTTGAAATCAACTTCGATTTTTTTGGATATTGTTGAGTATTTTTGTTGTAGGATCTATATTTGAGTAAATTTAGATGAAAATAACTTCAATTTTTTGAATTGTGAAAAAAATTTTAGTCGGAAGTGTCAAATTTTAATAAATTTATTTGAAATCAACTTCGTTTTTTTTTGGATTTTGTTGATTATTTTTGGTAGGATCTATATTTGAGTAAATTTAGATGAAAATAACTTCAATTTTTAGGATTGTGAAAAAAATTTTAGTTGGAAGTGTCAAATTTTAATAAATTTATTTGAAACCAACTTCGATTTTTTTGGATTTTGTCGATTATTTTTGTTGTAGGATCTATATTTGAGTAAATTTAGATGAAAATAACTTCAAATTTTAGGATTGTGAAAAAAATTTTAGTTGGAAGTGTCAAATTTTAATAAATTTATTTGAAATCAACATCGATTCTTTTGGATTTTGTCGAGTATTTCTGGTGTAGGATGTATATTTGAGTAAATTTAGATGAAAATTACTTCAATTTTTTGGATTGTGAAAAAAAATTTTAGTTGGAAGTGCCAAATTTGAATAAATTTATTTGAAATCAACATCGATTTTTTTTTTATTTTGTTGAGTATTGTTGTTGTAGGATCTATATTTGAGTAAATTTAGATAAAAATAACTTCAATTTTTTGGATTGTGCAAAAAATTTTAGTGGAAGTGTCAAATTTTAATAAATTTATTTGAAATCAACTTCGATTTTTTTGGATATTGTTGAGTATTTTTGTTGTAGGATCTATATTTGAGTAAATTTAGATGAAAATAACTTCAATTTTTTGGATTGTGAAAAAAATTTTAGTCGGAAGTGTCAAATTTTAATAAATTTATTTGAAATCAACTTCGATTCTTTTGGATTTTGTCGAGTATTTTTGGTGTAGGATCTATATTTGAGTAAATTTAGATAAAAATAACTTCAATTTTTTGGATTGTGCAAAAAATTTTAGTTGGAAGTGTCAAATTTTAATAAATTTCTTTGAAACCAACTTCGATTTTTTTGGATTTTGTCGAGTATTTTTGTTGTAGGATGTATATTTGAGTAAATTTAGATGAAACTAACGACCATTTTTTGGATTGTGAAGAAAATTTTAGTTGGAAGTGTCAAATTTTAATCAATTTATTTGAAATCAACTTCGTTTTTTTTGGATTTTGTTGAGTATTTTTTGTAGGATCTATATTTGAGTAAATTTAGATGAAAATAACTTCAATTTTTAGGATTGTGAAAAAAATTTTAGTTGGAAGTGTCAAATTTTTATAAATTTATTTGAAACCAACTTCGAGTTTTTTTGGATTTTGTCGAGTATTTTTGTTGTAGGATTTATATTTGAGTAAATTTAGATGAAAATAACGACAATATTTTGGATTGTCAAAAATATTTGAGTTGGAAATGCCAAATTTTAATAAGTTTATTTGGAGGCAATGAGAAAAAGAGGGGTGAGTGAATGGCTGAATGAAAGAATCATGGAAGCGTATGAGGAGACTAAATGTTGTGTGAGAGTGGGGGAGAGAATGAGCGAGAGTTTCTGGACGGAGAGAGGAGTGAGGCAGGGGTGCCCGCTAAGCCCAATAGTGTTCAATGTGTGCATGGCGGACTTGGAGGAATGGTTGAGAAAAGAGGGTTGGGGGGGAGTGAAAGTAGGGGGAGAAAAGGTGTATGAGCTGGCGTATGCGGACGATATAGTGTTGATGGCGGAGGAGGAAGTGGGGATGAAAATGATGATGAGAGTGCTAGAGAGGTATATGGATGAGAAAGAGCTGAGAGTGAATGTGGACAAGTCGAAAGTGATGAGGTTCAGGATAGGAGGGGGGAGGATGAAGAAGAGTGAATGGAAGTGGAAGGGAGGAAGAGTGGAAGAAGTGAGTGAGTTTACATACCTGGGATACAAGGTGGCAAGGAATGGAATGCAAGGGGCGCATGTGAAGGAAAGAATGAGGAAAGCAATGGCTGTGATGAGGGAAGTGTGGGGAATAGGTAAAAGAAGATTCGGGGGTGACTGGAAGAGGAGGATATGGATGTTTGATAGGCTGGTGAGCACGGTGCTGTTATATGGAGCGGAAATATGGGGATGGAAGGAAAGAATGGATGTGGAAAGAGTGCAAGAAAGGTTTATAAGATGGACGCTAGGGCTGGAGCGGTGCACCCCGGGGTATATGGTGATGGATGAAACGAAGAGAGAGAAAATGAGAACAAGGGCGGGGAGAAAAGCACTAGGAATGGAAGGAAGGGTATGGAGCGGAAAAGCAGGGGTAATAGCGAGGAGGTGCCTAGAGGAGGTGAGAAGAAAGAAGAGAGATAGTGGAATAGAGTGGGTGGAGGAAAGGAGATGGTTTTATGAGGAAAGAGGATTTGCACCGGGGGAGATAGAGAGGAGGGAAGGGCAGGGGTGGGATATGAGACAGGAATTGGAGCAAAGGGATAGGGAACTACAGGGACAGGAAACAGAGAGAAGAGTGAGGGAAGGGAGGTATAACAGGTGGTACAGGGTGGTGAGGACAGAAGGGATGCCAAGATACCTGGCGGAGAAGGGGAAGGAGGAGAAGATGATTAGGGTGGCGAGATATAGGATGGGAAATGAAATGAGAGGGGAAAGATATTGGTTGGAGGAAGGGAAAAACGCCTGCAGGGTGTGTGGATGGGAGCAGGAGACGTGGGGACACGTGCTGGAGAGGTGTGGGGATGGGGGAAGGGAAGAGGAGGAGGAAAGGGTTAGGGAAATATTGGGGGAAGGAGGGTGGGGGGAAGGGTGGATGAGCAGAATGGATAAGCGAAGGAGAGAGGCAGAAAGGAGAGGAATGGAGGACGGGGAAGAGGGGGGAGGAGGGGATGGGGAGGTATGAGGGAGTGGGAGATGGAGCGGTCGCGCAGGGGGGAGGGGAGGGAAGTGGGCAGAGGGGGAGAGGGGGAGAGGGAGAGAGGGACCAGGGATGGAAGGGAAGAGGTAAGGGCTGGGAGTTAAGAAGGGAAAAGAGAAGAAGAAATGTATATAGTGTAAATAAAAAAAAAAAAAAAAAAAAATGTATATATATGTAATGTAAGGGGGGGAAGCGAGCGTGGCGAGCGTGGCGAGCGTGGCGAGCGTGGCGAGGCCAGACAAGCAGGCGAGGCGAGGCGAGGGAGCGGCTCGGAGTAGAATAAGATAGTTGTAAGTTAGGCTAAGTAAGATAAGTTAGGCTAAGAGGGTAAGGTGAGAGGAGATGTAAGCGAAGAAGACCCGAACCCGGAGGGGAAGGGTTATAATAATAAACTAACTAACTAATAAGTTTATTTGAAACCAACTTCGATTTTTTTGGATATTGTTGAGTATTTTTTTGTAGGATCTATATTTGAGTAAATTTAGATGAAAATAACTTCAATTATTAGGATTGTGAAAAAAATTTTAGTTGGAAATGTCAAATTTTAATAAATTTATTTGAAATCAACTTCGATTCTTTTGGATTTTGTCGAGTATTTTTGGTGTAGGATGTATATTTGAGTAAATTTAGATGAAAATAACTTCAATTTTTTGGATTGTGAAAAAAAATTTTAGTTGGAAGTGCCAAATTTGAATAAATTTATTTGAAATCAACTTCGATTTTTTTTTATTTTGTTGAGTATTTTTGTTGTAGGATCTATATTTGAGTAAATTTAGATAAAAATAACTTCAATTTTTTGGATTGTGCAAAAAATTTTAGTGGAAGTGTCAAATTTTAATAAATTTATTTGAAATCAACTTCGATTTTTTTGGATATTGTTGAGTATTTTTGTTGTAGGATCTATATTTGAGTAAATTTAGATGAAAATAACTTCAATTTTTTGGATTGTGAAAAAAATTTTAGTCGGAAGTGTCAAATTTTAATAAATTTATTTGAAATCAACTTCGATTCTTTTGGATTTTGTCGAGTATTTTTGGTGTAGGATCTATATTTGAGTAAATTTAGATAAAAATAACTTCAATTTTTTGGATTGTGCAAAAAATTTTAGTTGGAAGTGTCAAATTTTAATAAATGTCTTTGAAACCAACTTCGATTTTTTTGGATTTTGTCGAGTATTTTTTTGTAGGATCTATATTTGAGTAAATTTAGATGAAAATAACTTCAATTATTAGGATTGTGAAAAAAATTTTAGTTGGAAATGTCAAATTTTAATAAATTTATTTGAAATCAACTTCGATTCTTTTGGATTTTGTCGAGTATTTTTGGTGTAGGATGTATATTTGAGTAAATTTAGATGAAAATAACTTCAATTTTTTGGATTGTGAAAAAAAATTTTAGTTGGAAGTGCCAAATTTGAATAAATTTATTTGAAATCAACTTCGATTTTTTTTTATTTTGTTGAGTATTTTTGTTGTAGGATCTATATTTGAGTAAATTTAGATAAAAATAACTTCAATTTTTTGGATTGTGCAAAAAATTTTAGTGGAAGTGTCAAATTTTAATAAATTTATTTGAAATCAACTTCGATTTTTTTGGATATTGTTGAGTATTTTTGTTGTAGGATCTATATTTGAGTAAATTTAGATGAAAATAACTTCAATTTTTTGGATTGTGAAAAAAATTTTAGTCGGAAGTGTCAAATTTTAATAAATTTATTTGAAATCAACTTCGATTCTTTTGGATTTTGTCGAGTATTTTTGGTGTAGGATCTATATTTGAGTAAATTTAGATAAAAATAACTTCAATTTTTTGGATTGTGCAAAAAATTTTAGTTGGAAGTGTCAAATTTTAATAAATTTCTTTGAAACCAACTTCGATTTTTTTGGATTTTGTCGAGTATTTTTGTTGTAGGATGTATATTTGAGTAAATTTAGATGAAACTAACGACCATTTTTTGGATTGTGAAGAAAATTTTAGTTGGAAGTGTCAAATTTTAATCAATTTATTTGAAATCAACTTCGTTTTTTTTGGATTTTGTTGAGTATTTTTTGTAGGATCTATATTTGAGTAAATTTAGATGAAAATAACTTCAATTTTTAGGATTGTGAAAAAAATTTTAGTTGGAAGTGTCAAATTTTTATAAATTTATTTGAAACCAACTTCGAGTTTTTTTGGATTTTGTCGAGTATTTTTGTTGTAGGATTTATATTTGAGTAAATTTAGATGAAAATAACGACAATATTTTGGATTGTCAAAAATATTTGAGTTGGAAATGCCAAATTTTAATAAGTTTATTTGAAACCAACTTCGATTTTTTTGGATATTGTTGAGTATTTTTTTGTAGGATCTATATTTGAGTAAATTTAGATGAAAATAACTTCAATTATTAGGATTGTGAAAAAAATTTTAGTTGGAAATGTCAAATTTTAATAAATTTATTTGAAATCAACTTCGATTCTTTTGGATTTTGTCGAGTATTTTTGGTGTAGGATGTATATTTGAGTAAATTTAGATGAAAATAACTTCAATTTTTTGGATTGTGAAAAAAAATTTTAGTTGGAAGTGCCAAATTTGAATAAATTTATTTGAAATCAACTTCGATTTTTTTTTATTTTGTTGAGTATTTTTGTTGTAGGATCTATATTTGAGTAAATTTAGATAAAAATAACTTCAATTTTTTGGATTGTGCAAAAAATTTTAGTGGAAGTGTCAAATTTTAATAAATTTATTTGAAATCAACTTCGATTTTTTTGGATATTGTTGAGTATTTTTGTTGTAGGATCTATATTTGAGTAAATTTAGATGAAAATAACTTCAATTTTTTGGATTGTGAAAAAAATTTTAGTCGGAAGTGTCAAATTTTAATAAATTTATTTGAAATCAACTTCGTTTTTTTTGGATTTTGTTGATTATTTTTGGTAGGATCTATATTTGAGTAAATTTAGATGAAAATAACTTCAATTTTTAGGATTGTGAAAAAAATTTTAGTTGGAAGTGTCAAATTTTAATAAATTTATTTGAAGCCAACTTCGATTTTTTTGGATTTTGTCGATTATTTTTGTTGTAGGATCTATATTTGAGTAAATTTAGATGAAAATAACTTCAAATTTTAGGATTGTGAAAAAAATTTTAGTTGGAAGTGTCAAATTTTAATAAATTTATTTGAAATCAACTTCGATTCTTTTGGATTTTGTCGAGTATTTTTGGTGTAGGATGTATATTTGAGTAAATTTAGATGAAAATTACTTCAATTTTTTGGATTGTGAAAAAAAATTTTAGTTGGAAGTGCCAAATTTGAATAAATTTATTTGAAATCAACATCGATTTTTTTTTTATTTTGTTGAGTATTGTTGTTGTAGGATCTATATTTGAGTAAATTTAGATAAAAATAACTTCAATTTTTTGGATTGTGCAAAAAATTTTAGTTGGAAGTGTCAAATTTTAATAAATTTCTTTGAAACCAACGTCGATTTTTTTTGGATTTTGTCGAGTATTTTTGGTGTAGGATGTATATTTGAGTAAATTTAGATGAAAATAACTTCAATTTTTAGGATTGTGAAAAAAATTTTAGTTGGAAGTGTCAAATTTTTATAAATTTATTTGAAACCAACTTCGAGTTTTTTTGGATTTTGTCGAGTATTTTTGTTGTAGGATTTATATTTGAGTAAATTTAGATGAAAATAACGACAATATTTTGGATTGTCAAAAATATTTGAGTTGGAAATGCCAAATTTTAATAAGTTTATTTGAAACCAACTTCGATTTTTTTGGATATTGTTGAGTATTTTTTTGTAGGATCTATATTTGAGTAAATTTAGATGAAAATAACTTTAATTTTTAGGATTGTGAAAAAAATTTTAGTTGGAAATGTCAAATTTTAATAAATTTATTTGAAATCAACTTCGATTTTTTTTTATTTTGTTGAGTATTTTTGTTGTAGGATCTATATTTGAGTAAATTTAGATAAAAATAACTTCAATTTTTTGGATTGTGCAAAAAATTTTAGTGGAAGTGTCAAATTTTAATAAATTTATTTGAAATCAACTTCGATTTTTTTGGATATTGTTGAGTATTTTTGTTGTAGGATCTATATTTGAGTAAATTTAGATGAAAATAACTTCAATTTTTTGGATTGTGAAAAAAATTTTAGTCGGAAGTGTCAAATTTTAATAAATTTATTAGAAATCAACTTCGTTTTTTTTTGGATTTTGTTGATTATTTTTGGTAGGATCTATATTTGAGTAAATTTAGATGAAAATAACTTCAATTTTTAGGATTGTGAAAAAAATTTTAGTTGGAAGTGTCATATTTTAATAAATTTATTTGAAGCCAACTTCGATTTTTTTGGATTTTGTCGATTATTTTTGTTGTAGGATCTATATTTGAGTAAATTTAGATGAAAATAACTTCAAATTTTAGGATTGTGAAAAAAATTTTAGTTGGAAGTGTCAAATTTTAATAAATTTATTTGAAACCAACTTCGATTTTTTTGGATTTTGTCGAGTATTTTTGGTGTAGGATGTATATTTGAGTAAATTTAGATGAAAATAACTTCAATTTTTTGGATTGTGAAAAAAAATTTTAGTTGGAAGTGCCAAATTTGAATAAATTTATTTGAAATCAACTTCGATTTTTTTTTATTTTGTTGAGTATTTTTGTTGTAGGATCTATATTTGAGTAAATTTAGATAAAAATGACTTCAATTTTTTGGATTGTGCAAAAAATTTTAGTGGAAGTGTCAAATTTTAATAAATTTATTTGAAATCAACTTCGATTTTTTTGGATATTGTTGAGTATTTTTGTTGTAGGATCTATATTTGAGTAAATTTAGATGAAAATAACTTCAATTTTTTGGATTGTGAAAAAAATTTTAGTCGGGAGTGTCAAATTTTAATAAATTTATTTGAAATCAACTTCGTTTTTTTTTGGATTTTGTTGATTATTTTTGGTAGGATCTATATTTGAGTAAATTTAGATGAAAATAACTTCAATTTTTAGGATTGTGAAAAAAATTTTAGTTGGAAGTGTCAAATTTTAATAAATTTATTTGAAGCCAACTTCGATTTTTTTGGATTTTGTCGATTATTTTTGTTGTAGGATCTATATTTGAGTAAATTTAGATGAAAATAACTTCAAATTTTAGGATTGTGAAAAAAATTTTAGTTGGAAGTGTCAAATTTTAATAAATTTATTTGAAACCAACTTCGATTTTTTTGGATTTTGTCGAGTATTTTTGGTGTAGGATGTATATTTGAGTAAATTTAGATGAAAATAACTTCAATTTTTTGGATTGTGAAAAAAAATTTTAGTTGGAAGTGCCAAATTTGAATAAATTTATTTGAAATCAACTTCGATTTTTTTTTATTTTGTTGAGTATTTTTGTTGTAGGATCTATATTTGAGTAAATTTAGATAAAAATAACTTCAATTTTTTGGATTGTGCAAAAAATTTTAGTGGAAGTGTCAAATTTTAATAAATTTATTTGAAATCAACTTCGATTTTTTTGGATATTGTTGAGTATTTTTGTTGTAGGATCTATATTTGAGTAAATTTAGATGAAAATAACTTCAATTTTTTGGATTGTGAAAAAAATTTTAGTCGGAAGTGTCAAATTTTAATAAATTTATTTGAAATCAACTTCGTTTTTTTTTGGATTTTGTTGATTATTTTTGGTAGGATCTATATTTGAGTAAATTTAGATGAAAATAACTTCAATTTTTTGGATTGTGAAAAAAATTTTAGTCGGAAGTGTCAAATTTTAATAAATTTATTTGAAATCAACTTCGTTTTTTTTGGATTTTGTTGATTATTTTTGGTAGGATCTATATTTGAGTAAATTTAGATGAAAATAACTTCAATTTTTAGGATTGTGAAAAAAATTTTAGTTGGAAGTGTCAAATTTTAATAAATTTATTTGAAACCAACTTCGATTTTTTTGGATTTTGTCGATTATTTTTGTTGTAGGATCTATATTTGAGTAAATTTAGATGAAAATAACTTCAATTTTTAGGATTGTGAAAAAAATTTTAGTTGGAAGTGTCAAATTTTAATAAATTTATTTGAAACCAACTTCGATTTTTTTGGATTTTGTCGATTATTTTTGTTGTAGGATCTATATTTGAGTAAATTTAGATGAAAATAACTTCAAATTTTAGGATTGTGAAAAAAATTTTAGTTGGAAGTGTCAAATTTTAATAAATGTATTTGAAATCAACTTCGATTCTTTTGGATTTTGTCGAGTATTTTTGGTGTAGGATGTATATTTGAGTAAATTTAGATGAAAATTACTTCAATTTTTTGGATTGTGAAAAAAAATTTTAGTTGGAAGTGCCAAATTTGAATAAATTTATTTGAAATCAACATCGATTTTTTTTTATTTTGTTGAGTATTTTTGTTGTAGGATCTATATTTGAGTAAATTTAGATAAAAATAACTTCAATTTTTTGGATTGTGCAAAAAATTTTAGTTGGAAGTGTCAAATTTTAATAAATTTCTTTGAAACCAACTTCGATTTTTTTGGATTTTGTCGAGTATTTTTGTTGTAGGATGTATATTTGAGTAAATTTAGATGAAACTAACGACCATTTTTTGGATTGTGAAGAAAATTTTAGTTGGAAGTGTCAAATTTTAATCAATTTATTTGAAATCAACTTCGTTTTTTTTGGATTTTGTTGAGTATTTTTTGTAGGATCTATATTTGAGTAAATTTAGATGAAAATAACTTCAATTTTTAGGATTGTGAAAAAAATTTTAGTTGGAAGTGTCAAATTTTTATAAATTTATTTGAAACCAACTTCGAGTTTTTTTGGATTTTGTCGAGTATTTTTGTTGTAGGATTTATATTTGAGTAAATTTAGATGAAAATAACGACAATATTTTGGATTGTCAAAAATATTTGAGTTGGAAATGCCAAATTTTAATAAGTTTATTTGAAACCAACTTCGATTTTTTTGGATATTGTTGAGTATTTTTTTGTAGGATCTATATTTGAGTAAATTTAGATGAAAATAACTTCAATTATTAGGATTGTGAAAAAAATTTTAGTTGGAAATGTCAAATTTTAATAAATTTATTTGAAATCAACTTCGATTCTTTTGGATTTTGTCGAGTATTTTTGGTGTAGGATGTATATTTGAGTAAATTTAGATGAAAATAACTTCAATTTTTTGGATTGTGAAAAAAAATTTTAGTTGGAAGTGCCAAATTTGAATAAATTTATTTGAAATCAACTTCGATTTTTTTTTATTTTGTTGAGTATTTTTGTTGTAGGATCTATATTTGAGTAAATTTAGATAAAAATAACTTCAATTTTTTGGATTGTGCAAAAAATTTTAGTGGAAGTGTCAAATTTTAATAAATTTATTTGAAATCAACTTCGATTTTTTTTTATATTGTTGAGTATTTTTGTTGTAGGATCTATATTTGAGTAAATTTAGATGAAAATAACTTCAATTTTTTGGATTGTGAAAAAAATTTTAGTCGGAAGTGTCAAATTTTAATAAATTTATTTGAAATCAACTTCGATTCTTTTGGATTTTGTCGAGTATTTTTGGTGTAGGATCTATATTTGAGTAAATTTAGATAAAAATAACTTCAATTTTTTGGATTGTGCAAAAAATTTTAGTTGGAAGTGTCAAATTTTAATAAATTTCTTTGAAACCAACTTCGATTTTTTTGGATATTGTTGAGTATTTTTTTGTAGGATCTATATTTGAGTAAATTTAGATGAAAATAACTTCAATTATTAGGATTGTGAAAAAAATTTTAGTTGGAAATGTCAAATTTTAATAAATTTATTTGAAATCAACTTCGATTCTTTTGGATTTTGTCGAGTATTTTTGGTGTAGGATGTATATTTGAGTAAATTTAGATGAAAATAACTTCAATTTTTTGGATTGTGAAAAAAAATTTTAGTTGGAAGTGCCAAATTTGAATAAATTTATTTGAAATCAACTTCGATTTTTTTTTATTTTGTTGAGTATTTTTGTTGTAGGATCTATATTTGAGTAAATTTAGATAAAAATAACTTCAATTTTTTGGATTGTGCAAAAAATTTTAGTGGAAGTGTCAAATTTTAATAAATTTATTTGAAATCAACTTCGATTTTTTTGGATATTGTTGAGTATTTTTGTTGTAGGATCTATATTTGAGTAAATTTAGATGAAAATAACTTCAATTTTTTGGATTGTGAAAAAAATTTTAGTCGGAAGTGTCAAATTTTAATAAATTTATTTGAAATCAACTTCGATTCTTTTGGATTTTGTCGAGTATTTTTGGTGTAGGATCTATATTTGAGTAAATTTAGATAAAAATAACTTCAATTGTTTGGATTGTGCAAAAAATTTTAGTTGGAAGTGTCAAATTTTAATAAATTTCTTTGAAACCAACTTCGATTTTTTTGGATTTTGTCGAGTATTTTTGTTGTAGGATGTATATTTGAGTAAATTTAGATGAAACTAACGACCATTTTTTGGATTGTGAAGAAAATTTTAGTTGGAAGTGTCAAATTTTAATCAATTTATTTGAAATCAACTTCGATTTTTTTGGATTTTGTTGAGTATTTTTTGTAGGATCTATATTTGAGTAAATTTAGATGAAAATAACTTCAATTTTTAGGATTGTGAAAAAAATTTTAGTTGGAAGTGTCAAATTTTTATAAATTTATTTGAAACCAACTTCGAGTTTTTTTGGATTTTGTCGAGTATTTTTGTTGTAGGATTTATATTTGAGTAAATTTAGATGAAAATAACGACAATATTTTGGATTGTCAAAAATATTTGAGTTGGAAATGCCAAATTTTAATAAGTTTATTTGAAACCAACTTCGATTTTTTTGGATATTGTTGAGTATTTTTTTGTAGGATCTATATTTGAGTAAATTTAGATGAAAATAACTTCAATTATTAGGATTGTGAAAAAAATTTTAGTTGGAAATGTCAAATTTTAATAAATTTATTTGAAATCAACTTCGATTCTTTTGGATTTTGTCGAGTATTTTTGGTGTAGGATGTATATTTGAGTAAATTTAGATGAAAATAACTTCAATTTTTTGGATTGTGAAAAAAAATTTTAGTTGGAAGTGCCAAATTTGAATAAATTTATTTGAAATCAACTTCGATTTTTTTTTATTTTGTTGAGTATTTTTGTTGTAGGATCTATATTTGAGTAAATTTAGATAAAAATAACTTCAATTTTTTGGATTGTGCAAAAAATTTTAGTGGAAGTGTCAAATTTTAATAAATTTATTTGAAATCAACTTCGATTTTTTTGGATATTGTTGAGTATTTTTGTTGTAGGATCTATATTTGAGTAAATTTAGATGAAAATAACTTCAATTTTTTGGATTGTGAAAAAAATTTTAGTTGGAAATGCCAAATTTTAATAAGTTTATTTGAAACCAACTTCGATTTTTTTGGATATTGTTGAGTATTTTTTTGTAGGATCTATATTTGAGTAAATTTAGATGAAAATAACTTCAATTATTAGGATTGTGAAAAAAATTTTAGTTGGAAATGTCAAATTTTAATAAATTTATTTGAAATCAACTTCGATTCTTTTGGATTTTGTCGAGTATTTTTGGTGTAGGATGTATATTTGAGTAAATTTAGATGAAAATAACTTCAATTTTTTGGATTGTGAAAAAAAATTTTAGTTGGAAGTGCCAAATTTGAATAAATTTATTTGAAATCAACTTCGATTTTTTTTTATTTTGTTGAGTATTTTTGTTGTAGGATCTATATTTGAGTAAATTTAGATAAAAATAACTTCAATTTTTTGGATTGTGCAAAAAATTTTAGTGGAAGTGTCAAATTTTAATAAATTTATTTGAAATCAACTTCGATTTTTTTGGATATTGTTGAGTATTTTTGTTGTAGGATCTATATTTGAGTAAATTTAGATGAAAATAACTTCAATTTTTTGGATTGTGAAAAAAATTTTAGTCGGAAGTGTCAAATTTTAATAAATTTATTTGAAATCAACTTCGTTTTTTTTTGGATTTTGTTGATTATTTTTGGTAGGATCTATATTTGAGTAAATTTAGATGAAAATAACTTCAATTTTTAGGATTGTGAAAAAAATTTTAGTTGGAAGTGTCAAATTTTAATAAATTTATTTGAAGCCAACTTCGATTTTTTTGGATTTTGTCGATTATTTTTGTTGTAGGATCTATATTTGAGTAAATTTAGATGAAAATAACTTCAAATTTTAGGATTGTGAAAAAAATTTTAGTTGGAAGTGTAAAATTTTAATAAATTTATTTGAAATCAACTTCGATTCTTTTGGATTTTGTCGAGTATTTTTGGTGTAGGATGTATATTTGAGTAAATTTAGATGAAAATTACTTCAATTTTTTGGATTGTGAAAAAAAATTTTAGTTGGAAGTGCCAAATTTGAATAAATTTATTTGAAATCAACATCGATTTTTTTTTATTTTGTTGAGTATTGTTGTTGTAGGATCTATATTTGAGTAAATTTAGATAAAAATAACTTCAATTTTTTGGATTGTGCAAAAAATTTTAGTTGGAAGTGTCAAATTTTAATAAATTTCGTTGAAACCAACGTCGATTTTTTTTGGATTTTGTCGAGTATTTTTGTTGTAGGTTGTATATTTGAGTAAATTTAGATGAAAATAACTTCAATTTTTTGGATTGGGAAAAAATTTTAGTTAGAAGTGTAAAACTTTAATAAATTTATTTGAGGCCAACTTCGATTGTTTTGGATTTTGTTGAGTATTTTTTGTAGGATCTATATTTGAGTAAATTTAGATGAAAATAACTTGAATTTTTAGGATTGTGAAAAAAAATTTAGTTGGAAGTGTCAAATTTTAATAAATTTATTTGAAACCAACTTCGATTTTTTTGGATTTTGTCGAGTATTTTTGGTGTAGGATGTATATTTGAGTAAATTTAGATGAAAATAACTTCAATTTTTAGGATTGTGAAAAAAATTTTAGTTGGAAGTGTCAAATTTTTATAAATTTATTTGAAACCAACTTCGAGTTTTTTTGGATTTTGTCGAGTATTTTTGTTGTAGGATTTATATTTGAGTAAATTTAGATGAAAATAACGACAATATTTTGGATTGTCAAAAATATTTGAGTTGGAAATGCCAAATTTTAATAAGTTTATTTGAAACCAACTTCGATTTTTTTGGATATTGTTGAGTATTTTTTTGTAGGATCTATATTTGAGTAAATTTAGATGAAAATAACTTTAATTTTTAGGATTGTGAAAAAAATTTTAGTTGGAAATGTCAAATTTTAATAAATTTATTTGAAATCAACTTCGATTCTTTTGGATTTTGTCGAGTATTTTTGGTGTAGGATGTATATTTGAGTAAATTTAGATGAAAATAACTTCAATTTTTTGGATTGTGAAAAAAAATTTTAGTTGGAAGTGCCAAATTTGAATAAATTTATTTGAAATCAACTTCGATTTTTTTTTATTTTGTCGAGTATTTTTGTTGTAGGATCTATATTTGAGTAAATTTAGATAAAAATAACTTCAATTTTTGGATTGTGCAAAAAATTTTAGTGGAAGTGTCAAATTTTAATAAATTTATTTGAAATCAACTTCGATTTTTTTGGATATTGTTGAGTATTTTTGTTGTAGGATCTATATTTGAGTAAATTTAGATGAAAATAACTTCAATTTTTTGGATTGTGAAAAAAATTTTAGTCTGAAGTGTCAAATTTTAATAAATTTATTTGAAATCAACTTCGTTTTTTTTGGATTTTGTTGATTATTTTTGGTAGGATCTATATTTGAGTAAATTTAGATGAAAATAACTTTAATTTTTAGGATTGTGAAAAAAATTTTAGTTGGAAGTGTCAAATTTTAATAAATTTATTTGAAACCAACTTCGATTTTTTTGGATTTTGTCGATTATTTTTGTTGTAGGATCTATATTTGAGTAAATTTAGATGAAAATAACTTCAAATTTTAGGATTGTGAAAAAAATTTTAGTTGGAAGTGTCAAATTTTAATAAATTTATTTGAAATCAACTTCGATTCTTTTGGATTTTGTCGAGTATTTTTGGTGTAGGATGTATATTTGAGTAAATTTAGATGAAAATTACTTCAATTTTTTGGATTGTGAAAAAAAATTTTACTTGGAAGTGCCAAATTTGAATAAATTTATTTGAAATCAACATCGATTTTTTTTTATTTTGTTGAGTATTTTTGTTGTAGGATCTATATTTGAGTAAATTTAGATAAAAATAACTTCAATTTTTTGGATTGTGGAAAAAATTTTAGTTGGAAGTGTCAAATTTTAATAAATTTCTTTGAAACCAACTTCGATTTTTTTGGATTTTGTCGAGTATTTTTGTTGTAGGATGTATATTTGAGTAAATTTAGATGAAACTAACGACCATTTTTTGGATTGTGAAGAAAATTTTAGTTGGAAGTGTCAAATTTTAATCAATTTATTTGAAATCAACTTCGTTTTTTTTGGATTTTGTTGATTATTTTTGGTAGGATCTATATTTGAGTAAATTTAGATGAAAATAACTTGAATTTTTAGGATTGTGAAAAAAAATTTAGTTGGAAGTGTCAAATTTTAATAAATTTATTTGAAACCAACTTCGATTTTTTTGGATTTTGTCGAGTATTTTTGGTGTAGGATGTATATTTGAGTAAATTTAGATGAAAATAACTTCAATTTTTAGGATTGTGAAAAAAATTTTAGTTGGAAGTGTCAAATTTTTATAAATTTATTTGAAACCAACTTCGAGTTTTTTTGGATTTTGTCGAGTATTTGTGTTGTAGGATTTATATTTGAGTAAATTTAGATGAAAATAACGACAATATTTTGGATTGTCAAAAATATTTGAGTTGGAAATGCCAAATTTTAATAAGTTTATTTGAAACCAACTTCGATTTTTTTGGATATTGTTGAGTATTTTTTTGTAGGATCTATATTTGAGTAAATTTAGATGAAAATAACTTTAATTTTTAGGATTGTGAAAAAAATTTTAGTTGGAAATGTCAAATTTTAATAAATTTATTTGAAATCAACTTCGATTCTTTTGGATTTTGTCGAGTATTTTTGGTGTAGGATGTATATTTGAGTAAATTTAGATGAAAATAACTTCAATTTTTTGGATTGTGAAAAAAAATTTTAGTTGGAAGTGCCAAATTTGAATAAATTTATTTGAAATCAACTTCGATTTTTTTTTATTTTGTCGAGTATTTTTGTTGTAGGATCTATATTTGAGTAAATTTAGATAAAAATAACTTCAATTTTTGGATTGTGCAAAAAATTTTAGTGGAAGTGTCAAATTTTAATAAATTTATTTGAAATCAACTTCGATTTTTTTGGATATTGTTGAGTATTTTTGTTGTAGGATCTATATTTGAGTAAATTTAGATGAAAATAACTTCAATTTTTTGGATTGTGAAAAAAATTTTAGTCGGAAGTGTCAAATTTTAATAAATTTATTTGAAATCAACTTCGTTTTTTTTGGATTTTGTTGATTATTTTTGGTAGGATCTATATTTGAGTAAATTTAGATGAAAATAACTTTAATTTTTAGGATTGTGAAAAAAATTTTAGTTGGAAGTGTCAAATTTTAATAAATTTATTTGAAACCAACTTCGATTTTTTTGGATTTTGTCGATTATTTTTGTTGTAGGATCTATATTTGAGTAAATTTAGATGAAAATAACTTCAAATTTTAGGATTGTGAAAAAAATTTTAGTTGGAAGTGTCAAATTTTAATAAATTTATTTGAAATCAACTTCGATTCTTTTGGATTTTGTCGAGTATTTTTGGTGTAGGATGTATATTTGAGTAAATTTAGATGAAAATTACTTCAATTTTTTGGATTGTGAAAAAAAATTTTACTTGGAAGTGCCAAATTTGAATAAATTTATTTGAAATCAACATCGATTTTTTTTTATTTTGTTGAGTATTTTTGTTGTAGGATCTATATTTGAGTAAATTTAGATAAAACTAACTTCAATTTTTTGGATTGTGCAAAAAATTTTAGTTGGAAGTGTCAAATTTTAATAAATTTCTTTGAAACCAACTTCGATTTTTTTGGATTTTGTCGAGTATTTTTGTTGTAGGATGTATATTTGAGTAAATTTAGATGAAACTAACGACCATTTTTTGGATTGTGAAGAAAATTTTAGTTGGAAGTGTCAAATTTTAATCAATTTATTTGAAATCAACTTCGTTTTTTTTGGATTTTGTTGAGTATTTTTTGTAGGATCTATATTTGAGTAAATTTAGATGAAAATAACTTCAATTTTTAGGATTGTGAAAAAAAATTTAGTTGGAAGTGTCAAATTTTTATAAATTTATTTGAAATCAACTTCGATTCTTTTGGATTTTGTCGAGTATTTTTGGTGTAGGATGTATATTTGAGTAAATTTAGATGAAAATAACTTCAATTTTTTGGATTGTGAAGAAAATTTTAGTTGGAAGTGTCAAATTTTTATAAATTTATTTGAAATCAACTTCGATTCTTTTGGATTTTGTCGAGTATTTTTGGTGTAGGATGTATATTTGAGTAAATTTAGATGAAAATAACTTCAATTTTTTGGATTGTGAAGAAAATTTTAGTTGGAAGTGTCAAATTTTAATCAATTTATTTGAAATCAACTTCGTTTTTTTTGGATTTTGTTGAGTATTTTTGTTGTAGGATCTATATTTGAGTAAATTTAGATGAAAATAACTTCAATTTTTTGGATTGTGAAAAAAATTTTAGTCGGAAGTGTCAAATTTTAATAAATTTATTTGAAATCAACTTCGTTTTTTTTGGATTTTGTTGATTATTTTTGGTAGGATCTATATTTGAGTAAATTTAGATGAAAATAACTTGAATTTTTAGGATTGTGAAAAAAAATTTAGTTGGAAGTGTCAAATTTTAATAAATTTATTTGAAACCAACTTCGATTTTTTTGGATTTTGTCGAGTATTTTTGGTGTAGGATGTATATTTGAGTAAATTTAGATGAAAATAACTTCAATTTTTAGGATTGTGAAAAAAATTTTAGTTGGAAGTGTCAAATTTTTATAAATTTATTTGAAACCAACTTCGAGTTTTTTTGGATTTTGTCGAGTATTTTTGTTGTAGGATTTATATTTGAGTAAATTTAGATGAAAATAACGACAATATTTTGGATTGTCAAAAATATTTGAGTTGGAAATGCCAAATTTTAATAAGTTTATTTGAAAC
The DNA here is from genome assembly GCA_963932275.1 of Andrena praecox. NCBI lineage: Eukaryota > Metazoa > Arthropoda > Insecta > Hymenoptera > Andrenidae > Andrena > Andrena praecox. The sequence continues at coordinate 24,240,982 of OZ010730.1, forward strand.
CAACTTCGATTTTTTTGGATATTGTTGAGTATTTTTTTGTAGGATCTATATTTGAGTAAATTTAGATGAAAATAACTTTAATTTTTAGGATTGTGAAAAAAAATTTAGTTGGAAATGTCAAATTTTAATAAATTTATTTGAAATCAACTTCGATTCTTTTGGATTTTGTCGAGTATTTTTGGTGTAGGATGTATATTTGAGTAAATTTAGATGAAAATAACTTCAATTTTTTGGATTGTGAAAAAAAATTTTAGTTGGAAGTGCCAAATTTTAATAAATTTATTTGAAATCAACTTCGATTTTTTTGGATATTGTTGAGTATTTTTGTTGTAGGATCTATATTTGAGTAAATTTAGATGAAAATAACTTCAATTTTTTGGATTGTGAAAAAAATTTTAGTTGGAAGTGTCAAATTTTAATAAATTTATTTGAAATCAACTTCGATTCTTTTGGATTTTGTCGAGTATTTTTGGTGTAGGATGTATATTAGAGTAAATTTAGATGAAAATTACTTCAATTTTTTGGATTGTGAAAAAAAATTTTAGTTGGAAGTGCCAAATTTGAATAAATTTATTTGAAATCAACATCGATTTTTTTTTTATTTTGTTGAGTATTGTTGTTGTAGGATCTATATTTGAGTAAATTTAGATAAAAATAACTTCAATTTTTTGGATTGTGCAAAAAATTTTAGTGGATGTGTCAAATTTTAATAAATTTATTTGAAATCAACTTCGATTTTTTTGGATATTGTTGAGTATTTTTGTTGTAGGATCTATATTTGAGTAAATTTAGATGAAAATAACTTCAATTTTTTGGATTGTGAAAAAAATTTTAGTCGGAAGTGTCAAATTTTAATAAATTTATTTGAAATCAACTTCGTTTTTTTTGGATTTTGTTGATTATTTTTGGTAGGATCTATATTTGAGTAAATTTAGATGAAAATAACTTGAATTTTTAGGATTGTGAAAAAAAATTTAGTTGGAAGTGTCAAATTTTAATAAATTTATTTGAAACCAACTTCGATTTTTTTGGATTTTGTCGAGTATTTTTGGTGTAGGATGTATATTTGAGTAAATTTAGATGAAAATAACTTCAATTTTTAGGATTGTGAAAAAAATTTTAGTTGGAAGTGTCAAATTTTTATAAATTTATTTGAAACCAACTTCGAGTTTTTTTGGATTTTGTCGAGTATTTTTGTTGTAGGATTTATATTTGAGTAAATTTAGATGAAAATAACGACAATATTTTGGATTGTCAAAAATATTTGAGTTGGAAATGCCAAATTTTAATAAGTTTATTTGAAACCAACTTCGATTTTTTTGGATATTGTTGAGTATTTTTTTGTAGGATCTATATTTGAGTAAATTTAGATGAAAATAACTTCAATTTTTAGGATTGTGAAAAAAATTTTAGTTGGAAATGTCAAATTTTAATAAATTTATTTGAAATCAACTTCGATTCTTTTGGATTTTGTCGAGTATTTTTGGTGTAGGATGTATATTTGAGTAAATTTAGATGAAAATAACTTCAATTTTTTGGATTGTGAAAAAAAATTTTAGTTGGAAGTGCCAAATTTGAATAAATTTATTTGAAATCAACTTCGATTTTTTTTTATTTTGTCGAGTATTTTTGTTGTAGGATCTATATTTGAGTAAATTTAGATAAAAATAACTTCAATTTTTGGATTGTGCAAAAAATTTTAGTGGAAGTGTCAAATTTTAATAAATTTATTTGAAATCAACTTCGATTTTTTTGGATATTGTTGAGTATTTTTGTTGTAGGATCTATATTTGAGTAAATTTAGATGAAAATAACTTCAATTTTTTGGATTGTGAAAAAAATTTTAGTCGGAAGTGTCAAATTTTAATAAATTTATTTGAAATCAACTTCGTTTTTTTTGGATTTTGTTGATTATTTTTGGTAGGATCTATATTTGAGTAAATTTAGATGAAAATAACTTTAATTTTTAGGATTGTGAAAAAATTTTAGTTGGAAGTGTCAAATTTTAATAAATTTATTTGAAACCAACTTCGATTTTTTTGGATTTTGTCGATTATTTTTGTTGTAGGATCTATATTTGAGTAAATTTAGATGAAAATAACTTCAAATTTTAGGATTGTGAAAAAAATTTTAGTTGGAAGTGTCAAATTTTAATAAATTTATTTGAATTCAACTTCGATTCTTTTGGATTTTGTCGAGTATTTTTGGTGTAGGATGTATATTTGAGTAAATTTAGATGAAAATTACTTCAATTTTTTGGATTGTGAAAAAAAATTTTAGTTGGAAGTGCCAAATTTGAATAAATTTATTTGAAATCAACATCGATTTTTTTTTATTTTGTTGAGTATTTTTGTTGTAGGATCTATATTTGAGTAAATTTAGATAAAAATAACTTCAATTTTTTGGATTGTGCAAAAAATTTTAGTTGGAAGTGTCAAATTTTAATAAATTTCTTTGAAACCAACTTCGATTTTTTTGGATTTTGTCGAGTATTTTTGTTGTAGGATGTATATTTGAGTAAATTTAGATGAAACTAACGACCATTTTTTGGATTGTGAAGAAAATTTTAGTTGGAAGTGTCAAATTTTAATCAATTTATTTGAAATCAACTTCGTTTTTTTTGGATTTTGTTGAGTATTTTTTGTAGGATCTATATTTGAGTAAATTTAGATGAAAATAACTTCAATTTTTAGGATTGTGAAAAAAATTTTAGTTGGAAGTGTCAAATTTTTATAAATTTATTTGAAACCAACTTCGAGTTTTTTTGGATTTTGTCGAGTATTTTTGTTGTAGGATTTATATTTGAGTAAATTTAGATGAAAATAACGACAATATTTTGGATTGTCAAAAATATTTGAGTTGGAAATGCCAAATTTTAATAAGTTTATTTGAAACCAACTTCGATTTTTTTGGATATTGTTGAGTATTTTTTTGTAGGATCTATATTTGAGTAAATTTAGATGAAAATAACTTCAATTATTAGGATTGTGAAAAAAATTTTAGTTGGAAATGTCAAATTTAATAAATTTATTTGAAATCAACGTCGATTCTTTTGGATTTTGTCGAGTATTTTTGGTGTAGGATGTATATTTGAGTAAATTTAGATGAAAATAACTTCAATTTTTTGGATTGTGAAAAAAAATTTTAGTTGGAAGTGCCAAATTTGAATAAATTTATTTGAAATCAACTTCGATTTTTTTTTATTTTGTTGAGTATTTTTGTTGTAGGATCTATATTTGAGTAAATTTAGATAAAAATAACTTCAATTTTTTGGATTGTGCAAAAAATTTTAGTGGAAATGTCAAATTTTAATAAATTTATTTGAAATCAACTTCGATTTTTTTGGATATTGTTGAGTATTTTTGTTGTAGGATCTATATTTGAGTAAATTTAGATGAAAATAACTTCAATTTTTTGGATTGTGAAAAAAATTTTAGTCGGAAGTGTCAAATTTTAATAAATTTATTTGAAATCAACTTCGTTTTTTTTTGGATTTTGTTGATTATTTTTGGTAGGATCTATATTTGAGTAAATTTAGATGAAAATAACTTCAATTTTTAGGATTGTGAAAAAAATTTTAGTTGGAAGTGTCAAATTTTAATAAATTTATTTGAAACCAACTTCGATTTTTTTGGATTTTGTCGATTATTTTTGTTGTAGGATCTATATTTGAGTAAATTTAGATGAAAATAACTTCAAATTTTAGGATTGTGAAAAAAATTTTAGTTGGAAGTGTCAAATTTTAATAAATTTATTTGAAATCAACTTCGATTCTTTTGGATTTTGTCGAGTATTTTTGGTGTAGGATGTATATTTGAGTAAATTTAGATGAAAATTACTTCAATTTTTTGGATTGTGAAAAAAAATTTTAGTTGGAAGTGCCAAATTTGAATAAATTTATTTGAAATCAACATCGATTTTTTTTTTATTTTGTTGAGTATTGTTGTTGTAGGATCTATATTTGAGTAAATTTAGATAAAAATAACTTCAATTTTTTGGATTGTGCAAAAAATTTTAGTGGAAGTGTCAAATTTTAATAAATTTATTTGAAATCAACTTCGATTTTTTTGGATATTGTTTAGTATTTTTGTTGTAGGATCTATATTTGAGTAAATTTAGATGAAAATAACGACCATTTTTTGGATTGTGAAGAAAATTTTAGTTGGAAGTGTCAAATTTTAATAAATTTATTTGAAATCAACATCGATTTTTTTTTTTTTTTTGAGTATTTTTGTTGTAGGATCTATATTTGAGTAAATTTAGATAAAAATAACTTCAATTTTTTGGATTGTGCAAAAAATTTTAGTTGGAAGTGTCAAATTTTAATAAATTTCGTTGAAACCAACGTCGATTTTTTTTTGATTTTGTCGAGTATTTTTGTTGTAGGTTGTATATTTGAGTAAATTTAGATGAAAATAACTTCAATTTTTTGGATTGGGAAAAAATTTTAGTTAGAAGTGTAAAACTTTAATAAATTTATTTGAGGCCAACTTCGATTTTTTTGGATTTTGTTGAGTATTTTTTGTAGGATCTATATTTGAGTAAATTTAGATGAAAATAACTTGAATTTTTTGGATTGTGAAAAAAATTTTAGTCAGAAGTGTCAAATTTTAATAAATTTATTTGAAATCAACTTCGTTTTTTTTGGATTTTGTTGATTATTTTTGGTAGGATCTATATTTGAGTAAATTTAGATGAAAATAACTTCAATTTCTAGGATTGTGAAAAAAATTTTAGTTGGAAGTGTCAAATTTTAATAAATTTATTTGAAACCAACTTCGATTTTTTTGGATTTTGTCGATTATTTTTGTTGTAGGATCTATATTTGAGTAAATTTAGATGAAAATAACTTCAAATTTTAGGATTGTGAAAAAAATTTTAGTTGGAAGTGTCAAATTTTAATAAATTTATTTGAAATCAACTTCGATTCTTTTGGATTTTGTCGAGTATTTTTGGTGTAGGATGTATATTTGAGTAAATTTAGATGAAAATTACTTCAATTTTTTGGATTGTGAAAAAAAATTTTAGTTGGAAGTGCCAAATTTGAATAAATTTATTTGAAATCAACATCGATTTTTTTTTATTTTGTTGAGTATTTTTGTTGTAGGATCTATATTTGAGTAAATTTAGATAAAAATAACTTCAATTTTTTGGATTGTGAAAAAAAATTTTACTTGGAAGTGCCAAATTTGAATAAATTTATTTGAAATCAACATCGATTTTTTTTTATTTTGTTGAGTATTTTTGTTGTAGGATCTATATTTGAGTAAATTTAGATAAAAATAACTTCAATTTTTTGGATTGTGCAAAAAATTTTAGTTGGAAGTGTCAAATTTTAATAAATTTCTTTGAAACCAACTTCGATTTTTTTGGATATTGTTGAGTATTTTTGTTGTAGGATCTATATTTGAGTAAATTTAGATGAAAATAACTTCAATTTTTTGGATTGTGAAAAAAATTTTAGTCGGAAGTGTCAAATTTGAATAAATTTATTTGAAATCAACATCGATTTTTTTTTATTTTGTTGAGTATTGTTGTTGTAGGATCTATATTTGAGTAAATTTAGATAAAAATAACTTCAATTTTTTGGATTGTGCAAAAAATTTTAGTGGATGTGTCAAATTTTAATAAATTTATTTGAAATCAACTTCGATTTTTTTGGATATTGTTGAGTATTTTTGTTGTAGGATCTATATTTGAGTAAATTTAGATGAAAATAACTTCAATTTTTTGGATTGTGAAAAAAATTTTAGTCGGAAGTGTCAAATTTTAATAAATTTATTTGAAATCAACTTCGTTTTTTTTGGATTTTGTTGATTATTTTTGGTAGGATCTATATTTGAGTAAATTTAGATGAAAATAACTTGAATTTTTAGGATTGTGAAAAAAAATTTAGTTGGAAGTGTCAAATTTTAATAAATTTATTTGAAACCAACTTCGATTTTTTTGGATTTTGTCGAGTATTTTTGGTGTAGGATGTATATTTGAGTAAATTTAGATGAAAATAACTTCAATTTTTTGGATTGTGAAAAAAAATTTTAGTTGGAAGTGCCAAATTTGAATAAATTTATTTGAAATCAACTTCGATTTTTTTTTATTTTGTTGAGTATTTTTGTTGTAGGATCTATATTTGAGTAAATTTAGATGAAAATAACTTCAATTTTTTGGATTGTGCAAAAAATTTTAGTGGAAATGTCAAATTTTAATAAATTTATTTGAAATCAACTTCGATTTTTTTGGATATTGTTGAGTATTTTTGTTGTAGGATCTATATTTGAGTAAATTTAGATGAAAATAACTTCAATTTTTTGGATTGTGAAAAAAATTTTAGTCGGAAGTGTCAAATTTTAATAAATTTATTTGAAATCAACTTCGTTTTTTTTTGGATTTTGTTGATTATTTTTGGTAGGATCTATATTTGAGTAAATTTAGATGAAAATAACTTCAATTTTTAGGATTGTGAAAAAAATTTTAGTTGGAAGTGTCAAATTTTAATAAATTTATTTGAAACCAACTTCGATTTTTTTGGATTTTGTCGATTATTTTTGTTGTAGGATCTATATTTGAGTAAATTTAGATGAAAATAACTTCAAATTTTAGGATAGTGAAAAAAATTTTAGTTGGAAGTGTCAAATTTTAATAAATTTATTTGAAATCAACTTCGATTCTTTTGGATTTTGTCGAGTATTTTTGGTGTAGGATGTATATTTGAGTAAATTTAGATGAAAATTACTTCAATTTTTTGGATTGTGCAAAAAAATTTTAGTTGGAAGTGCCAAATTTGAATAAATTTATTTGAAATCAACATCGATTTTTTTTTATTTTGTTGAGTATTGTTGTTGTAGGATCTATATTTGAGTAAATTTAGATAAAAATAACTTCAATTTTTTGGATTGTGCAAAAAATTTTAGTGGAAGTGTCAAATTTTAATAAATTTATTTGAAATCAACTTCGATTTTTTTGGATATTGTTTAGTATTTTTGTTGTAGGATCTATATTTGAGTAAATTTAGATGAAAATAACTTCAATTTTTTGGATTGTGAAAAAAATTTTAGTCGGAAGTGTCAAATTTTAATAAATTTATATGAAATCAACTTCGTTTTTTTTTGGATTTTGTTGATTATTTTTGGTGTAGGATGTATATTTGAGTAAATTTATATGAAAATAACTTCAATTTTTAGGATTGTGAAAAAAATTGTAGTTGGAAGTGTCAAATTTTAATAAACTTATTTGAAAGCAACTTCGATTTTTTTGGATTTTGTTGAGTATTTTTTGTAGGATCTATATTTGAGTAAATTTAGATGAAAATAACTTCAAATTTTAGGATTGTGAAAAAAATTTTAGTTGGAAGTGTCAAATTTTAATAAATTTATTTGAAACCAACTTCGATTTTTTTGGATTTTGTCGAGTATTTTTGTTGTAGGATGTATATTTGAGTAAATTTAGATGAAAATAACGACCATTTTTTGGATTGTGAAGAAAATTTTAGTTGGAAGTGTCAAATTTTAATAAATTTATTTGAAATCAACTTCGTTTTTTTTGGATTTTGTTGATTATTTTTGGTAGGATCTATATTTGAGTAAATTTAGATGAAAATAACTTCAATTTTTAGGATTGTGAAAAAAATTTTAGTTGGAAGTGTCAAATTTTAATAAATTTATTTGAAACCAACTTCGATTTTTTTGGATTTTGTCGATTATTTTTGTTGTAGGATCTATATTTGAGTAAATTTAGATGAAAATAACTTCAAATTTTAGGATTGTGAAAAAAATTTTAGTTGGAAGTGTCAAATTTTAATAAATTTATTTGAAATCAACTTCGATTCTTTTGGATTTTGTCGAGTATTTTTGGTGTAGGATGTATATTTGAGTAAATTTAGATGAAAATTACTTCAATTTTTTGGATTGTGAAAAAAAATTTTAGTTGGAAGTGCCAAATTTGAATAAATTTATTTGAAATCAACATCGATTTTTTTTTTATTTTGTTGAGTATTGTTGTTGTAGGATCTATATTTGAGTAAATTTAGATAAAAATAACTTCAATTTTTTGGATTGTGCAAAAAATTTTAGTGGAAGTGTCAAATTTTAATAAATTTATTTGAAATCAACTTCGATTTTTTTGGATATTGTTTAGTATTTTTGTTGTAGGATCTATATTTGAGTAAATTTAAATGAAAATAACTTCAATTTTTTGGATTGTGAAAAAAATTTTAGTCGGAAGTGTCAAATTTTAATAAATTTATATGAAATCAACTTCGTTTTTTTTTCGATTTTGTTGATTATTTTTGGTGTAGGATGTATATTTGAGTAAATTTAGATGAAAATAACTTCAATTTTTAGGATTGTGAAAAAAATTGTAGTTGGAAGTGTCAAATTTTAATAAACTTATTTGAAAGCAACTTCGATTTTTTTGGATTTTGTTGAGTATTTTTTGTAGGATCTATATTTGAGTAAATTTAGATGAAAATAACTTGAATTTTTAGGATTGTGAAAAAAAATTTAGTTGGAAGTGTCAAATTTTAATAAATTTATTTGAAACCAACTTCGATTTTTTTGGATTTTGTCGAGTATTTTTGGTGTAGGATGTATATTTGAGTAAATTTAGATGAAAATAACTTCAATTTTTAGGATTGTGAAAAAAATTTTAGTTGGAAGTGTCAAATTTTTATAAATTTATTTGAAACCAACTTCGAGTTTTTTTGGATTTTGTCGAGTATTTTTGTTGTAGGATTTATATTTGAGTAAATTTAGATGAAAATAACGACAATATTTTGGATTGTCAAAAATATTTGAGTTGGAAATGCCAAATTTTAATAAGTTTATTTGAAACCAACTTCGATTTTTTTGGATATTGTTGAGTATTTTTTTGTAGGATCTATATTTGAGTAAATTTAGATGAAAATAACTTCAATTTTTAGGATTGTGAAAAAAATTTTAGTTGGAAATGTCAAATTTTAATAAATTTATTTGAAATCAACTTCGATTCTTTTGGATTTTGTCGAGTATTTTTGGTGTAGGATGTATATTTGAGTAAATTTAGATGAAAATAACTTCAATTTTTTGGATTGTGAAAAAAAATTTTAGTTGGAAGTGCCAAATTTGAATAAATTTATTTGAAATCAACATCGATTTTTTTTTATTTTGTTGAGTATTTTTGTTGTAGGATCTATATTTGAGTAAATTTAGATAAAAATAACTTCAATTTTTTGGATTGTGCAAAAAATTTTAGTTGGAAGTGTCAAATTTTAATAAATTTCTTTGAAACCAACTTCGATTTTTTTGGATTTTGTCGAGTATTTTTGTTGTAGGATGAATATTTGAGTAAATTTAGATGAAACTAACGACCATTTTTTGGATTGTGAAGAAAATTTTAGTTGGAAGTGTCAAATTTTAATCAATTTATTTGAAATCAACTTCGTTTTTTTTGGATTTTGTTGAGTATTTTTTGTAGGATCTATATTTGAGTAAATTTAGATGAAAATAACTTCAATTTTTAGGATTGTGAAAAAAAATTTTAGTTGGAAGTGCCAAATTTGAATAAATTTATTTGAAATCAACATCGATTTTTTTTTATTTTGTTGAGTATTGTTGTTGTAGGATCTATATTTGAGTAAATTTAGATAAAAATAACTTCAATTTTTTGGATTGTGCAAAAAATTTTAGTGGATGTGTCAAATTTTAATAAATTTATTTGAAATCAACTTCGATTTTTTTGGATATTGTTGAGTATTTTTGTTGTAGGATCTATATTTGAGTAAATTTAGATGAAAATAACTTCAATTTTTTGGATTGTGAAAAAAATTTTAGTCGGAAGTGTCAAATTTTAATAAATTTATTTGAAATCAACTTCGTTTTTTTTGGATTTTGTTGATTATTTTTGGTAGGATCTATATTTGAGTAAATTTAGATGAAAATAACTTGAATTTTTAGGATTGTGAAAAAAAATTTAGTTGGAAGTGTCAAATTTTAATAAATTTATTTGAAACCAACTTCGATTTTTTTGGATTTTGTCGAGTATTTTTGGTGTAGGATGTATATTTGAGTAAATTTAGATGAAAATAACTTCAATTTTTTGGATTGTGAAAAAAAATTTTAGTTGGAAGTGCCAAATTTGAATAAATTTATTTGAAATCAACATCGATTTTTTTTTATTTTGTTGAGTATTGTTGTTGTAGGATCTATATTTGAGTAAATTTAGATAAAAATAACTTCAATTTTTTGGATTGTGCAAAAAATTTTAGTTGGAAGTGTCAAATTTTAATAAATTTCGTTGAAACCAACGTCGATTTTTTTTGGATTTTGTCGAGTATTTTTGTTGTAGGTTGTATATTTGAGTAAATTTAGATGAAAATAACTTCAATTTTTTGGATTGGGAAAAAATTTTAGTTAGAAGTGTAAAACTTTAATAAATTTATTTGAGGCCAACTTCGATTGTTTTGGATTTTGTTGAGTATTTTTTGTAGGATCTATATTTGAGTAAATTTAGATGAAAATAACTTGAATTTTTAGGATTGTGAAAAAAAATTTAGTTGGAAGTGTCAAATTTTAATAAATTTATTTGAAACCAACTTCGATTTTTTTGGATTTTGTCGAGTATTTTTGGTGTAGGATGTATATTTGAGTAAATTTAGATGAAAATAACTTCAATTTTTAGGATTGTGAAAAAAATTTTAGTTGGAAGTGTCAAATTTTTATAAATTTATTTGAAACCAACTTCGAGTTTTTTTGGATTTTGTCGAGTATTTTTGTTGTAGGATTTATATTTGAGTAAATTTAGATGAAAATAACGACAATATTTTGGATTGTCAAAAATATTTGAGTTGGAAATGCCAAATTTTAATAAGTTTATTTGAAACCAACTTCGATTTTTTTGGATATTGTTGAGTATTTTTTTGTAGGATCTATATTTGAGTAAATTTAGATGAAAATAACTTTAATTTTTAGGATTGTGAAAAAAATTTTAGTTGGAAATGTCAAATTTTAATAAATTTATTTGAAATCAACTTCGATTCTTTTGGATTTTGTCGAGTATTTTTGGTGTAGGATGTATATTTGAGTAAATTTAGATGAAAATAACTTCAATTTTTTGGATTGTGAAAAAAAATTTTAGTTGGAAGTGCCAAATTTGAATAAATTTATTTGAAATCAACTTCGATTTTTTTTTATTTTGTCGAGTATTTTTGTTGTAGGATCTATATTTGAGTAAATTTAGATAAAAATAACTTCAATTTTTGGATTGTGCAAAAAATTTTAGTGGAAGTGTCAAATTTTAATAAATTTATTTGAAATCAACTTCGATTTTTTTGGATATTGTTGAGTATTTTTGTTGTAGGATCTATATTTGAGTAAATTTAGATGAAAATAACTTCAATTTTTTGGATTGTGAAAAAAATTTTAGTCGGAAGTGTCAAATTTTAATAAATTTATTTGAAATCAACTTCGTTTTTTTTGGATTTTGTTGATTATTTTTGGTAGGATCTATATTTGAGTAAATTTAGATGAAAATAACTTTAATTTTTAGGATTGTGAAAAAAATTTTAGTTGGAAGTGTCAAATTTTAATAAATTTATTTGAAACCAACTTCGATTTTTTTGGATTTTGTCGAGTATTTTTGTTGTAGGATGTATATTTGAGTAAATTTAGATGAAAATAACGACCATTTTTTGGATTGTGAAGAAAATTTTAGTTGGAAGTGTCAAATTTTAATAAATTTATTTGAAATCAACTTCGTTTTTTTTGGATTTTGTTGATTATTTTTGGTAGGATCTATATTTGAGTAAATTTAGATGAAAATAACTTCAATTTTTAGGATTGTGAAAAAAATTTTAGTTGGAAGTGTCAAATTTTAATAAATTTATTTGAAACCAACTTCGATTTTTTTGGATTTTGTCGATTATTTTTGTTGTAGGATCTATATTTGAGTAAATTTAGATGAAAATAACTTCAAATTTTAGGATTGTGAAAAAAATTTTAGTTGGAAGTGTCAAATTTTAATAAATTTATTTGAAATCAACTTCGATTCTTTTGGATTTTGTCGAGTATTGTTGTTGTAGGATCTATATTTGAGTAAATTTAGATAAAAATAACTTCAATTTTTTGGATTGTGCAAAAAATTTTAGTGGAAGTGTCAAATTTTAATAAATTTATTTGAAATCAACTTCGATTTTTTTGGATATTGTTTAGTATTTTTGTTGTAGGATCTATATTTGAGTAAATTTAAATGAAAATAACTTCAATTTTTTGGATTGTGAAAAAAATTTTAGTCGGAAGTGTCAAATTTTAATAAATTTATATGAAATCAACTTCGTTTTTTTTTCGATTTTGTTGATTATTTTTGGTGTAGGATGTATATTTGAGTAAATTTAGATGAAAATAACTTCAATTTTTAGGATTGTGAAAAAAATTGTAGTTGGAAGTGTCAAATTTTAATAAACTTATTTGAAAGCAACTTCGATTTTTTTGGATTTTGTTGAGTATTTTTTGTAGGATCTATATTTGAGTAAATTTAGATGAAAATAACTTGAATTTTTAGGATTGTGAAAAAAAATTTAGTTGGAAGTGTCAAATTTTAATAAATTTATTTGAAACCAACTTCGATTTTTTTGGATTTTGTCGAGTATTTTTGGTGTAGGATGTATATTTGAGTAAATTTAGATGAAAATAACTTCAATTTTTAGGATTGTGAAAAAAATTTTAGTTGGAAGTGTCAAATTTTTATAAATTTATTTGAAACCAACTTCGAGTTTTTTTGGATTTTGTCGAGTATTTTTGTTGTAGGATTTATATTTGAGTAAATTTAGATGAAAATAACGACAATATTTTGGATTGTCAAAAATATTTGAGTTGGAAATGCCAAATTTTAATAAGTTTATTTGAAACCAACTTCGATTTTTTTGGATATTGTTGAGTATTTTTTTGTAGGATCTATATTTGAGTAAATTTAGATGAAAATAACTTCAATTTTTAGGATTGTGAAAAAAATTTTAGTTGGAAATGTCAAATTTTAATAAATTTATTTGAAATCAACTTCGATTCTTTTGGATTTTGTCGAGTATTTTTGGTGTAGGATGTATATTTGAGTAAATTTAGATGAAAATAACTTCAATTTTTTGGATTGTGAAAAAAAATTTTAGTTGGAAGTGCCAAATTTGAATAAATTTATTTGAAATCAACATCGATTTTTTTTTATTTTGTTGAGTATTTTTGTTGTAGGATCTATATTTGAGTAAATTTAGATAAAAATAACTTCAATTTTTTGGATTGTGCAAAAAATTTTAGTTGGAAGTGTCAAATTTTAATAAATTTCTTTGAAACCAACTTCGATTTTTTTGGATTTTGTCGAGTATTTTTGTTGTAGGATGAATATTTGAGTAAATTTAGATGAAACTAACGACCATTTTTTGGATTGTGAAGAAAATTTTAGTTGGAAGTGTCAAATTTTAATCAATTTATTTGAAATCAACTTCGTTTTTTTTGGATTTTGTTGAGTATTTTTTGTAGGATCTATATTTGAGTAAATTTAGATGAAAATAACTTCAATTTTTAGGATTGTGAAAAAAAATTTTAGTTGGAAGTGCCAAATTTGAATAAATTTATTTGAAATCAACATCGATTTTTTTTTATTTTGTTGAGTATTGTTGTTGTAGGATCTATATTTGAGTAAATTTAGATAAAAATAACTTCAATTTTTTGGATTGTGCAAAAAATTTTAGTGGATGTGTCAAATTTTAATAAATTTATTTGAAATCAACTTCGATTTTTTTGGATATTGTTGAGTATTTTTGTTGTAGGATCTATATTTGAGTAAATTTAGATGAAAATAACTTCAATTTTTTGGATTGTGAAAAAAATTTTAGTCGGAAGTGTCAAATTTTAATAAATTTATTTGAAATCAACTTCGTTTTTTTTGGATTTTGTTGATTATTTTTGGTAGGATCTATATTTGAGTAAATTTAGATGAAAATAACTTGAATTTTTAGGATTGTGAAAAAAAATTTAGTTGGAAGTGTCAAATTTTAATAAATTTATTTGAAACCAACTTCGATTTTTTTGGATTTTGTCGAGTATTTTTGGTGTAGGATGTATATTTGAGTAAATTTAGATGAAAATAACTTCAATTTTTTGGATTGTGAAAAAAAATTTTAGTTGGAAGTGCCAAATTTGAATAAATTTATTTGAAATCAACATCGATTTTTTTTATTTTGTTGAGTATTGTTGTTGTAGGATCTATATTTGAGTAAATTTAGATAAAAATAACTTCAATTTTTTGGATTGTGCAAAAAATTTTAGTTGGAAGTGTCAAATTTTAATAAATTTCGTTGAAACCAACGTCGATTTTTTTTGGATTTTGTCGAGTATTTTTGTTGTAGGTTGTATATTTGAGTAAATTTAGATGAAAATAACTTCAATTTTTTGGATTGGGAAAAAATTTTAGTTAGAAGTGTAAAACTTTAATAAATTTATTTGAGGCCAACTTCGATTGTTTTGGATTTTGTTGAGTATTTTTTGTAGGATCTATATTTGAGTAAATTTAGATGAAAATAACTTGAATTTTTAGGATTGTGAAAAAAAATTTAGTTGGAAGTGTCAAATTTTAATAAATTTATTTGAAACCAACTTCGATTTTTTTGGATTTTGTCGAGTATTTTTGGTGTAGGATGTATATTTGAGTAAATTTAGATGAAAATAACTTCAATTTTTAGGATTGTGAAAAAAATTTTAGTTGGAAGTGTCAAATTTTTATAAATTTATTTGAAACCAACTTCGAGTTTTTTTGGATTTTGTCGAGTATTTTTGTTGTAGGATTTATATTTGAGTAAATTTAGATGAAAATAACGACAATATTTTGGATTGTCAAAAATATTTGAGTTGGAAATGCCAAATTTTAATAAGTTTATTTGAAACCAACTTCGATTTTTTTGGATATTGTTGAGTATTTTTTTGTAGGATCTATATTTGAGTAAATTTAGATGAAAATAACTTTAATTTTTAGGATTGTGAAAAAAATTTTAGTTGGAAATGTCAAATTTTAATAAATTTATTTGAAATCAACTTCGATTCTTTTGGATTTTGTCGAGTATTTTTGGTGTAGGATGTATATTTGAGTAAATTTAGATGAAAATAACTTCAATTTTTTGGATTGTGAAAAAAAATTTTAGTTGGAAGTGCCAAATTTGAATAAATTTATTTGAAATCAACTTCGATTTTTTTTTATTTTGTCGAGTATTTTTGTTGTAGGATCTATATTTGAGTAAATTTAGATAAAAATAACTTCAATTTTTGGATTGTGCAAAAAATTTTAGTGGAAGTGTCAAATTTTAATAAATTTATTTGAAATCAACTTCGATTTTTTTGGATATTGTTGAGTATTTTTGTTGTAGGATCTATATTTGAGTAAATTTAGATGAAAATAACTTCAATTTTTTGGATTGTGAAAAAAATTTTAGTCGGAAGTGTCAAATTTTAATAAATTTATTTGAAATCAACTTCGTTTTTTTTGGATTTTGTTGATTATTTTTGGTAGGATCTATATTTGAGTAAATTTAGATGAAAATAACTTTAATTTTTAGGATTGTGAAAAAAATTTTAGTTGGAAGTGTCAAATTTTAATAAATTTATTTGAAACCAACTTCGATTTTTTTGGATTTTGTCGATTATTTTTGTTGTAGGATCTATATTTGAGTAAATTTAGATGAAAATAACTTCAAATTTTAGGATTGTGAAAAAAATTTTAGTTGGAAGTGTCAAATTTTAATAAATTTATTTGAAATCAACTTCGATTCTTTTGGATTTTGTCGAGTATTTTTGGTGTAGGATGTATATTTGAGTAAATTTAGATGAAAATTACTTCAATTTTTTGGATTGTGAAAAAAAATTTTACTTGGAAGTGCCAAATTTGAATAAATTTATTTGAAATCAACATCGATTTTTTTTTATTTTGTTGAGTATTTTTGTTGTAGGATCTATATTTGAGTAAATTTAGATGAAAATAACTTGAATTTTTAGGATTGTGAAAAAAAATTTAGTTGGAAGTGTCAAATTTTAATAAATTTCTTTGAAACCAACTTCGATTTTTTTGGATTTTGTCGAGTATTTTTGGTGTAGGATGTATATTTGAGTAAATTTAGATGAAAATAACTTCAATTTTTTGGATTGTGAAAAAAAATTTTAGTTGGAAGTGCCAAATTTGAATAAATTTATTTGAAATCAACATCGATTTTTTTTTATTTTGTTGAGTATTGTTGTTGTAGGATCTATATTTGAGTAAATTTAGATAAAAATAACTTCAATTTTTTGGATTGTGCAAAAAATTTTAGTTGGATGTGTCAAATTTTAATAAATTTCGTTGAAACCAACGTCGATTTTTTTTGGATTTTGTCGAGTATTTTTGTTGTAGGTTGTATATTTGAGTAAATTTAGATGAAAATAACTTCAATTTTTTGGATTGGGAAAAAATTTTAGTTAGAAGTGTAAAACTTTAATAAATTTATTTGAGGCCAACTTCGATTGTTTTGGATTTTGTTGAGTATTTTTTGTAGGATCTATATTTGAGTAAATTTAGATGAAAATAACTTGAATTTTTAGGATTGTGAAAAAAAATTTAGTTGGAAGTGTCAAATTTTAATAAATTTATTTGAAACCAACTTCGATTTTTTTGGATTTTGTCGAGTATTTTTGGTGTAGGATGTATATTTGAGTAAATTTAGATGAAAATAACTTCAAATTTTAGGATTGTGAAAAAAATTTTAGTTGGAAGTGTCAAATTTTAATAAATTTATTTGAAATCAACTTCGATTCTTTTGGATTTTGTCGAGTATTGTTGTTGTAGGATCTATATTTGAGTAAATTTAGATAAAAATAACTTCAATTTTTTGGATTGTGCAAAAAATTTTAGTGGAAGTGTCAAATTTTAATAAATTTATTTGAAATCAACTTCGATTTTTTTGGATATTGTTTAGTATTTTTGTTGTAGGATCTATATTTGAGTAAATTTAAATGAAAATAACTTCAATTTTTTGGATTGTGAAAAAAATTTTAGTCGGAAGTGTCAAATTTTAATAAATTTATATGAAATCAACTTCGTTTTTTTTTCGATTTTGTTGATTATTTTTGGTGTAGGATGTATATTTGAGTAAATTTAGATGAAAATAACTTCAATTTTTAGGATTGTGAAAAAAATTGTAGTTGGAAGTGTCAAATTTTAATAAACTTATTTGAAAGCAACTTCGATTTTTTTGGATTTTGTTGAGTATTTTTTGTAGGATCTATATTTGAGTAAATTTAGATGAAAATAACTTGAATTTTTAGGATTGTGAAAAAAAATTTAGTTGGAAGTGTCAAATTTTAATAAATTTATTTGAAACCAACTTCGATTTTTTTGGATTTTGTCGAGTATTTTTGGTGTAGGATGTATATTTGAGTAAATTTAGATGAAAATAACTTCAATTTTTAGGATTGTGAAAAAAATTTTAGTTGGAAGTGTCAAATTTTTATAAATTTATTTGAAACCAACTTCGAGTTTTTTTGGATTTTGTCGAGTATTTTTGTTGTAGGATTTATATTTGAGTAAATTTAGATGAAAATAACGACAATATTTTGGATTGTCAAAAATATTTGAGTTGGAAATGCCAAATTTTAATAAGTTTATTTGAAACCAACTTCGATTTTTTTGGATATTGTTGAGTATTTTTTTGTAGGATCTATATTTGAGTAAATTTAGATGAAAATAACTTCAATTTTTAGGATTGTGAAAAAAATTTTAGTTGGAAATGTCAAATTTTAATAAATTTATTTGAAATCAACTTCGATTCTTTTGGATTTTGTCGAGTATTTTTGGTGTAGGATGTATATTTGAGTAAATTTAGATGAAAATAACTTCAATTTTTTGGATTGTGAAAAAAAATTTTAGTTGGAAGTGCCAAATTTGAATAAATTTATTTGAAATCAACATCGATTTTTTTTTATTTTGTTGAGTATTTTTGTTGTAGGATCTATATTTGAGTAAATTTAGATAAAAATAACTTCAATTTTTTGGATTGTGCAAAAAATTTTAGTTGGAAGTGTCAAATTTTAATAAATTTCTTTGAAACCAACTTCGATTTTTTTGGATTTTGTCGAGTATTTTTGTTGTAGGATGAATATTTGAGTAAATTTAGATGAAACTAACGACCATTTTTTGGATTGTGAAGAAAATTTTAGTTGGAAGTGTCAAATTTTAATCAATTTATTTGAAATCAACTTCGTTTTTTTTGGATTTTGTTGAGTATTTTTTGTAGGATCTATATTTGAGTAAATTTAGATGAAAATAACTTCAATTTTTAGGATTGTGAAAAAAAATTTTAGTTGGAAGTGCCAAATTTGAATAAATTTATTTGAAATCAACATCGATTTTTTTTTATTTTGTTGAGTATTGTTGTTGTAGGATCTATATTTGAGTAAATTTAGATAAAAATAACTTCAATTTTTTGGATTGTGCAAAAAATTTTAGTGGATGTGTCAAATTTTAATAAATTTATTTGAAATCAACTTCGATTTTTTTGGATATTGTTGAGTATTTTTGTTGTAGGATCTATATTTGAGTAAATTTAGATGAAAATAACTTCAATTTTTTGGATTGTGAAAAAAATTTTAGTCGGAAGTGTCAAATTTTAATAAATTTATTTGAAATCAACTTCGTTTTTTTTGGATTTTGTTGATTATTTTTGGTAGGATCTATATTTGAGTAAATTTAGATGAAAATAACTTGAATTTTTAGGATTGTGAAAAAAAATTTAGTTGGAAGTGTCAAATTTTAATAAATTTATTTGAAACCAACTTCGATTTTTTTGGATTTTGTCGAGTATTTTTGGTGTAGGATGTATATTTGAGTAAATTTAGATGAAAATAACTTCAATTTTTTGGATTGTGAAAAAAAATTTTAGTTGGAAGTGCCAAATTTGAATAAATTTATTTGAAATCAACATCGATTTTTTTTTATTTTGTTGAGTATTGTTGTTGTAGGATCTATATTTGAGTAAATTTAGATAAAAATAACTTCAATTTTTTGGATTGTGCAAAAAATTTTAGTTGGAAGTGTCAAATTTTAATAAATTTCGTTGAAACCAACGTCGATTTTTTTTGGATTTTGTCGAGTATTTTTGTTGTAGGTTGTATATTTGAGTAAATTTAGATGAAAATAACTTCAATTTTTTGGATTGGGAAAAAATTTTAGTTAGAAGTGTAAAACTTTAATAAATTTATTTGAGGCCAACTTCGATTGTTTTGGATTTTGTTGAGTATTTTTTGTAGGATCTATATTTGAGTAAATTTAGATGAAAATAACTTGAATTTTTAGGATTGTGAAAAAAAATTTAGTTGGAAGTGTCAAATTTTAATAAATTTATTTGAAACCAACTTCGATTTTTTTGGATTTTGTCGAGTATTTTTGGTGTAGGATGTATATTTGAGTAAATTTAGATGAAAATAACTTCAATTTTTAGGATTGTGAAAAAAATTTTAGTTGGAAGTGTCAAATTTTTATAAATTTATTTGAAACCAACTTCGAGTTTTTTTGGATTTTGTCGAGTATTTTTGTTGTAGGATTTATATTTGAGTAAATTTAGATGAAAATAACGACAATATTTTGGATTGTCAAAAATATTTGAGTTGGAAATGCCAAATTTTAATAAGTTTATTTGAAACCAACTTCGATTTTTTTGGATATTGTTGAGTATTTTTTTGTAGGATCTATATTTGAGTAAATTTAGATGAAAATAACTTTAATTTTTAGGATTGTGAAAAAAATTTTAGTTGGAAATGTCAAATTTTAATAAATTTATTTGAAATCAACTTCGATTCTTTTGGATTTTGTCGAGTATTTTTGGTGTAGGATGTATATTTGAGTAAATTTAGATGAAAATAACTTCAATTTTTTGGATTGTGAAAAAAAATTTTAGTTGGAAGTGCCAAATTTGAATAAATTTATTTGAAATCAACTTCGATTTTTTTTTATTTTGTCGAGTATTTTTGTTGTAGGATCTATATTTGAGTAAATTTAGATAAAAATAACTTCAATTTTTGGATTGTGCAAAAAATTTTAGTGGAAGTGTCAAATTTTAATAAATTTATTTGAAATCAACTTCGATTTTTTTGGATATTGTTGAGTATTTTTGTTGTAGGATCTATATTTGAGTAAATTTAGATGAAAATAACTTCAATTTTTTGGATTGTGAAAAAAATTTTAGTCGGAAGTGTCAAATTTTAATAAATTTATTTGAAATCAACTTCGTTTTTTTTGGATTTTGTTGATTATTTTTGGTAGGATCTATATTTGAGTAAATTTAGATGAAAATAACTTTAATTTTTAGGATTGTGAAAAAAATTTTAGTTGGAAGTGTCAAATTTTAATAAATTTATTTGAAACCAACTTCGATTTTTTTGGATTTTGTCGATTATTTTTGTTGTAGGATCTATATTTGAGTAAATTTAGATGAAAATAACTTCAAATTTTAGGATTGTGAAAAAAATTTTAGTTGGAAGTGTCAAATTTTAATAAATTTATTTGAAATCAACTTCGATTCTTTTGGATTTTGTCGAGTATTTTTGGTGTAGGATGTATATTTGAGTAAATTTAGATGAAAATTACTTCAATTTTTTGGATTGTGAAAAAAAATTTTACTTGGAAGTGCCAAATTTGAATAAATTTATTTGAAATCAACATCGATTTTTTTTTATTTTGTTGAGTATTTTTGTTGTAGGATCTATATTTGAGTAAATTTAGATAAAAATAACTTCAATTTTTTGGATTGTGGAAAAAATTTTAGTTGGAAGTGTCAAATTTTAATAAATTTCTTTGAAACCAACTTCGATTTTTTTGGATTTTGTCGAGTATTTTTGTTGTAGGATGTATATTTGAGTAAATTTAGATGAAACTAACGACCATTTTTTGGATTGTGAAGAAAATTTTAGTTGGAAGTGTCAAATTTTAATCAATTTATTTGAAATCAACTTCGTTTTTTTTGGATTTTGTTGAGTATTTTTTGTAGGATCTATATTTGAGTAAATTTAGATGAAAATAACTTCAATTTTTAGGATTGTGAAAAAAATTTTAGTTGGAAGTGTCAAATTTTTATAAATTTATTTGAAATCAACTTCGATTCTTTTGGATTTTGTCGAGTATTTTTGGTGTAGGATGTATATTTGAGTAAATTTAGATGAAAATAACTTCAATTTTTTGGATTGTGAAAAAAAATTTTAGTTGGAAGTGCCAAATTTGAATAAATTTATTTGAAATCAACTTCGATTTTTTTTTATTTTGTCGAGTATTTTTGTTGTAGGATCTATATTTGAGTAAATTTAGATAAAAATAACTTCAATTTTTGGATTGTGCAAAAAATTTTAGTGGAAGTGTCAAATTTTAATAAATTTATTTGAAATCAACTTCGATTTTTTTGGATATTGTTGAGTATTTTTGTTGTAGGATCTATATTTGAGTAAATTTAGATGAAAATAACTTCAATTTTTTGGATTGTGAAAAAAATTTTAGTCGGAAGTGTCAAATTTTAATAAATTTATTTGAAATCAACTTCGTTTTTTTTGGATTTTGTTGATTATTTTTGGTAGGATCTATATTTGAGTAAATTTAGATGAAAATAACTTTAATTTTTAGGATTGTGAAAAAAATTTTAGTTGGAAGTGTCAAATTTTAATAAATTTATTTGAAACCAACTTCGATTTTTTTGGATTTTGTCGAGTATTTTTGTTGTAGGATGTATATTTGAGTAAATTTAGATGAAAATAACGACCATTTTTTGGATTGTGAAGAAAATTTTAGTTGGAAGTGTCAAATTTTAATAAATTTATTTGAAATCAACTTCGTTTTTTTTGGATTTTGTTGATTATTTTTGGTAGGATCTATATTTGAGTAAATTTAGATGAAAATAACTTCAATTTTTAGGATTGTGAAAAAAATTTTAGTTGGAAGTGTCAAATTTTAATAAATTTATTTGAAACCAACTTCGATTTTTTTGGATTTTGTCGATTATTTTTGTTGTAGGATCTATATTTGAGTAAATTTAGATGAAAATAACTTCAAATTTTAGGATTGTGAAAAAAATTTTAGTTGGAAGTGTCAAATTTTAATAAATTTATTTGAAATCAACTTCGATTCTTTTGGATTTTGTCGAGTATTGTTGTTGTAGGATCTATATTTGAGTAAATTTAGATAAAAATAACTTCAATTTTTTGGATTGTGCAAAAAATTTTAGTGGAAGTGTCAAATTTTAATAAATTTATTTGAAATCAACTTCGATTTTTTTGGATATTGTTTAGTATTTTTGTTGTAGGATCTATATTTGAGTAAATTTAAATGAAAATAACTTCAATTTTTTGGATTGTGAAAAAAATTTTAGTCGGAAGTGTCAAATTTTAATAAATTTATATGAAATCAACTTCGTTTTTTTTTCGATTTTGTTGATTATTTTTGGTGTAGGATGTATATTTGAGTAAATTTAGATGAAAATAACTTCAATTTTTAGGATTGTGAAAAAAATTGTAGTTGGAAGTGTCAAATTTTAATAAACTTATTTGAAAGCAACTTCGATTTTTTTGGATTTTGTTGAGTATTTTTTGTAGGATCTATATTTGAGTAAATTTAGATGAAAATAACTTGAATTTTTAGGATTGTGAAAAAAAATTTAGTTGGAAGTGTCAAATTTTAATAAATTTATTTGAAACCAACTTCGATTTTTTTGGATTTTGTCGAGTATTTTTGGTGTAGGATGTATATTTGAGTAAATTTAGATGAAAATAACTTCAATTTTTAGGATTGTGAAAAAAATTTTAGTTGGAAGTGTCAAATTTTTATAAATTTATTTGAAACCAACTTCGAGTTTTTTTGGATTTTGTCGAGTATTTTTGTTGTAGGATTTATATTTGAGTAAATTTAGATGAAAATAACGACAATATTTTGGATTGTCAAAAATATTTGAGTTGGAAATGCCAAATTTTAATAAGTTTATTTGAAACCAACTTCGATTTTTTTGGATATTGTTGAGTATTTTTTTGTAGGATCTATATTTGAGTAAATTTAGATGAAAATAACTTCAATTTTTAGGATTGTGAAAAAAATTTTAGTTGGAAATGTCAAATTTTAATAAATTTATTTGAAATCAACTTCGATTCTTTTGGATTTTGTCGAGTATTTTTGGTGTAGGATGTATATTTGAGTAAATTTAGATGAAAATAACTTCAATTTTTTGGATTGTGAAAAAAAATTTTAGTTGGAAGTGCCAAATTTGAATAAATTTATTTGAAATCAACATCGATTTTTTTTTATTTTGTTGAGTATTTTTGTTGTAGGATCTATATTTGAGTAAATTTAGATAAAAATAACTTCAATTTTTTGGATTGTGCAAAAAATTTTAGTTGGAAGTGTCAAATTTTAATAAATTTCTTTGAAACCAACTTCGATTTTTTTGGATTTTGTCGAGTATTTTTGTTGTAGGATGAATATTTGAGTAAATTTAGATGAAACTAACGACCATTTTTTGGATTGTGAAGAAAATTTTAGTTGGAAGTGTCAAATTTTAATCAATTTATTTGAAATCAACTTCGTTTTTTTTGGATTTTGTTGAGTATTTTTTGTAGGATCTATATTTGAGTAAATTTAGATGAAAATAACTTCAATTTTTAGGATTGTGAAAAAAAATTTTAGTTGGAAGTGCCAAATTTGAATAAATTTATTTGAAATCAACATCGATTTTTTTTTATTTTGTTGAGTATTGTTGTTGTAGGATCTATATTTGAGTAAATTTAGATAAAAATAACTTCAATTTTTTGGATTGTGCAAAAAATTTTAGTGGATGTGTCAAATTTTAATAAATTTATTTGAAATCAACTTCGATTTTTTTGGATTTTGTTGATTATTTTTGGTAGGATCTATATTTGAGTAAATTTAGATGAAAATAACTTTAATTTTTAGGATTGTGAAAAAAATTTTAGTTGGAAGTGTCAAATTTTAATAAATTTATTTGAAACCAACTTCGATTTTTTTGGATTTTGTCGATTATTTTTGTTGTAGGATCTATATTTGAGTAAATTTAGATGAAAATAACTTCAAATTTTAGGATTGTGAAAAAAATTTTAGTTGGAAGTGTCAAATTTTAATAAATTTATTTGAAATCAACTTCGATTCTTTTGGATTTTGTCGAGTATTTTTGGTGTAGGATGTATATTTGAGTAAATTTAGATGAAAATTACTTCAATTTTTTGGATTGTGAAAAAAAATTTTACTTGGAAGTGCCAAATTTGAATAAATTTATTTGAAATCAACATCGATTTTTTTTTATTTTGTTGAGTATTTTTGTTGTAGGATCTATATTTGAGTAAATTTAGATAAAAATAACTTCAATTTTTTGGATTGTGGAAAAAATTTTAGTTGGAAGTGTCAAATTTTAATAAATTTCTTTGAAACCAACTTCGATTTTTTTGGATTTTGTCGAGTATTTTTGTTGTAGGATGTATATTTGAGTAAATTTAGATGAAACTAACGACCATTTTTTGGATTGTGAAGAAAATTTTAGTTGGAAGTGTCAAATTTTAATCAATTTATTTGAAATCAACTTCGTTTTTTTTGGATTTTGTTGAGTATTTTTTGTAGGATCTATATTTGAGTAAATTTAGATGAAAATAACTTCAATTTTTAGGATTGTGAAAAAAATTTTAGTTGGAAGTGTCAAATTTTTATAAATTTATTTGAAATCAACTTCGATTCTTTTGGATTTTGTCGAGTATTTTTGGTGTAGGATGTATATTTGAGTAAATTTAGATGAAAATAACTTCAATTTTTTGGATTGTGAAAAAAAATTTTAGTTGGAAGTGCCAAATTTGAATAAATTTATTTGAAATCAACTTCGATTTTTTTTTATTTTGTTGAGTATTTTTGTTGTAGGATCTATATTTGAGTAAATTTAGATAAAAATAACTTCAATTTTTTGGATTGTGCAAAAAATTTTAGTGGAAGTGTCAAATTTTAATAAATTTATTTGAAATCAACTTCGATTTTTTTGGATATTGTTGAGTATTTTTGTTGTAGGATCTATATTTGAGTAAATTTAGATGAAAATAACTTCAATTTTTTGGATTGTGAAAAAAATTTTAGTCGGAAGTGTCAAATTTTAATAAATTTATTTGAAATCAACTTCGTTTTTTTTTGGATTTTGTTGATTATTTTTGGTAGGATCTATATTTGAGTAAATTTAGATGAAAATAACTTCAATTTTTAGGATTGTGAAAAAAATTTTAGTTGGAAGTGTCAAATTTTAATAAATTTATTTGAAACCAACTTCGATTTTTTTGGATTTTGTCGATTATTTTTGTTGTAGGATCTATATTTGAGTAAATTTAGATGAAAATAACTTCAAATTTTAGGATTGTGAAAAAAATTTTAGTTGGAAGTGTCAAATTTTAATAAATTTATTTGAAATCAACTTCGATTCTTTTGGATTTTGTCGATTATTTTTGGTGTAGGATGTATATTTGAGTAAATTTAGATGAAAATTACTTCAATTTTTTGGATTGTGAAAAAAAATTTTAGTTGGAAGTGCCAAATTTGAATAAATTTATTTGAAATCAACATCGATTTTTTTTTTATTTTGTTGAGTATTGTTGTTGTAGGATCTATATTTGAGTAAATTTAGATAAAAATAACTTCAATTTTTTGGATTGTGCAAAAAATTTTAGTGGATGTGTCAAATTTTAATAAATTTATTTGAAATCAACTTCGATTTTTTTGGATATTGTTGAGTATTTTTGTTGTAGGATCTATATTTGAGTAAATTTAGATGAAAATAACTTCAATTTTTTGGATTGTGAAAAAAAATTTAGTCGGAAGTGTCAAATTTTAATAAATTTATTTGAAATCAACTTCGTTTTTTTTGGATTTTGTTGATTATTTTTGGTAGGATCTATATTTGAGTAAATTTAGATGAAAATAACTTGAATTTTTAGGATTGTGAAAAAAAATTTAGTTGGAAGTGTCAAATTTTAATAAATTTATTTGAAACCAACTTCGATTTTTTTGGATTTTGTCGAGTATTTTTGGTGTAGGATGTATATTTGAGTAAATTTAGATGAAAATAACTTCAATTTTTAGGATTGTGAAAAAAATTTTAGTTGGAAGTGTCAAATTTTTATAAATTTATTTGAAACCAACTTCGATTTTTTTTTATTTTGTCGAGTATTTTTGTTGTAGGATCTATATTTGAGTAAATTTAGATAAAAATAACTTCAATTTTTGGATTGTGCAAAAAATTTTAGTGGAAGTGTCAAATTTTAATAAATTTATTTGAAATCAACTTCGATTTTTTTGGATATTGTTGAGTATTTTTGTTGTAGGATCTATATTTGAGTAAATTTAGATGAAAATAACTTCAATTTTTTGGATTGTGAAAAAAATTTTAGTCGGAAGTGTCAAATTTTAATAAATTTATTTGAAATCAACTTCGTTTTTTTTGGATTTTGTTGATTATTTTTGGTAGGATCTATATTTGAGTAAATTTAGATGAAAATAACTTTAATTTTTAGGATTGTGAAAAAAATTTTAGTTGGAAGTGTCAAATTTTAATAAATTTATTTGAAACCAACTTCGATTTTTTTGGATTTTGTCGATTATTTTTGTTGTAGGATCTATATTTGAGTAAATTTAGATGAAAATAACTTCAAATTTTAGGATTGTGAAAAAAATTTTAGTTGGAAGTGTCAAATTTTAATAAATTTATTTGAAATCAACTTCGATTCTTTTGGATTTTGTCGAGTATTTTTGGTGTAGGATGTATATTTGAGTAAATTTAGATGAAAATTACTTCAATTTTTTGGATTGTGAAAAAAAATTTTACTTGGAAGTGCCAAATTTGAATAAATTTATTTGAAATCAACATCGATTTTTTTTTATTTTGTTGAGTATTTTTGTTGTAGGATCTATATTTGAGTAAATTTAGATGAAAATAACTTGAATTTTTAGGATTGTGAAAAAAAATTTAGTTGGAAGTGTCAAATTTTAATAAATTTCTTTGAAACCAACTTCGATTTTTTTGGATTTTGTCGAGTATTTTTGGTGTAGGATGTATATTTGAGTAAATTTAGATGAAAATAACTTCAATTTTTTGGATTGTGAAAAAAAATTTTAGTTGGAAGTGCCAAATTTGAATAAATTTATTTGAAATCAACTTCGATTTTTTTTTATTTTGTTGAGTATTTTTGTTGTAGGATCTATATTTGAGTAAATTTAGATGAAAATAACTTCAATTTTTTGGATTGTGAAAAAAAATTTTAGTTGGAAGTGCCAAATTTGAATAAATTTATTTGAAATCAACTTCGATTTTTTTTTATTTTGTTGAGTATTTTTGTTGTAGGATCTATATTTGAGTAAATTTAGATAAAAATAACTTCAATTTTTTGGATTGTGCAAAAAATTTTAGTGGAAATGTCAAATTTTAATAAATTTATTTGAAATCAACTTCGATTTTTTGGATATTGTTGAGTATTTTTGTTGTAGGATCTATATTTGAGTAAATTTAGATGAAAATAACTTCAATTTTTTGGATTGTGAAAAAAATTTTAGTCGGAAGTGTCAAATTTTAATAAATTTATTTGAAATCAACTTCGTTTTTTTTTGGATTTTGTTGATTATTTTTGGTAGGATCTATATTTGAGTAAATTTAGATGAAAATAACTTCAATTTTTAGGATTGTGAAAAAAATTTTAGTTGGAAGTGTCAAATTTTAATAAATTTATTTGAAACCAACTTCGATTTTTTTGGATTTTGTCGATTATTTTTGTTGTAGGATCTATATTTGAGTAAATTTAGATGAAAATAACTTCAAATTTTAGGATAGTGAAAAAAATTTTAGTTGGAAGTGTCAAATTTTAATAAATTTATTTGAAATCAACTTCGATTCTTTTGGATTTTGTCGAGTATTTTTGGTGTAGGATGTATATTTGAGTAAATTTAGATGAAAATTACTTCAATTTTTTGGATTGTGCAAAAAAATTTTAGTTGGAAGTGCCAAATTTGAATAAATTTATTTGAAATCAACATCGATTTTTTTTTATTTTGTTGAGTATTGTTGTTGTAGGATCTATATTTGAGTAAATTTAGATAAAAATAACTTCAATTTTTTGGATTGTGCAAAAAATTTTAGTGGAAGTGTCAAATTTTAATAAATTTATTTGAAATCAACTTCGATTTTTTTGGATATTGTTTAGTATTTTTGTTGTAGGATCTATATTTGAGTAAATTTAGATGAAAATAACTTCAATTTTTTTGGATTGTGAAAAAAATTTTAGTCGGAAGTGTCAAATTTTAATAAATTTATATGAAATCAACTTCGTTTTTTTTTTGATTTTGTTGATTATTTTTGGTGTAGGATGTATATTTGAGTAAATTTATATGAAAATAACTTCAATTTTTAGGATTGTGAAAAAAATTTTAGTTGGAAGTGTCAAATTTTAATAAACTTATTTGAAAGCAACTTCGATTTTTTTGGATTTTGTTGAGTATTTTTTGTAGGATCTATATTTGAGTAAATTTAGATGAAAATAACGACCATTTTTTGGATTGTGAAGAAAATTTTAGTTGGAAGTGTCAAATTTTAATAAATTTATTTGAAATCAACATCGATTTTTTTTTTTTTTTTGAGTATTTTTGTTGTAGGATCTATATTTGAGTAAATTTAGATAAAAATAACTTCAATTTTTTGGATTGTGCAAAAAATTTTAGTTGGAAGTGTCAAATTTTAATAAATTTCGTTGACACCAACGTCGATTTTTTTTTTATTTTGTCGAGTATTTTTGTTGTAGGTTGTATATTTGAGTAAATTTAGATGAAAATAACTTCAATTTTTTGGATTGGGAAAAAATTTTAGTTAGAAGTGTAAAACTTTAATAAATTTATTTGAGGCCAACTTCGATTTTTTTGGATTTTGTTGAGTATTTTTTGTAGGATCTATATTTGAGTAAATTTAGATGAAAATAACTTGAATTTTTTGGATTGTGAAAAAAATTTTAGTCGGAAGTGTCAAATTTTAATAAATTTATTTGAAATCAACTTCGTTTTTTTTGGATTTTGTTGATTATTTTTGGTAGGATCTATATTTGAGTAAATTTAGATGAAAATAACTTCAATTTTTAGGATTGTGAAAAAAATTTTAGTTGGAAGTGTCAAATTTTAATAAATTTATTTGAAACCAACTTCGATTTTTTTGGATTTTGTCGATTATTTTTGTTGTAGGATCTATATTTGAGTAAATTTAGATGAAAATAACTTCAAATTTTAGGATTGTGAAAAAAATTTTAGTTGGAAGTGTCAAATTTTAATAAATTTATTTGAAATCAACTTCGATTCTTTTGGATTTTGTCGAGTATTTTTGGTGTAGGATGTATATTTGAGTAAATTTAGATGAAAATTACTTCAATTTTTTGGATTGTGAAAAAAAATTTTAGTTGGAAGTGCCAAATTTGAATAAATTTATTTGAAATCAACATCGATTTTTTTTTTATTTTGTTGAGTATTGTTGTTGTAGGATCTATATTTGAGTAAATTTAGATAAAAATAACTTCAATTTTTTGGATTGTGCAAAAAATTTTAGTGGAAGTGTCAAATTTTAATAAATTTATTTGAAATCAACTTCGATTTTTTTGGATATTGTTTAGTATTTTTGTTGTAGGATCTATATTTGAGTAAATTTAGATGAAAATAACTTCAATTTTTTGGATTGTGAAAAAAATTTTAGTCGGAAGTGTCAAATTTTAATAAATTTATATGAAATCAACTTCGTTTTTTTTTGGATTTTGTTGATTATTTTTGGTGTAGGATGTATATTTGAGTAAATTTAGATGAAAATAACTTCAATTTTTAGGATTGTGAAAAAAATTGTAGTTGGAAGTGTCAAATTTTAATAAACTTATTTGAAAGCAACTTCGATTTTTTTGGATTTTGTTGAGTATTTTTTGTAGGATCTATATTTGAGTAAATTTAGATGAAAATAACTTGAATTTTTAGGATTGTGAAAAAAAATTTAGTTGGAAGTGTCAAATTTTAATAAATTTATTTGAAACCAACTTCGATTTTTTTGGATTTTGTCGAGTATTTTTGGTGTAGGATGTATATTTGAGTAAATTTAGATGAAAATAACTTCAATTTTTAGGATTGTGAAAAAAATTTTAGTTGGAAGTGTCAAATTTTTATAAATTTATTTGAAACCAACTTCGAGTTTTTATGGATTTTGTCGAGTATTTTTGTTGTAGGATTTATATTTGAGTAAATTTAGATGAAAATAACGACAATATTTTGGATTGTCAAAAATATTTGAGTTGGAAATGCCAAATTTTAATAAGTTTATTTGAAACCAACTTCGATTTTTTTGGATATTGTTGAGTATTTTTTTGTAGGATCTATATTTGAGTAAATTTAGATGAAAATAACTTCAATTTTTAGGATTGTGAAAAAAATTTTAGTTGGAAATGTCAAATTTTAATAAATTTATTTGAAATCAACTTCGATTCTTTTGGATTTTGTCGAGTATTTTTGGTGTAGGATGTATATTTGAGTAAATTTAGATGAAAATAACTTCAATTTTTTGGATTGTGAAAAAAAATTTTAGTTGGAAGTGCCAAATTTGAATAAATTTATTTGAAATCAACATCGATTTTTTTTTATTTTGTTGAGTATTTTTGTTGTAGGATCTATATTTGAGTAAATTTAGATAAAAATAACTTCAATTTTTTGGATTGTGCAAAAAATTTTAGTTGGAAGTGTCAAATTTTAATAAATTTCTTTGAAACCAACTTCGATTTTTTTGGATTTTGTCGAGTATTTTTGTTGTAGGATGAATATTTGAGTAAATTTAGATGAAACTAACGACCATTTTTTGGATTGTGAAGAAAATTTTAGTTGGAAGTGTCAAATTTTAATCAATTTATTTGAAATCAACTTCGTTTTTTTTGGATTTTGTTGAGTATTTTTTGTAGGATCTATATTTGAGTAAATTTAGATGAAAATAACTTCAATTTTTAGGATTGTGAAAAAAAAATTTTAGTTGGAAGTGCCAAATTTGAATAAATTTATTTGAAATCAACATCGATTTTTTTTTATTTTGTTGAGTATTGTTGTTGTAGGATCTATATTTGAGTAAATTTAGATAAAAATAACTTCAATTTTTTGGATTGTGGAAAAAATTTTAGTGGATGTGTCAAATTTTAATAAATTTATTTGAAATCAACTTCGATTTTTTTGGATATTGTTGAGTATTTTTGTTGTAGGATGAATATTTGAGTAAATTTAGATGAAACTAACGACCATTTTTTGGATTGTGAAAAAAAATTTAGTTGGAAGTGTCAAATTTTAATAAATTTATTTGAAACCAACTTCGATTTTTTTGGATTTTGTCGAGTATTTTTGGTGTAGGATGTATATTTGAGTAAATTTAGATGAAAATAACTTCAATTTTTAGGATTGTGAAAAAAATTTTAGTTGGAAGTGTCAAATTTTTATAAATTTATTTGAAACCAACTTCGAGTTTTTTTGGATTTTGTCGAGTATTTTTGTTGTAGGATTTATATTTGAGTAAATTTAGATGAAAATAACGACAATATTTTGGATTGTCAAAAATATTTGAGTTGGAAATGCCAAATTTTAATAAGTTTATTTGAAACCAACTTCGATTTTTTTGGATATTGTTGAGTATTTTTTTGTAGGATCTATATTTGAGTAAATTTAGATGAAAATAACTTTAATTTTTAGGATTGTGAAAAAAATTTTAGTTGGAAATGTCAAATTTTAATAAATTTATTTGAAATCAACTTCGATTCTTTTGGATTTTGTCGAGTATTTTTGGTGTAGGATGTATATTTGAGTAAATTTAGATGAAAATAACTTCAATTTTTTGGATTGTGAAAAAAAATTTTAGTTGGAAGTGCCAAATTTGAATAAATTTATTTGAAATCAACTTCGATTTTTTTTTATTTTGTCGAGTATTTTTGTTGTAGGATCTATATTTGAGTAAATTTAGATAAAAATAACTTCAATTTTTGGATTGTGCAAAAAATTTTAGTGGAAGTGTCAAATTTTAATAAATTTATTTGAAATCAACTTCGATTTTTTTGGATATTGTTGAGTATTTTTGTTGTAGGATCTATATTTGAGTAAATTTAGATGAAAATAACTTCAATTTTTTGGATTCTGAAAAAAATTTTAGTCGGAAGTGTCAAATTTTAATAAATTTATTTGAAATCAACTTCGTTTTTTTTGGATTTTGTTGATTATTTTTGGTAGGATCTATATTTGAGTAAATTTAGATGAAAATAACTTTAATTTTTAGGATTGTGAAAAAAATTTTAGTTGGAAGTGTCAAATTTTAATAAATTTATTTGAAACCAACTTCGATTTTTTTGGATTTTGTCGATTATTTTTGTTGTAGGATCTATATTTGAGTAAATTTAGATGAAAATAACTTCAAATTTTAGGATTGTGAAAAAAATTTTAGTTGGAAGTGTCAAATTTTAATAAATTTATTTGAAATCAACTTCGATTCTTTTGGATTTTGTCGAGTATTTTTGGTGTAGGATGTATATTTGAGTAAATTTAGATGAAAATTACTTCAATTTTTTGGATTGTGAAAAAAAATTTTACTTGGAAGTGCCAAATTTGAATAAATTTATTTGAAATCAACATCGATTTTTTTTTATTTTGTTGAGTATTTTTGTTGTAGGATCTATATTTGAGTAAATTTAGATAAAAATAACTTCAATTTTTTGGATTGTGGAAAAAATTTTAGTTGGAAGTGTCAAATTTTAATAAATTTCTTTGAAACCAACTTCGATTTTTTTGGATTTTGTCGAGTATTTTTGTTGTAGGATGTATATTTGAGTAAATTTAGATGAAACTAACGACCATTTTTTGGATTGTGAAGAAAATTTTAGTTGGAAGTGTCAAATTTTAATCAATTTATTTGAAATCAACTTCGTTTTTTTTTGGATTTTGTTGAGTATTTTTTGTAGGATCTATATTTGAGTAAATTTAGATGAAAATAACTTCAATTTTTAGGATTGTGAAAAAAATTTTAGTTGGAAGTGTCAAATTTTTATAAATTTATTTGAAATCAACTTCGATTCTTTTGGATTTTGTCGAGTATTTTTGGTGTAGGATGTATATTTGAGTAAATTTAGATGAAAATAACTTCAATTTTTTGGATTGTGAAAAAAAATTTTAGTTGGAAGTGCCAAATTTGAATAAATTTATTTGAAATCAACTTCGATTTTTTTTTATTTTGTTTAGTATTTTTGTTGTAGGATCTATATTTGAGTAAATTTAGATAAAAATAACTTTAATTTTTAGGATTGTGAAAAAAATTTTAGTTGGAAGTGTCAAATTTTAATAAATTTATTTGAAACCAACTTCGATTTTTTTGGATTTTGTCGATTATTTTTGTTGTAGGATCTATATTTGAGTAAATTTAGATGAAAATAACTTCAAATTTTAGGATTGTGAAAAAAATTTTAGTTGGAAGTGTCAAATTTTAATAAATTTATTTGAAATCAACTTCGATTCTTTTGGATTTTGTCGAGTATTTTTGGTGTAGGATGTATATTTGAGTAAATTTAGATGAAAATTACTTCAATTTTTTGGATTGTGAAAAAAAATTTTAGTTGGAAGTGCCAAATTTGAATAAATTTATTTGAAATCAACATCGATTTTTTTTTTATTTTGTTGAGTATTGTTGTTGTAGGATCTATATTTGAGTAAATTTAGATAAAAATAACTTCAATTTTTTGGATTGTGCAAAAAATTTTAGTGGATGTGTCAAATTTTAATAAATTTATTTGAAATCAACTTCGATTTTTTTGGATATTGTTGAGTATTTTTGTTGTAGGATCTATATTTGAGTAAATTTAGATGAAAATAACTTCAATTTTTTGGATTGTGAAAAAAAATTTAGTCGGAAGTGTCAAATTTTAATAAATTTATTTGAAATCAACTTCGTTTTTTTTGGATTTTGTTGATTATTTTTGGTAGGATCTATATTTGAGTAAATTTAGATGAAAATAACTTGAATTTTTAGGATTGTGAAAAAAAATTTAGTTGGAAGTGTCAAATT
The DNA here is from genome assembly GCA_963932275.1 of Andrena praecox. Lineage (NCBI taxonomy): Eukaryota > Metazoa > Arthropoda > Insecta > Hymenoptera > Andrenidae > Andrena > Andrena praecox. Next base: position 24,275,111 of record OZ010730.1, read on the forward strand.
TTAATAAATTTATTTGAAACCAACTTCGATTTTTTTGGATTTTGTCGAGTATTTTTGGTGTAGGATGTATATTTGAGTAAATTTAGATGAAAATAACTTCAATTTTTAGGATTGTGAAAAAAATTTTAGTTGGAAGTGTCAAATTTTTATAAATTTATTTGAAACCAACTTCGAGTTTTTTTGGATTTTGTCGAGTATTTTTGTTGTAGGATTTATATTTGAGTAAATTTAGATGAAAATAACGACAATATTTTGGATTGTCAAAAATATTTGAGTTGGAAATGCCAAATTTTAATAAGTTTATTTGAAACCAACTTCGATTTTTTTGGATATTGTTGAGTATTTTTTTGTAGGATCTATATTTGAGTAAATTTAGATGAAAATAACTTTAATTTTTAGGATTGTGAAAAAAATTTTAGTTGGAAATGTCAAATTTTAATAAATTTATTTGAAATCAACTTCGATTCTTTTGGATTTTGTCGAGTATTTTTGGTGTAGGATGTATATTTGAGTAAATTTAGATGAAAATAACTTCAATTTTTTGGATTGTGAAAAAAAATTTTAGTTGGAAGTGCCAAATTTGAATAAATTTATTTGAAATCAACTTCGATTTTTTTTTATTTTGTCGAGTATTTTTGTTGTAGGATCTATATTTGAGTAAATTTAGATAAAAATAACTTCATTTTTTGGATTGTGAAGAAAATTTTAGTTGGAAGTGTCAAATTTTAATCAATTTATTTGAAATCAACTACGTTTTTTTTGGATTTTGTTGAGTATTTTTTGTAGGATCTATATTTGAGTAAATTTAGATGAAAATAACTTCAATTTTTAGGATTGTGAAAAAAAATTTTAGTTGGAAGTGCCAAATTTGAATAAATTTATTTGAAATCAACATCGATTTTTTTTTATTTTGTTGAGTATTGTTGTTGTAGGATCTATATTTGAGTAAATTTAGATAAAAATAACTTCAATTTTTTGGATTGTGCAAAAAATTTTAGTGGATGTGTCAAATTTTAATAAATTTATTTGAAATCAACTTCGATTTTTTTGGATATTGTTGAGTATTTTTGTTGTAGGATCTATATTTGAGTAAATTTAGATGAAAATAACTTCAATTTTTTGGATTGTGAAAAAAATTTTAGTCGGAAGTGTCAAATTTTAATAAATTTATTTGAAATCAACTTCGTTTTTTTTGGATTTTGTTGATTATTTTTGGTAGGATCTATATTTGAGTAAATTTAGATGAAAATAACTTGAATTTTTAGGATTGTGAAAAAAAATTTAGTTGGAAGTGTCAAATTTTAATAAATTTATTTGAAACCAACTTCGATTTTTTTGGATTTTGTCGAGTATTTTTGGTGTAGGATGTATATTTGAGTAAATTTAGATGAAAATAACTTCAATTTTTTGGATTGTGAAAAAAAATTTTAGTTGGAAGTGCCAAATTTGAATAAATTTATTTGAAATCAACTTCGATTTTTTTTTATTTTGTTGAGTATTTTTGTTGTAGGATCTATATTTGAGTAAATTTAGATGAAAATAACTTCAATTTTTTGGATTGTGAAAAAAAATTTTAGTTGGAAGTGCCAAATTTGAATAAATTTATTTGAAATCAACTTCGATTTTTTTTTATTTTGTTGAGTATTTTTGTTGTAGGATCTATATTTGAGTAAATTTAGATAAAAATAACTTCAATTTTTTGGATTGTGCAAAAAATTTTAGTGGAAATGTCAAATTTTAATAAATTTATTTGAAATCAACTTCGATTTTTTGGATATTGTTGAGTATTTTTGTTGTAGGATCTATATTTGAGTAAATTTAGATGAAAATAACTTCAATTTTTTGGATTGTGAAAAAAATTTTAGTCGGAAGTGTCAAATTTTAATAAATTTATTTGAAATCAACTTCGTTTTTTTTTGGATTTTGTTGATTATTTTTGGTAGGATCTATATTTGAGTAAATTTAGATGAAAATAACTTCAATTTTTAGGATTGTGAAAAAAATTTTAGTTGGAAGTGTCAAATTTTAATAAATTTATTTGAAACCAACTTCGATTTTTTTGGATTTTGTCGATTATTTTTGTTGTAGGATCTATATTTGAGTAAATTTAGATGAAAATAACTTCAAATTTTAGGATAGTGAAAAAAATTTTAGTTGGAAGTGTCAAATTTTAATAAATTTATTTGAAATCAACTTCGATTCTTTTGGATTTTGTCGAGTATTTTTGGTGTAGGATGTATATTTGAGTAAATTTAGAAGAAAATTACTTCAATTTTTTGGATTGTGCAAAAAAATTTTAGTTGGAAGTGCCAAATTTGAATAAATTTATTTGAAATCAACATCGATTTTTTTTTATTTTGTTGAGTATTGTTGTTGTAGGATCTATATTTGAGTAAATTTAGATAAAAATAACTTCAATTTTTTGGATTGTGCAAAAAATTTTAGTGGAAGTGTCAAATTTTAATAAATTTATTTGAAATCAACTTCGATTTTTTTGGATATTGTTTAGTATTTTTGTTGTAGGATCTATATTTGAGTAAATTTAGATGAAAATAACTTCAATTTTTTTGGATTGTGAAAAAAATTTTAGTCGGAAGTGTCAAATTTTAATAAATTTATATGAAATCAACTTCGTTTTTTTTTGGATTTTGTTGATTATTTTTGGTGTAGGATGTATATTTGAGTAAATTTATATGAAAATAACTTCAATTTTTAGGATTGTGAAAAAAATTTTAGTTGGAAGTGTCAAATTTTAATAAACTTATTTGAAAGCAACTTCGATTTTTTTGGATTTTGTTGAGTATTTTTTGTAGGATCTATATTTGAGTAAATTTAGATGAAAATAACGACCATTTTTTGGATTGTGAAGAAAATTTTAGTTGGAAGTGTCAAATTTTAATAAATTTATTTGAAATCAACATCGATTTTTTTTTTTTTTTTTGAGTATTTTTGTTGTAGGATCTATATTTGAGTAAATTTAGATAAAAATAACTTCAATTTTTTGGATTGTGCAAAAAATTTTAGTTGGAAGTGTCAAATTTTAATAAATTTCGTTGACACCAACGTCGATTTTTTTTTTATTTTGTCGAGTATTTTTGTTGTAGGTTGTATATTTGAGTAAATTTAGATGAAAATAACTTCAATTTTTTGGATTGGGAAAAAATTTTAGTTAGAAGTGTAAAACTTTAATAAATTTATTTGAGGCCAACTTCGATTTTTTTGGATTTTGTTGAGTATTTTTTGTAGGATCTATATTTGAGTAAATTTAGATGAAAATAACTTGAATTTTTTGGATTGTGAAAAAAATTTTAGTCGGAAGTGTCAAATTTTAATAAATATATTTGAAATCAACTTCGTTTTTTTTGGATTTTGTTGATTATTTTTGGTAGGATCTATATTTGAGTAAATTTAGATGAAAATAACTTCAATTTTTAGGATTGTGAAAAAAATTTTAGTTGGAAGTGTCAAATTTTAATAAATTTATTTGAAACCAACTTCGATTTTTTTGGATTTTGTCGATTATTTTTGTTGTAGGATCTATATTTGAGTAAATTTAGATGAAAATAACTTCAAATTTTAGGATTGTGAAAAAAATTTTAGTTGGAAGTGTCAAATTTTAATAAACTTATTTGAAAGCAACTTCGATTTTTTTGGATTTTGTTGAGTATTTTTTGTAGGATCTATATTTGAGTAAATTTAGATGAAAATAACTTGAATTTTTAGGATTGTGAAAAAAAATTTAGTTGGAAGTGTCAAATTTTAATAAATTTATTTGAAACCAACTTCGATTTTTTTGGATTTTGTCGAGTATTTTTGGTGTAGGATGTATATTTGAGTAAATTTAGATGAAAATAACTTCAATTTTTAGGATTGTGAAAAAAATTTTAGTTGGAAGTGTCAAATTTTTATAAATTTATTTGAAACCAACTTCGAGTTTTTTTGGATTTTGTCGAGTATTTTTGTTGTAGGATTTATATTTGAGTAAATTTAGATGAAAATAACGACAATATTTTGGATTGTCAAAAATATTTGAGTTGGAAATGCCAAATTTTAATAAGTTTATTTGAAACCAACTTCGATTTTTTTGGATATTGTTGAGTATTTTTTTGTAGGATCTATATTTGAGTAAATTTAGATGAAAATAACTTCAATTTTTAGGATTGTGAAAAAAATTTTAGTTGGAAATGTCAAATTTTAATAAATTTATTTGAAATCAACTTCGATTCTTTTGGATTTTGTCGAGTATTTTTGGTGTAGGATGTATATTTGAGTAAATTTAGATGAAAATAACTTCAATTTTTTGGATTGTGAAAAAAAATTTTAGTTGGAAGTGCCAAATTTGAATAAATTTATTTGAAATCAACATCGATTTTTTTTTATTTTGTTGAGTATTTTTGTTGTAGGATCTATATTTGAGTAAATTTAGATAAAAATAACTTCAATTTTTTGGATTGTGCAAAAAATTTTAGTTGGAAGTGTCAAATTTTAATAAATTTCTTTGAAACCAACTTCGATTTTTTTGGATTTTGTCGAGTATTTTTGTTGTAGGATGAATATTTGAGTAAATTTAGATGAAACTAACGACCATTTTTTGGATTGTGAAGAAAATTTTAGTTGGAAGTGTCAAATTTTAATCAATTTATTTGAAATCAACTTCGTTTTTTTTGGATTTTGTTGAGTATTTTTTGTAGGATCTATATTTGAGTAAATTTAGATGAAAATAACTTCAATTTTTAGGATTGTGAAAAAAAATTTTAGTTGGAAGTGCCAAATTTGAATAAATTTATTTGAAATCAACATCGATTTTTTTTTATTTTGTTGAGTATTGTTGTTGTAGGATCTATATTTGAGTAAATTTAGATAAAAATAACTTCAATTTTTTGGATTGTGGAAAAAATTTTAGTGGATGTGTCAAATTTTAATAAATTTATTTGAAATCAACTTCGATTTTTTTGGATATTGTTGAGTATTTTTGTTGTAGGATCTATATTTGAGTAAATTTAGATGAAAATAACTTCAATTTTTTGGATTGTGAAAAAAATTTTAGTCGGAAGTGTCAAATTTTAATAAATTTATTTGAAATCAACTTCGTTTTTTTTGGATTTTGTTGATTATTTTTGGTAGGATCTATATTTGAGTAAATTTAGATGAAAATAACTTGAATTTTTAGGATTGTGAAAAAAAATTTAGTTGGAAGTGTCAAATTTTAATAAATTTATTTGAAACCAACTTCGATTTTTTTGGATTTTGTCGAGTATTTTTGGTGTAGGATGTATATTTGAGTAAATTTAGATGAAAATAACTTCAATTTTTTGGATTGTGAAAAAAAATTTTAGTTGGAAGTGCCAAATTTGAATAAATTTATTTGAAATCAACATCGATTTTTTTTTATTTTGTTGAGTATTGTTGTTGTAGGATCTATATTTGAGTAAATTTAGATAAAAATAACTTCAATTTTTTGGATTGTGCAAAAAATTTTAGTTGGAAGTGTCAAATTTTAATAAATTTCGTTGAAACCAACGTCGATTTTTTTTGGATTTTGTTGAGTATTTTTGTTGTAGGTTGTATATTTGAGTAAATTTAGATGAAAATAACTTCAATTTTTTGGATTGGGAAAAAATTTTAGTTAGAAGTGTAAAACTTTAATAAATTTATTTGAGGCCAACTTCGATTGTTTTGGATTTTGTTGAGTATTTTTTGTAGGATCTATATTTGAGTAAATTTAGATGAAAATAACTTGAATTTTTAGGATTGTGAAAAAAAATTTAGTTGGAAGTGTCAAATTTTAATAAATTTATTTGAAACCAACTTCGATTTTTTTGGATTTTGTCGAGTATTTTTGGTGTAGGATGTATATTTGAGTAAATTTAGATGAAAATAACTTCAATTTTTAGGATTGTGAAATAAATTTTAGTTGGAAGTGTCAAATTTTTATAAATTTATTTGAAACCAACTTCGAGTTTTTTTGGATTTTGTCGAGTATTTTTGTTGTAGGATTTATATTTGAGTAAATTTAGATGAAAATAACGACAATATTTTGGATTGTCAAAAATATTTGAGTTGGAAATGCCAAATTTTAATAAGTTTATTTGAAACCAACTTCGATTTTTTTGGATATTGTTGAGTATTTTTTTGTAGGATCTATATTTGAGTAAATTTAGAGGAAAATAACTTTAATTTTTAGGATTGTGAAAAAAATTTTAGTTGGAAATGTCAAATTTTAATAAATTTATTTGAAATCAACTTCGATTCTTTTGGATTTTGTCGAGTATTTTTGGTGTAGGATGTATATTTGAGTAAATTTAGATGAAAATAACTTCAATTTTTTGGATTGTGAAAAAAAATTTTAGTTGGAAGTGCCAAATTTGAATAAATTTATTTGAAATCAACTACGATTTTTTTTTATTTTGTCGAGTATTTTTGTTGTAGGATCTATATTTGAGTAAATTTAGATAAAAATAACTTCAATTTTTGGATTGTGCAAAAAATTTTAGTGGAAGTGTCAAATTTTAATAAATTTATTTGAAATCAACTTCGATTTTTTTGGATATTGTTGAGTATTTTTGTTGTAGGATCTATATTTGAGTAAATTTAGATGAAAATAACTTCAATTTTTTGGATTGTGAAAAAAATTTTAGTCGGAAGTGTCAAATTTTAATAAATTTATTTGAAATCAACTTCGTTTTTTTTGGATTTTGTTGATTATTTTTGGTAGGATCTATATTTGAGTAAATTTAGATGAAAATAACTTTAATTTTTAGGATTGTGAAAAAAATTTTAGTTGGAAGTGTCAAATTTTAATAAATTTATTTGAAACCAACTTCGATTTTTTTGGATTTTGTCGATTATTTTTGTTGTAGGATCTATATTTGAGTAAATTTAGATGAAAATAACTTCAAATTTTAGGATTGTGAAAAAAATTTTAGTTGGAAGTGTCAAATTTTAATAAATTTATTTGAAATCAACTTCGATTCTTTGGGATTTTGTCGAGTATTTTTGGTGTAGGATGTATATTTGAGTAAATTTAGATGAAAATTACTTCAATTTTTTGGATTGTGAAAAAAAATTTTACTTGGAAGTGCCAAATTTGAATAAATTTATTTGAAATCAACATCGATTTTTTTTTATTTTGTTGAGTATTTTTGTTGTAGGATCTATATTTGAGTAAATTTAGATAAAAATAACTTCAATTTTTTGGATTGTGCAAAAAATTTTAGTTGGAAGTGCCAAATTTTAATAAATTTCTTTGAAACCAACTTCGATTTTTTTGGATTTTGTCGAGTATTTTTGTTGTAGGATGTATATTTGAGTAAATTTAGATGAAACTAACGACCATTTTTTGGATTGTGAAGAAAATTTTAGTTGGAAGTGTCAAATTTTAATCAATTTATTTGAAATCAACTTCGTTTTTTTTGGATTTTGTTGAGTATTTTTTGTAGGATCTATATTTGAGTAAATTTAGATGAAAATAACTTCAATTTTTAGGATTGTGAAAAAAATTTTAGTTGGAAGTGTCAAATTTTTATAAATTTATTTGAAATCAACTTCGATTCTTTTGGATTTTGTCGAGTATTTTTGGTGTAGGATGTATATTTGAGTAAATTTAGATGAAAATAACTTCAATTTTTTGGATTGTGCAAAAAATTTTAGTGGAAGTGTCAAATTTTAATAAATTTATTTGAAATCAACTTCGATTTTTTTGGATATTGTTGAGTATTTTTGTTGTAGGATCTATATTTGAGTAAATTTAGATGAAAATAACTTCAATTTTTAGGATTGTGAAAAAAATTTTAGTTGGAAGTTTCAAATTTTAATAAATTTATTTGAAACCAACTTCGATTTTTTTGGATTTTGTCGATTATTTTTGTTGTAGGATCTATATTTGAGTAAATTTAGATGAAAATAACTTCAAATTTTAGGATTGTGAAAAAAATTTTAGTTGGAAGTGTCAAATTTTAATAAATTTATTTGAAATCAACTTCGATTCTTTTGGATTTTGTCGAGTATTTTTGGTGTAGGATGTATATTTGAGTAAATTTAGATGAAAATTACTTCAATTTTTTGGATTGTGAAAAAAAATTTTAGTTGGAAGTGCCAAATTTGAATAAATTTATTTGAAATCAACATCGATTTTTTTTTTATTTTGTTGAGTATTGTTGTTGTAGGATCTATATTTGAGTAAATTTAGATAAAAATAACTTCAATTTTTTGGATTGTGCAAAAAATTTTAGTGGATGTGTCAAATTTTAATAAATTTATTTGAAATCAACTTCGATTTTTTTGGATATTGTTGAGTATTTTTGTTGTAGGATCTATATTTGAGTAAATTTAGATGAAAATAACTTCAATTTTTTGGATTGTGAAAAAAATTTTAGTCGGAAGTGTCAAATTTTAATAAATTTATTTGAAATCAACTTCGTTTTTTTTGGATTTTGTTGATTATTTTTGGTAGGATCTATATTTGAGTAAATTTAGATGAAAATAACTTGAATTTTTAGGATTGTGAAAAAAAATTTAGTTGGAAGTGTCAAATTTTAATAAATTTATTTGAAACCAACTTCGATTTTTTTGGATTTTGTCGAGTATTTTTGGTGTAGGATGTATATTTGAGTAAATTTAGATGAAAATAACTTCAATTTTTAGGATTGTGAAAAAAATTTTAGTTGGAAGTGTCAAATTTTTATAAATTTATTTGAAACCAACTTCGAGTTTTTTTGGATTTTGTCGAGTATTTTTGTTGTAGGATTTATATTTGAGTAAATTTAGATGAAAATAACGACAATATTTTGGATTGTCAAAAATATTTGAGTTGGAAATGCCAAATTTTAATAAGTTTATTTGAAACCAACTTCGATTTTTTTGGATATTGTTGAGTATTTTTTTGTAGGATCTATATTTGAGTAAATTTAGATGAAAATAACTTTAATTTTTAGGATTGTGAAAAAAATTTTAGTTGGAAATGTCAAATTTTAATAAATTTATTTGAAATCAACTTCGATTCTTTTGGATTTTGTCGAGTATTTTTGGTGTAGGATGTATATTTGAGTAAATTTAGATGAAAATAACTTCAATTTTTTGGATTGTGAAAAAAAATTTTAGTTGGAAGTGCCAAATTTGAATAAATTTATTTGAAATCAACTTCGATTTTTTTTTATTTTGTCGAGTATTTTTGTTGTAGGATCTATATTTGAGTAAATTTAGATGAAAATAACTTCAATTTTTAGGATTGTGAAAAAAATTTTAGTTGGAAGTGTCAAATTTTAATAAATTTATTTGAAACCAACTTCGATTTTTTTGGATTTTGTCGATTATTTTTGTTGTAGGATCTATATTTGAGTAAATTTAGATGAAAATAACTTCAAATTTTAGGATTGTGAAAAAAATTTTAGTTGGAAGTGTCAAATTTTAATAAATTTATTTGAAATCAACTTCGATTCTTTTGGATTTTGTCGATTATTTTTGGTGTAGGATGTATATTTGAGTAAATTTAGATGAAAATTACTTCAATTTTTTGGATTGTGAAAAAAAATTTTAGTTGGAAGTGCCAAATTTGAATAAATTTATTTGAAATCAACATCGATTTTTTTTTTATTTTGTTGAGTATTGTTGTTGTAGGATCTATATTTGAGTAAATTTAGATAAAAATAACTTCAATTTTTTGGATTGTGCAAAAAATTTTAGTGGATGTGTCAAATTTTAATAAATTTATTTGAAATCAACTTCGATTTTTTTGGATATTGTTGAGTATTTTTGTTGTAGGATCTATATTTGAGTAAATTTAGATGAAAATAACTTCAATTTTTTGGATTGTGAAAAAAAATTTAGTCGGAAGTGTCAAATTTTAATAAATTTATTTGAAATCAACTTCGTTTTTTTTGGATTTTGTTGATTATTTTTGGTAGGATCTATATTTGAGTAAATTTAGATGAAAATAACTTGAATTTTTAGGATTGTGAAAAAAAATTTAGTTGGAAGTGTCAAATTTTAATAAATTTATTTGAAACCAACTTCGATTTTTTTGGATTTTGTCGAGTATTTTTGGTGTAGGATGTATATTTGAGTAAATTTAGATGAAAATAACTTCAATTTTTAGGATTGTGAAAAAAATTTTAGTTGGAAGTGTCAAATTTTTATAAATTTATTTGAAACCAACTTCGAGTTTTTTTGGATTTTGTCGAGTATTTTTGTTGTAGGATTTATATTTGAGTAAATTTAGATGAAAATAACGACAATATTTTGGATTGTCAAAAATATTTGAGTTGGAAATGCCAAATTTTAATAAGTTTATTTGAAACCAACTTCGATTTTTTTGGATATTGTTGAGTATTTTTTGTAGGATCTATATTTGAGTAAATTTAGAGGAAAATAACTTTAATTTTTAGGATTGTGAAAAAAATTTTAGTTGGAAATGTCAAATTTTAATAAATTTATTTGAAATCAACTTCGATTCTTTTGGATTTTGTCGAGTATTTTTGGTGTAGGATGTATATTTGAGTAAATTTAGATGAAAATAACTTCAATTTTTTGGATTGTGAAAAAAAATTTTAGTTGGAAGTGCCAAATTTGAATAAATTTATTTGAAATCAACTTCGATTTTTTTTTATTTTGTCGAGTATTTTTGTTGTAGGATCTATATTTGAGTAAATTTAGATAAAAATAACTTCAATTTTTGGATTGTGCAAAAAATTTTAGTGGAAGTGTCAAATTTTAATAAATTTATTTGAAATCAACTTCGATTTTTTTGGATATTGTTGAGTATTTTTGTTGTAGGATCTATATTTGAGTAAATTTAGATGAAAATAACTTCAATTTTTTGGATTGTGAAAAAAATTTTAGTCGGAAGTGTCAAATTTTAATAAATTTATTTGAAATCAACTTCGTTTTTTTTGGATTTTGTTGATTATTTTTGGTAGGATCTATATTTGAGTAAATTTAGATGAAAATAACTTTAATTTTTAGGATTGTGAAAAAAATTTTAGTTGGAAGTGTCAAATTTTAATAAATTTATTTGAAACCAACTTCGATTTTTTTGGATTTTGTCGATTATTTTTGTTGTAGGATCTATATTTGAGTAAATTTAGATGAAAATAACTTCAAATTTTAGGATTGTGAAAAAAATTTTAGTTGGAAGTGTCAAATTTTAATAAATTTATTTGAAATCAACTTCGATTCTTTGGGATTTTGTCGAGTATTTTTGGTGTAGGATGTATATTTGAGTAAATTTAGATGAAAATTACTTCAATTTTTTGGATTGTGAAAAAAAATTTTACTTGGAAGTGCCAAATTTGAATAAATTTATTTGAAATCAACATCGATTTTTTTTTATTTTGTTGAGTATTTTTGTTGTAGGATCTATATTTGAGTAAATTTAGATAAAAATAACTTCAATTTTTTGGATTGTGCAAAAAATTTTAGTTGGAAGTGTCAAATTTTAATAAATTTCTTTGAAACCAACTTCGATTTTTTTGGATTTTGTCGAGTATTTTTGTTGCAGGATGTATATTTGAGTAAATTTAGATGAAACTAACGACCATTTTTTGGATTGTGAAGAAAATTTTAGTTGGAAGTGTCAAATTTTAATCAATTTATTTGAAATCAACTTCGTTTTTTTTGGATTTTGTTGAGTATTTTTTGTAGGATCTATATTTGAGTAAATTTAGATGAAAATAACTTCAATTTTTAGGATTGTGAAAAAAATTTTAGTTGGAAGTGTCAAATTTTTATAAATTTATTTGAAATCAACTTCGATTCTTTTGGATTTTGTCGAGTATTTTTGGTGTAGGATGTATATTTGAGTAAATTTAGATGAAAATAACTTCAATTTTTTGGATTGTGCAAAAAATTTTAGTGGAAGTGTCAAATTTTAATAAATTTATTTGAAATCAACTTCGATTTTTTTGGATATTGTTGAGTATTTTTGTTGTAGGATCTATATTTGAGTAAATTTAGATGAAAATAACTTCAATTTTTAGGATTGTGAAAAAAATTTTAGTTGGAAGTGTCAAATTTTAATAAATTTATTTGAAACCAACTTCGATTTTTTTGGATTTTGTCGATTATTTTTGTTGTAGGATCTATATTTGAGTAAATTTAGATGAAAATAACTTCAAATTTTAGGATTGTGAAAAAAATTTTAGTTGGAAGTGCCAAATTTGAATAAATTTATTTGAAATCAACATCGATTTTTTTTTTATTTTGTTGAGTATTGTTGTTGTAGGATCTATATTTGAGTAAATTTAGATAAAAATAACTTCAATTTTTTGGATTGTGCAAAAAATTTTAGTGGATGTGTCAAATTTTAATAAATTTATTTGAAATCAACTTCGATTTTTTTGGATATTGTTGAGTATTTTTGTTGTAGGATCTATATTTGAGTAAATTTAGATGAAAATAACTTCAATTTTTTGGATTGTGAAAAAAATTTTAGTCGGAAGTGTCAAATTTTAATAAATTTATTTGAAATCAACTTCGTTTTTTTTGGATTTTGTTGATTATTTTTGGTAGGATCTATATTTGAGTAAATTTAGATGAAAATAACTTGAATTTTTAGGATTGTGAAAAAAAATTTAGTTGGAAGTGTCAAATTTTAATAAATTTATTTGAAACCAACTTCGATTTTTTTGGATTTTGTCGAGTATTTTTGGTGTAGGATGTATATTTGAGTAAATTTAGATGAAAATAACTTCAATTTTTAGGATTGTGAAAAAAATTTTAGTTGGAAGTGTCAAATTTTTATAAATTTATTTGAAACCAACTTCGAGTTTTTTTGGATTTTGTCGAGTATTTTTGTTGTAGGATTTATATTTGAGTAAATTTAGATGAAAATAACGACAATATTTTGGATTGTCAAAAATATTTGAGTTGGAAATGCCAAATTTTAATTAGTTTATTTGAAACCAACTTCGATTTTTTTGGATATTGTTGAGTATTTTTTTGTAGGATCTATATTTGAGTAAATTTAGATGAAAATAACTTCAATTTTTAGGATTGTGAAAAAAATTTTAGTTGGAAATGTCAAATTTTAATAAATTTATTTGAAATCAACTTCGATTCTTTTGGATTTTGTCGAGTATTTTTGGTGTAGGATGTATATTTGAGTAAATTTAGATGAAAATAACTTCAATTTTTTGGATTGTGAAAAAAAATTTTAGTTGGAAGTGCCAAATTTGAATAAATTTATTTGAAATCAACTTCGATTTTTTTTTATTTTGTCGAGTATTTTTGTTGTAGGATCTATATTTGAGTAAATTTAGATAAAAATAACTTCAATTTTTGGATTGTGCAAAAAATTTTAGTGGAAGTGTCAAATTTTAATAAATTTATTTGAAATCAACTTCGATTTTTTTGGATATTGTTGAGTATTTTTGTTGTAGGATCTATATTTGAGTAAATTTAGATGAAAATAACTTCAATTTTTTGGATTGTGAAAAAAATTTTAGTCGGAAGTGTCAAATTTTAATAAATTTATTTGAAATCAACTTCGTTTTTTTTGGATTTTGTTGATTATTTTTGGTAGGATCTATATTTGAGTAAATTTAGATGAAAATAACTTCAAATTTTAGGATTGTGAAAAAAATTTTAGTTGGAAGTGTCAAATTTTAATAAATTTATTTGAAATCAACTTCGATTCTTTTGGATTTTGTCGATTATTTTTGGTGTAGGATGTATATTTGAGTAAATTTAGATGAAAATTACTTCAATTTTTTGGATTGTGAAAAAAAATTTTAGTTGGAAGTGCCAAATTTGAATAAATTTATTTGAAATCAACATCGATTTTTTTTTTATTTTGTTGAGTATTGTTGTTGTAGGATCTATATTTGAGTAAATTTAGATAAAAATAACTTCAATTTTTTGGATTGTGCAAAAAATTTTAGTGGATGTGTCAAATTTTAATAAATTTATTTGAAATCAACTTCGATTTTTTTGGATATTGTTGAGTATTTTTGTTGTAGGATCTATATTTGAGTAAATTTAGATGAAAATAACTTCAATTTTTTGGATTGTGAAAAAAAATTTAGTCGGAAGTGTCAAATTTTAATAAATTTATTTGAAATCAACTTCGTTTTTTTTGGATTTTGTTGATTATTTTTGGTAGGATCTATATTTGAGTAAATTTAGATGAAAATAACTTGAATTTTTAGGATTGTGAAAAAAAATTTAGTTGGAAGTGTCAAATTTTAATAAATTTATTTGAAACCAACTTCGATTTTTTTGGATTTTGTCGAGTATTTTTGGTGTAGGATGTATATTTGAGTAAATTTAGATGAAAATAACTTCAATTTTTAGGATTGTGAAAAAAATTTTAGTTGGAAGTGTCAAATTTTAATAAATTTATTTGAAACCAACTTCGATTTTTTTGGATTTTGTCGATTATTTTTGTTGTAGGATCTATATTTGAGTAAATTTAGATGAAAATAACTTCAAATTTTAGGATTGTGAAAAAAATTTTAGTTGGAAGTGCCAAATTTGAATAAATTTATTTGAAATCAACATCGATTTTTTTTTTATTTTGTTGAGTATTGTTGTTGTAGGATCTATATTTGAGTAAATTTAGATAAAAATAACTTCAATTTTTTGGATTGTGCAAAAAATTTTAGTGGATGTGTCAAATTTTAATAAATTTATTTGAAATCAACTTCGATTTTTTTGGATATTGTTGAGTATTTTTGTTGTAGGATCTATATTTGAGTAAATTTAGATGAAAATAACTTCAATTTTTTGGATTGTGAAAAAAATTTTAGTCGGAAGTGTCAAATTTTAATAAATTTATTTGAAATCAACTTCGTTTTTTTTGGATTTTGTTGATTATTTTTGGTAGGATCTATATTTGAGTAAATTTAGATGAAAATAACTTGAATTTTTAGGATTGTGAAAAAAAATTTAGTTGGAAGTGTCAAATTTTAATAAATTTATTTGAAACCAACTTCGATTTTTTTGGATTTTGTCGAGTATTTTTGGTGTAGGATGTATATTTGAGTAAATTTAGATGAAAATAACTTCAATTTTTAGGATTGTGAAAAAAATTTTAGTTGGAAGTGTCAAATTTTTATAAATTTATTTGAAACCAACTTCGAGTTTTTTTGGATTTTGTCGAGTATTTTTGTTGTAGGATTTATATTTGAGTAAATTTAGATGAAAATAACGACAATATTTTGGATTGTCAAAAATATTTGAGTTGGAAATGCCAAATTTTAATTAGTTTATTTGAAACCAACTTCGATTTTTTTGGATATTGTTGAGTATTTTTTTGTAGGATCTATATTTGAGTAAATTTAGATGAAAATAACTTCAATTTTTAGGATTGTGAAAAAAATTTTAGTTGGAAATGTCAAATTTTAATAAATTTATTTGAAATCAACTTCGATTCTTTTGGATTTTGTCGAGTATTTTTGGTGTAGGATGTATATTTGAGTAAATTTAGATGAAAATAACTTCAATTTTTTGGATTGTGAAAAAAAATTTTAGTTGGAAGTGCCAAATTTGAATAAATTTATTTGAAATCAACTTCGATTTTTTTTTATTTTGTCGAGTATTTTTGTTGTAGGATCTATATTTGAGTAAATTTAGATAAAAATAACTTCAATTTTTGGATTGTGCAAAAAATTTTAGTGGAAGTGTCAAATTTTAATAAATTTATTTGAAATCAACTTCGATTTTTTTGGATATTGTTGAGTATTTTTGTTGTAGGATCTATATTTGAGTAAATTTAGATGAAAATAACTTCAATTTTTTGGATTGTGAAAAAAATTTTAGTCGGAAGTGTCAAATTTTAATAAATTTATTTGAAATCAACTTCGTTTTTTTTGGATTTTGTTGATTATTTTTGGTAGGATCTATATTTGAGTAAATTTAGATGAAAATAACTTCAAATTTTAGGATTGTGAAAAAAATTTTAGTTGGAAGTGTCAAATTTTAATAAATTTATTTGAAATCAACTTCGATTCTTTTGGATTTTGTCGATTATTTTTGGTGTAGGATGTATATTTGAGTAAATTTAGATGAAAATTACTTCAATTTTTTGGATTGTGAAAAAAAATTTTAGTTGGAAGTGCCAAATTTGAATAAATTTATTTGAAATCAACATCGATTTTTTTTTTATTTTGTTGAGTATTGTTGTTGTAGGATCTATATTTGAGTAAATTTAGATAAAAATAACTTCAATTTTTTGGATTGTGCAAAAAATTTTAGTGGATGTGTCAAATTTTAATAAATTTATTTGAAATCAACTTCGATTTTTTTGGATATTGTTGAGTATTTTTGTTGTAGGATCTATATTTGAGTAAATTTAGATGAAAATAACTTCAATTTTTTGGATTGTGAAAAAAAATTTAGTCGGAAGTGTCAAATTTTAATAAATTTATTTGAAATCAACTTCGTTTTTTTTGGATTTTGTTGATTATTTTTGGTAGGATCTATATTTGAGTAAATTTAGATGAAAATAACTTGAATTTTTAGGATTGTGAAAAAAAATTTAGTTGGAAGTGTCAAATTTTAATAAATTTATTTGAAACCAACTTCGATTTTTTTGGATTTTGTCGAGTATTTTTGGTGTAGGATGTATATTTGAGTAAATTTAGATGAAAATAACTTCAATTTTTAGGATTGTGAAAAAAATTTTAGTTGGAAGTGTCAAATTTTTATAAATTTATTTGAAACCAACTTCGAGTTTTTTTGGATTTTGTCGAGTATTTTTGTTGTAGGATTTATATTTGAGTAAATTTAGATGAAAATAACGACAATATTTTGGATTGTCAAAAATATTTGAGTTGGAAATGCCAAATTTTAATAAGTTTATTTGAAACCAACTTCGATTTTTTTGGATATTGTTGAGTATTTTTTGTAGGATCTATATTTGAGTAAATTTAGAGGAAAATAACTTTAATTTTTAGGATTGTGAAAAAAATTTTAGTTGGAAATGTCAAATTTTAATAAATTTATTTGAAATCAACTTCGATTCTTTTGGATTTTGTCGAGTATTTTTGGTGTAGGATGTATATTTGAGTAAATTTAGATGAAAATAACTTCAATTTTTTGGATTGTGAAAAAAAATTTTAGTTGGAAGTGCCAAATTTGAATAAATTTATTTGAAATCAACTTCGATTTTTTTTTATTTTGTCGAGTATTTTTGTTGTAGGATCTATATTTGAGTAAATTTAGATAAAAATAACTTCAATTTTTGGATTGTGCAAAAAATTTTAGTGGAAGTGTCAAATTTTAATAAATTTATTTGAAATCAACTTCGATTTTTTTGGATATTGTTGAGTATTTTTGTTGTAGGATCTATATTTGAGTAAATTTAGATGAAAATAACTTCAATTTTTTGGATTGTGAAAAAAATTTTAGTCGGAAGTGTCAAATTTTAATAAATTTATTTGAAATCAACTTCGTTTTTTTTGGATTTTGTTGATTATTTTTGGTAGGATCTATATTTGAGTAAATTTAGATGAAAATAACTTTAATTTTTAGGATTGTGAAAAAAATTTTAGTTGGAAGTGTCAAATTTTAATAAATTTATTTGAAACCAACTTCGATTTTTTTGGATTTTGTCGATTATTTTTGTTGTAGGATCTATATTTGAGTAAATTTAGATGAAAATAACTTCAAATTTTAGGATTGTGAAAAAAATTTTAGTTGGAAGTGTCAAATTTTAATAAATTTATTTGAAATCAACTTCGATTCTTTGGGATTTTGTCGAGTATTTTTGGTGTAGGATGTATATTTGAGTAAATTTAGATGAAAATTACTTCAATTTTTTGGATTGTGAAAAAAAATTTTACTTGGAAGTGCCAAATTTGAATAAATTTATTTGAAATCAACATCGATTTTTTTTTATTTTGTTGAGTATTTTTGTTGTAGGATCTATATTTGAGTAAATTTAGATAAAAATAACTTCAATTTTTTGGATTGTGCAAAAAATTTTAGTTGGAAGTGTCAAATTTTAATAAATTTCTTTGAAACCAACTTCGATTTTTTTGGATTTTGTCGAGTATTTTTGTTGCAGGATGTATATTTGAGTAAATTTAGATGAAACTAACGACCATTTTTTGGATTGTGAAGAAAATTTTAGTTGGAAGTGTCAAATTTTAATCAATTTATTTGAAATCAACTTCGTTTTTTTTGGATTTTGTTGAGTATTTTTTGTAGGATCTATATTTGAGTAAATTTAGATGAAAATAACTTCAATTTTTAGGATTGTGAAAAAAATTTTAGTTGGAAGTGTCAAATTTTTATAAATTTATTTGAAATCAACTTCGATTCTTTTGGATTTTGTCGAGTATTTTTGGTGTAGGATGTATATTTGAGTAAATTTAGATGAAAATAACTTCAATTTTTTGGATTGTGCAAAAAATTTTAGTGGAAGTGTCAAATTTTAATAAATTTATTTGAAATCAACTTCGATTTTTTTGGATATTGTTGAGTATTTTTGTTGTAGGATCTATATTTGAGTAAATTTAGATGAAAATAACTTCAATTTTTAGGATTGTGAAAAAAATTTTAGTTGGAAGTGTCAAATTTTAATAAATTTATTTGAAACCAACTTCGATTTTTTTGGATTTTGTCGATTATTTTTGTTGTAGGATCTATATTTGAGTAAATTTAGATGAAAATAACTTCAAATTTTAGGATTGTGAAAAAAATTTTAGTTGGAAGTGTCAAATTTTAATAAATTTATTTGAAATCAACTTCGATTCTTTTGGATTTTGTCGAGTATTTTTGGTGTAGGATGTATATTTGAGTAAATTTAGATGAAAATTACTTCAATTTTTTGGATTGTGAAAAAAAATTTTAGTTGGAAGTGCCAAATTTGAATAAATTTATTTGAAATCAACATCGATTTTTTTTTTATTTTGTTGAGTATTGTTGTTGTAGGATCTATATTTGAGTAAATTTAGATAAAAATAACTTCAATTTTTTGGATTGTGCAAAAAATTTTAGTGGATGTGTCAAATTTTAATAAATTTATTTGAAATCAACTTCGATTTTTTTGGATATTGTTGAGTATTTTTGTTGTAGGATCTATATTTGAGTAAATTTAGATGAAAATAACTTCAATTTTTTGGATTGTGAAAAAAATTTTAGTCGGAAGTGTCAAATTTTAATAAATTTATTTGAAATCAACTTCGTTTTTTTTGGATTTTGTTGATTATTTTTGGTAGGATCTATATTTGAGTAAATTTAGATGAAAATAACTTGAATTTTTAGGATTGTGAAAAAAAATTTAGTTGGAAGTGTCAAATTTTAATAAATTTATTTGAAACCAACTTCGATTTTTTTGGATTTTGTCGAGTATTTTTGGTGTAGGATGTATATTTGAGTAAATTTAGATGAAAATAACTTCAATTTTTAGGATTGTGAAAAAAATTTTAGTTGGAAGTGTCAAATTTTTATAAATTTATTTGAAACCAACTTCGAGTTTTTTTGGATTTTGTCGAGTATTTTTGTTGTAGGATTTATATTTGAGTAAATTTAGATGAAAATAACGACAATATTTTGGATTGTCAAAAATATTTGAGTTGGAAATGCCAAATTTTAATAAGTTTATTTGAAACCAACTTCGATTTTTTTGGATATTGTTGAATATTTTTTTGTAGGATCTATATTTGAGTAAATTTAGATGAAAATAACTTCAATTATTAGGATTGTGAAAAAAATTTTAGTTGGAAATGTCAAATTTTAATAAATTTATTTGAAATCAACTTCGATTCTTTTGGATTTTGTCGAGTATTTTTGGTGTAGGATGTATATTTGAGTAAATTTAGATGAAAATAACTTCAATTTTTTGGATTGTGAAAAAAAATTTTAGTTGGAAGTGCCAAATTTGAATAAATTTATTTGAAATCAACTTCGATTTTTTTGGATATTGTTGAGTATTTTTGTTGTAGGATCTATATTTGAGTAAATTTAGATGAAAATAACTTCAATTTTTTGGATTGTGAAAAAAATTTTAGTCGGAAGTGTCAAATTTTAATAAATTTATTTGAAATCAACTTCGTTTTTTTTGGATTTTGTTGATTATTTTTGGTAGGATCTATATTTGAGTAAATTTAGATGAAAATAACTTTAATTTTTAGGATTGTGAAAAAAATTTTAGTTGGAAGTGTCAAATTTTAATAAATTTATTTGAAACCAACTTCGATTTTTTTGGATTTTGTCGATTATTTTTGTTGTAGGATCTATATTTGAGTAAATTTAGATGAAAATAACTTCAAATTTTAGGATTGTGAAAAAAATTTTAGTTGGAAGTGTCAAATTTTAATAAATTTATTTGAAATCAACTTCGATTCTTTTGGATTTTGTCGAGTATTTTTGGTGTAGGATGTATATTTGAGTAAATTTAGATGAAATTTACTTCAATTTTTTGGATTGTGAAAAAAAATTTTACTTGGAAGTGCCAAATTTGAATAAATTTATTTGAAATCAACATCGATTTTTTTTTATTTTGTTGAGTATTTTTGTTGTAGGATCTATATTTGAGTAAATTTAGATAAAAATAACTTCAATTTTTTGGATTGTGCAAAAAATTTTAGTTGGAAGTGTCAAATTTTAATAAATTTCTTTGAAACCAACTTCGATTTTTTTGGATTTTGTCGAGTATTTTTGTTGTAGGATGTATATTTGAGTAAATTTAGATGAAACTAACGACCATTTTTTGGATTGTGAAGAAAATTTTAGTTGGAAGTGTCAAATTTTAATCAATTTATTTGAAATCAACTTCGTTTTTTTTGGATTTTGTTGAGTATTTTTTGTAGGATCTATATTTGAGTAAATTTAGATGAAAATAACTTCAATTTTTAGGATTGTGAAAAAAATTTTAGTTGGAAGTGTCAAATTTTTATAAATTTATTTGAAATCAACTTCGATTCTTTTGGATTTTGTCGAGTATTTTTGGTGTAGGATGTATATTTGAGTAAATTTAGATGAAAATAACTTCAATTTTTTGGATTGTGAAAAAAAATTTTAGTTGGAAGTGCCAAATTTGAATAAATTTATTTGAAATCAACTTCGATTTTTTTTTATTTTGTTGAGTATTTTTGTTGTAGGATCTATATTTGAGTAAATTTAGATAAAAATAACTTCAATTTTTTGGATTGTGCAAAAAATTTTAGTGGAAGTGTCAAATTTTAATAAATTTATTTGAAATCAACTTCGATTTTTTTGGATATTGTTGAGTATTTTTGTTGTAGGATCTATATTTGAGTAAATTTAGATGAAAATAACTTCAATTTTTTGGATTGTGAAAAAAATTTTAGTCGGAAGTGTCTAATTTTAATAAATTTATTTGAAATCAACTTCGTTTTTTTTTGGATTTTGTTGATTATTTTTGGTAGGATCTATATTTGAGTAAATTTAGATGAAAATAACTTCAATTTTTAGGATTGTGAAAAAAATTTTAGTTGGAAGTGTCAAATTTTAATAAATTTATTTGAAACCAACTTCGATTTTTTTGGATTTTGTCGATTATTTTTGTTGTAGGATCTATATTTGAGTAAATTTAGATGAAAATAACTTCAAATTTTAGGATTGTGAAAAAAATTTTAGTTGGAAGTGTCAAATTTTAATAAATTTATTTGAAATCAACTTCGATTCTTTTGGATTTTGTCGAGTATTTTTGGTGTAGGATGTATATTTGAGTAAATTTAGATGAAAATTACTTCAATTTTTTGGATTGTGAAAAAAAATTTTAGTTGGAAGTGCCAAATTTGAATAAATTTATTTGAAATCAACATCGATTTTTTTTTTATTTTGTTGAGTATTGTTGTTGTAGGATCTATATTTGAGTAAATTTAGATAAAAATAACTTCAATTTTTTGGATTGTGCAAAAAATTTTAGTGGATGTGTCAAATTTTAATAAATTTATTTGAAATCAACTTCGATTTTTTTGGATATTGTTGAGTATTTTTGTTGTAGGATCTATATTTGAGTAAATTTAGATGAAAATAACTTCAATTTTTTGGATTGTGAAAAAAATTTTAGTCGGAAGTGTCAAATTTTAATAAATTTATTTGAAATCAACTTCGTTTTTTTTTGATTTTGTTGATTATTTTTGGTAGGATCTATATTTGAGTAAATTTAGATGAAAATGACTTGAATTTTTAGGATTGTGAAAAAAAATTTAGTTGGAAGTGTCAAATTTTAATAAATTTATTTGAAACCAACTTCGATTTTTTTGGATTTTGTCGAGTATTTTTGGTGTAGGATGTATATTTGAGTAAATTTAGATGAAAATAACTTCAATTTTTAGGATTGTGAAAAAAATTTTAGTTGGAAGTGTCAAATTTTTATAAATTTATTTGAAACCAACTTCGAGTTTTTTTGGATTTTGTCGAGTATTTTTGTTGTAGGATTTATATTTGAGTAAATTTAGATGAAAATAACGACAATATTTTGGATTGTCAAAAATATTTGAGTTGGAAATGCCAAATTTTAATAAGTTTATTTGAAACCAACTTCGATTTTTTTGGATATTGTTGAGTATTTTTTTGTAGGATCTATATTTGAGTAAATTTAGATGAAAATAACTTTAATTTTTAGGATTGTGAAAAAAATTTTAGTTGGAAATGTCAAATTTTAATAAATTTATTTGAAATCAACTTCGATTCTTTTGGATTTTGTCGAGTATTTTTGGTGTAGGATGTATATTTGAGTAAATTTAGATGAAAATAACTTCAATTTTTTGGATTGTGAAAAAAAATTTTAGTTGGAAGTGCCAAATTTGAATAAATTTATTTGAAATCAACTTCGATTTTTTTTTATTTTGTCGAGTATTTTTGTTGTAGGATCTATATTTGAGTAAATTTAGATAAAAATAACTTCAATTTTTGGATTGTGCAAAAAATTTTAGTGGAAGTGTCAAATTTTAATAAATTTATTTGAAATCAACTTCGATTTTTTTGGATATTGTTGAGTATTTTTGTTGTAGGATCTATATTTGAGTAAATTTAGATGAAAATAACTTCAATTTTTTGGATTGTGAAAAAAATTTTAGTCGGAAGTGTCAAATTTTAATAAATTTATTTGAAATCAACTTCGTTTTTTTTGGATTTTGTTGATTATTTTTGGTAGGATCTATATTTGAGTAAATTTAGATGAAAATAACTTTAATTTTTAGGATTGTGAAAAAAATTTTAGTTGGAAGTGTCAAATTTTAATAAATTTATTTGAAACCAACTTCGTTTTTTTTGGATTTTGTCGATTATTTTTGTTGTAGGATCTATATTTGAGTAAATTTAGATGAAAATAACTTGAATTTTTAGGATTGTGAAAAAAAATTTAGTTGGAAGTGTCAAATTTTAATAAATTTATTTGAAACCAACTTCGATTTTTTTGGATATTGTTGAGTATTTTTTTGTAGGATCTATATTTGAGTAAATTTAGATGAAAATAACTTCTATTTTTAGGATTGTGAAAAAAATTTTAGTTGGAAATGTCAAATTTTAATAAATTTATTTGAAATCAACTTCGATTCTTTTGGATTTTGTCGAGTATTTTTGGTGTAGGATGTATATTTGAGTAAATTTAGATGAAAATAACTTCAATTTTTAGGATTGTGAAAAAAATTGTAGTTGGAAGTGTCAAATTTTAATAAACTTATTTGAAAGCAACTTCGATTTTTTTGGATTTTGTTGAGTATTTTTTGTAGGATCTATATTTGAGTAAATTTAGATGAAAATAACTTCAAATTTTAGGATTGTGAAAAAAATTTTAGTTGGAAGTGTCAAATTTTAATAAATTTATTTGAAACCAACTTCGATTTTTTTGGATTTTGTCGAGTATTTTTGTTGTAGGATGTATATTTGAGTAAATTTAGATGAAAATAACGACCATTTTTTGGATTGTGAAGAAAATTTTAGTTGGAAGTGTCAAATTTTAATAAATTTATTTGAAATCAACATCGATTTTTTTTTTTTTTTTGAGTATTTTTGTTGTAGGATCTATATTTGAGTAAATTTAGATAAAAATAACTTCAATTTTTTGGATTGTGCAAAAAATTTTAGTTGGAAGTGTCAAATTTTAATAAATTTCGTTGAAACCAACGTCGATTTTTTTTTGATTTTGTCGAGTATTTTTGTTGTAGGTTGTATATTTGAGTAAATTTAGATGAAAATAACTTCAATTTTTTGGATTGGGAAAAAATTTTAGTTAGAAGTGTAAAACTTTAATAAATTTATTTGAGGCCAACTTCGATTTTTTTGGATTTTGTTGAGTATTTTTTGTAGGATCTATATTTGAGTAAATTTAGATGAAAATAACTTGAATTTTTTGGATTGTGAAAAAAATTTTAGTCGGAAGTGTCAAATTTTAATAAATTTATTTGAAATCAACTTCGTTTTTTTTGGATTTTGTTGATTATTTTTGGTAGGATCTATATTTGAGTAAATTTAGATGAAAATAACTTCAATTTTTAGGATTGTGAAAAAAATTTTAGTTGGAAGTGTCAAATTTTAATAAATTTATTTGAAACCAACTTCGATTTTTTTGGATTTTGTCGATTATTTTTGTTGTAGGATCTATATTTGAGTAAATTTAGATGAAAATAACTTCAAATTTTAGGATTGTGAAAAAAATTTTAGTTGGAAGTGTCAAATTTTAATAAATATATTTGAAATCAACTTCGATTCTTTTGGATTTTGTCGAGTATTTTTGGTGTAGGATGTATATTTGAGTAAATTTAGATGAAAATTACTTCAATTTTTGGATTGTGCAAAAAATTTTAGTGGAAGTGTCAAATTTTAATAAATTTATTTGAAATCAACATCGATTTTTTTTTTATTTTGTTGAGTATTGTTGTTGTAGGATCTATATTTGAGTAAATTTAGATGAAAATAACGACCATTTTTTGGATTGTGAAGAAAATTTTAGTTGGAAGTGTCAAATTTTAATAAATTTATTTGAAATCAACTTCGATTCTTTTGGATTTTGTCGAGTATTTTTGGTGTAGGATGTATATTTGAGTAAATTTAGATGAAAATAACTTCAATTTTTTGGATTGGGAAAAAATTTTAGTTAGAAGTGTAAAACTTTAATAAATTTATTTGAGGCCAACTTCGATTTTTTTGGATTTTGTTGAGTATTTTTTGTAGGATCTATATTTGAGTAAATTTAGATGAAAATAACTTGAATTTTTTGGATTGTGAAAAAAATTTTAGTCGGAAGTGTCAAATTTTAATAAATTTATTTGAAATCAACTTCGTTTTTTTTGGATTTTGTTGATTATTTTTGGTAGGATCTATATTTGAGTAAATTTAGATGAAAATAACTTCAATTTTTAGGATTGTGAAAAAAATTTTAGTTGGAAGTGTCAAATTTTAATAAATTTATTTGAAACCAACTTCGATTTTTTTGGATTTTGTCGATTATTTTTGTTGTAGGATCTATATTTGAGTAAATTTAGATGAAAATAACTTCAAATTTTAGGATTGTGA
Organism: Andrena praecox; assembly: GCA_963932275.1. NCBI lineage: Eukaryota > Metazoa > Arthropoda > Insecta > Hymenoptera > Andrenidae > Andrena > Andrena praecox. The sequence goes on from OZ010730.1 coordinate 24,300,536, forward strand.
AAAAAATTTTAGTTGGAAGTGTCAAATTTTAATAAATATATTTGAAATCAACTTCGATTCTTTTGGATTTTGTCGAGTATTTTTGGTGTAGGATGTATATTTGAGTAAATTTAGATGAAAATTACTTCAATTTTTTGGATTGTGAAAAAAAATTTTAGTTGGAAGTGCCAAATTTGAATAAATTTATTTGAAATCAACATCGATTTTTTTTTTATTTTGTTGAGTATTGTTGTTGTAGGATCTATATTTGAGTAAATTTAGATAAAAATAACTTCAATTTTTTGGATTGTGCAAAAAATTTTAGTGGAAGTGTCAAATTTTAATAAATTTATTTGAAATCAACTTCGATTTTTTTGGATATTGTTTAGTATTTTTGTTGTAGGATCTATATTTGAGTAAATTTAGATGAAAATAACTTCAATTTTTTGGATTGTGAAAAAAATTTTAGTCGGAAGTGTCAAATTTTAATAAATTTATATGAAATCAACTTCGTTTTTTTTTGGATTTTGTTGATTATTTTTGGTGTAGGATGTATATTTGAGTAAATTTAGATGAAAATAACTTCAATTTTTAGGATTGTGAAAAAAATTGTAGTTGGAAGTGTCAAATTTTAATAAACTTATTTGAAAGCAACTTCGATTTTTTTGGATTTTGTTGAGTATTTTTTGTAGGATGTATATTTGAGTAAATTTAGATGAAAATAACTTCAATTTTTAGGATTGTGAAAAAAATTTTAGTTGGAAGTGTCAAATTTTTATAAATTTATTTGAAACCAACTTCGAGTTTTTTTGGATTTTGTCGAGTATTTTTGTTGTAGGATTTATATTTGAGTAAATTTAGATGAAAATAACGACAATATTTTGGATTGTCAAAAATATTTGAGTTGGAAATGCCAAATTTTAATAAGTTTATTTGAAACCAACTTCGATTTTTTTGGATATTGTTGAGTATTTTTTTGTAGGATCTATATTTGAGTAAATTTAGATGAAAATAACTTCAATTTTTAGGATTGTGAAAAAAATTTTAGTTGGAAATGTCAAATTTTAATAAATTTATTTGAAATCAACTTCGATTCTTTTGGATTTTGTCGAGTATTTTTGGTGTAGGATGTATATTTGAGTAAATTTAGATGAAAATAACTTCAATTTTTTGGATTGTGAAAAAAAATTTTAGTTGGAAGTGCCAAATTTGAATAAATTTATTTGAAATCAACTTCGATTTTTTTTTATTTTGTCGAGTATTTTTGTTGTAGGATCTATATTTGAGTAAATTTAGATAAAAATAACTTCAATTTTTGGATTGTGCAAAAAATTTTAGTGGAAGTGTCAAATTTTAATAAATTTATTTGAAATCAACTTCGATTTTTTTGGATATAGTTGAGTATTTTTGTTGTAGGATCTATATTTGAGTAAATTTAGATGAAAATAACTTCAATTTTTTGGATTGTGAAAAAAATTTTAGTCGGAAGTGTCAAATTTTAATAAATTTATTTGAAATCAACTTCGTTTTGTTTGGATTTTGTTGATTATTTTTGGTAGGATCTATATTTGAGTAAATTTAGATGAAAATAACTTTAATTTTTAGGATTGTGAAAAAAATTTTAGTTGGAAGTGTCAAATTTTAATAAATTTATTTGAAACCAACTTCGATTTTTTTGGATTTTGTCGATTATTTTTGTTGTAGGATCTATATTTGAGTAAATTTAGATGAAAATAACTTCAAATTTTAGGATTGTGAAAAAAATTTTAGTTGGAAGTGTCAAATTTTAATAAATTTATTTGAAATCAACTTCGATTCTTTTGGATTTTGTCGAGTATTTTTGGTGTAGGATGTATATTTGAGTAAATTTAGATGAAAATTACTTCAATTTTTTGGATTGTGAAAAAAAATTTTAGTTGGAAGTGCCAAATTTGAATAAATTTATTTGAAATCAACATCGATTTTTTTTTATTTTGTTGAGTATTTTTGTTGTAGGATCTATATTTGAGTAAATTTAGATAAAAATAACTTCAATTTTTTGGATTGTGCAAAAATTTTAGTTGGAAGTGTCAAATTTTAATAAATTTCTTTGAAACCAACTTCGATTTTTTTGGATTTTGTCGAGTATTTTTGTTGTAGGATGTATATTTGAGTAAATTTAGATGAAACTAACGACCATTTTTTGGATTGTGAAGAAAATTTTAGTTGGAAGTGTCAAATTTTAATCAATTTATTTGAAATCAACTTCGTTTTTTTTGGATTTTGTTGAGTATTTTTTGTAGGATCTATATTTGAGTAAATTTAGATGAAAATAACTTCAATATTTAGGATTGTGAAAAAAATTTTAGTTGGAAGTGTCAAATTTTTATAAATTTATTTGAAACCAACTTCGAGTTTTTTTGGATTTTGTCGAGTATTTTTGTTGTAGGATTTATATTTGAGTAAATTTAGATGAAAATAACGACAATATTTTGGATTGTCAAAAATATTTGAGTTGGAAATGCCAAATTTTAATAAGTTTATTTGAAACCAACTTCGATTTTTTTGGATATTGTTGAGTATTTTTTTGTAGGATCTATATTTGAGTAAATTTAGATGAAAATAACTTCAATTATTAGGATTGTGAAAAAAATTTTAGTTGGAAATGTCAAATTTTAATAAATTTATTTGAAATCAACTTCGATTCTTTTGGATTTTGTCGAGTATTTTTGGTGTAGGATGTATATTTGAGTAAATTTAGATGAAAATAACTTCAATTTTTTGGATTGTGAAAAAAAATTTTAGTTGGAAGTGCCAAATTTGAATAAATTTATTTGAAATCAACTTCGATTTTTTTTTATTTTGTTGAGTATTTTTGTTGTAGGATCTATATTTGAGTAAATTTAGATAAAAATAACTTCAATTTTTTGGATTGTGCAAAAAATTTTAGTGGAAATGTCAAATTTTAATAAATTTATTTGAAATCAACTTCGATTTTTTTGGATATTGTTGAGTATTTTTGTTGTAGGATCTATATTTGAGTAAATTTAGATGAAAATAACTTCAAATTTTTGGATTGTGAAAAAAATTTTAGTCGGAAGTGTCAAATTTTAATAAATTTATTTGAAATCAACTTCGTTTTTTTTTGGATTTTGTTGATTATTTTTGGTAGGATCTATATTTGAGTAAATTTAGATGAAAATAACTTCAATTTTTAGGATTGTGAAAAAAATTTTAGTTGGAAGTGTCAAATTTTAATAAATTTATTTGAAACCAACTTCGATTTTTTTGGATTTTGTCGATTATTTTTGTTGTAGGATCTATATTTGAGTAAATTTAGATGAAAATAACTTCAAATTTTAGGATTGTGAAAAAAATTTTAGTTGGAAGTGTCAAATTTTAATAAATTTATTTGAAATCAACTTCGATTCTTTTGGATTTTGTCGAGTATTTTTGGTGTAGGATGTGTATTTGAGTAAATTTAGATGAAAATTACTTCAATTTTTTGGATTGTGAAAAAAAATTTTAGTTGGAAGTGCCAAATTTGAATAAATTTATTTGAAATCAACATCGATTTTTTTTTATTTTGTTGAGTATTTTTGTTGTAGGATCTATATTTGAGTAAATTTAGATAAAAATAACTTCAATTTTTTGGATTGTGCAAAAAATTTTAGTTGGAAGTGTCAAATTTTAATAAATTTCTTTGAAACCAACTTCGTTTTTTTTGGATTTTGTTGAGTATTTTTTGTAGGATCTATATTTGAGTAAATTTAGATGAAAATAACTTCAATTTTTAGGATTGTGAAAAAAAATTTTAGTTGGAAGTGACAAATTTGAATAAATTTATTTGAAATCAACATCGATTTTTTTTTATTTTGTTGAGTATTGTTGTTGTAGGATCTATATTTGAGTAAATTTAGATAAAAATAACTTCAATTTTTTGGATTGTGCAAAAAATTTTAGTGGATGTGTCAAATTTTAATAAATTTATTTGAAATCAACTTCGATTTTTTTGGATATTGTTGAGTATTTTTGTTGTAGGATCTATATTTGAGTAAATTTAGATGAAAATAACTTCAATTTTTTGGATTGTGCAAAAAATTTTAGTGGAAGTGTCAAATTTTAATAAATTTATTTGAAATCAACTTCGATTTTTTTGGATATTGTTTAGTATTTTTGTTGTAGGATCTATATTTGAGTAAATTTAGATGAAAATAACTTCAATTTTTTGGATTGTGAAAAAAATTTTAGTCGGAAGTGTCAAATTTTAATAAATTTATATGAAATCAACTTCGTTTTTTTTTGGATTTTGTTGATTATTTTTGGTGTAGGATGTATATTTGAGTAAATTTAGATGAAAATAACTTCAATTTTTAGGATTGTGAAAAAAATTGTAGTTGGAAGTGTCAAATTTTAATAAACTTATTTGAAAGCAACTTCGATTTTTTTGGATTTTGTTGAGTATTTTTTGTAGGATGTATATTTGAGTAAATTTAGATGAAAATAACTTCAATTTTTAGGATTGTGAAAAAAATTTTAGTTGGAAGTGTCAAATTTTTATAAATTTATTTGAAACCAACTTCGAGTTTTTTTGGATTTTGTCGAGTATTTTTGTTGTAGGATTTATATTTGAGTAAATTTAGATGAAAATAACGACAATATTTTGGATTGTCAAAAATATTTGAGTTGGAAATGCCAAATTTTAATAAGTTTATTTGAAACCAACTTCGATTTTTTTGGATATTGTTGAGTATTTTTTTGTAGGATCTATATTTGAGTAAATTTAGATGAAAATAACTTCAATTTTTAGGATTGTGAAAAAAATTTTAGTTGGAAATGTCAAATTTTAATAAATTTATTTGAAATCAACTTCGATTCTTTTGGATTTTGTCGAGTATTTTTGGTGTAGGATGTATATTTGAGTAAATTTAGATGAAAATAACTTCAATTTTTTGGATTGTGAAAAAAAATTTTAGTTGGAAGTGCCAAATTTGAATAAATTTATTTGAAATCAACTTCGATTTTTTTTTATTTTGTCGAGTATTTTTGTTGTAGGATCTATATTTGAGTAAATTTAGATAAAAATAACTTCAATTTTTGGATTGTGCAAAAAATTTTAGTGGAAGTGTCAAATTTTAATAAATTTATTTGAAATCAACATCGATTTTTTTTTTATTTTGTTGAGTATTGTTGTTGTAGGATCTATATTTGAGTAAATTTAGATGAAAATAACGACCATTTTTTGGATTGTGAAGAAAATTTTAGTTGGAAGTGTCAAATTTTAATAAATTTATTTGAAATCAACTTCGATTCTTTTGGATTTTGTCGAGTATTTTTGGTGTAGGATGTATATTTGAGTAAATTTAGATGAAAATAACTTCAATTTTTTGGATTGGGAAAAAATTTTAGTTAGAAGTGTAAAACTTTAATAAATTTATTTGAGGCCAACTTCGATTTTTTTGGATTTTGTTGAGTATTTTTTGTAGGATCTATATTTGAGTAAATTTAGATGAAAATAACTTGAATTTTTTGGATTGTGAAAAAAATTTTAGTCGGAAGTGTCAAATTTTAATAAATTTATTTGAAATCAACTTCGTTTTTTTTGGATTTTGTTGATTATTTTTGGTAGGATCTATATTTGAGTAAATTTAGATGAAAATAACTTCAATTTTTAGGATTGTGAAAAAAATTTTAGTTGGAAGTGTCAAATTTTAATAAATTTATTTGAAACCAACTTCGATTTTTTTGGATTTTGTCGATTATTTTTGTTGTAGGATCTATATTTGAGTAAATTTAGATGAAAATAACTTCAAATTTTAGGATTGTGAAAAAAATTTTAGTTGGAAGTGTCAAATTTTAATAAATATATTTGAAATCAACTTCGATTCTTTTGGATTTTGTCGAGTATTTTTGGTGTAGGATGTATATTTGAGTAAATTTAGATGAAAATTACTTCAATTTTTTGGATTGTGAAAAAAAATTTTAGTTGGAAGTGCCAAATTTGAATAAATTTATTTGAAATCAACATCGATTTTTTTTTTATTTTGTTGAGTATTGTTGTTGTAGGATCTATATTTGAGTAAATTTAGATAAAAATAACTTCAATTTTTTGGATTGTGCAAAAAATTTTAGTGGAAGTGTCAAATTTTAATAAATTTATTTGAAATCAACTTCGATTTTTTTGGATATTGTTTAGTATTTTTGTTGTAGGATCTATATTTGAGTAAATTTAGATGAAAATAACTTCAATTTTTTGGATTGTGAAAAAAATTTTAGTCGGAAGTGTCAAATTTTAATAAATTTATATGAAATCAACTTCGTTTTTTTTTGGATTTTGTTGATTATTTTTGGTGTAGGATGTATATTTGAGTAAATTTAGATGAAAATAACTTCAATTTTTAGGATTGTGAAAAAAATTGTAGTTGGAAGTGTCAAATTTTAATAAACTTATTTGAAAGCAACTTCGATTTTTTTGGATTTTGTTGAGTATTTTTTGTAGGATGTATATTTGAGTAAATTTAGATGAAAATAACTTCAATTTTTAGGATTGTGAAAAAAATTTTAGTTGGAAGTGTCAAATTTTTATAAATTTATTTGAAACCAACTTCGAGTTTTTTTGGATTTTGTCGAGTATTTTTGTTGTAGGATTTATATTTGAGTAAATTTAGATGAAAATAACGACAATATTTTGGATTGTCAAAAATATTTGAGTTGGAAATGCCAAATTTTAATAAGTTTATTTGAAACCAACTTCGATTTTTTTGGATATTGTTGAGTATTTTTTTGTAGGATCTATATTTGAGTAAATTTAGATGAAAATAACTTCAATTTTTAGGATTGTGAAAAAAATTTTAGTTGGAAATGTCAAATTTTAATAAATTTATTTGAAATCAACTTCGATTCTTTTGGATTTTGTCGAGTATTTTTGGTGTAGGATGTATATTTGAGTAAATTTAGATGAAAATAACTTCAATTTTTTGGATTGTGAAAAAAAATTTTAGTTGGAAGTGCCAAATTTGAATAAATTTATTTGAAATCAACTTCGATTTTTTTTTATTTTGTCGAGTATTTTTGTTGTAGGATCTATATTTGAGTAAATTTAGATAAAAATAACTTCAATTTTTGGATTGTGCAAAAAATTTTAGTGGAAGTGTCAAATTTTAATAAATTTATTTGAAATCAACATCGATTTTTTTTTTATTTTGTTGAGTATTGTTGTTGTAGGATCTATATTTGAGTAAATTTAGATGAAAATAACGACCATTTTTTGGATTGTGAAGAAAATTTTAGTTGGAAGTGTCAAATTTTAATAAATTTATTTGAAATCAACTTCGATTCTTTTGGATTTTGTCGAGTATTTTTGGTGTAGGATGTATATTTGAGTAAATTTAGATGAAAATAACTTCAATTTTTTGGATTGGGAAAAAATTTTAGTTAGAAGTGTAAAACTTTAATAAATTTATTTGAGGCCAACTTCGATTTTTTTGGATTTTGTTGAGTATTTTTTGTAGGATCTATATTTGAGTAAATTTAGATGAAAATAACTTGAATTTTTTGGATTGTGAAAAATATTTTAGTCGGAAGTGTCAAATTTTAATAAATTTATTTGAAATCAACTTCGTTTTTTTTGGATTTTGTTGATTATTTTTGGTAGGATCTATATTTGAGTAAATTTAGATGAAAATAACTTCAATTTTTAGGATTGTGAAAAAAATTTTAGTTGGAAGTGTCAAATTTTAATAAATTTATTTGAAACCAACTTCGATTTTTTTGGATTTTGTCGATTATTTTTGTTGTAGGATCTATATTTGAGTAAATTTAGATGAAAATAACTTCAAATTTTAGGATTGTGAAAAAAATTTTAGTTGGAAGTGTCAAATTTTAATAAATATATTTGAAATCAACTTCGATTCTTTTGGATTTTGTCGAGTATTTTTGGTGTAGGATGTATATTTGAGTAAATTTAGATGAAAATTACTTCAATTTTTTGGATTGTGAAAAAAAATTTTAGTTGGAAGTGCCAAATTTGAATAAATTTATTTGAAATCAACATCGATTTTTTTTTTATTTTGTTGAGTATTGTTGTTGTAGGATCTATATTTGAGTAAATTTAGATAAAAATAACTTCAATTTTTTGGATTGTGCAAAAAATTTTAGTGGAAGTGTCAAATTTTAATAAATTTATTTGAAATCAACTTCGATTTTTTTGGATATTGTTTAGTATTTTTGTTGTAGGATCTATATTTGAGTAAATTTAGATGAAAATAACTTCAATTTTTTGGATTGTGAAAAAAATTTTAGTCGGAAGTGTCAAATTTTAATAAATTTATATGAAATCAACTTCGTTTTTTTTTGGATTTTGTTGATTATTTTTGGTGTAGGATGTATATTTGAGTAAATTTAGATGAAAATAACTTCAATTTTTAGGATTGTGAAAAAAATTGTAGTTGGAAGTGTCAAATTTTAATAAACTTATTTGAAAGCAACTTCGATTTTTTTGGATTTTGTTGAGTATTTTTTGTAGGATGTATATTTGAGTAAATTTAGATGAAAATAACTTCAATTTTTAGGATTGTGAAAAAAATTTTAGTTGGAAGTGTCAAATTTTTATAAATTTATTTGAAACCAACTTCGAGTTTTTTTGGATTTTGTCGAGTATTTTTGTTGTAGGATTTATATTTGAGTAAATTTAGATGAAAATAACGACAATATTTTGGATTGTCAAAAATATTTGAGTTGGAAATGCCAAATTTTAATAAGTTTATTTGAAACCAACTTCGATTTTTTTGGATATTGTTGAGTATTTTTTTGTAGGATCTATATTTGAGTAAATTTAGATGAAAATAACTTCAATTTTTAGGATTGTGAAAAAAATTTTAGTTGGAAATGTCAAATTTTAATAAATTTATTTGAAATCAACTTCGATTCTTTTGGATTTTGTCGAGTATTTTTGGTGTAGGATGTATATTTGAGTAAATTTAGATGAAAATAACTTCAATTTTTTGGATTGTGAAAAAAAATTTTAGTTGGAAGTGCCAAATTTGAATAAATTTATTTGAAATCAACTTCGATTTTTTTTTATTTTGTCGAGTATTTTTGTTGTAGGATCTATATTTGAGTAAATTTAGATAAAAATAACTTCAATTTTTGGATTGTGCAAAAAATTTTAGTGGAAGTGTCAAATTTTAATAAATTTATTTGAAATCAACTTCGATTTTTTTGGATATAGTTGAGTATTTTTGTTGTAGGATCTATATTTGAGTAAATTTAGATGAAAATAACTTCAATTTTTTGGATTGTGAAAAAAATTTTAGTCGGAAGTGTCAAATTTTAATAAATTTATTTGAAATCAACTTCGTTTTTTTTGGATTTTGTTGATTATTTTTGGTAGGATCTATATTTGAGTAAATTTAGATGAAAATAACTTTAATTTTTAGGATTGTGAAAAAAATTTTAGTTGGAAGTGTCAAATTTTAATAAATTTATTTGAAACCAACTTCGATTTTTTTGGATTTTGTCGATTATTTTTGTTGTAGGATCTATATTTGAGTAAATTTAGATGAAAATAACTTCAAATTTTAGGATTGTGAAAAAAATTTTAGTTGGAAGTGTCAAATTTTAATAAATTTATTTGAAATCAACTTCGATTCTTTTGGATTTTGTCGAGTATTTTTGGTGTAGGATGTATATTTGAGTAAATTTAGATGAAAATTACTTCAATTTTTTGGATTGTGAAAAAAAATTTTAGTTGGAAGTGCCAAATTTGAATAAATTTATTTGAAATCAACATCGATTTTTTTTTATTTTGTTGAGTATTTTTGTTGTAGGATCTATATTTGAGTAAATTTAGATAAAAATAACTTCAATTTTTTGGATTGTGCAAAAATTTTAGTTGGAAGTGTCAAATTTTAATAAATTTCTTTGAAACCAACTTCGATTTTTTTGGATTTTGTCGAGTATTTTTGTTGTAGGATGTATATTTGAGTAAATTTAGATGAAACTAACGACCATTTTTTGGATTGTGAAGAAAATTTTAGTTGGAAGTGTCAAATTTTAATCAATTTATTTGAAATCAACTTCGTTTTTTTTGGATTTTGTTGAGTATTTTTTGTAGGATCTATATTTGAGTAAATTTAGATGAAAATAACTTCAATATTTAGGATTGTGAAAAAAATTTTAGTTGGAAGTGTCAAATTTTTATAAATTTATTTGAAACCAACTTCGAGTTTTTTTGGATTTTGTCGAGTATTTTTGTTGTAGGATTTATATTTGAGTAAATTTAGATGAAAATAACGACAATATTTTGGATTGTCAAAAATATTTGAGTTGGAAATGCCAAATTTTAATAAGTTTATTTGAAACCAACTTCGATTTTTTTGGATATTGTTGAGTATTTTTTTGTAGGATCTATATTTGAGTAAATTTAGATGAAAATAACTTCAATTATTAGGATTGTGAAAAAAATTTTAGTTGGAAATGTCAAATTTTAATAAATTTATTTGAAATCAACTTCGATTCTTTTGGATTTTGTCGAGTATTTTTGGTGTAGGATGTATATTTGAGTAAATTTAGATGAAAATAACTTCAATTTTTTGGATTGTGAAAAAAAATTTTAGTTGGAAGTGCCAAATTTGAATAAATTTATTTGAAATCAACTTCGATTTTTTTTTATTTTGTTGAGTATTTTTGTTGTAGGATCTATATTTGAGTAAATTTAGATAAAAATAACTTCAATTTTTTGGATTGTGCAAAAAATTTTAGTGGAAATGTCAAATTTTAATAAATTTATTTGAAATCAACTTCGATTTTTTTGGATATTGTTGAGTATTTTTGTTGTAGGATCTATATTTGAGTAAATTTAGATGAAAATAACTTCAATTTTTTGGATTGTGAAAAAAATTTTAGTCGGAAGTGTCAAATTTTAATAAATTTATTTGAAATCAACTTCGTTTTTTTTTGGATTTTGTTGATTATTTTTGGTAGGATCTATATTTGAGTAAATTTAGATGAAAATAACTTCAATTTTTAGGATTGTGAAAAAAATTTTAGTTGGAAGTGTCAAATTTTAATAAATTTATTTGAAACCAACTTCGATTTTTTTGGATTTTGTCGATTATTTTTGTTGTAGGATCTATATTTGAGTAAATTTAGATGAAAATAACTTCAAATTTTAGGATTGTGAAAAAAATTTTAGTTGGAAGTGTCAAATTTTAATAAATTTATTTGAAATCAACTTCGATTCTTTTGGATTTTGTCGAGTATTTTTGGTGTAGGATGTGTATTTGAGTAAATTTAGATGAAAATTACTTCAATTTTTTGGATTGTGAAAAAAAATTTTAGTTGGAAGTGCCAAATTTGAATAAATTTATTTGAAATCAACATCGATTTTTTTTTATTTTGTTGAGTATTTTTGTTGTAGGATCTATATTTGAGTAAATTTAGATAAAAATAACTTCAATTTTTTGGATTGTGCAAAAAATTTTAGTTGGAAGTGTCAAATTTTAATAAATTTCTTTGAAACCAACTTCGTTTTTTTTGGATTTTGTTGAGTATTTTTTGTAGGATCTATATTTGAGTAAATTTAGATGAAAATAACTTCAATTTTTAGGATTGTGAAAAAAAATTTTAGTTGGAAGTGCCAAATTTGAATAAATTTATTTGAAATCAACATCGATTTTTTTTTATTTTGTTGAGTATTGTTGTTGTAGGATCTATATTTGAGTAAATTTAGATAAAAATAACTTCAATTTTTTGGATTGTGCAAAAAATTTTAGTGGATGTGTCAAATTTTAATAAATTTATTTGAAATCAACTTCGATTTTTTTGGATATTGTTGAGTATTTTTGTTGTAGGATCTATATTTGAGTAAATTTAGATGAAAATAACTTCAATTTTTTGGATTGTGAAAAAAATTTTAGTCGGAAGTGTCAAATTTTAATAAATTTATTTGAAATCAACTTCGTTTTTTTTGGATTTTGTTGATTATTTTTGGTAGGATCTATATTTGAGTAAATTTAGATGAAAATAACTTGAATTTTTAGGATTGTGAAAAAAAATTTAGTTGGAAGTGTCAAATTTTAATAAATTTATTTGAAACCAACTTCGATTTTTTTGGATTTTGTCGAGTATTTTTGGTGTAGGATGTATATTTGTGTAAATTTAGATGAAAATAACTTCAATTTTTAGGATTGTGAAAAAAATTTTAGTTGGAAGTGTCAAATTTTTATAAATTTATTTGAAACCAACTTCGAGTTTTTTTGGATTTTGTCGAGTATTTTTGTTGTAGGATTTATATTTGAGTAAATTTAGATGAAAATAACGACAATATTTTGGATTGTCAAAAATATTTGAGTTGGAAGTGTCAAATTTTAATAAATTTATTTGAAACCAACTTCGATTTTTTTGGATTTTGTCGAGTATTTTTGGTGTAGGATCTATATTTGAGTAAATTTAGATGAAAATAACTTCAATTTTTAGGATTGTGAAAAAAAATTTTAGTTGGAAGTGCCAAATTTTTATAAATTTATTTGAAATCAACATCGATTTTTTTTTATTTTGTTGAGTATTTTTGTTGTAGGATCTATATTTGAGTAAATTTAGATAAAAATAACTTCAATTTTTTGGATTGTGCAAAAAATTTTAGTTGGAAGTGTCAAATTTTAATAAATTTATTTGAAATCAACTTCGATTTTTTTGGATATTGTTGAGTATTTTTGTTGTAGGATCTATATTTGAGTAAATTTAGATGAAAATAACTTCAATTTTTTGGATTGTGAAAAAAATTTTAGTCGGAAGTGTCAAATTTTAATAAATTTATTTGAAATCAACTTCGATTCTTTTGGATTTTGTCGAGTATTTTTGGTGTAGGATGTATATTTGAGTAAATTTAGATGAAAATTACTTCAATTTTTTGGATTGTGAAAAAAAATTTTAGTTGGAAGTGCCAAATATGAATAAATTTATTTGAAATCAACATCGATTTTTTTTTATTTTGTTGAGTATTTTTGTTGTAGGATCTATATTTGAGTAAATTTAGATAAAAATAACTTCAATTTTTTGGATTGTGCAAAAAATTTTAGTTGGAAGTGTCAAATTTTAATAAATTTCTTTGAAACCAACTTCGATTTTTTTGGATTTTGTCGAGTATTTTTGTTGTAGGATGTATATTTGAGTAAATTTAGATGAAACTAACGACCATTTTTTGGATTGTGAAGAAAATTTTAGTTGGAAGTGTCAAATTTTAATCAATTTATTTGAAATCAACTTCGTTTTTTTTGGATTTTGTTGAGTATTTTTTGTAGGATCTATATTTGAGTAAATTTAGATGAAAATAACTTCAATTTTTAGGATTGTGAAAAAAATTTTAGTTGGAAGTGTCAAATTTTTATAAATTTATTTGAAACCAACTTCGAGTTTTTTTGGATTTTGTCGAGTATTTTTGTTGTAGGATTTATATTTGAGTAAATTTAGATGAAAATAACGACAATATTTTGGATTGTCAAAAATATTTGAGTTGGAAATGTCAAATTTTAATAAATTTATTTGAAATCAACTTCGATTCTTTTGGATTTTGTCGAGTATTTTTGGTGTAGGATGTATATTTGAGTAAATTTAGATGAAAATAACTTCAATTTTTTGGATTGTGAAAAAAAATTTTAGTTGGAAGTGCCAAATTTGAATAAGTTTATTTGAAATCAACTTCGATTTTTTTTTATTTTGTCGAGTATTTTTGTTGTAGGATCTATATTTGAGTAAATTTAGATAAAAATAACTTCAATTTTTGGATTGTGCAAAAAATTTTAGTGGAAGTGTCAAATTTTAATAAATTTATTTGAAATCAACTTCGATTTTTTTGGATATTGTTGAGTATTTTTGTTGTAGGATCTATATTTGAGTAAATTTAGATGAAAATAACTTCAATTTTTTGGATTGTGAAAAAAATTTTAGTCGGAAGTGTCAAATTTTAATAAATTTATTTGAAATCAACTTCGTTTTTTTTTGGATTTTGTTGATTATTTTTGGTAGGATCTATATTTGAGTAAATTTAGATGAAAATAACTTCAATTTTTAGGATTGTGAAAAAAATTTTAGTTGGAAGTGTCAAATTTTAATAAATTTATTTGAAACCAACTTCGATTTTTTTGGATTTTGTCGATTATTTTTGTTGTAGGATCTATATTTGAGTAAATTTAGATGAAAATAACTTCAAAGTTTAGGATTGTGAAAAAAATTTTAGTTGGAAGTGTCAAATTTTAATAAATTTATTTGAAATCAACTTCGATTCTTTTGGATTTTGTCGAGTATTTTTGGTGTAGGATGTATATTTGAGTAAATTTAGATGAAAATTACTTCAATTTTTTGGATTGTGAAAAAAAATTTTAGTTGGAAGTGCCAAATATGAATAAATTTATTTGAAATCAACATCGATTTTTTTTTATTTTGTTGAGTATTTTTGTTGTAGGATCTATATTTGAGTAAATTTAGATAAAAATAACTTCATATTTTTGGATTGTGCAAAAAATTTTAGTTGGAAGTGTCAAATTTTAATAAATTTCTTTGAAACCAACTTCGATTTTTTTGGATTTTGTCGAGTATTTTTGTTGTAGGATGTATATTTGAGTAAATTTAGATGAAACTAACGACCATTTTTTGGATTGTGAAGAAAATTTTAGTTGGAAGTGTCAAATTTTAATCAATTTATTTGAAATCAACTTCGTTTTTTTTGGATTTTGTTGAGTATTTTTTGTAGGATCTATATTTGAGTAAATTTAGATGAAAATAACTTCAATTTTTAGGATTGTGAAAAAAATTTTAGTTGGAAGTGTCAAATTTTTATAAATTTATTTGAAACCAACTTCGAGTTTTTTTGGATTTTGTCGAGTAGATTTGTTGTAGGATTTATATTTGAGTAAATTTAGATGAAAATAACGACAATATTTTGGATTGTCAAAAATATTTGAGTTGGAAATGTCAAATTTTAATAAATTTATTTGAAATCAACTTCGATTCTTTTGGATTTTGTCGAGTATTTTTGGTGTAGGATGTATATTTGAGTAAATTTAGATGAAAATAACTTCAATTTTTTGGATTGTGAAAAAAAATTTTAGTTGGAAGTGCCAAATTTGAATAAATTTATTTGAAATCAACTTCGATTTTTTTGGATATTGTTGAGTATTTTTTTGTAGGATCTATATTTGAGTAAATTTAGATGAAAATAACTTCAATTATTAGGATTGTGAAAAAAATTTTAGTTGGAAATGTCAAATTTTAATAAATTTATTTGAAATCAACTTCGATTCTTTTGGATTTTGTCGAGTATTTTTGGTGTAGGATGTATATTTGAGTAAATTTAGATGAAAATAACTTCAATTTTTTGGATTGTGAAAAAAAATTTTAGTTGGAAGTGCCAAATTTGAATAAATTTATTTGAAATCAACTTCGATTTTTTTTTATTTTGTTGAGTATTTTTGTTGTAGGATCTATATTTGAGTAAATTTAGATAAAAATAACTTCAATTTTTTGGATTGTGCAAAAAATTTTAGTGGAAGTGTCAAATTTTAATAAATTTATTTGAAATCAACTTCGATTTTTTTGGATATTGTTGAGTATTTTTGTTGTAGGATCTATATTTGAGTAAAT
The DNA here is from genome assembly GCA_963932275.1 of Andrena praecox. NCBI lineage: Eukaryota > Metazoa > Arthropoda > Insecta > Hymenoptera > Andrenidae > Andrena > Andrena praecox. The sequence goes on from OZ010730.1 coordinate 24,316,133, forward strand.
TTAGATGAAAATAACTTCAATTTTTTGGATTGTGAAAAAAATTTTAGTCGGAAGTGTCAAATTTTAATAAATTTATTTGAAATCAACTTCGTTTTTTTTTTGGATTTTGTTGATTATTTTTGGTAGGATCTATATTTGAGTAAATTTAGATGAAAATAACTTCAATTTTTAGGATTGTGAAAAAAATTTTAGTTGGAAGTGTCAAATTTTAATAAATTTATTTGAAACCAACTTCGATTTTTTTGGATTTTGTCGATTATTTTTGTTGTAGGATCTATATTTGAGTAAATTTAGATGAAAATAACTTCAAATTTTAGGATTGTGAAAAAAATTTTAGTTGGAAGTGTCAAATTTTAATAAATTTATTTGAAATCAACTTCGATTCTTTTGGATTTTGTCGAGTATTTTTGGTGTAGGATGTATATTTGAGTAAATTTAGATGAAAATTACTTCAATTTTTTGGATTGTGAAAAAAAATTTTAGTTGGAAGTGCCAAATATGAATAAATTTATTTGAAATCAACATCGATTTTTTTTTATTTTGTTGAGAATTTTTGTTGTAGGATCTATATTTGAGTAAATTTAGATAAAAATAACTTCAATTTTTTGGATTGTGCAAAAAATTTTAGTTGGAAGTGTCAAATTTTAATAAATTTCTTTGAAACCAACTTCGATTTTTTTGGATTTTGTCGAGTATTTTTGTTGTAGGATGTATATTTGAGTAAATTTAGATGAAACTAACGACCATTTTTTGGATTGTGAAGAAAATTTTAGTTGGAAGTGTCAAATTTTAATCAATTTATTTGAAATCAACTTCGTTTTTTTTGGATTTTGTTGAGTATTTTTTGTAGGATCTATATTTGAGTAAATTTAGATGAAAATAACTTCAATTTTTAGGATTGTGAAAAAAAATTTTAGTTGGAAGTGCCAAATTTTTATAAATTTATTTGAAATCAACTTCGATTTTTTTTTATTTTGTTGAGTATTTTTGTTGTAGGATCTATATTTGAGTAAATTTAGATAAAAATAACTTCAATTTTTTGGATTGTGCAAAAAATTTTAGTGGAAGTGTCAAATTTTAATAAATTTATTTGAAATCAACTTCGATTTTTTTGGATATTGTTGAGTATTTTTGTTGTAGGATCTATATTTGAGTAAATTTAGATGAAAATAACTTCAATTTTTTGGATTGTGAAAAAAATTTTAGTCGGAAGTGTCAAATTTTAATAAATTTATTTGAAATCAACTTCGTTTTTTTTTGGATTTTGTTGATTATTTTTGGTAGGATCTATATTTGAGTAAATTTAGATGAAAATAACTTCAATTTTTAGGATTGTGAAAAAAATTTTAGTTGGAAGTGTCAAATTTTAATAAATTTATTTGAAACCAACTTCGATTTTTTTGGATTTTGTCGATTATTTTTGTTGTAGGATCTATATTTGAGTAAATTTAGATGAAAATAACTTCAAAGTTTAGGATTGTGAAAAAAATTTTAGTTGGAAGTGTCAAATTTTAATAAATTTATTTGAAATCAACTTCGATTCTTTTGGATTTTGTCGAGTATTTTTGGTGTAGGATGTATATTTGAGTAAATTTAGATGAAAATTACTTCAATTTTTTGGATTGTGAAAAAAAATTTTAGTTGGAAGTGCCAAATATGAATAAATTTATTTGAAATCAACATCGATTTTTTTTTATTTTGTTGAGTATTTTTGTTGTAGGATCTATATTTGAGTAAATTTAGATAAAAATAACTTCAATTTTTTGGATTGTGAAGAAAATTTTAGTTGGAAGTGTCAAATTTTAATCAATTTATTTGAAACCAACTTCGAGTTTTTTTGGATTTTGTCGAGTATTTTTGTTGTAGGATTTATATTTGAGTAAATTTAGATGAAAATAACGACAATATTTTGGATTGTCAAAAATATTTGAGTTGGAAATGTCAAATTTTAATAAATTTATTTGAAATCAACTTCGATTCTTTTGGATTTTGTCGAGTATTTTTGGTGTAGGATGTATATTTGAGTAAATTTAGATGAAAATAACTTCAATTTTTTGGATTGTGAAAAAAAATTTTAGTTGGAAGTGCCAAATTTGAATAAATTTATTTGAAATCAACTTCGATTTTTTTTTATTTTGTCGAGTATTTTTGTTGTAGGATCTATATTTGAGTAAATTGAGATAAAAATAACTTCAATTTTTGGATTGTGCAAAAAATTTTAGTGGAAGTGTCAAATTTTAATAAATTTATTTGAAATCAACTTCGATTTTTTTGGATATTGTTGAGTATTTTTGTTGTAGGATCTATATTTGAGTAAATTTAGATGAAAATAACTTCAATTTTTAGGATTGTGAAAAAAATTTTAGTTGGAGGTGTCAAATTTTTATAAATTTATTTGAAACCAACTTCGAGTTTTTTTGGATTTTGTCGAGTATTTTTGTTGTAGGATTTATATTTGAGTAAATTTAGATGAAAATAACGACAATATTTTGGATTGTCAAAAATATTTGAGTTGGAAATGCCAAATTTTAATAAGTTTATTTGAAACCAACTTCGATTTTTTTGGATATTGTTGAGTATTTTTTTGTAGGATCTATATTTGAGTAAATTTAGATGAAAATAACTTCAATTATTAGGATTGTGAAAAAAATTTTAGTTGGAAATGTCAAATTTTAATAAATTTATTTGAAATCAACTTCGATTCTTTTGGATTTTGTCGAGTATTTTTGGTGTAGGATGTATATTTGAGTAAATTTAGATGAAAATAACTTCAATTTTTTGGATTGTGAAAAAAAATTTTAGTTGGAAGTGCCAAATTTGAATAAATTTATTTGAAATCAACTTCGATTTTTTTTTATTTTGTTGAGTATTTTTGTTGTAGGATCTATATTTGAGTAAATTTAGATAAAAATAACTTCAATTTTTTGGATTGTGCAAAAAATTTTAGTGGAAGTGTCAAATTTTAATAAATTTATTTGAAATCAACTTCGATTTTTTTGGATATTGTTGAGTATTTTTGTTGTAGGATCTATATTTGAGTAAATTTAGATGAAAATAACTTCAATTTTTTGGATTGTGAAAAAAATTTTAGTCGGAAGTGTCAAATTTTAATAAATTTATTTGAAATCAACTTCGTTTTTTTTTGGATTTTGTTGATTATTTTTGGTAGGATCTATATTTGAGTAAATTTAGATGAAAATAACTTCAATTTTTAGGATTGTGAAAAAAATTTTAGTTGGAAGTGTCAAATTTTAATAAATTTATTTGAAACCAACTTCGATTTTTTTGGATTTTGTCGATTATTTTTGTTGTAGGATCTATATTTGAGTAAATTTAGATGAAAATAACTTCAAATTTTAGGATTGTGAAAAAAATTTTAGTTGGAAGTGTCAAATTTTAATAAATTTATTTGAAATCAACTTCGATTCTTTTGGATTTTGTCGAGTATTTTTGGTGTTGGATGTATATTTGAGTAAATTTAGATGAAAATTACTTCAATTTTTTGGATTGTGAAAAAAAAATTTAGTTGGAAGTGCCAAATTTGAATAAATTTATTTGAAATCAACATCGATTTTTTTTTTATTTTGTTGAGTATTGTTGTTGTAGGATCTATATTTGAGTAAATTTAGATAAAAATAACTTCAATTTTTTGGATTGTGCAAAAAATTTTAGTTGGAAGTGTCAAATTTTAATAAATTTCGTTGAAACCAACGTCGATTTTTTTTGGATTTTGTCGAGTATTTTTGTTGTAGGTTGTATATTTGAGTAAATTTAGATGAAAATAACTTCAATTTTTTGGATTGGGAAAAAATTTTAGTTAGAAGTGTAAAACTTTAATAAATTTATTTGAGGCCAACTTCGATTTTTTTGGATTTTGTTGAGTATTTTTGTTGTAGGATGTATATTTGAGTATATTTAGATGAAAATAACTTCAATTTTTTGGATTGTGAAAAAAATTTTAGTTGGAAGTGTCAAATTTTAATAAATTTCGTTGAAACCAACGTCGATTTTTTTTGGATTTTGTCGAGTATTTTTGTTGTAGGATGTATATTTGAGTAAATTTAGATGAAAATAACTTCAATTTTTTGGATTGGGAAAAAATTTTAGTTAGAAGTGTCAAATTTTAATAAATTTATTTGAGGCCAACTTCGATTTTTTTGGATTTTGTCGAGTATTTTTGTTGTAGGATGTATTTTTGAGTAAATTTATATGAAAATAATGACAATTTTTGGGATTGTCAAAAAAATTTGAGATGGAAATGCCAAATTTTAATAAATTTATTTGAAACCAACTTCGATTTTTCTCGACTATGTTGAGTTTTTTTGATAGAGAAGCTTAATTTGAGTAATTTCAGTTGAAATTAAGTTCGATTTTTTGGATTTTGTCACCATTTTTGTCAAATGTTAATAAATTTATTTGAAATCAACTTGGATGATTTTGGATTTTGTTGAGTATTTTTGTTGTAGGATCTATATTTGAGTAAATTTGGATGAAAACAACGACAATTTTTTGGATTGTGAAGAAAATTTTAGTTGGAAGTGTCAAATTTTAATAAATTTATTTGAGGCCAACTTCGATTTTTTTGGATTTTGTCGAGTATTTTTTTGTAGGATCTATATTTGAGTAAATTTAGATGAAAATAACTTCAATTTCTAGGATTGTGAAAATATTTTAGTTGGAAGTGTCAAATTTTAATAAATTTATTTGAAACCAACTTCGATTTTTTTTGGATTTTGTCGATTATTTTTGTTGTAGGATCTATATTTGAGTAAATTTAGATGAAAATAACTTCAAATTTTAGGATTGTGAAAAAAATTTTAGTTGGAAGTGTCAAATTTTAATAAATTTATTTGAAATCAACTTCGATTCTTTTGGATTTTGTCGAGTATTTTTGGTGTAGGATGTATATTTGAGTAAATTTAGATGAAAATAACTTCAATTTTTTGGATTGTGAAAAAAAATTTTAGTTGGAAGTGCCAATTTGAATAAATTTATTTGAAATCAACTTCGATTTTTTTTTATTTTGTTGAGTATTTTTGTTGTAGGATCTATATTTGAGTAAATTTAGATTAAAAAAAAACTTCAATTTTTTGGATTGTGCAAAAAATTTTAGTTGGAAGTGTCAAATTTTAATAAATTTCTTTGAAACCAACTTCGATTTTTTTGGATTTTGTCGAGTATTTTTGTTGTAGGATGTATATTTGAGTAAATTTAGATGAAAATAACGACCATTTTTTGGATTGTGAAGAAAATTTTAGTTGGAAGTGTCAAATTTTAATAAATTTATTTGAAACCAACATCGATTTTTTTGGATTTTGTCGAGTATTTTTGGTGCAGGATGTATATTTGAGTAAATTTAGATGAAAATAACTTCAATTTCTAGGATTGTGAAAAAATTTTAGTTGGAAGTGTCAAATTTTAATAAATTTATTTGAAACCAACTTCGATTTTTTTGGATTTTGTCGATTATTTTTGTTGTAGGATCTATATTTGAGTAAATTTAGATGAAAATAACTTCAAATTTTAGGATTGTGAAAAAAATTTTAGTTGGAAGTGTCAAATTTTAATAAATTTATTTGAAATCAACTTCGATTCTTTTGGATTTTGTCGAGTATTTTTGGTGTAGGATGTATATTTGAGTAAATTTAGATGAAAATAACTTCAATTTTTAGGATTGTGAAAAAAATTTTAGTTGGAAGTGTCAAATTTTTATAAATTTATTTGAAACCAACTTCGAGTTTTTTTGGATTTTGTCGAGTATTTTTGTTGTAGGATTTATATTTGAGTAAATTTAGATGAAAATAACGACAATATTTTGGATTGTCAAAAATATTTGAGTTGGAAATGCCAAATTTTAATAAGTTTATTTGAAACCAACTTCGATTTTTTTGGATATTGTTGAGTATTTTTTTGTAGGATCTATATTTGAGTAAATTTAGATGAAAATAACTTCAATTTTTAGGATTGTGAAAAAAATTTTAGTTGGAAATGTCAAATTTTAATAAATTTAATTGAAATCAACTTCGATTCTTTTGGATTTTGTCGAGTATTTTTGGTGTAGGATGTATATTTGAGTAAATTTAGATGAAAATAACTTCAATTTTTTGGATTGTGAAAAAAAATTTTAGTTGGAAGTGCCAAATTTGAATAAATTTATTTGAAATCAACTTCGATTTTTTTTTATTTTGTTGAGTATTTTTGTTGTAGGATCTATATTTGAGTAAATTTAGATAAAAATAACTTCAATTTTTTGGATTGTGCAAAAAATTTTAGTTGGAAGTGTCAAATTTTAATAAATTTATTTGAAACCAACTTCGATTTTTTTGGATTTTGTCGAGTATTTTTGTTGTAGGATCTATATTTGAGTAAATTTAGATGAAAATAACTTCAATTTTTTGGATTGTGAAAAAAATTTTAGTCGGAAGTGTCAAATTTTAATAAATTTATTTGAAATCAACTTCGTTTTTTTTGGATTTTGTTGATTATTTTTGGTAGGATCTATATTTGAGTAAATTTAGATGAAAATAACTTCAATTTTTAGGATTGTGAAAAAAATTTTAGTTGGAAGTGTCAAATTTTAATAAATTTATTTGAAACCAACTTCGATTTTTTTGGATTTTGTCGAGTATTTTTGGTGTAGGATGTATATTTGAGTAAATTTAGATGAAAATTACTTCAATTTTTTGGATTGTGAAAAAAAATTTTAGTTGGAAGTGCCAAATTTGAATAAATTTATTTGAAATCAACATCGATTTTTTTTGGATTTTGTCGATTATTTTTGTTGTAGGATCTATATTTGAGTAAATTTAGATAAAAATAACTTCAATTTTTTGGATTGTGCAAAAAATTTTAGTTGGAAGTGTCAAATTTTAATAAATTTATTTGAGGCCAACTTCGATTTTTTTGGATTTTGTCGAGTATTTTTGTTGTAGGATGTATTTATGAGTAAATTTATATGAAAATAATGACAATTTTTGGGATTGTCAAAAAAATTTGAGTTGGAAATGCCAAATTTTAATAAATTTATTTGAAACCAACTTCGATTTTTCTCGACTATGTTGAGTTTTTTTGATAGAGAAGCTTAATTTGCGTAATTTCAGTTGAAATTAAGTTCGATTTTTTGGATTTTGTCACCATTTTTGTCAAATGTTAATAAATTTATTTGAAATCAACTTGGATGATTTTGGATTTTGTTCAGTATTTTTGTTGTAGGATCTATATTTGAGTAAATTTGAATGAAAAAACGACAATTTTTTGGATTGTGAAAAAAATTTTAGTTGGAAGTGTCAAATTTTAATTAATTTATTTGAAACCAACTTCGATATTTTTTGGATTTTGTCGAGTATTTTTGTTGCAGGATGTATATTTGAGTAAATTTACATGAAAATAACGACAATTTTTTGGATAGTAAAAAAAAATTTTAGTTGGAAGTGTCAAATTTTAATAAATTTATTTGAAATCAACTTCGTTTTTTTTTTGGATTTTGTTGATTATATTTGGTAGGATCTATATTTGAGTAAAATTAGATGAAAATAACTTCAATTTTTAGGATTGTGAAAAAAATTTTAGTTGGAAGTGTCAAATTTTAATAAATTTATTTGAAATCAACTTCGATTCTTTTGGATTTTGTCGAGTATTTTGGGTGTAGGATGTATATTTGAGTAAATTTAGATGAAAAAAACGACCATTTTTTGGATTGTGAAAAAAAATTTTAGTTGGAAGTGCCAAATTTGAATAAATTTATTTGAAATCAACATCGATTTTTTTTTTATTTTGTTGAGTATTGTTGTTGTAGGATCTATATTTGAGTAAATTTAGATAAAAATAACTTCAATTTTTTGGATTGTGCAAAAAATTTTAGTTGGAAGTGTCAAATTTTTATAAATTTATTTGAAACCAACTTCGAGTTTTTTTGGATTTTGTCGAGTATTTTTGTTGTAGGATTTATATTTGAGTAAATTTAGATGAAAATAACGACAATATTTTGGATTGTCAAAAATATTTGAGTTGGAAATGCCAAATTTTAATAAGTTTATTTGAAACCAACTTCGATTTTTTTGGATATTGTTGAGTATTTTTTGTAGGATCTATATTTGAGTAAATTTAGATGAAAATAACTTCAATTTTTAGGATTGTGAAAAAAATTTTAGTTGGAAATGTCAAATTTTAATAAATTTATTTGAAATCAACTTCGATTCTTTTGGATTTTGTCGAGTATTTTTGGTGTAGGATGTATATTTGAGTAAATTTAGCTGAAAATAACTTCAATTTTTTGGATTGTGAAAAAAAATTTTAGTTGGAAGTGCCAAATTTGAATAAATTTATTTGAAATCAACTTCGATTTTTTTTTATTTTGTTGAGTATTTTTGTTGTAGGATCTATATTTGAGTAAATTTAGATAAATATAACTTCAATTTTTTGGATTGTGCAAAAAATTTTAGTGGAAGTGTCAAATTTTAATAAATTTATTTGAAATCAACTTCGATTTTTTTGGATATTGTTGGGTATTTTTGTTGTAGGATCTATATTTGAGTAAATTTAGATGAAAATAACTTCAATTTTTTGGATTGTGAAAAAAATTTTAGTCGGAAGTGTCAAATTTTAATAAATTTATTTGAAATCAACTTCGTTTTTTTTGGATTTTGTTGATTATTTTTGGTAGGATCTATATTTGAGTAAATTTAGATGAAAATAACTTTAATTTTTAGGATTGTGAAAAAAATTTTAGTTGGAAGTGTCAAATTTTAATAAATTTATTTGAAACCAACTTCGATTTTTTTGGATTTTGTCGATTATTTTTGTTGTAGGATCTATATTTGAGTAAATTTAGATGAAAATAACTTCAAATTTTAGGATTGTGAAAAAAATTTTAGTTGGAAGTGTCAAATTTTAATAAATTTATTTGAAATCAACTTCGATTCTTTTGGATTTTGTCGAGTATTTTTGGTGTAGGATGTATATTTGAGTAAATTTAGATGAAAATTACTTCAATTTTTTGGATTGTGAAAAAAAATTTTAGTTGGAAGTGCCAAATTTGAATAAATTTATTTGAAATCAACATCGATTTTTTTTTATTTTGTTGAGTATTTTTGTTGTAGGATCTATATTTGAGTAAATTTAGATAAAAATAACTTCAATTTTTTGGATTGTGCAAAAAATTTTAGTTGGAAGTGTCAAATTTTAATAAATTTCTTTGAAACCAACTTCGATTTTTTTGGATTTTGTCGAGTATTTTTGTTGTAGGATGTATATTTGAGTAAATTTAGATGAAACTAACGACCATTTTTTGGATTGTGAAGAAAATTTTAGTTGGAAGTGTCAAATTTTAATCAATTTATTTGAAATCAACTTCGTTTTTTTTTTATTTTGTTGAGTATTTTTTGTAGGATCTATATTTGAGTAAATTTAGATGAAAATAACTTCAATTTTTAGGATTGTGAAAAAAATTTTAGTTGGAAGTGTCAAATTTTTATAAATTTATTTGAAACCAACTTCGAGTTATTTTGGATTTTGTCGAGTATTTTTGTTGTAGGATTTATATTTGAGTAAATTTAGATGAAAATAACGACAATATTTTGGATTGTGAAAAAAATTTTAGTTGGAAATGTCAAATTTTAATAAATTTATTTGAAATCAACTTCGATTCTTTTGGATTTTGTCGAGTATTTTTGGTGTAGGATGTATATTTGAGTAAATTTAGATGAAAATAACTTCAATTTTTTGGATTGTGAAAAAAAATTTTAGTTGGAAGTGCCAAATTTGAATAAATTTATTTGAAATCAACTTCGATTTTTTTTTATTTTGTTGAGTATTTTTGTTGTAGGATCTATATTTGAGTAAATTTAGATAAAAATAACTTCAATTTTTTGGATTGTGCAAAAAATTGTAGTGGAAGTGTCAAATTTTAATAAATTTATTTGATATCAACTTCGATTTTTTTGGATATTGTTGAGTATTTTTGTTGTAGGATCTATATTTGAGTAAATTTAGATGAAAATAACTTCAATTTTTTGGATTGTGAAAAAAATTTTAGTCGGAAGTGTCAAATTTTAATAAATTTATTTGAAATCAACTTCGTTTTTTTTTGGAATTTGTTGATTATTTTTGGTAGGATCTATATTTGAGTAAATTTAGATGAAAATAACTTCAATTTTTAGGATTGTGAAAAAAATTTTAGTTGGAAGTGTCAAATTTTAATAAATTTATTTGAAACCAACTTCGATTTTTTTGGATTTTGTCGATTATTTTTGTTGTAGGATCTATATTTGAGTAAATTTAGATGAAAATAACTTCAAATTTTAGGATTGTGAAAAAAATTTTAGTTGGAAGTGTCAAATTTTAATAAATTTATTTGAAATCAACTTCGATTTTTTTGGATATTGTTGAGTATTTTTGTTGTAGGATCTATATTTGAGTAAATTTAGATGAAAATAACTTCAATTTTTTGGATTGTGAAAAAAATTTTAGTCGGAAGTGTCAAATTTTAATAAATTTATTTGAAATCAACTTCGTTTTTTTTGGATTTTGTTGATTATTTTTGGTAGGATCTATATTTGAGTAAATTTAGATGAAAATAACTTCAATTTTTAGGATTGTGAAAAAAATTTTAGTTGGAAGTGTCAAATTTTAATAAATTTATTTGAAACCAACTTCGATTTTTTTGGATTTTGTCGATTATTTTTGTTGTAGGATCTATATTTGAGTAAATTTAGATGAAAATAACTTCAAATTTTAGGATTGTGAAAAAAATTTTAGTTGGAAGTGTCAAATTTTAATAAATTTATTTGAAATCAACTTCGATTCTTTTGGATTTTGTCGAGTATTTTTGGTGTAGGATGTATATTTGAGTAAATTTAGATGCAAATTACTTCAATTTTTTGGATTGTGAAAAAAAATTTTAGTTGGAAGTGCCAAATATGAATAAATTTATTTGAAATCAACATCGATTTTTTTTTATTTTGTTGAGTATTTTTGTTGTAGGATCTATATTTGAGTAAATTTAGATAAAAATAACTTCAATTTTTTGGATTGTGCAAAAAATTTTAGTTGGAAGTGTCAAATTTTAATAAATTTCTTTGAAACCAACTTCGATTTTTTTGGATTTTGTCGAGTATTTTTGTTGTAGGATGTATATTTGAGTAAATTTAGATGAAACTAACGACCATTTTTTGGATTGTGAAGAAAATTTTAGTTGGAAGTGTCAAATTTTAATCAATTTATTTGAAATCAACTTCGTTTTTTTTGGATTTTGTTGAGTATTTTTTGTAGGATCTATATTTGAGTAAATTTAGATGAAAATAACTTCAATTTTTAGGATTGTGAAAAAAATTTTAGTTGGAAGTGTCAAATTTTTATAAATTTATTTGAAACCAACTTCGAGTTTTTTTGGATTTTGTCGAGTATTTTTGTTGTAGGATTTATATTTGAGTAAATTTAGATGAAAATAACGACAATATTTTGGATTGTCAAAAATATTTGAGTTGGAAATGCCAAATTTTAATAAGTTTATTTGAAACCAACTTCGATTTTTTTGGATATTGTTGAGTATTTTTTTGTAGGATCTATATTTGAGTAAATTTAGATGAAAATAACTTCAATTTTTAGGATTGTGAAAAAAATTTTAGTTGGAAATGTCAAATTTTAATAAATTTATTTGAAATCAACTTCGATTCTTTTGGATTTTGTCGAGTATTTTTGGTGTAGGATGTATATTTGAGTAAATTTAGATGAAAATAACTTCAATTTTTTGGATTGTGAAAAAAAATTTTAGTTGGAAGTGCCAAATTTGAATAAATTTATTTGAAATCAACTTCGATTTTTTTTTATTTTGTTGAGTATTTTTGTTGTAGGATCTATATTTGAGTAAATTTAGATAAAAATAACTTCAATTTTTTGGATTGTGCAAAAAATTTTAGTGGAAGTGTCAAATTTTAATAAATTTATTTGATATCAACTTCGATTTTTTTGGATATTGTTGAGTATTTTTGTTGTAGGATCTATATTTGAGTAAATTTAGATGAAAATAACTTCAATTTTTTGGATTGTGAAAAAAATTTTAGTCGGAAGTGTCAAATTTTAATAAATTTATTTGAAATCAACTTCGTTTTTTTTGGATTTTGTTGATTATTTTTGGTAGGATCTATATTTGAGTAAATTTAGATAAAAATAACTTCAATTTTTTGGATTGTGCAAAAAATTTTAGTGGAAGTGTCAAATTTTAATAAATTTATTTGAAATCAACTTCGATTCTTTTGGATTTTGTCGAGTATTTTTGGTGTAGGATGTATATTTGAGTAAATTTAGATGCAAATTACTTCAATTTTTTGGATTGTGAAAAAAAATTTTAGTTGGAAGTGCCAAATATGAATAAATTTATTTGAAATCAACATCGATTTTTTTTTATTTTGTTGAGTATTTTTGTTGTAGGATCTATATTTGAGTAAATTTAGATAAAAATAACTTCAATTTTTTGGATTGTGCAAAAAATTTTAGTTGGAAGTGTCAAATTTTAATAAATTTCTTTGAAACCAACTTCGATTTTTTTGGATATTGTTGAGTATTTTTGTTGTAGGATCTATATTTGAGTAAATTTAGATGAAAATAACGACAATATTTTGGATTGTGAATAAAATTTTAGTTGGAAGTGTCAAATTTTAATAAATTTATTTGAAACCAACTTCGATTTTTGAGGATTTTGTCGAGTATTTTTGGTGTAGGATGTATATTTGAGTAAATTTAGATGAAAATAACTTCAATTTCTAGGATTGTGAAAAAAATTTTAGTTGGAAGTGTCAAATTTTAATAAATTTATTTGAAACCAACTTCGATTTTTTTGGATTTTGTTGAGTATTTTTTTGTAGGATCTATATTTGAGTAAATTTAGATGAAAATAACTTCAAATTTTAGGATTGTGAAAAAAATTTTAGTTGGAAGTGTCAAATTTTAATAAATTTATTTGAAATCAACTTCGATTCTTTTGGATTTTGTCGAGTATTTTTGGTGTAGGATGTATATTTGAGTAAATTTAGATGAAAATTACTTCAATTTTTTGGATTGTGAAAAAAAATTTTAGTTGGAAGTGTCAAATTTTAATAAATTTATTTGAAATCAACTTCGATTTTTTTGGATTTTGTCGAGTATTTTTGTTTTAGGATGTATATTTGAGTAAATTTAGATGAAAATAACGACCATTTTTTGGATTGTGAACAAAATTTTAGTTGGAAATGTCAAATTTTAATAAATTTATTTGAAATCAACTTCGATTTTTTTGGATATTGGTGAGTATTTTTGTTGTAGGATCTATATTTGAGTAAATTTAGATGAAAATAACTTCAAATTTTAGGATTGTGAAAAAAATTTTAGTTGGAAGTGTCAAATTTTAATAAATTTCTTTGAAACCAACTTCGATTTTTTTGGATTTTGTCGAGTATTTTTGTTGTAGGATGTATATTTGAGTAAATTTAGATGAAAATAACAACCATTTTTTGGATTGTGAAGAAAATTTTAGTTGGAAGTGTCAAATTTTAATAAATTTATTTGAAATCAACTTCGATTTTTTTGGATATTGTTGAGTATTTTTGTTGTAGGATCTATATTTGAGTAAATTTAGATGAAAATAACTTCCTTTTTAGGATTGTGAAAAAAATTTTAGTCGGAAGTGTCAAATTTTAATAAATTTATTTGAAACCAACTTCGATTTTTTTGGATTTTGTCGAGTATTTTTGGTGTAGGATGTATATTTGAGTAAATTTAGATGAAAATAACTTCAATTTTTAGGATTGTGAAAAAAATTGTAGTTGGAAGTGTCAAATTTTAATAAACTTATTTGAAAGCAACTTCGATTTTTTTTGATTTTGTTGAGTATTTTTTGTAGGATCTATATTTGAGTAAATTTAGATGAAAATAACTTCAAATTTTAGGATTGTGAAAAAAATTTTAGTTGGAAGTGTCAAATTTTAATAAATTTATTTGAAACCAACTTCGATTTTTTTGGATTTTGTCGAGTATTTTTGTTGTAGGATGTATATTTGAGTAAATTTAGACGAAAATAACGACCATTTTTTGGATTGTGAATAAAATTTTAGTTGGAAGTGTCAAATTTTAATAAATTTATTTTAAATCAACTTCGATTTTTTTGGATATTGTTGAGTATTTTTGTTGTAGGATCTATATTTGAGTAAATTTAGATGAAAATAACTTCAATTTTTTGGATTGTGAAAAAAATTTTAGTCGGAAGTGTCAAATTTTAATAAATTTATTTGAAATCAACTTCGTTTTTTTTGGATTTTGTTGATTATTTTTGGTAGGATCTATATTTGAGTAAATTTAGATGAAAATAACTTCAATTTTTAGGATTGTGAAAAAAATTTAAGTTGGAAGTGTCAAATTTTAATAAATTTATTTGAAACCAACTTCGATTTTTTTGGATTTTGTCGATTATTTTTGTTGTAGGATCTTTATTTGAGTAAATTTAGATGAAAATAACTTCAAATTTTAGGATTGTGAAAAAAAGTTTTGTTGGAAGTGTCAAATTTTAATAAATTTATTTGAAATCAACTTCGATTCTTTTGGATTTTGTCGAGTATTTTTGGTGTAGGATGTATATTTGAGTAAATTTAGATGAAAATTACTTCAATTTTTTGGATTGTGAAAAAAAATTTTAGTTGGAAGTGCCAAATTTGAATAAATTTATTTGAAATCAACTTCGATTTTTTTTTATTTTGTGGAGTATTTTTGTTGTAGGATCTATATTTGAGTAAATTTAGATAAAAATAACTTCAATTTTTTGGATTGTGCAAAAAATTTTAGTTGGAAGTGTCAAATTTTAATAAATTTCTTTGAAACCAACTTCGATTTTTTTGGATTTTGTCGAGTATTTTTGTTGTAGGATGTATATTTGAGTAAATTTAGATGAAAATAACGACCATTTTTTGGATTGTGAAGAAAATTTTAGTTGGAAGTGTCAAATTTTAATAAATTTATTTGAAATCAACTTCGATTTTTTTGGATTTTGTCGAGTATTTTTGTTTTAGGATGTATATTTGAGTAAATTTAGATGAAAATAACGACCATTTTTTGGATTGTGAATAAAAATTTAGTTGGAAATGTCAAATTTTAATAAATTTATTTGAAATCAACTTCGATTTTTTTGGATATTGTTGAGTATTTTTGTTGTAGGATCTATATTTGAGTAAATTTAGATGAAAATAACTTCAATTTTTTGGATTGTGAAAAAAATTTTAGTCGGAAGTGCCAAATTTGAATAAATTTATTTGAAATCAACATCGATTTTTTTTTTATTTTGTTGAGTATTGTTGTTGTAGGATCTATATTTGAGTAAATTTAGATAAAAATAACTTCAATTTTTTGGATTGTGCAAAAAATTTTAGTTGGAAGTGTCAAATTTTAATAAATTTCGTTGAAACCAACGTCGATTTTTTTTGGATTTTGTCGAGTATTTTTGTTGTAGGTTGTATATTTGAGTAAATTTAGATGAAAATAACTTCAATTTTTTGGATTGGGAAAAAATTTTAGTTAGAAGTGTAAAACTTTAATAAATTTATTTGAGGCCAACTTCGATTTTTTTGGATTTTGTTGAGTATTTTTGTTGTAGGATGTATATTTGAGTAAATTTAGATGAAAATAACGACCATTTTTTGGATTGTGAAGAAAATTTTAGTTGGAAGTGTCAAATTTTAATCAATTTATTTGAAACCAACTTCGATTTTTTTGATTTTGTCGAGTATTTTGGGTGTAGGATGTATATTTGAGTAAATTTAGATGAAAATAACTTCGATTTTTAGGATTGTGAAAAAAATTTTAGTTGGTAGTGTCAAATTTTAATAAATTTATTTGAAATCAACTTCGATTCTTTTGGATTTTGTCGAGTATTTTTGGTGTAGGATGTATATTTGAGTAAATTTAGATGAAAATAACTTCAATTTTTTGGATTGTGAAAAAAAATTTTAGTTGGAAGTGCCAAATTTGAATAAATTTATTTGAAATCAACTTCGATTTTTTTTTATTTTGTTGAGTATTTTTGTTGTAGGATCTATATTTGAGTAAATTTAGTTAAAAACAACTTCAATTTTTTGGATTGTGCAAAAAATTTTAGTTGGAAGTGTCAAATTTTAATAAATTTCTTTGAAACCAAAATCGATTTTTTTTTATTTTGTCGAGTATTTTTGTTGTAGGATGTATATTTGAGTAAATTTAGATGAAAATAACGACCATTTTTTGGATTGTGAATAAAATTTTAGTTGGAAGTGTCAAATTTTAATAAATTTATTTGAAACCAACTTCGATTTTTTTGGATTTTGTCGAGTATTTTTGGTGTAGGATGTATATTTGAGTAAATTTAGATGAAAATAACTTCAATTTCTAGGATTTTGAAAAAAATTTTAGTTGGAAGTGTCAAATTTTAATAAATTTATTTGAAACCAAATTCGTTTTTTGTGGATTTTGTCGATTATTTTTGTTGTAGGATGTATATTTGAGTAAATTTAGATGAAAATAACGAAAATTTATTGGATTGTGAAGAAAATTTTAGTTGGAAGTGTCAAATTTTAATAAATTTATTTGAAACCAACTTCGTTTTTTTTGGATTTTGTCGAGTATTTTTGGTGTAGGATGTATATTTGAGTAAATTTAGATGAAAATAACTTCAATTTCTAGGATTGTGAAAAAAATTTTAGTTGGAAGTGTCAAATTTTAATAAATTTATTTGAAACCAACTTCGATTTTTTTGGATTTTGTTGAGTATATTTTTGTAGGATCTATATTTGAGTAAATTTAGATGAAAATAACTTCAAATTTTAGGATTGTGAAAAAAATTTTAGTTGGAAGTGTCAAATTTTAATAAATTTATTTGAAATCAACTTCGATTCTTTTGGATTTTGTCGAGTATTTTTGGTGTAGGATGTATATTTGAGTAAATTTAGATGAAAATTACATCAATTTTTTGGATTGTGAAAAAAAATTTTAGTTGGAAGTGTCAAATTTTAATAAATTTATTTGAAATCAACTTCGATTTTTTTGGATTTTGTCGAGTATTTTTGTTTTAGGATGTATATTTGAGTAAATTTAGATGAAAATAACGACCATTTTTTGGATTGTGAACAAAATTTTAGTTGGAAATGTCAAATTTTAATAAATTTATTTGAAATCAACTTCGATTTTTTTGGATATTGTTGAGTATTTTTGTTGTAGGATCTATATTTGAGTAAATTTAGATGAAAATAACTTCAATTTTTTGGATTGTGCAAAAAATTTTAGTTGGAAGTGTCAAATTTTAATAAATTTCTTTGAAACCAACTTCGATTTTTTTGGATTTTGTCGAGTATTTTTGTTGTAGGATGTATATTTGAGTAAATTTAGATGAAAATAACAACCATTTTTTGGATTGTGAAGAAAATTTTAGTTGGAAGTGTCAAATTTTAATAAATTTATTTGAAATCAACTTCGATTTTTTTGGATTTTGTCGAGTATTTTTGTTTTAGGATGTATATTTGAGTAAATTTAGATGAAAATAACGACCATTTTTTGGATTGTGAATAAAATTTTAGTTGGAAATGTCAAATTTTAATAAATTTATTTGAAATCAACTTCGATTTTTTTGGATATTGTTGAGTATTTTTGTTGTAGGATCTATATTTGAGTAAATTTAGATGAAAATAACTTCCTTTTTAGGATTGTGAAAAAAATTTTAGTCGGAAGTGTCAAATTTTAATAAATTTATTTGAAACCAACTTCGATTTTTTTGGATTTTGTCGAGTATTTTTGGTGTAGGATGTATATTTGAGTAAATTTAGATGAAAATAACTTCAATTTTTAGGATTGTGAAAAAAATTGTAGTTGGAAGTGTCAAATTTTAATAAACTTATTTGAAAGCAACTTCGATTTTTTTGGATTTTGTTGAGTATTTTTTGTAGGATCTATATTTGAGTAAATTTATATGAAAATAACTTCAAATTTTAGGATTGTGAAAAAAATTTTAGTTGGAAGTGTCAAATTTTAATAAATTTATTTGAAACCAACTTCGATTTTTTTGGATTTTGTCGAGTATTTTTGTTGTAGGATGTATATTTGAGTAAATTTAGACGAAAATAACGACCATTTTTTGGATTGTGAATAAAATTTTAGTTGGAAGTGTCAAATTTTAATAAATTAATTTTAAATCAACTTCGATTTTTTTGGATATTGTTGAGTATTTTTGTTGTAGGATCTATATTTGAGTAAATTTAGATGAAAATAACTTCAATTTTTTGGATTGTGAAAAAAATTTTAGTCGGAAGTGTCAAATTTTAATAAATTTATTTGAAATCAACTTCGTTTTTTTTGGATTTTGTTGATTATTTTTGGTAGGATCTATATTTGAGTAAATTTAGATGAAAATAACTTCAATTTTTAGGATTGTGAAAAAAATTTTAGTTGGAAGTGTCAAATTTTAATAAATTTATTTGAAACCAACTTCGATTTTTTTGGATTTTGTCGATTATTTTTGTTGTAGGATCTTTATTTGAGTAAATTTAGATGAAAATTACTTCAATTTTTTGGATTGTGAAAAAAAATTTTAGTTGGAAGTGCCAAATTTGAATAAATTTATTTGAAATCAACTTCGATTTTTTTTTATTTTGTTGAGTATTTTTGTTGTAGGATCTATATTTGAGTAAATTTAGATAAAAATAACTTCAATTTTTTGGATTGTGCTAAAAATTTTAGTTGGAAGTGTCAAATTTTAATAAATTTCTTTGAAACCAACTTCGATTTTTTTGGATTTTGTCGAGTATTTTTGGTAGGATCTTTATTTGAGTAAATTTAGATGAAAATAACTTCAAATTTTAGGATTGTGAAAAAAAGTTTTGTTGGAAGTGTCAAATTTTAATAAATTTATTTGAAATCAACTTCGATTCTTTTGGATTTTGTCGAGTATTTTTGGTGTAGGATGTATATTTGAGTAAATTTAGATGAAAATTACTTCAATTTTTTGGATTGTGAAAAAAAATTTTAGTTGGAAGTGCCAAATTTGAATAAATTTATTTGAAATCAACTTCGATTTTTTTTTATTTTGTGGAGTATTTTTGTTGTAGGATCTATATTTGAGTAAATTTAGATAAAAATAACTTCAATTTTTTGGATTGTGCAAAAAATTTTAGTTGGAAGTGTCAAATTTTAATAAATTTCTTTGAAACCAACTTCGATTTTTTTGGATTTTGTCGAGTATTTTTGTTGTAGGATGTATATTTGAGTAAATTTAGATGAAAATAACGACCATTTTTTGGATTGTGAAGAAAATTTTAGTTGGAAGTGTCAAATTTTAATAAATTTATTTGAAATCAACTTCGATTTTTTTGGATTTTGTCGAGTATTTTTGTTTTAGGATGTATATTTGAGTAAATTTAGATGAAAATAACGACCATTTTTTGGATTGTGAATAAAAATTTAGTTGGAAATGTCAAATTTTAATAAATTTATTTGAAATCAACTTCGATTTTTTTGGATATTGTTGAGTATTTTTGTTGTAGGATCTATATTTGAGTAAATTTAGATGAAAATAACTTCAATTTTTTGGATTGTGAAAAAAATTTTAGTCGGAAGTGCCAAATTTGAATAAATTTATTTGAAATCAACATCGATTTTTTTTTTATTTTGTTGAGTATTGTTGTTGTAGGATCTATATTTGAGTAAATTTAGATAAAAATAACGACCATTTTTTGGATTGTGAAGAAAATTTTAGTTGGAAGTATCAAATTTTAATCAATTTATTTGAAACCAACTTCGATTTTTTTGGATTTTGTCGAGTATTTTGGGTGTAGGATGTATATTTGAGTAAATTTAGATGAAAATAACTTCGATTTTTAGGATTGTGAAAAAAATTTTAGTTGGTAGTTTCAAATTTTAATAAATTTATTTGAAATCAACTTCGATTCTTTTGGATTTTGTCGAGTATTTTTGGTGTAGGATGTATATTTGAGTAAATTTAGATGAAAATAAATTCAATTTTTTGGATTGTGAAAAAAAATTTTAGTTGGAAGTGCCAAATTTGAATAAATTTATTTGAAATCAACTTCGATTTTTTTTTATTTTGTTGAGTATTTTTGTTGTAGGATCTATATTTGAGTAAATTTAGTTAAAAACAACTTCAATTTTTTGGATTGTGCAAAAAATTTTAGTTGGAAGTGTCAAATTTTAATAAATTTCTTTGAAACCAAAATCGATTTTTTTTTATTTTGTCGAGTATTTTTGTTGTAGGATGTATATTTGAGTAAATTTAGATGAAAATAACGACCATTTTTTGGATTGTGAATAAAATTTTAGTTGGAAGTGTCAAATTTTAATAAATTTATTTGAAACCAACTTCGATTTTTTTGGATTTTGTCGAGTATTTTTGGTGTAGGATGTATATTTGAGTAAATTTAGATGAAAATAACTTCAATTTCTAGGATTTTGAAAAAAATTTTAGTTGGAAGTGTCAAATTTTAATAAATTTATTTGAAACCAAATTCGTTTTTTGTGGATTTTGTCGATTATTTTTGTTGTAGGATGTATATTTGAGTAAATTTAGATGAAAATAACGAAAATTTATTGGATTGTGAAGAAAATTTTAGTTGGAAGTGTCAAATTTTAATAAATTTATTTGAAACCAACTTCGATTTTTTTGGATTTTGTCGAGTATTTTTGGTGTAGGATGTATATTTGAGTAAATTTAGATGAAAATAACTTCAATTTCTAGGATTGTGAAAAAAATTTTAGTTGGAAGTGTCAAATTTTAATAAATTTATTTGAAACCAACTTCGATTTTTTTGGATTTTGTTGAGTATTTTTTTGTAGGATCTATATTTGAGTAAATTTAGATGAAAATAACTTCAAATTTTAGGATTGTGAAAAAAATTTTAGTTGGAAGTGTCAAATTTTAATAAATTTATTTGAAATCAACTTCGATTCTTTTGGATTTTGTCGAGTATTTTTGGTGTAGGATGTATATTTGAGTAAATTTAGATGAAAATTACTTCAATTTTTTGGATTGTGAAAAAAAATTTTAGTTGGAAGTGTCAAATTTTAATAAATTTATTTGAAATCAACTTCGATTTTTTTGGATTTTGTCGAGTATTTTTGTTTTAGGATGTATATTTGAGTAAATTTAGATGAAAATAACGACCATTTTTTGGATTGTGAACAAAATTTTAGTTGGAAATGTCAAATTTTAATAAATTTATTTGAAATCAACTTCGATTTTTTTGGATATTGTTGAGTATTTTTGTTGTAGGATCTATATTTGAGTAAATTTAGATGAAAATAACTTCAATTTTTTGGATTGTGCAAAAAATTTTAGTTGGAAGTGTCAAATTTTAATAAATTTCTTTGAAACCAACTTCGATTTTTTTGGATTTTGTCGAGTATTTTTGTTGTAGGATGTATATTTGAGTAAATTTAGATGAAAATAACAACCATTTTTTGGATTGTGAAGAAAATTTTAGTTGGAAGTGTCAAATTTTAATAAATTTATTTGAAATCAACTTCGATTTTTTTGGATTTTGTCGAGTATTTTTGTTTTAGGATGTATATTTGAGTAAATTTAGATGAAAATAACGACCATTTTTTGGATTGTGAATAAAATTTTAGTTGGAAATGTCAAATTTTAATAAATTTATTTGAAATCAACTTCGATTTTTTTGGATATTGTTGAGTATTTTTGTTGTAGGATCTATATTTGAGTAAATTTAGATGAAAATAACTTCCTTTTTAGGATTGTGAAAAAAATTTTAGTCGGAAGTGTCAAATTTTAATAAATTTATTTGAAACCAACTTCGATTTTTTTGGATTTTGTCGAGTATTTTTGGTGTAGGATGTATATTTGAGTAAATTTAGATGAAAATAACTTCAATTTTTAGGATTGTGAAAAAAATTGTAGTTGGAAGTGTCAAATTTTAATAAACTTATTTGAAAGCAACTTCGATTTTTTTGGATTTTGTCGAGTATTTTTGTTGTAGGATGTATATTTGAGTAAATTTAGACGAAAATAACGACCATTTTTTGGATTGTGAATAAAATTTTAGTTGGAAGTGTCAAATTTTAATAAATTAATTTTAAATCAACTTCGATTTTTTTGGATATTGTTGAGTATTTTTGTTGTAGGATCTATATTTGAGTAAATTTAGATGAAAATAACTTCAATTTTTTGGATTGTGAAAAAAATTTTAGTCGGAAGTGTCAAATTTTAATAAATTTATTTGAAATCAACTTCGTTTTTTTTGGATTTTGTTGATTATTTTTGGTAGGATCTATATTTGAGTAAATTTAGATGAAAATAACTTCAATTTTTAGGATTGTGAAAAAAATTTTAGTTGGAAGTGTCAAATTTTAATAAATTTATTTGAAACCAACTTCGATTTTTTTGGATTTTGTCGATTATTTTTGTTGTAGGATCTTTATTTGAGTAAATTTAGATGAAAATAACTTCAAATTTTAGGATTGTGAAAAAAAGTTTTGTTGGAAGTGTCAAATTTTAATAAATTTATTTGAAATCAACTTCGATTCTTTTGGATTTTGTCGAGTATTTTTGGTGTAGGATGTATATTTGAGTAAATTTAGATGAAAATTACTTCAATTTTTTGGATTGTGAAAAAAAATTTTAGTTGGAAGTGCCAAATTTGAATAAATTTATTTGAAATCAACTTCGATTTTTTTTTATTTTGTTGAGTATTTTTGTTGTAGGATCTATATTTGAGTAAATTTAGATAAAAATAACTTCAATTTTTTGGATTGTGCAAAAAATTTTAGTTGGAAGTGTCAAATTTTAATAAATTTCTTTGAAACCAAAATCGATTTTTTTGGATTTTGTCGAGTATTTTTGTTGTAGGATGTATATTTGAGTAAATTTAGATGAAACTAACGACCATTTTTTGGATTGTGTAGAAAATTTTAGTTGGAAGTGTCAAATTTTAATCAATTTATTTGAAACCAACTTCGATTTTTTTGGATTTTGTCGAGTATTTTGGGTGTAGGATGTATATTTGAGTAAATTTAGATGAAAATTACTTCAATTTTTTGGATTGTGAAAAAAAATTTTAGTTGGAAGTGCCAAATATGAATAAATTTATTTGAAATCAACATCGATTTTTTTTTATTTTGTTGAGTATTTTTGTTGTAGGATCTATATTTGAGTAAATTTAGATAAAAATAACTTCAATTTTTTGGATTGTGCAAAAAATTTTAGTTGGAAGTGTCAAATTTTAATAAATTTCTTTGAAACCAACTTCGATTTTTTTTTATTTTGTCGAGTATTTTTGTTGTAGGATGTATATTTGAGTAAATTTAGATGAAACTAACGACCATTTTTTGGATTGTGAAGAAAGTTTTAGTTGGAAGTGTCAAATTTTAATCAATTTATTTGAAATCAACTTCGTTTTTTTTTGGATTTTGTTGAGTATTTTTTATAGGATCTATATTTGAGTAAATTTAGATGAAAATAACTTCAATTTTTAGGATTGTGAAAAAAATTTTAGTTGGAAATGTCAAATTTTAATAAATTTATTTGAAATCAACTTCGATTCTTTTGGATTTTGTCGAGTATTTTTGGTGTAGGATGTATATTTGAGTAAATTTAGATGAAAATAACTTCAATTTTTTGGATTGTGAAAAAAAAATTTTAGTTGGAAGTGCCAAATTTGAATAAATTTATTTGAAATCAACTTCGATTTTTTTTTATTTTGTTGAGTATTTTTGTTGTAGGATCTATATTTGAGTAAATTTAGATAAAAATAACTTCAATTTTTTGGATTGTGCAAAAAATTTTAGTGGAAGTGTCAAATTTTAATAAATTTATTTGATATCAACTTCGATTTTTTTGGATATTGTTGAGTATTTTTGTTGTAGGATCTATATTTGAGTAAATTTAGATGAAAATAACTTCAATTTTTTGGATTGTGAAAAAAATTTTAGTCGGAAGTGTCAAATTTTAATAAATTTATTTGAAATCAACTTCGTTTTTTTTTGGATTTTGTTGATTATTTTTGGTAGGATCTATATTTGAGTAAATTTAGATGAAAATAACTTCAATTTTTAGGATTGTGAAAAAAATTTTAGTTGGAAGTGTCAAATTTTAATAAATTTATTTGAAACCAACTTCGATTTTTTTGGATTTTGTCGATTATTTTTGTTGTAGGATCTATATTTGAGTAAATTTAGATGAAAATAACTTCAATTTTTAGGATTGTGAAAAAAATTTTTGTTGGAAGTGTCAAATTTTAATAAATTTATTTGAAATCAACTTCGATTCTTTTGGATTTTGTCGAGTATTTTTGGTGTAGGATGTATATTTGAGTAAATTTAGATGAAAATTACTTCAATTTTTTGGATTGTGAAAAAAAATTTTAGTTGGAAGTGCCAAATTTGAATAAATTTATTTGAAATCAACTTCGATTTTTTTTTATTTTGTTGAGTATTTTTGTTGTAGGATCTATATTTGAGTAAATTTAGATAAAAATAACTTCAATTTTTTGGATTGTGCAAAAAATTTTAGTTGGAAGTGTCAAATTTTAATAAATTTCTTTGAAACCAACTTCGATTTTTTTGGATTTTGTCGAGTATTTTTGTTGTAGGATGTATATTTGAGTAAATTTAGATGAAAATAACGACCATTTTTTGGATTGTGAAGAAAATTTTAGTTGGAAGTGTCAAATTTTAATAAATTTATTTGAAATCAACTTCGATTTTTTTGGATTTTGTCGAGTATTTTTGTTTTAGGATGTATATTTGAGTAAATTTAGATGAAAATAACGACCATTTTTTGGATTGTGAATAAAAATTTAGTTGGAAATATCAAATTTTAATAAATTTATTTGAAATCAACTTCGATTTTTTTGGATATTGTTGAGTATTTTTGTTGTAGGATCTATATTTGAGTAAATTTAGATGAAAATAACTTCAATTTTTTGGATTGTGAAAAAAATTTTAGTCGGAAGTGTCAAATTTTAATAAATTTATTTGAAATCAACTTCGTTTTTTTTTGGATTTTGTTGATTATTTTTGGTAGGATCTATATTTGAGTAAATTTAGATGAAAATAACTTCAATTTTTAGGATTGTGAAAAAAATTTTAGTTGGAAGTGTCAAATTTTAATAAATTTATTTGAAATCAACTTCGATTCTTTTGGATTTTGTCGAGTATTTTTGGTGTAGGATGTATATTTGAGTAAATTTAGATGAAAATTACTTCAATTTTTTGGATTGTGAAAAAAAATTTTAGTTGGAAGTGCCAAATTTGAATAAATTTATTTGAAATCAACATCGATTTTTTTTTTATTTTGTTGAGTATTGTTGTTGTAGGATCTATATTTGAGTAAATTTAGATAAAAATAACGACCATTTTTTGGATTGTGAAGAAAATTTTAGTTGGAAGTGTCAAATTTTAATAAATTTCGTTGAAACCAACGTCGATTTTTTTTGGATTTTGTCGAGTATTTTTGTTGTAGGTTGTATATTTGAGTAAATTTAGATGAAAATAACTTCAATTTTTTGGATTGTGCAAAAAATTTTAGTTGAAAGTGTCAAATTTTAATAAATTTATTTGAAACCAACTTCGATTTTTTTGGATTTTGTCGAGTATTTTTGGTGTTGGATGTATATTTGAGTAAATTTAGATGAAAATAACTTCAATTTTTTGGATTGTGAAAAAAATTTTAGTCGGAAGTGTCAAATTTTAATAAATTTATTTGAAATCAACTTCGTTTTTTTTGGATTTTGTTGATTATTTTTGGTAGGATCTATATTTGAGTAAATTTAGATGAAAATAACTTCAAATTTTAGGATTGTGAAAAAAATTTTAGTTGGAAGTGTCAAATTTTAATAAATTTATTTGAAATCAACTTCGATTCTTTTGGATTTTGTCGAGTATTTTTGGTGTAGGATGTATATTTGAGTAAATTTAGATGAAAATTACTTCAATTTTTTGGATTGTGAAAAAAAATTTTAGTTGGAAGTGCCAAATATGAATAAATTTATTTGAAATCAACATCGATTTTTTTTTATTTTGTTGAGTATTTTTGTTGTAGGATCTATATTTGAGTAAATTTAGATAAAAATAACTTCAATTTTTTGGATTGTGCAAAAAATTTTAGTTGGAAGTGTCAAATTTTAATAAATTTCTTTGAAACCAACTTCGATTTTTTTTTATTTTGTCGAGTATTTTTGTTGTAGGATGTATATTTGAGTAAATTTAGATGAAACTAACGACCATTTTTTGGATTGTGAAGAAAGTTTTAGTTGGAAGTGTCAAATTTTAATCAATTTATTTGAAATCAACTTCGTTTTTTTTTGGATTTTGTTGAGTATTTTTTGTAGGATCTATATTTGAGTAAATTTAGATGAAAATAACTTCAATTTTTAGGATTGTGAAAAAAATTTTAGTTGGAAGTGTCAAATTTTTATAAATTTATTTGAAACCAACTTCGAGTTTTTTTGGATTTTGTCGAGTATTTTTGTTGTAGGATTTATATTTGAGTAAATTTAGATGAAAATAACGACAATATTTTGGATTGTCAAAAATATTTGAGTTGGAAATGCCAAATTTTAATAAGTTTATTTGAAACCAACTTCGATTTTTTTGGATATTGTTGAGTATTTTTTTGTAGGATCTATATTTGAGTAAATTTAGATGAAAATAACTTCAATTTTTAGGATTGTGAAAAAAATTTTAGTTGGAAATGTCAAATTTTAATAAATTTATTTGAAATCAACTTCGATTCTTTTGGATTTTGTCGAGTATTTTTGGTGTAGGATGTATATTTGAGTAAATTTAGATGAAAATAACTTCAATTTTTTGGATTGTGAAAAAAAAATTTTAGTTGGAAGTGCCAAATTTGAATAAATTTATTTGAAATCAACTTCGATTTTTTTTTATTTTGTTGAGTATTTTTGTTGTAGGATCTATATTTGAGTAAATTTAGATAAAAATAACTTCAATTTTTTGGATTGTGCAAAAAATTTTAGTGGAAGTGTCAAATTTTAATAAATTTATTTGATATCAACTTCGATTTTTTTGGATATTGTTGAGTATTTTTGTTGTAGGATCTATATTTGAGTAAATTTAGATGAAAATAACTTCAATTTTTTGGATTGTGAAAAAAATTTTAGTCGGAAGTGTCAAATTTTAATAAATTTATTTGAAATCAACTTCGTTTTTTTTTGGATTTTGTTGATTATTTTTGGTAGGATCTATATTTGAGTAAATTTAGATGAAAATAACTTCAATTTTTAGGATTGTGAAAAAAATTTTAGTTGGAAGTGTCAAATTTTAATAAATTTATTTGAAACCAACTTCGATTTTTTTGGATTTTGTCGATTATTTTTGTTGTAGGATCTATATTTGAGTAAATTTAGATGAAAATAACTTCAAATTTTAGGATTGTGAAAAAAAATTTAGTTGGAAGTGTCAAATTTTAATAAATTTATTTGAAATCAACTTCGATTCTTTTGGATTTTGTCGAGTATTTTTGGTGTAGGATGTATATTTGAGTAAATTTAGATGAAAATTACTTCAATTTTTTGGATTGTGAAAAAAAATTTTATTTGGAAGTGCCAAATTTGAATAAATTTATTTGAAATCAACATCGATTTTTTTTTTATTTTGTTGAGTATTGTTGTTGTAGGATCTATATTTGAGTAAATTTAGATAAAAATAACTTCAATTTTTTGGATTGTGCAAAAAATTTTAGTTGGAAGTGTCAAATTTTAATAAATTTCGTTGAAACCAACGTCGATTTTTTTTGGATTTTGTCGAGTATTTTTGTTGTAGGTTGTATATTTGAGTAAATTTAGATGAAAATAACTTCTATTTTTTGGATTGGGAAAAAATTTTAGTTAGAAGTGTAAAACATTAATAAATTTATTTGAGGCCAACTTCGATTTTTTTGGATTTTGTTGAGTATATTTGTTGTAGGATGTATATTTGAGTATATTTAGATGAAAATAACTTCAATTTTTTGGATTGTGAAAAAAATTTTAGTTGGAAGTGTCAAATTTTAATAAATTTCGTTGAAACCAACGTCGATTTTTTTTGGATTTTGTCGAGTATTTTTGTTGTAGGATGTGTCACGTCCCGGGTGAAGGTCTTTGGGAGAATGACATGAGGGGTTTTATTCGAAGGGAATGCAGGCGCGAATGCCAGATTCGTGGCACTGCGGAGAGTAGGATGCAGGCGCGAATGCCAGATTCGTGGCACTGCGGAGAGTAGGAATTCAGGCGCGAATGCCAGATTCGTGGCACTGAATGTTCGAAGGGATGCAGGCGCGAATGCCAGATTCGTGGCACTGCGGAGAGTAGGATGCAGGCGCGAATGCCAGATTCGTGGCACTGCGGAGAGCAGGAATTCAGGCGCGAATGCCAGATTCGTGGCACTGAATGTTCGAAGGGATGCAGGCGCGAATGCCAGATTCGTGGCACTGCGGAGAGTAGGATGCAGGCGCGAATGCCAGATTCGTGGCACTGCGGAGAGTAGGAATTCAGGCGCGAATGCCAGATTCGTGGCACTGAATGTTCGAAGGGATGCAGGTGCGAATGCCAGATTCGTGGCACTGCGGAGAGTAGGATGCAGGCGCGAATGCCAGATTCGTGGCGCTGCGGAGGGTAGGATGCAGGCGCGAATGCCAGATTCGTGGCACTGCGGAGAGTAGGGATTCAGGCGCGAATGCCAGATTCGTAGCTCTGAACGACCAGGGAAGGTTTGGACTGTAATCCCTCCGGTAATGACACCCGTTAGCACTCTTGTTTTGTTTTGGTTTGGTAATAGGATTTACCGTTGCATTCGTACTAAAGAAACCACACTTAGTTTTCCTAAGAATAGCACGGTTCGTGCTGCAGTGTGTTTGTAAATACTGGGAGAGCTCTCGCGAATCAGCTGTTGCGGCAGCTTGGTTTCGTGGGGAAGCCTTATGATTTGAGGATACGCACAATAACTCGAAACATGATTGATAACAAAGCGGTTTATTAGCTTTGTTAGAGAGGGTTTAACAATGCGTGGGAAGATTTTGTATTCACACGCGCAACATTTATAATATGAGTTATGAATATGAATGGCGATATAAGCATAAATGAAAGAATATAATAGTAAGTAAGCAATAAGCATAAATGAAAGAATATAATAGTAAGTAAGCGATAAGCATAAACGAAAGAATATAGTAATAAGTAAGCGATAAGCATAAACGAAAGAATATAATAATAAGTAAGCGATAAGCATAAACGAAAGAATATAATAATAAGTAAGCGATAAGCATAAACGAAAGAATATAATAATAAGCTATAAGCGTTGATAAATAATAATATGGTATGGGGTGATATGCACTATAATGATGGTATATAATAATGACTTACAGTGATTGTCGTAGAGCACTGATTAGAATAGTTAACACTGGTTAAATAATACTCTGAACTGTTCGATAGTCTGTTGACAAAAGAGCGTTATGAGCTCTCGATCCTTCGTATTTATATGATCTTCCAGGAGTACTGCGGGGGTTCGCGCGGTAAAGACCTTGACAGATTTCGGAACAAGGCGCAGTAGATTTTGGGGTTTTTGTAAACGGTATGGCTATTAATAGATGTATTTATGTCACGTACGCCAAATGCGTCGTAATTACAATCACGTGTTGATCACGTTTGTACATTTGCGTCGCAGTAACATTTCTAGGGTTTTTGCATGGGGCTTTGAAGCGAAATACTCAACCCATTTGGTGGAGTTTAGGAGGTCGTATAGGAATGGGGTAAACGGTGTATTGACTTCTGTGATCATAGTAAGGGCGTGAGACGTAGTCTCGATTTGGAAGAGGGTTTTAAGGATGAGGGGTTTGTTTAAACGTAGATTTGGAAGGAAGTTTTCATGCCTCATATGGCGAATAGGCGAAGGAGTTTTGTAACGATCATCTCGTGATGGGGATCTCTAAGATACATCATCGAGGTGGCGTTTTGTATGGGTCATCTTGTGTTGGGGACCGCTAAGGTACAACATCAAGGTGATCGGCGATTGGGATTGACCATTTAGAGACAGGGACCACTAAGGTATATCGTCTAAGTGATCGGTTGGGTTTGAAAAAGGGGTATGGCTTGAGTTCGATGGTTTTTGATGGAGTTGTGGATGGGTTTGTGAGGAAGTGGTGTTAAAATACCGCGCGAAAAATAGTGGGACGTCACACCTCCCCCCTTATATGAAGAAATTTTTACATTTCTTAACACAAGTGGCGGGTGGCTTGGAATGAGAAAAAAATTTTTGAGCGAAATATAGTGGGACATCACACCTCCCCCTTTATATGAAGAAATTTTTATATTTCTTAACATAAGGTTTGGGTGGTTTAAAAAACAAAATATAAGGCCTATTTGGCGAGAAAAAAGAAAGAAAGAAAAACAAAAGATAAGGCCTGTTTGGCGAGAAAAAGGGGAAAAGAAAAACAAAAGATAAAGCCTGTTTGGCGTGAAAAAAAAAAAAAGGAAAAAACAAAAGATAAAGCCTGTTTGGCGTGAAAAAAAAAAAAAAAAAAAGAAATAAATGGGAGAAAAAGGTTCATTTACAAGGGATTATATACAAAGTAAGGATAGGATTAAGGGAAGGAAGGGGATTTTGGAGGGATTAATAAGGGGGAAAGGAATATTCTCGGGATTGGAAGGAGGGATCGTCCAGGATGAACGTTAGGTCGTAACCATCTTGGTAGTGGTCATTGAACCACCTTAGGAACGCGGGTGTCAGTTCCGTATAGTCCGGAATACGGATGGCTGACCCCGTGTCCAGGACTTCAACGTCACCTGGGTAAGGAAGGATTAAGGAGGGAGCTAGGGAGGTGGAGGTTCGAGGAGGGGGAGTTTGGTGCGGGGGAGAGGTAGGGTGGAAGAGTACCTCCTTACTGTTTGATGCGGGTAAGGGAGGACGATCCGGGGGCGGAGGGGTCGTGGCTTCCTGCATTGTTGGTGCTGGCGGGGGGGAGTCATCGAGTGTGATGACTGGTATAGTCTGTTCTGCCTCCCTGATGATGACCGAGGAAACGACCCTTGGGAGGAGGGGCGAAATGCTTCGGCCCTCCCTGGTCGCCTCTCGGCGCATCCACCGTAGGTGAGACAGGCGCCTGGCCTTTCCTCCCCCCTTTTGTCCAGGCCTGGGTACCTTGCCTTTTCCCCATCGATTTAGCATGGTTTTTTTTTCTAGATAAAGAAATTGGAGTATTAACACATGAATTGTTAGTAATTATCAGCCGGGGTTATCGCGTACGCGACCAAGGCGCGCTTTGTTCGCGTGTATTATTCGGGTTTTGCCCTTCCATGATATCTTTAGGTTTTGGGAGGGAATAACCTCTATTATTGTGTGCGGACCGGAGTATTGGTCCCCGAATTTTCCTTTGCGTGGTTCTATAAGTACGAAAACGGAATCGCCCGGTTGGAAGGTCTGTTCGTTTATGTGTTGGTCATAATATTTTTTGTAACGAAGTTTAGATTCTTTTAATTTTTCTGCAGCGGCAGTTTGCAGTTCTTGTACCCTCGCGTTTAGCCTTGAGAGGTAATGATTATAAGTTTCGTTTTCAAAATCTTCGGGCATCCTTGTTCGGCTGGGTACCCGAGCTATTTTCCCGAACACTAACTCGTGCGGTGTGTAACCAGTGCCTTCGTGGACGCTGGTATTATAACAGAACGCGGCCAAGTCTGTCCATTCGTCCCAGTCACTGTGCTTACTTATAAACATTTTCAAATATTCTGTTAGGACGAGATGCGATCGTTCTAGAGAGCCGTTAGTCTGTGGGTGAAAAGCTGTGGTTCTGAATTGTTCGATTTTAAACTTTTTCGCGATAGCTTTCATGAAGTTACTAGTGAAATTTGCTCCTTGGTCGGTGAGGATGGCTCTGGGAGCTCCGAACTGACAGATAAATTTCTTTATGAACGCATCTGCAACCTTTAGTGATGTGGTGTGTTTAAGAGGTACGCACACGAAGTATTTCGTTAGTAAGTCTTGCATTGTTAATATATAGGTGTTCCCTTCTCTCGTGGTAGGTAACGGTCCTACGATGTCCAACGCAATCTTGTCGAAGGCTTGTCCAGGCGTGTCAGTTAGAATCATCGGTTGCCTGGTTTTAACACGGACAAGTTTCTTCCGCTGACAGTCCTCGCATGTTCTAATATAGTCCTCCACGGCTTTTTTCATTCCTTTCCAAAAGTAATGGTGTCGAATTCGGTTATACGTTTTGGTTACTCCCTTGTGTCCGCCTAAGGCAGATGCGTGATTTTCTTTAATAATGGTTAGGTGTTCTGATTCCTCTGGTATTCGTACTGCTTGTAGACATATGGTGACGCTGATGTCCTCTTTGTTGACGGCTTCAAGGATACCCGTAATGATATTTTGCCAGCTTAATTGATCCAAGTTCGATGTTTTGGCTATACTGAAGGAGTGTATTTGAAGCTCGTGTACTGTATATTTAAGGTAGGAAAGGGCTTTGCCCCATGTAGTCATAGTTAGTGGTGTGTTTTGTGTTTCTTTAACAACCAGCCCTATAAAGATTTGCCCCTTTTTGTGAGTTACGTGGGCCCTACCCAGTGGGAGATCGCCGGGTATTGTCAGGATTCCCGTTTCCTGTAGTTCTTTCGCTCCGTTGTCGCAAGGTTTTCCATCTACGCTTAAGAAGAAAACAAGCGTTTCTTTTCGTAAGAACAATGGGTCGCGACTGATTAATGGTATTATTTGGATATTTCGCTCGGGATCAGCTTCGTATGCTGCGTCTAAAGAGTCGTTTAATCCAATTATCGAAGATTCCGAGTCTGATTCATCCGATGAGTTGGAATCCATCTCGGGGTCAAGGTCGTTTTCCTCCTGCGGTGTTGGCGATTGTGGAGGTGAAATAATAGGGGCGTCCGCTAACTCTGTTTCTTCTTCTTGACTTACTTCATCTTCTTCGCTACTCATTGGTTCCGGCGGGTCTACCGAGAGCGGGTCTGGTGGGTTTACTGCACTGGTCAACCTTTGGCGCACCTTCCTGGGCGGCTGTACTCTGGTAGGTTTTGCTCTTGGGCGAGTTTTATACGTGGGCCTAGTCGATGGCTTGGTGAGTCGGGGCCTCCCGGGACCTCGTTTAGCCGGGGGCTGATCTTCCCAGTCGTCATCAGCTTCCTCTCGTGGTCGTACTGGATATGCCTCCACTGTGGGAGGATTGCGGGATAATGCATCGGCCAGCTTGTTACTTTTGCCTGGTTGATAACGGATTTCGTATTCATATTCGGCCAATTTTAGCCGCCACCTAACGAGACGCGACGTAGGGTCTTTTACTCTATGCAACCAGATTAGGGGTTGGTGGTCAGTATATAAGATAAATTTCTTTCCATATAGGTAAGGTCGGAAGTACCTGACACAGTAAACAATGGCTAGAAGTTCCTTTTCGATGGTCGCATAGTTTGTTTCTGCTTTGTTCAGGACACGAGAAGCATAAGCGATGGGCAACTCTTTTCCTGTGATATTTTGGCTCAATATTCCTCCTATAGCAGATTCGGAAGCGTCGGTGGTAACATGGAATTCCAGGTCAAAATTTGGGTATTGCAGGATAGGTTCTTTCTGTAATGCTAACCTTAAGTGGTCAAAAGCCGTTTTCTGGGACGGTCCCCACTCGAATATTGTGTCTTTCTTTAGTAGTTGAGTTAACGGGCGAGCTATTTTGGAAAAGTCCGGGATAAACCTCCTATAATATCCGGTTAGTCCAAGGAATTGTTTAATTCCTTTTGGTGTACTTGGTGCAGGGTAGTTTCGGACGGCTTCAATTTTTCCCAGATCAGGTTTTACCCCTTGCTCGGTGATTATGTGACCTAAATATGCGACTTCCTTGTGTAGGAACTTACATTTGGAAGGTTGGAGTTTAAGCTTTGCTTCTCTTAGGCGCTGAGCAAGTTTTCTAAATTTAATCAAATGTTCCGTAAGGGAACTTGCGTAAAGGACAATATCATCCAGATACACGAACATTTCTGTGCCCTGGAGTCCCGTGAGTGTGTGATCCATTAATCGTTGGAAGGTAGCTGGTGCATTACAAAGTCCAAACGGCATTCTGACAAACTCATAATGTCCGTGAGGTGTAGAAAAAGCCGTTTTAGGTGCGTCCTCTGGTTTCATAGGGATTTGGTGGAATCCAGAGGCAAGGTCGAACACGGAGAAGTATTTTGCTCCTCCTAATTGGTCTAGTATTTCGTTAATGTTTGGAAGTGGGTATGCATCGGGAACGGTTTTGTCGTTTAAATCCCTGAAGTCAATTACCATTCTCCACAAAAGTTCCCCATTGGGCCCTGGTTTTTTGGAGACGATCCAAATGGGTGAATTGTAGGGTGATAGTGATGGCTTTATAATATCGTTTTCTAGTAAATTCTTTACCTGTTTATCAATTTCTTTCTTATGTACAGGAGGGAAGCGATATTGTTTAGTATTTACAGGCACTGGGTCCGTAGTCTGGATCCCATGTTGGATGGCGTTCGTATGACCCAACTTCTCATCTGGTAAATGGAAGAGGTCATGGTATTTATATAAAATTCTTTGGACATGGAGCTTTTCCTCCGGATTCATATGTTCCGTTGAAATTAATTTGAGCACTTGTTCCATTCTCGTTGCGGTTTTTTCGGAAATTATTGATACTTCTTCACCCGACGCCATAGCAAGAGACTCTTGGAATTCTAGGGGAAGGGTTGTTTCGGCACAATGCCTTGGGGATGAGAGTGAGTGTACCTCTGAATGATGGATCAATGGATCCTGGGGATGAAGGGGCTTGATTTTTGTTAAGGTTGGGATAGGAGTGACGCATTTAGTCGTCTTAGCCTCTGTTGGTCGTCTTTGTTTGGGTTCTGGAATCACAATTTCGAATTCTTCCAATTCAACAGTAGGTATAGTGACCGTTATGTCCGTTTCGTTAGAATTTATTATTTGTAAGTATGCTTTGCCGTCTTGATTACGGACAAGAGCATTACCAGCGTGAATCCCAGTGCCTAAATCTAATCTAGGTAAATATCCTTCCTTTATGTCTGAATTTGATATGTTAATAAAAGAAACCGTTTTTGATCTAGCGGGTAACACGACTTGACCCCTATCTACAAACGGAATGGAATTTC
Source organism: Andrena praecox (assembly GCA_963932275.1). Classification (NCBI taxonomy): domain Eukaryota; kingdom Metazoa; phylum Arthropoda; class Insecta; order Hymenoptera; family Andrenidae; genus Andrena; species Andrena praecox. The sequence goes on from OZ010730.1 coordinate 24,351,232, forward strand.
CGTTGAATTCCAACTGTTTTTTTGAATAATGTATTGAGGCATCTTGGTTCATAAAGAATTCAGTTCCTAGTATCCCGTGTGGTTTAATGGGGAAATCGTTTTCTACTACGTGGAACGTAACGTCGTTGCCTAATAAGGTTATTTTTATTGTCCCGAGGGTAGAAACGAGGTCCTTAGCAATGCCTCTAAGTTGTACTTGTTTGTTTGTATCTATATTTTGAGATTGTTTTACGGCGTGAATTTTCAATAAATTCACTTCGGAACCTGTGTCAATCATTAGTTCCGGAGTTCTTTCGAAATCTGGAGATCGGATAATTACGGACGGGGTTTCGCCAACAGTATTCAACCATGCGGTGGCGATCCTAAGTTTGGCATTCCCGATTCCGGTTGTGTCGTTATTGGACGCGCTCCTGTTTGGCCCGTTCCACGGTACGCCTCCATAGTTGGCCGTGGGGGCAGAACGTTTCCCGAGTCTCGCTCCTGGAAGGTTCCGGGGTTCCTTTCGTTGCGGTTGAATAAGCGTTTCCTGCACTCCGAAATTAGATGTCCGGGATTTTTACAATACGCACAAATGCGCAACTCCGTAGGTCTTGAGGGAGGAGGTCGAGTTTTGTCCCAGTAGGGGACTATTGGATTAGGGGCTTGATTACCATATCCTGTTACTCGGTTTTGGGGATATCGTTCGGTCGGTCTATAGTTTAAACCTTGGTTGCTTCTACAGGACAGTGCGTCGTGCCCTGTCTTATTGCAAACTTGGCATACGAGTTTAGGTGCCTTCTGTTCTGAAAACCTTCGGTGGTCCCTGTCCATCTTCTTATCCACGAGTACGGCTGCCTCGAAGGCTTCTTCGAGCGTTTCGAAATTATGTTGTAATAACATAGTCCTTACGTGAGGTGGAAGGCCATCAATGAACGAGTCCAAAGTTAGGCGATCCACGTCTAGGGTTTGTGCGAAATCGTGGCGATATTCTCTATTCTCCTCCATGATGGCGAATCGGAGGTCTTTAACGCGTGAAATGTATGCCAACATGTGTTCGTTGGTTCCCTTAATAATATTAGCGAGTTCCCCTCGGTAGTGGTCCGATGTCTCGGCAGGGGAGAAAGTGCGTTTAAGTTGTTTAATTAGGTCATTTACGGTTTCGAAGGCCCGATCCTCAACCGCCAAGTACGCGTGGTCTTGCAGCTTGTTTATCAACAACCTCGCTAGCTGGGGTTCGGCTTGCGAGGGAACCAGAGCCTTAGCCCTATTGCAAGCTCTCGCGAATTGCAGAACGGACATGTTATGGCCGTTAAATTTTGGCACGGTTTCTATCGCGTCTTTTAATCTGATCTGGTACAATGAATCCCGGTCCGGAACATGGTCACGAGTCAGTGTCTCAGGTTCCTTATTATATCTTAACACGGGTTTTCTATCAAAACGGGAGGAACCCGGCGTGGCAAATTTATTCGCGGATGGTGGGGGTGTAGGGGATTTTTCCATTGTCTGTAGTATAAGTTTTACCTGTTCGGCGAGACCTTCCAACGTGACGCCGTCGGATTTGGTAACTATGCCCGAATTCATTTTGGGTTCGACAAATTTCGTGTGTAAATTTTCGATTACTGCTCCTTGTTGCTTTAGTATTTCAATTTTCCCTAATAATTCGGTAGTTGCGGTGTCTCTAGGGTTCATGGAAGAGCCCGCGCCTTGGTTTATTGCGTAAGGCTCATCAGTTTCGTCGTAATCGGACATGTTAAAATCGTTTAGATTCTATTTGTTCAAAAAAAAATGACCGATTAAATTTTGGGCGTCCGGTAGCCGTTTTTCGAGCTTAGTGAGTTCTATCCCGGGAACCAATAATTACCAACCCGTAATGGTTCCTGTTCAAGAGGAGAAAACGTTCGGTGCACTCGGAGCAACTACTTAAGGGACGCGTTTGTAACAAGGGGTTTTTGCAACGAGGGCACTTTGGGAATGTATTAGTAGATGTATAAAAATGTTCCTGATCGATTTCGTTTACTTCACTCGGATCCAGATCAAAGCAGTCTAGGCAAATTTTGTAGCCTCCCGTGGTCGTTGCTACACCGCCCGAAGCACAGGTCAGTTCATTAGTGTATGCCAATTGATTTATAAATTGGCGGTACAGGTTTGATAGTTGGCGTCGTAGGAATCTGTTACGCATACTAGGTATAGGAAGTAGAGGGTAACGTGCGTACAGAGGATCAAATTTTCTGTTAACGGTATTCAGCCGTCCCACCTTTCTAGTGTACAAAGTTATATTGCTACATTAGCAATTATTTTAAAATTCGGGATGTTCTATGTTCATTTGGTTATCAAATTCTCGGTGGCTCTCACTAACTAGGAGATACCAATCCGAACACACTACACAACTGCTCACGGGGCAGATTTGAAACAGAGCGGAATTACACCACGAGCAATTGGGAGAAATTGTCGGCGTCTGATAATAATGAACTTGATATAGGGTTTCTACATTTGTTAGATCTACTTCATAGCAGGTCGAACAAATGTCGTCTCCTTCGTAAGTAGTAGCAATTTTCCCGGAGACACAGATCAACCACCGCATATGTGCCGTTAAAATTTGTAATCTGCGGCTGCGGTAATTTAATGCGCCACGAAGTGGGTTTTTAATGCACATTTTAATAGGCCTTTGTGGGTGCCGTATAATAGAGACTCTATTTCTATTATCAATGAACGGATCCCACCGCTGTCACCAAAAATATGTCACGTCCCGGGTGAAGGTCTTTGGGAGAATGACATGAGGGGTTTTATTCGAAGGGAATGCAGGCGCGAATGCCAGATTCGTGGCACTGCGGAGAGTAGGATGCAGGCGCGAATGCCAGATTCGTGGCACTGCGGAGAGTAGGAATTCAGGCGCGAATGCCAGATTCGTGGCACTGAATGTTCGAAGGGATGCAGGCGCGAATGCCAGATTCGTGGCACTGCGGAGAGTAGGATGCAGGCGCGAATGCCAGATTCGTGGCACTGCGGAGAGCAGGAATTCAGGCGCGAATGCCAGATTCGTGGCACTGAATGTTCGAAGGGATGCAGGCGCGAATGCCAGATTCGTGGCACTGCGGAGAGTAGGATGCAGGCGCGAATGCCAGATTCGTGGCACTGCGGAGAGTAGGAATTCAGGCGCGAATGCCAGATTCGTGGCACTGAATGTTCGAAGGGATGCAGGTGCGAATGCCAGATTCGTGGCACTGCGGAGAGTAGGATGCAGGCGCGAATGCCAGATTCGTGGCGCTGCGGAGGGTAGGATGCAGGCGCGAATGCCAGATTCGTGGCACTGCGGAGAGTAGGGATTCAGGCGCGAATGCCAGATTCGTAGCTCTGAACGACCAGGGAAGGTTTGGACTGTAATCCCTCCGGTAATGACACCCGTTAGCACTCTTGTTTTGTTTTGGTTTGGTAATAGGATTTACCGTTGCATTCGTACTAAAGAAACCACACTTAGTTTTCCTAAGAATAGCACGGTTCGTGCTGCAGTGTGTTTGTAAATACTGGGAGAGCTCTCGCGAATCAGCTGTTGCGGCAGCTTGGTTTCGTGGGGAAGCCTTATGATTTGAGGATACGCACAATAACTCGAAACATGATTGATAACAAAGCGGTTTATTAGCTTTGTTAGAGAGGGTTTAACAATGCGTGGGAAGATTTTGTATTCACACGCGCAACATTTATAATATGAGTTATGAATATGAATGGCGATATAAGCATAAATGAAAGAATATAATAGTAAGTAAGCAATAAGCATAAATGAAAGAATATAATAGTAAGTAAGCGATAAGCATAAACGAAAGAATATAGTGTGACGTCCCACTATTTTTCGCGCGGTATTTTAACACCACTTCCTCACAAACCCATCCACAACTCCATCAAAAACCATCGAACTCAAGCCATACCCCTTTTTCAAACCCAACCGATCACTTAGACGATATACCTTAGTGGTCCCTGTCTCTAAATGGTCAATCCCAATCGCCGATCACCTTGATGTTGTACCTTAGCGGTCCCCAACACAAGATGACCCATACAAAACGCCACCTCGATGATGTATCTTAGAGATCCCCATCACGAGATGATCGTTACAAAACTCCTTCGCCTATTCGCCATATGAGGCATGAAAACTTCCTTCCAAATCTACGTTTAAACAAACCCCTCATCCTTAAAACCCTCTTCCAAATCGAGACTACGTCTCACGCCCTTACTATGATCACAGAAGTCAATACACCGTTTACCCCATTCCTATACGACCTCCTAAACTCCACCAAATGGGTTGAGTATTTCGCTTCAAAGCCCCATGCAAAAACCCTAGAAATGTTACTGCGACGCAAATGTACAAACGTGATCAACACGTGATTGTAATTACGACGCATTTGGCGTACGTGACATAAATACATCTATTAATAGCCATACCGTTTACAAAAACCCCAAAATCTACTGCGCCTTGTTCCGAAATCTGTCAAGGTCTTTACCGCGCGAACCCCCGCAGTACTCCTGGAAGATCATATAAATACGAAGGATCGAGAGCTCATAACGCTCTTTTGTCAACAGACTATCGAACAGTTCAGAGTATTATTTAACCAGTGTTAACTATTCTAATCAGTGCTCTACGACAATCACTGTAAGTCATTATTATATACCATCATTATAGTGCATATCACCCCATACCATATTATTATTTATCAACGCTTATAGCTTATTATTATATTCTTTCGTTTATGCTTATCGCTTACTTATTATTATATTCTTTCGTTTATGCTTATCGCTTACTTATTATTATATTCTTTCGTTTATGCTTATCGCTTACTTATTACTATTGTCACGTCCCGGGTGAAGGTCTTTGGGAGAATGACATGAGGGGTTTTATTCGAAGGGAATGCAGGCGCGAATGCCAGATTCGTGGCACTGCGGAGAGTAGGATGCAGGCGCGAATGCCAGATTCGTGGCACTGCGGAGAGTAGGAATTCAGGCGCGAATGCCAGATTCGTGGCACTGAATGTTCGAAGGGATGCAGGCGCGAATGCCAGATTCGTGGCACTGCGGAGAGTAGGATGCAGGCGCGAATGCCAGATTCGTGGCACTGCGGAGAGCAGGAATTCAGGCGCGAATGCCAGATTCGTGGCACTGAATGTTCGAAGGGATGCAGGCGCGAATGCCAGATTCGTGGTACTGCGGAGAGTAGGATGCAGGCGCGAATGCCAGATTCGTGGCACTGCGGAGAGTAGGAATTCAGGCGCGAATGCCAGATTCGTGGCACTGAATGTTCGAAGGGATGCAGGTGCGAATGCCAGATTCGTGGCACTGCGGAGAGTAGGATGCAGGCGCGAATGCCAGATTCGTGGCGCTGCGGAGGGTAGGATGCAGGCGCGAATGCCAGATTCGTGGCACTGCGGAGAGTAGGGATTCAGGCGCGAATGCCAGATTCGTAGCTCTGAACGACCAGGGAAGGTTTGGACTGTAATCCCTCCGGTAATGACACCCGTTAGCACTCTTGTTTTGTTTTGGTTTGGTAATAGGATTTACCGTTGCATTCGTACTAAAGAAACCACACTTAGTTTTCCTAAGAATAGCACGGTTCGTGCTGCAGTGTGTTTGTAAATACTGGGAGAGCTCTCGCGAATCAGCTGTTGCGGCAGCTTGGTTTCGTGGGGAAGCCTTATGATTTGAGGATACGCACAATAACTCGAAACATGATTGATAACAAAGCGGTTTATTAGCTTTGTTAGAGAGGGTTTAACAATGCGTGGGAAGATTTTGTATTCACACGCGCAACATTTATAATATGAGTTATGAATATGAATGGCGATATAAGCATAAATGAAAGAATATAATAGTAAGTAAGCAATAAGCATAAATGAAAGAATATAATAGTAAGTAAGCGATAAGCATAAACGAAAGAATATAGTAATAAGTAAGCGATAAGCATAAACGAAAGAATATAATAATAAGTAAGCGATAAGCATAAACGAAAGAATATAATAATAAGTAAGCGATAAGCATAAACGAAAGAATATAATAATAAGCTATAAGCGTTGATAAATAATAATATGGTATGGGGTGATATGCACTATAATGATGGTATATAATAATGACTTACAGTGATTGTCGTAGAGCACTGATTAGAATAGTTAACACTGGTTAAATAATACTCTGAACTGTTCGATAGTCTGTTGACAAAAGAGCGTTATGAGCTCTCGATCCTTCGTATTTATATGATCTTCCAGGAGTACTGCGGGGGTTCGCGCGGTAAAGACCTTGACAGATTTCGGAACAAGGCGCAGTAGATTTTGGGGTTTTTGTAAACGGTATGGCTATTAATAGATGTATTTATGTCACGTACGCCAAATGCGTCGTAATTACAATCACGTGTTGATCACGTTTGTACATTTGCGTCGCAGTAACATTTCTAGGGTTTTTGCATGGGGCTTTGAAGCGAAATACTCAACCCATTTGGTGGAGTTTAGGAGGTCGTATAGGAATGGGGTAAACGGTGTATTGACTTCTGTGATCATAGTAAGGGCGTGAGACGTAGTCTCGATTTGGAAGAGGGTTTTAAGGATGAGGGGTTTGTTTAAACGTAGATTTGGAAGGAAGTTTTCATGCCTCATATGGCGAATAGGCGAAGGAGTTTTGTAACGATCATCTCGTGATGGGGATCTCTAAGATACATCATCGAGGTGGCGTTTTGTATGGGTCATCTTGTGTTGGGGACCGCTAAGGTACAACATCAAGGTGATCGGCGATTGGGATTGACCATTTAGAGACAGGGACCACTAAGGTATATCGTCTAAGTGATCGGTTGGGTTTGAAAAAGGGGTATGGCTTGAGTTCGATGGTTTTTGATGGAGTTGTGGATGGGTTTGTGAGGAAGTGGTGTTAAAATACCGCGCGAAAAATAGTGGGACGTCACACCTCCCCCCTTATATGAAGAAATTTTTACATTTCTTAACACAAGTGGCGGGTGGCTTGGAATGAGAAAAAAATTTTTGAGCGAAATATAGTGGGACATCACACCTCCCCCTTTATATGAAGAAATTTTTATATTTCTTAACATAAGGTTTGGGTGGTTTAAAAAACAAAATATAAGGCCTATTTGGCGAGAAAAAAGAAAGAAAGAAAAACAAAAGATAAGGCCTGTTTGGCGAGAAAAAGGGGAAAAGAAAAACAAAAGATAAAGCCTGTTTGGCGTGAAAAAAAAAAAAAGGAAAAAACAAAAGATAAAGCCTGTTTGGCGTGAAAAAAAAAAAAAAAAAAGAAATAAATGGGAGAAAAAGGTTCATTTACAAGGGATTATATACAAAGTAAGGATAGGATTAAGGGAAGGAAGGGGATTTTGGAGGGATTAATAAGGGGGAAAGGAATATTCTCGGGATTGGAAGGAGGGATCGTCCAGGATGAACGTTAGGTCGTAACCATCTTGGTAGTGGTCATTGAACCACCTTAGGAACGCGGGTGTCAGTTCCGTATAGTCCGGAATACGGATGGCTGACCCCGTGTCCAGGACTTCAACGTCACCTGGGTAAGGAAGGATTAAGGAGGGAGCTAGGGAGGTGGAGGTTCGAGGAGGGGGAGTTTGGTGCGGGGGAGAGGTAGGGTGGAAGAGTACCTCCTTACTGTTTGATGCGGGTAAGGGAGGACGATCCGGGGGCGGAGGGGTCGTGGCTTCCTGCATTGTTGGTGCTGGCGGGGGGGAGTCATCGAGTGTGATGACTGGTATAGTCTGTTCTGCCTCCCTGATGATGACCGAGGAAACGACCCTTGGGAGGAGGGGCGAAATGCTTCGGCCCTCCCTGGTCGCCTCTCGGCGCATCCACCGTAGGTGAGACAGGCGCCTGGCCTTTCCTCCCCCCTTTTGTCCAGGCCTGGGTACCTTGCCTTTTCCCCATCGATTTAGCATGGTTTTTTTTTCTAGATAAAGAAATTGGAGTATTAACACATGAATTGTTAGTAATTATCAGCCGGGGTTATCGCGTACGCGACCAAGGCGCGCTTTGTTCGCGTGTATTATTCGGGTTTTGCCCTTCCATGATATCTTTAGGTTTTGGGAGGGAATAACCTCTATTATTGTGTGCGGACCGGAGTATTGGTCCCCGAATTTTCCTTTGCGTGGTTCTATAAGTACGAAAACGGAATCGCCCGGTTGGAAGGTCTGTTCGTTTATGTGTTGGTCATAATATTTTTTGTAACGAAGTTTAGATTCTTTTAATTTTTCTGCAGCGGCAGTTTGCAGTTCTTGTACCCTCGCGTTTAGCCTTGAGAGGTAATGATTATAAGTTTCGTTTTCAAAATCTTCGGGCATCCTTGTTCGGCTGGGTACCCGAGCTATTTTCCCGAACACTAACTCGTGCGGTGTGTAACCAGTGCCTTCGTGGACGCTGGTATTATAACAGAACGCGGCCAAGTCTGTCCATTCGTCCCAGTCACTGTGCTTACTTATAAACATTTTCAAATATTCTGTTAGGACGAGATGCGATCGTTCTAGAGAGCCGTTAGTCTGTGGGTGAAAAGCTGTGGTTCTGAATTGTTCGATTTTAAACTTTTTCGCGATAGCTTTCATGAAGTTACTAGTGAAATTTGCTCCTTGGTCGGTGAGGATGGCTCTGGGAGCTCCGAACTGACAGATAAATTTCTTTATGAACGCATCTGCAACCTTTAGTGATGTGGTGTGTTTAAGAGGTACGCACACGAAGTATTTCGTTAGTAAGTCTTGCATTGTTAATATATAGGTGTTCCCTTCTCTCGTGGTAGGTAACGGTCCTACGATGTCCAACGCAATCTTGTCGAAGGCTTGTCCAGGCGTGTCAGTTAGAATCATCGGTTGCCTGGTTTTAACACGGACAAGTTTCTTCCGCTGACAGTCCTCGCATGTTCTAATATAGTCCTCCACGGCTTTTTTCATTCCTTTCCAAAAGTAATGGTGTCGAATTCGGTTATACGTTTTGGTTACTCCCTTGTGTCCGCCTAAGGCAGATGCGTGATTTTCTTTAATAATGGTTAGGTGTTCTGATTCCTCTGGTATTCGTACTGCTTGTAGACATATGGTGACGCTGATGTCCTCTTTGTTGACGGCTTCAAGGATACCCGTAATGATATTTTGCCAGCTTAATTGATCCAAGTTCGATGTTTTGGCTATACTGAAGGAGTGTATTTGAAGCTCGTGTACTGTATATTTAAGGTAGGAAAGGGCTTTGCCCCATGTAGTCATAGTTAGTGGTGTGTTTTGTGTTTCTTTAACAACCAGCCCTATAAAGATTTGCCCCTTTTTGTGAGTTACGTGGGCCCTACCCAGTGGGAGATCGCCGGGTATTGTCAGGATTCCCGTTTCCTGTAGTTCTTTCGCTCCGTTGTCGCAAGGTTTTCCATCTACGCTTAAGAAGAAAACAAGCGTTTCTTTTCGTAAGAACAATGGGTCGCGACTGATTAATGGTATTATTTGGATATTTCGCTCGGGATCAGCTTCGTATGCTGCGTCTAAAGAGTCGTTTAATCCAATTATCGAAGATTCCGAGTCTGATTCATCCGATGAGTTGGAATCCATCTCGGGGTCAAGGTCGTTTTCCTCCTGCGGTGTTGGCGATTGTGGAGGTGAAATAATAGGGGCGTCCGCTAACTCTGTTTCTTCTTCTTGACTTACTTCATCTTCTTCGCTACTCATTGGTTCCGGCGGGTCTACCGAGAGCGGGTCTGGTGGGTTTACTGCACTGGTCAACCTTTGGCGCACCTTCCTGGGCGGCTGTACTCTGGTAGGTTTTGCTCTTGGGCGAGTTTTATACGTGGGCCTAGTCGATGGCTTGGTGAGTCGGGGCCTCCCGGGACCTCGTTTAGCCGGGGGCTGATCTTCCCAGTCGTCATCAGCTTCCTCTCGTGGTCGTACTGGATATGCCTCCACTGTGGGAGGATTGCGGGATAATGCATCGGCCAGCTTGTTACTTTTGCCTGGTTGATAACGGATTTCGTATTCATATTCGGCCAATTTTAGCCGCCACCTAACGAGACGCGACGTAGGGTCTTTTACTCTATGCAACCAGATTAGGGGTTGGTGGTCAGTATATAAGATAAATTTCTTTCCATATAGGTAAGGTCGGAAGTACCTGACACAGTAAACAATGGCTAGAAGTTCCTTTTCGATGGTCGCATAGTTTGTTTCTGCTTTGTTCAGGACACGAGAAGCATAAGCGATGGGCAACTCTTTTCCTGTGATATTTTGGCTCAATATTCCTCCTATAGCAGATTCGGAAGCGTCGGTGGTAACATGGAATTCCAGGTCAAAATTTGGGTATTGCAGGATAGGTTCTTTCTGTAATGCTAACCTTAAGTGGTCAAAAGCCGTTTTCTGGGACGGTCCCCACTCGAATATTGTGTCTTTCTTTAGTAGTTGAGTTAACGGGCGAGCTATTTTGGAAAAGTCCGGGATAAACCTCCTATAATATCCGGTTAGTCCAAGGAATTGTTTAATTCCTTTTGGTGTACTTGGTGCAGGGTAGTTTCGGACGGCTTCAATTTTTCCCAGATCAGGTTTTACCCCTTGCTCGGTGATTATGTGACCTAAATATGCGACTTCCTTGTGTAGGAACTTACATTTGGAAGGTTGGAGTTTAAGCTTTGCTTCTCTTAGGCGCTGAGCAAGTTTTCTAAATTTAATCAAATGTTCCGTAAGGGAACTTGCGTAAAGGACAATATCATCCAGATACACGAACATTTCTGTGCCCTGGAGTCCCGTGAGTGTGTGATCCATTAATCGTTGGAAGGTAGCTGGTGCATTACAAAGTCCAAACGGCATTCTGACAAACTCATAATGTCCGTGAGGTGTAGAAAAAGCCGTTTTAGGTGCGTCCTCTGGTTTCATAGGGATTTGGTGGAATCCAGAGGCAAGGTCGAACACGGAGAAGTATTTTGCTCCTCCTAATTGGTCTAGTATTTCGTTAATGTTTGGAAGTGGGTATGCATCGGGAACGGTTTTGTCGTTTAAATCCCTGAAGTCAATTACCATTCTCCACAAAAGTTCCCCATTGGGCCCTGGTTTTTTGGAGACGATCCAAATGGGTGAATTGTAGGGTGATAGTGATGGCTTTATAATATCGTTTTCTAGTAAATTCTTTACCTGTTTATCAATTTCTTTCTTATGTACAGGAGGGAAGCGATATTGTTTAGTATTTACAGGCACTGGGTCCGTAGTCTGGATCCCATGTTGGATGGCGTTCGTATGACCCAACTTCTCATCTGGTAAATGGAAGAGGTCATGGTATTTATATAAAATTCTTTGGACATGGAGCTTTTCCTCCGGATTCATATGTTCCGTTGAAATTAATTTGAGCACTTGTTCCATTCTCGTTGCGGTTTTTTCGGAAATTATTGATACTTCTTCACCCGACGCCATAGCAAGAGACTCTTGGAATTCTAGGGGAAGGGTTGTTTCGGCACAATGCCTTGGGGATGAGAGTGAGTGTACCTCTGAATGATGGATCAATGGATCCTGGGGATGAAGGGGCTTGATTTTTGTTAAGGTTGGGATAGGAGTGACGCATTTAGTCGTCTTAGCCTCTGTTGGTCGTCTTTGTTTGGGTTCTGGAATCACAATTTCGAATTCTTCCAATTCAACAGTAGGTATAGTGACCGTTATGTCCGTTTCGTTAGAATTTATTATTTGTAAGTATGCTTTGCCGTCTTGATTACGGACAAGAGCATTACCAGCGTGAATCCCAGTGCCTAAATCTAATCTAGGTAAATATCCTTCCTTTATGTCTGAATTTGATATGTTAATAAAAGAAACCGTTTTTGATCTAGCGGGTAACACGACTTGACCCCTATCTACAAACGGAATGGAATTTCCGTTGAATTCCAACTGTTTTTTTGAATAATGTATTGAGGCATCTTGGTTCATAAAGAATTCAGTTCCTAGTATCCCGTGTGGTTTAATGGGGAAATCGTTTTCTACTACGTGGAACGTAACGTCGTTGCCTAATAAGGTTATTTTTATTGTCCCGAGGGTAGAAACGAGGTCCTTAGCAATGCCTCTAAGTTGTACTTGTTTGTTTGTATCTATATTTTGAGATTGTTTTACGGCGTGAATTTTCAATAAATTCACTTCGGAACCTGTGTCAATCATTAGTTCCGGAGTTCTTTCGAAATCTGGAGATCGGATAATTACGGACGGGGTTTCGCCAACAGTATTCAACCATGCGGTGGCGATCCTAAGTTTGGCATTCCCGATTCCGGTTGTGTCGTTATTGGACGCGCTCCTGTTTGGCCCGTTCCACGGTACGCCTCCATAGTTGGCCGTGGGGGCAGAACGTTTCCCGAGTCTCGCTCCTGGAAGGTTCCGGGGTTCCTTTCGTTGCGGTTGAATAAGCGTTTCCTGCACTCCGAAATTAGATGTCCGGGATTTTTACAATACGCACAAATGCGCAACTCCGTAGGTCTTGAGGGAGGAGGTCGAGTTTTGTCCCAGTAGGGGACTATTGGATTAGGGGCTTGATTACCATATCCTGTTACTCGGTTTTGGGGATATCGTTCGGTCGGTCTATAGTTTAAACCTTGGTTGCTTCTACAGGACAGTGCGTCGTGCCCTGTCTTATTGCAAACTTGGCATACGAGTTTAGGTGCCTTCTGTTCTGAAAACCTTCGGTGGTCCCTGTCCATCTTCTTATCCACGAGTACGGCTGCCTCGAAGGCTTCTTCGAGCGTTTCGAAATTATGTTGTAATAACATAGTCCTTACGTGAGGTGGAAGGCCATCAATGAACGAGTCCAAAGTTAGGCGATCCACGTCTAGGGTTTGTGCGAAATCGTGGCGATATTCTCTATTCTCCTCCATGATGGCGAATCGGAGGTCTTTAACGCGTGAAATGTATGCCAACATGTGTTCGTTGGTTCCCTTAATAATATTAGCGAGTTCCCCTCGGTAGTGGTCCGATGTCTCGGCAGGGGAGAAAGTGCGTTTAAGTTGTTTAATTAGGTCATTTACGGTTTCGAAGGCCCGATCCTCAACCGCCAAGTACGCGTGGTCTTGCAGCTTGTTTATCAACAACCTCGCTAGCTGGGGTTCGGCTTGCGAGGGAACCAGAGCCTTAGCCCTATTGCAAGCTCTCGCGAATTGCAGAACGGACATGTTATGGCCGTTAAATTTTGGCACGGTTTCTATCGCGTCTTTTAATCTGATCTGGTACAATGAATCCCGGTCCGGAACATGGTCACGAGTCAGTGTCTCAGGTTCCTTATTATATCTTAACACGGGTTTTCTATCAAAACGGGAGGAACCCGGCGTGGCAAATTTATTCGCGGATGGTGGGGGTGTAGGGGATTTTTCCATTGTCTGTAGTATAAGTTTTACCTGTTCGGCGAGACCTTCCAACGTGACGCCGTCGGATTTGGTAACTATGCCCGAATTCATTTTGGGTTCGACAAATTTCGTGTGTAAATTTTCGATTACTGCTCCTTGTTGCTTTAGTATTTCAATTTTCCCTAATAATTCGGTAGTTGCGGTGTCTCTAGGGTTCATGGAAGAGCCCGCGCCTTGGTTTATTGCGTAAGGCTCATCAGTTTCGTCGTAATCGGACATGTTAAAATCGTTTAGATTCTATTTGTTCAAAAAAAAATGACCGATTAAATTTTGGGCGTCCGGTAGCCGTTTTTCGAGCTTAGTGAGTTCTATCCCGGGAACCAATAATTACCAACCCGTAATGGTTCCTGTTCAAGAGGAGAAAACGTTCGGTGCACTCGGAGCAACTACTTAAGGGACGCGTTTGTAACAAGGGGTTTTTGCAACGAGGGCACTTTGGGAATGTATTAGTAGATGTATAAAAATGTTCCTGATCGATTTCGTTTACTTCACTCGGATCCAGATCAAAGCAGTCTAGGCAAATTTTGTAGCCTCCCGTGGTCGTTGCTACACCGCCCGAAGCACAGGTCAGTTCATTAGTGTATGCCAATTGATTTATAAATTGGCGGTACAGGTTTGATAGTTGGCGTCGTAGGAATCTGTTACGCATACTAGGTATAGGAAGTAGAGGGTAACGTGCGTACAGAGGATCAAATTTTCTGTTAACGGTATTCAGCCGTCCCACCTTTCTAGTGTACAAAGTTATATTGCTACATTAGCAATTATTTTAAAATTCGGGATGTTCTATGTTCATTTGGTTATCAAATTCTCGGTGGCTCTCACTAACTAGGAGATACCAATCCGAACACACTACACAACTGCTCACGGGGCAGATTTGAAACAGAGCGGAATTACACCACGAGCAATTGGGAGAAATTGTCGGCGTCTGATAATAATGAACTTGATATAGGGTTTCTACATTTGTTAGATCTACTTCATAGCAGGTCGAACAAATGTCGTCTCCTTCGTAAGTAGTAGCAATTTTCCCGGAGACACAGATCAACCACCGCATATGTGCCGTTAAAATTTGTAATCTGCGGCTGCGGTAATTTAATGCGCCACGAAGTGGGTTTTTAATGCACATTTTAATAGGCCTTTGTGGGTGCCGTATAATAGAGACTCTATTTCTATTATCAATGAACGGATCCCACCGCTGTCACCAAAAATATGTCACGTCCCGGGTGAAGGTCTTTGGGAGAATGACATGAGGGGTTTTATTCGAAGGGAATGCAGGCGCGAATGCCAGATTCGTGGCACTGCGGAGAGTAGGATGCAGGCGCGAATGCCAGATTCGTGGCACTGCGGAGAGTAGGAATTCAGGCGCGAATGCCAGATTCGTGGCACTGAATGTTCGAAGGGATGCAGGCGCGAATGCCAGATTCGTGGCACTGCGGAGAGTAGGATGCAGGCGCGAATGCCAGATTCGTGGCACTGCGGAGAGCAGGAATTCAGGCGCGAATGCCAGATTCGTGGCACTGAATGTTCGAAGGGATGCAGGCGCGAATGCCAGATTCGTGGCACTGCGGAGAGTAGGATGCAGGCGCGAATGCCAGATTCGTGGCACTGCGGAGAGTAGGAATTCAGGCGCGAATGCCAGATTCGTGGCACTGAATGTTCGAAGGGATGCAGGTGCGAATGCCAGATTCGTGGCACTGCGGAGAGTAGGATGCAGGCGCGAATGCCAGATTCGTGGCGCTGCGGAGGGTAGGATGCAGGCGCGAATGCCAGATTCGTGGCACTGCGGAGAGTAGGGATTCAGGCGCGAATGCCAGATTCGTAGCTCTGAACGACCAGGGAAGGTTTGGACTGTAATCCCTCCGGTAATGACACCCGTTAGCACTCTTGTTTTGTTTTGGTTTGGTAATAGGATTTACCGTTGCATTCGTACTAAAGAAACCACACTTAGTTTTCCTAAGAATAGCACGGTTCGTGCTGCAGTGTGTTTGTAAATACTGGGAGAGCTCTCGCGAATCAGCTGTTGCGGCAGCTTGGTTTCGTGGGGAAGCCTTATGATTTGAGGATACGCACAATAACTCGAAACATGATTGATAACAAAGCGGTTTATTAGCTTTGTTAGAGAGGGTTTAACAATGCGTGGGAAGATTTTGTATTCACACGCGCAACATTTATAATATGAGTTATGAATATGAATGGCGATATAAGCATAAATGAAAGAATATAATAGTAAGTAAGCAATAAGCATAAATGAAAGAATATAATAGTAAGTAAGCGATAAGCATAAACGAAAGAATATAGTAATAAGTAAGCGATAAGCATAAACGAAAGAATATAATAATAAGTAAGCGATAAGCATAAACGAAAGAATATAATAATAAGTAAGCGATAAGCATAAACGAAAGAATATAATAATAAGCTATAAGCGTTGATAAATAATAATATGGTATGGGGTGATATGCACTATAATGATGGTATATAATAATGACTTACAGTGATTGTCGTAGAGCACTGATTAGAATAGTTAACACTGGTTAAATAATACTCTGAACTGTTCGATAGTCTGTTGACAAAAGAGCGTTATGAGCTCTCGATCCTTCGTATTTATATGATCTTCCAGGAGTACTGCGGGGGTTCGCGCGGTAAAGACCTTGACAGATTTCGGAACAAGGCGCAGTAGATTTTGGGGTTTTTGTAAACGGTATGGCTATTAATAGATGTATTTATGTCACGTACGCCAAATGCGTCGTAATTACAATCACGTGTTGATCACGTTTGTACATTTGCGTCGCAGTAACATTTCTAGGGTTTTTGCATGGGGCTTTGAAGCGAAATACTCAACCCATTTGGTGGAGTTTAGGAGGTCGTATAGGAATGGGGTAAACGGTGTATTGACTTCTGTGATCATAGTAAGGGCGTGAGACGTAGTCTCGATTTGGAAGAGGGTTTTAAGGATGAGGGGTTTGTTTAAACGTAGATTTGGAAGGAAGTTTTCATGCCTCATATGGCGAATAGGCGAAGGAGTTTTGTAACGATCATCTCGTGATGGGGATCTCTAAGATACATCATCGAGGTGGCGTTTTGTATGGGTCATCTTGTGTTGGGGACCGCTAAGGTACAACATCAAGGTGATCGGCGATTGGGATTGACCATTTAGAGACAGGGACCACTAAGGTATATCGTCTAAGTGATCGGTTGGGTTTGAAAAAGGGGTATGGCTTGAGTTCGATGGTTTTTGATGGAGTTGTGGATGGGTTTGTGAGGAAGTGGTGTTAAAATACCGCGCGAAAAATAGTGGGACATTAATAAATTTATTTGAAATCAACTTCGATTTTTTTTTATTTTGTCGAGTATTTTTGTTTTAGGATGTATATTTGAGTAAATTTAGATGAAAATAACGACCATTTTTTGGATTGTGAATAAAATTTTAGTTGGAAGTGTCAAATTTTAATAAATTTATTTGAAACCAACATCGATTTTTTTTTATTTTGTCGAGTATTTTTGTTGTAGGATGTATATTTGAGTAAATTTAGATGAAACTAACGACCATTTTTTGGATTGTGAAGAAAGTTTTAGTTGGAAGTGTCAAATTTTAATCAATTTATTTGAAATCAACTTCGTTTTTTTTTGGATTTTGTTGAGTATTTTTTGTAGGATCTATATTTGAGTAAATTTAGATGAAAATAACTTCAATTTTTAGGATTGTGAAAAAAATTTTAGTTGGAAGTGTCAAATTTTTATAAATTTATTTGAAACCAACTTCGAGTTTTTTTGGATTTTGTCGAGTATTTTTGTTGTAGGATTTATATTTGAGTAAATTTAGATGAAAATAACGACAATATTTTGGATTGTCAAAAATATTTGAGTTGGAAATGCCAAATTTTAATAAGTTTATTTGAAACCAACTTCGATTTTTTTGGATATTGTTGAGTATTTTTTTGTAGGATCTATATTTGAGTAAATTTAGATGAAAATAACTTCAATTTTTAGGATTGTGAAAAAAATTTTAGTTGGAAATGTCAAATTTTAATAAATTTATTTGAAATCAACTTCGATTCTTTTGGATTTTGTCGAGTATTTTTGGTGTAGGATGTATATTTGAGTAAATTTAGATGAAAATAACTTCAATTTTTTGGATTGTGAAAAAAAAATTTTAGTTGGAAGTGCCAAATTTGAATAAATTTATTTGAAATCAACTTCGATTTTTTTTTATTTTGTTGAGTATTTTTGTTGTAGGATCTATATTTGAGTAAATTTAGATAAAAATAACTTCAATTTTTTGGATTGTGCAAAAAATTTTAGTGGAAGTGTCAAATTTTAATAAATTTATTTGATATCAACTTCGATTTTTTTGGATATTGTTGAGTATTTTTGTTGTAGGATCTATATTTGAGTAAATTTAGATGAAAATAACTTCAATTTTTTGGATTGTGAAAAAAATTTTAGTCGGAAGTGTCAAATTTTAATAAATTTATTTGAAATCAACTTCGTTTTTTTTTGGATTTTGTTGATTATTTTTGGTAGGATCTATATTTGAGTAAATTTAGATGAAAATAACTTCAATTTTTAGGATTGTGAAAAAAATTTTAGTTGGAAGTGTCAAATTTTAATAAATTTATTTGAAACCAACTTCGATTTTTTTGGATTTTGTCGATTATTTTTGTTGTAGGATCTATATTTGAGTAAATTTAGATGAAAATAACTTCAAATTTTAGGATTGTGAAAAAAAATTTAGTTGGAAGTGTCAAATTTTAATAAATTTATTTGAAATC
The DNA here is from genome assembly GCA_963932275.1 of Andrena praecox. Lineage (NCBI taxonomy): Eukaryota > Metazoa > Arthropoda > Insecta > Hymenoptera > Andrenidae > Andrena > Andrena praecox. Next base: position 24,369,333 of record OZ010730.1, read on the forward strand.
AACTTCGATTCTTTTGGATTTTGTCGAGTATTTTTGGTGTAGGATGTATATTTGAGTAAATTTAGATGAAAATTACTTCAATTTTTTGGATTGTGAAAAAAAATTTTATTTGGAAGTGCCAAATTTGAATAAATTTATTTGAAATCAACATCGATTTTTTTTTTATTTTGTTGAGTATTGTTGTTGTAGGATCTATATTTGAGTAAATTTAGATAAAAATAACTTCAATTTTTTGGATTGTGCAAAAAATTTTAGTTGGAAGTGTCAAATTTTAATAAATTTCGTTGAAACCAACGTCGATTTTTTTTGGATTTTGTCGAGTATTTTTGTTGTAGGTTGTATATTTGAGTAAATTTAGATGAAAATAACTTCAATTTTTTGGATTGGGAAAAAATTTTAGTTAGAAGTGTAAAACATTAATAAATTTATTTGAGGCCAACTTCGATTTTTTTGGATTTTGTTGAGTATATTTGTTGTAGGATGTATATTTGAGTATATTTAGATGAAAATAACTTCAATTTTTTGGATTGTGAAAAAAATTTTAGTTGGAAGTGTCAAATTTTAATAAATTTCGTTGAAACCAACGTCGATTTTTTTTGGATTTTGTCGAGTATTTTTGTTGTAGGATGTATATTTGAGTAAATTTAGATGAAAATAACTTCAATTTTTTGGATTGGGAAAAAATTTTAGTTAGAAGTGTCAAATTTTAATAAATTTATTTGAGGCCAACTTCGATTTTTTTGGATTTTGTCGAGTATTTTTGTTGTAGGATGTATTTTTGAGTAAATTTATATGAAAATAATGACAATTTTTGGGATTGTCAAAAAAATTTGAGTTGGAAATGCCTAATTTTAATAAATTTATTTGAAACCAACTTCGATTTTTCTCGACTATGTTGAGTTTTTTTGATAGAGAAGCTTAATTTGAGTAATTTCAGTTGAAATTAAGTTCGATTTTTTGGATTTTGTCACCATTTTTGTCAAATGTTAATAAATTTATTTGAAATCAACTTGGATGATTTTGGAATTTGTTCAGTATTTTTGTTGTAGGATCTATATTTGAGTAAATTTGAATGAAAAAACGACAATTTTTTGGATTGTGAAAAAAATTTTAGTTGGAAGTGTCAAATTTTAATTAATTTATTTGAAACCAACTTCGATATTTTTTGGATTTTGTCGAGTATTTTTGTTGCAGGATGTATATTTGAGTAAATTTACATGAAAATAACGACAATGTTTTGGATAGTAAAAAAAAATTTTAGTTGGAAGTGTCAAATTTTAATAAATTTATTTGAAACCAACTTCGATTTTTTTGGATTTTGTCGAGTATTTTGGGTGTAGGATGTTGTTTGCGATTCGAGCATTAGTTCCCATCACCACCGCTCTCATCTCACCGCAGCACCTCACGGGCAGCGGAACACGACGGCAGATCGACGATCGATGGCCGAATCAGATCTGGCCGTCGGCGCGCTCATCCAATCAGACCAGCCGTCCGCGCGCTCACCCAATCAAAGCTCACTTCCGCTTGGCGCGTCTTCCAGAAGCTTCTGGAAGACACCAAGGCGGAAGCTAGCTTCGGGCCATGGGGCACTCTCGTTCGTAACGTTCAACGAATAAAACGTATCGCGCACGTGCTCATTGTTTTGTACAACGCAATATTTCACTCACCCAACGCTCACCGCTCATGTAAAGCGTTCTCACCACGCGTATCAATCGGCTCATCAACTTAGTTGTGAATAAACGACGTGGCTAACGCCGAACTGCTGGCTTTGAATTCACTTCGCCACCCTAACCTAGAATTCCGGCACGCGAAAAACATCTAATCGCGAACATTTGGTCCTTCGAGCCGGATTGAAGTGCATCAAAGTGCAGTGAAAGTGCGCAAGCTCACCCGCTCACCCGCTCAACACTCATCGCTCAGAAATGGAGAATAAAGCTGCCACCTCATCGGCGACGTCGAGGCCAACGACGCCCACGATGTCGGTGCTCACGCTCACCATCCCCGACGAAGCAGCGGGGACTTCAGAAACGGCCGCTGCGGGTCGAACGAGGGCCACATCACCTTCACTCATTCCGGCAGAGCTCCTCATCAAGGCGAAGACTCAGGTGGGTCGTTTCAACTCGCTCAATGATTTTCAATCTGAAATCCCCACACTCGCTCACACTACATCTCTTGACGAGGTACGCGTGCTCAGTTCTCACGTGGAAGATCTACATCAGGCCTTTCTAAGGGAGCACGCATATTTTGAGATCACCTGGCCAGTGAAGTGCCTCGATCACGAGTATTTCACCTCAGAGCTCGTCTCTAAGGAGAGGCAGCTCCATCTCAAAACAAAACTCAGGCTCAACCGTCTTCGTGAAGACGTGGAGGCCATTGCTCAAGCAAAGGTCGCCGTCTCACCCGCTCAACCATCTTCTCGAGCGTCGAAGCTGCCCGAGATTGCGCTGCCGACCTTCTCAGGCAGCTACGTGGATTGGCCAGCGTACAGCGAACTTTTCACCTCGCTCATCATCAACGACACTCAGCTCATGGAGATCGACAGATTGCATTATCTGCGATCCAGCGTGACAGGCGAGCCAGCGAGGCATGTAAATGCTTACCCTCTCACAGGCGCGTCTTTTCAAGCCTGCTGGGAATATCTCACCAAGCGATTCTCAAATAAGCGCGTGCTCATTCAGGAACAACTGAACAAACTATTCAACCTGCAGTCCATTCAGACTCGCAGCTCAACCGCTCTGGACAACCTGTGGTCGTCCATCACGGAGGCCAATAAGACCCTCCGGGCGCTGGGTGCTGCAGAGGATATGCACAACTGCCTGCTTGTGCATCTCGCGACCAACTGCCTCGACAAACACACCCGAGAGGCGTGGGAAACCTCGGTGGGCTCTGTAAACGAGTACCCAAAGTACGAGCAGTTGGAAGCGTTCATCAACAACAAAATTGTCGCTCTCGAACAACTGGAGACCTCTGCTCAAAAACAGGCTCAGCAGAAAAAGGCTCAACCTCCCTCCGCTCCACCCAGTCGCCCATCTCAACGCTCAGCCACCTCTCATGCAGCGACACAGCATCAGAAGCGCTCACCGTCTCTCTACTCAACGAACAGTTACCCGTGCGATTGCTGCTACGGACCGCATTTCGTGGTGATGTGTCCGGAGTTCCGCGAAATGTCGGTGGAAGCGAGGCGCAAGTTTATCACCCGGTACGAGCTGTGTCGTAACTGTTGTGGACGACACAACACAGAAGTGTGCAAGTCGCCCCTCAAGTGCAAGACGTGTGGGGCTCGGCATCACACGATGCTGCACTTGAAGGGGACCCCAGCTCAACCATCTCAAACCTCCACACCAGCTCAATCCTCATCTCAAGGCTCAGCTCAATGAGAAATTGGTGCAGTCGTCGCACCCCGCTCAAGCTCAACATATCAGTCTCAAAGCTCACGCTCAAAAGGTTTTCCACGTTACCCGCTAGCTGTTCGCACATCATTCTCAACCATGTCACTCTTGGCCACGGCCAACGCTCAGCTCATCACTCCAGTATCATTCTCTCCAGTTCGGCTTCTCATCGACTCAGGCTCCGAGCTCACCTTTGTTAAGGAGGAGGTCATCAGCCAGCTCAACATTCCACGTGTGCAATCATCCATCTCAATCACTGGCCTTGGAGGCGCCAGCTCTCTCCAAACTAGAGGAATCGCACTGCTCACACTGCGCTCGAATTACGATTCGACAACGATACATGTTCAAGCTCATGTACTCAAGGCATTAACCTCTAATCTGCCATCGGTTGAAGCGCCTCATCAGGAGTGGCCACATCTCAACGGCATCATACTGGCTGATCCCGATTTTCTCACGCCCAGGCCCATCGACATGGTCATCGGCGCAGACACATACGGACAGATCATCAAACCTAACCTCATCAAGGCAGACCCGTCAATGCCAATTGCTCAATTATCAATGTTTGGGTGGCTCATTCTTGGACCAATCACCATTCACAATTCGCAAATCGCAACATCTCATCACTCTGCGGTGGTACAGCATAGCAACAATGATCTCCAAGAAATGCTGACGAGGTTTTGGATTCAAGAAGAGCTTCCCGGTGATACCCCCACTCAGCTCACGCTTGAAGAAGAGGAGTGCGAGGAGCACTTTCGAGCGACTCACTCGCGTGACTCAACAGGCAGATACATCGTCCGCATCCCGCTCAAGTTATCTCCAAAGCTCCTGGGCAATTCATACAACACGGCTCACGCATGCTTGATGCGTACACGCAACAGACTCAAGAAGGATGCTGGACTTCGTGAACTCTATGAAGGGTTCATGAATGAGTACCAAGATCTCCAGCACATGGTAAGAGCACCATCAATCTCTCCTAATTCTCATTCCATTTTCTATTTGCCACACCATGGAGTGCTCAAGCCCGACAGCCAGTCAACAAAGCTCAGGGTCGTCTTCAATGGCTCAAGCCCCTCGGGCTCCGGACACTCAATCAACGATCTCATGCACACCGGCAAAAATCTCCTGCTCAATGTCACCGACGTGCTGCTGTGGATACGTCAGCACAAATTCATATTTGCCACGGACGTGACGAAGATGTATCGTCAAGTCCAGGTGCATGAAGCCGATCAGGACCTGCAAAGGGTGCTGTGGTTCGACGGCAATCAGAAGGAGGTGCCATACAAGCTCACCACCGTCACATACGGATTGAAGGCGGCTCCATTCATGGCTGTCAGGGCTCTACTTCAACTTGTGGAAGACGAAGGCCATCGCTTCCCACTGGCAGTCCCATCGCTCACTCAAGCCAGATACGTCGACGACATATTCGGCGGAGCCGACACAGGTGAGAAACTCATTGAAATCGCTCAACAGTTACAAGACCTGTGCAACGCGGGAGGCTTTCCACTCGCCAAATGGCATGCAACTCACCCTCCGTTGCTTGATTCAATTTCCCCTACTCAGAGAGCTCTCGGCTCAATACTTTCACTAGACGACTGCAAAACCAAAGTTCTCGGATTACATTGGAACGTGCTCAAGGATAGCTTTTCATTCTCAGCCAAACCGGCAACGAGCTCAAAATTCACCAAACGCCTCATTCTCTCAGAAGTAGCTCAGATATTTGATCCGCTCGGCTTTTTGTCACCAGTCATCATTCAAGCAAAGGTGCTTTTACAAGAATTATGGCTGCACAAGCTCAGCTGGGATGATCCACTGCCATCCCAGGTCACGTCAAAATGGCTCACCATCAGAGAAAATCTTCAATGCCTGGCCAGGCTCTCAGTTCCTAGGTGGTTCACCACCTACAGCTACTCAACAGTGGAATTACATGGTTTCTCTGATGCTTCTCAACTCGCCATGGCGGCGGTAGTTTATATTACCGTCCTTTCACCGTCCACAAATCACAAGGTGTCGACACTAGTGTGCTCCAAAACAAAGGTAGCACCACTCAAAAAGCTCACCATCCCGAGGCTCGAGCTTACGGCATCATTGATGCTTGCAAAGCTCACAAAATATGTTCAAGCAACTCTCAAGCTCAATGTAGCTGCTACTCACCTGTGGACGGACTCTCAAGTGACACTCATATGGATCAAATCTCATGCATCACGCTGGAAGGACTATGTGAGGAATCGTGTCTCCCAGATTCAAGAGCTCACTCAACATGCACAATGGAGACACGTTCCAGGAACCTCAAATCCAGCGGATTGCGCCTCTCGAGGCGTGACCACATCTCAGCTTGAACAACACAAGCTGTGGTGGACGGGACCACCATGGCTCACTCAGCCCAGTGACTCATGGCCATCTCAACCAGAATTGAAGGACGACTCCAGTGCACAGGAGGCTCGTCCGGGAGTTTCAACTCTACTCAACGTTCAAAAGATCGAATATCACTGGGATCTCATTTACAGATATTCTTCTCTCAACAAACTCATTCGCATCACCTCAGTTTGTTTCAGAATTCTTGACAAGCTAAGGAGAGCTCCTATCTCATTGCCAATCATCTCACACTCACCAGAGGACCTGGAGAGAGCTAGAATCTTCTGGATTAAGGCAACGCAAGCTCTCTACTTCAACCAGGAGCTCAAAACACTCAGTCTCAATTCCAAGTTGCCATCATCTCACGCCTTCAATCGACTCACGGCGTTTGTCGATGAGCAAGGAGTGATTCGAGTTGGAGGTCGACTCAACAACGCTCACATGGATTACGGAAGTAAACATCCTGTGATTCTACCTCGCAATTCACGCCTCTCTCATCTGATCATAGATAATGCTCACAACACCACCCTTCATGGAGGGACTCAGCTCACGCTCTCTCACATTCGTCAACGGTATTGGATCCTCGGAGGCAGAGCTCCAGTCAAAACTCACATTCTTCGCTGTGTGGTGTGTGCTCGGCAAAGGGGGATCCGTGCCCATCAGCTGATGGGCCAACTACCTCTTGCGCGAGTCACACCCTCACAGCCGTTCACCCGCACTGGACTGGACTACGCCGGACCAATATCACTCAAAGCGTGGAAGGGGCGAGGCTCCAAAACTCACAAAGGCTGGATTTGCGTTTTCACCTGTCTCACCACCTCAGCAGTTCATCTAGAGTTGGTGACTGACTACTCAACAGAAGGATTCATCGCGACGTACCGCAGATTCATCTCAAGGAGAGGAATACCTCAATCACTCCATTCTGACTGCGGCACCAACTTCATTGGTGCAGATGCCGCGCTCAAGAGGCTATTCACTCAAGGCACGAAGGAACATCACTCTGTGTCACAGCTCTTTGTCAATGACAACACCAAATGGCTCTTCAACCCCCCTGCCGCACCTCACATGGGTGGAAAGTGGGAGGCGGTCGTGAAATCGATCAAACATCACCTCAGGCGCACCGTAAGTGATACTGTACTCACCTACGAGGAATTTAGCACTCTTCTCACACAGATTGAAGCGATGCTCAACTCACGACCGCTAGAGCCACTCAGCGACGACTCTGAAGATGTCTCGCCACTCACCCCTGCTCACTTCCTCATCGGACAGCCACTATCAACGCTGCCCGAACCATCAGCAGAACACTCAACAATCTCACCATCAGCGAGGTGGCAACTCATTCAACAGAAGGCGCAGCGATTCTGGACCCAATGGTCATCACAATATCTACAACGTCAACTCTCAATCTCAAAGTGGCTCCACCCGTCCAACGACATCAAAATCGGTTCCCTGGTGCTCATCACTGATGAGCGCGTTCCACCGAGCAAGTGGCCACTTGCTCGGGTTCTCACCACTCACCCAGGGAAGGACGGACTCACCAGGGTCGCAACGCTCAAGACCGCCACCACCGTTCTAAAAAGACCAATTGCAAAATTGGCACCTTTGAATGTTTCAGGCTCATCATCAACATCTTCTGGAAGCTGTTGATGGCGGGAGAATGTTTGCGATTCGAGCATTAGTTCCCATCACCACCGCTCTCATCTCACCGCAGCACCTCACGGGCAGCGGAACACGACGGCAGATCGACGATCGATGGCCGAATCAGATCTGGCCGTCGGCGCGCTCATCCAATCAGACCAGCCGTCCGCGCGCTCACCCAATCAAAGCTCACTTCCGCTTGGCGCGTCTTCCAGAAGCTTCTGGAAGACACCAAGGCGGAAGCTAGCTTCGGGCCATGGGGCACTCTCGTTCGTAACGTTCAACGAATAAAACGTATCGCGCACGTGCTCATTGTTTTGTACAACGCAATATTTCACTCACCCAACGCTCACCGCTCATGTAAAGCGTTCTCACCACGCGTATCAATCGGCTCATCAACTTAGTTGTGAATAAACGACGTGGCTAACGCCGAACTGCTGGCTTTGAATTCACTTCGCCACCCTAACCTAGAATTCCGGCACGCGAAAAACATCTAATCGCGAACAGATGTATATTTGAGTAAATTTAGATGAAAATAACTTCGATTTTTAGGATTGTGAAAAAAATTTTAGTTGGTAGTGTCAAATTTTAATAAATTTATTTGAAATCAACTTCGATTCTTTTGGATTTTGTCGAGTATTTTTGGTGTAGGATGTATATTTGAGTAAATTTAGATGAAAATAACTTCAATTTTTTGGATTGTGAAAAAAAATTTTAGTTGGAAGTGCCAAATTTGAATAAATTTATTTGAAATCAACTTCGATTTTTTTTTATTTTGTTGAGTATTTTTGTTGTAGGATCTATATTTGAGTAAATTTAGTTAAAAACAACTTCAATTTTTTGGATTGTGCAAAAAATTTTAGTTGGAAGTGTCAAATTTTAATAAATTTCTTTGAAACCAAAATCGATTTTTTTGGATTTTGTCAAGTATTTTTGTTGTAGGATGTATATTTGAGTAAATTTAGATGAAACTAACGACCATTTTTTGGATTGTGTAGAAAATTTTAGTTGGAAGTGTCAAATTTTAATCAATTTATTTGAAACCAACTTCGATTTTTTTGGATTTTGTCGAGTATTTTGGGTGTAGGATGTATATTTGAGTAAATTTAGATGAAAAAAACGACCATTTTTTGGATTGTGAATAAAATTTTAGTTGGAAATGTCAAATTTTAATAAATTTATTTGAAATCAACTTCGATTTTTTTGGATATTGTTGAGTATTTTTGTTGTAGGATCTATATTTGAGTAAATTTAGATGAAAATAACTTCAATTTTTTGGATTGTGAAAAAAATTTTAATCAGAAGTGTCAAATTTTAATAAATTTATTTGAAATCAACTTCGTTTTTTTTTTGATTTTGTTGAGTATTTTTTGTAGGATCTATATTTGAGTAAATTTAGATGAAAATAACTTCAATTTTTAGGATTGTGAAAAAAAATTTAGTTGGAAGTGTCAAATTTTAATAAATTTATTTGAAACCAACTTCGATTTTTTTGGATTTTGTCGAGTATTTTTGGTGTAGGATGTATATTTGAGTAAATTTAGATGAAAATAACTTCAATTTTTAGGATTGTGAAAAAAATTTTAGTTGGAAGTGTCAAATTTTTATAAATTTATTTGAAACCAACTTCGATTTTTTTGGATATTGTTGAGTATTTTTGTTGTAGGATCTATATTTGAGTAAATTTAGATGAAAATAACTTCAATTTTTTGGATTGTGAAAAAAATTTTAGTCGGAAGTGTCAAATTTTAATAAATTTATTTGAAATCAACTTCGTTTTTTTTTGGATTTTGTTGATTATTTTTGGTAGGATCTATATTTGAGTAAATTTAGATGAAAATAACTTCAATTTTTAGGATTGTGAAAAAAATTTTAGTTGGAAGTGTCAAATTTTAATAAATTTATTTGAAACCAACTTCGATTTTTTTGGATTTTGTCGATTATTTTTGTTGTAGGATCTATATTTGAGTAAATTTAGATGAAAATAACTTCAAATTTTAGGATTGTGAAAAAAAATTTAGTTGGAAGTGTCAAATTTTAATAAATTTATTTGAAATCAACTTCGATTCTTTTGGATTTTGTCGAGTATTTTTGGTGTAGGATGTATATTTGAGTAAATTTAGATGAAAATTACTTCAATTTTTTGGATTGTGAAAAAAAATTTTATTTGGAAGTGCCAAATTTGAATAAATTTATTTGAAATCAACATCGATTTTTTTTTTATTTTGTTGAGTATTGTTGTTGTAGGATCTATATTTGAGTAAATTTAGATAAAAATAACTTCAATTTTTTGGATTGTGCAAAAAATTTTAGTTGGAAGTGTCAAATTTTAATAAATTTCGTTGAAACCAACGTCGATTTTTTTTGGATTTTGTCGAGTATTTTTGTTGTAGGTTGTATATTTGAGTAAATTTAGATGAAAATAACTTCAATTTTTTGGATTGGGAAAAAATTTTAGTTAGAAGTGTAAAACATTAATAAATTTATTTGAGGCCAACTTCGATTTTTTTGGATTTTGTTGAGTATATTTGTTGTAGGATGTATATTTGAGTATATTTAGATGAAAATAACTTCAATTTTTTGGATTGTGAAAAAAATTTTAGTTGGAAGTGTCAAATTTTAATAAATTTCGTTGAAACCAACGTCGATTTTTTTTGGATTTTGTCGAGTATTTTTGTTGTAGGATGTATATTTGAGTAAATTTAGATGAAAATAACTTCAATTTTTTGGATTGGGAAAAAATTTTAGTTAGAAGTGTCAAATTTTAATAAATTTATTTGAGGCCAACTTCGATTTTTTTGGATTTTGTCGAGTATTTTTGTTGTAGGATGTATTTTTGAGTAAATTTATATGAAAATAATGACAATTTTTGGGATTGTCAAAAAAATTTGAGTTGGAAATGCCAAATTTTAATAAATTTATTTGAAACCAACTTCGATTTTTCTCGACTATGTTGAGTTTTTTTGATAGAGAAGCTTAATTTGAGTAATTTCAGTTGAAATTAAGTTCGATTTTTTGGATTTTGTCACCATTTTTGTCAAATGTTAATAAATTTATTTGAAATCAACTTGGATGATTTTGGAATTTGTTCAGTATTTTTGTTGTAGGATCTATATTTGAGTAAATTTGAATGAAAAAACGACAATTTTTTGGATTGTGAAAAAAATTTTAGTTGGAAGTGTCAAATTTTAATTAATTTATTTGAAACCAACTTCGATATTTTTTGGATTTTGTCGAGTATTTTTGTTGCAGGATGTATATTTGAGTAAATTTACATAAAAATAACGACAATTTTTTGGATAGTAAAAAAAAATTTTAGTTGGAAGTGTCAAATTTTAATAAATTTATTTGAAACCAACTTCGATTTTTTTTTTGGATTTTGTCGAGTATTTTTGTTGTAGGTTGTATATTTGAGTAAATTTAGATGAAAATAACTTCAATTTTTTGGATTGGGAAAAAATTTTAGTTAGAAGTGTAAAACTTTAATAAATTTATTTGAGGCCAACTTCGATTTTTTTGGATTTTGTTGAGTATTTTTGTTGTAGGATGTATATTTGAGTAAATTTAGATGAAAATAACGACCATTTTTTGGATTGTGAAGAAAATTTTAGTTGGAAGTGTCAAATTTTAATCAATTTATTTGAAACCAACTTCGATTTTTTTGGATTTTGTCGAGTATTTTGGGTGTAGGATGTATATTTGAGTAAATTTAGATGAAAATAACTTCGATTTTTAGGATTGTGAAAAAAATTTTAGTTGGTAGTGTCAAATTTTAATAAATTTATTTGAAATCAACTTCGATTCTTTTGGATTTTGTCGAGTATTTTTGGTGTAGGATGTATATTTGAGTAAATTTAGATGAAAATAACTTCAATTTTTTGGATTGTGAAAAAAAATTTTAGTTGGAAGTGCCAAATTTGAATAAATTTATTTGAAATCAACTTCGATTTTTTTTTATTTTGTTGAGTATTTTTGTTGTAGGATCTATATTTGAGTAAATTTAGTTAAAAACAACTTCAATTTTTTGGATTGTGCAAAAAATTTTAGTTGGAAGTGTCAAATTTTAATAAATTTCTTTGAAACCAAAATCGATTTTTTTGGATTTTGTCAAGTATTTTTGTTGTAGGATGTATATTTGAGTAAATTTAGATGAAACTAACGACCATTTTTTGGATTGTGTAGAAAATTTTAGTTGGAAGTGTCAAATTTTAATCAATTTATTTGAAACCAACTTCGATTTTTTTGGATTTTGTCGAGTATTTTGGGTGTAGGATGTATATTTGAGTAAATTTAGATGAAAAAAACGACCATTTTTTGGATTGTGAATAAAATTTTAGTTGGAAATGTCAAATTTTAATAAATTTATTTGAAATCAACTTCGATTTTTTTGGATATTGTTGAGTATTTTTGTTGTAGGATCTATATTTGAGTAAATTTAGATGAAAATAACTTCAATTTTTTGGATTGTGAAAAAAATTTTAATCAGAAGTGTCAAATTTTAATAAATTTATTTGAAATCAACTTCGTTTTTTTTTTTGATTTTGTTGAGTATTTTTTGTAGGATCTATATTTGAGTAAATTTAGATGAAAATAACTTCAATTTTTAGGATTGTGAAAAAAAATTTAGTTGGAAGTGTCAAATTTTAATAAATTTATTTGAAACCAACTTCGATTTTTTTGGATTTTGTCGAGTATTTTTGGTGTAGGATGTATATTTGAGTAAATTTAGATGAAAATAACTTCAATTTTTAGGATTGTGAAAAAAATTTTAGTTGGAAGTGTCAAATTTTTATAAATTTATTTGAAACCAACTTCGAGTTTTTTTGGATTTTGTCGAGTATTTTTGTTGTAGGATTTATATTTGAGTAAATTTAGATGAAAATAACGACAATATTTTGGATTGTCAAAAATATTTGAGTTGGAAATGCCAAATTTTAATAAGTTTATTTGAAACCAACTTCGATTTTTTTGGATATTGTTGAGTATTTTTTTGTAGGATCTATATTTGAGTAAATTTAGATGAAAATAACTTCCATTTTTAGGATTGTGAAAAAAATTTTAGTTGGAAATGTCAAATTTTAATAAATTTATTTGAAATCAACTTCGATTCTTTTGGATTTTGTCGAGTATTTTTGGTGTAGGATGTATATTTGAGTAAATTTAGATGAAAATAACTTCAATTTTTTGGATTGTGAAAAAAAATTTTAGTTGGAAGTGCCAAATTTGAATAAATTTATTTGAAATCAACTTCGATTTTTTTTTATTTTGTTGAGTATTTTTGTTGTAGGATCTATATTTGAGTAAATTTAGATAAAAATAACTTCAATTTTTTGGATTGTGCAAAAAATTTTAGTTGGAAGTGTCAAATTTTAATAAATTTCTTTGAAACCAACTTCGATTTTTTTTGATTTTGTCGAGTATTTTTGTTGTAGGATGTATATTTGAGTAAATTTAGATGAAACTAACGACCATTTTTTGGATTGTGAAGAAAGTTTTAGTTGGAAGTGTCAAATTTTAATCAATTTATTTGAAATCAACTTCGTTTTTTTTTGGATTTTGTTGAGTATTTTTTGTAGGATCTATATTTGAGTAAATTTAGATGAAAATAACTTCAATTTTTAGGATTGTGAAAAAAATTTTAGTTGGAAGTGTCAAATTTTTATAAATTTATTTGAAACCAACTTCGAGTTTTTTTGGATTTTGTCGAGTATTTTTGTTGTAGGATTTATATTTGAGTAAATTTAGATGAAAATAACGACAATATTTTGGATTGTCAAAAATATTTGAGTTGGAAATGCCAAATTTTAATAAGTTTATTTGAAACCAACTTCGATTTTTTTGGATATTGTTGAGTATTTTTTTGTAGGATCTATATTTGAGTAAATTTAGATGAAAATAACTTCAATTTTTAGGATTGTGAAAAAATTTTAGTTGGAAATGTCAAATTTTAATAAATTTATTTGAAATCAACTTCGATTCTTTTGGATTTTGTCGAGTATTTTTGGTGTAGGATGTATATTTGAGTAAATTTAGATGAAAATAACTTCAATTTTTTGGATTGTGAAAAAAAAATTTTAGTTGGAAGTGCCAAATTTGAATAAATTTATTTGAAATCAACTTCGATTTTTTTTTATTTTGTTGAGTATTTTTGTTGTAGGATCTATATTTGAGTAAATTTAGATAAAAATAACTTCAATTTTTTGGATTGTGCAAAAAATTTTAGTGGAAGTGTCAAATTTTAATAAATTTATTTGATATCAACTTCGATTTTTTTGGATATTGTTGAGTATTTTTGTTGTAGGATCTATATTTGAGTAAATTTAGATGAAAATAACTTCAATTTTTTGGATTGTGAAAAAAATTTTAGTCGGAAGTGTCAAATTTTAATAAATTTATTTGAAATCAACTTCGTTTTTTTTTGGATTTTGTTGATTATTTTTGGTAGGATCTATATTTGAGTAAATTTAGATGAAAATAACTTCAATTTTTAGGATTGTGAAAAAAATTTTAGTTGGAAGTGTCAAATTTTAATAAATTTATTTGAAACCAACTTCGATTTTTTTGGATTTTGTCGATTATTTTTGTTGTAGGATCTATATTTGAGTAAATTTAGATGAAAATAACTTCAAATTTTAGGATTGTGAAAAAAAATTTAGTTGGAAGTGTCAAATTTTAATAAATTTATTTGAAATCAACTTCGATTCTTTTGGATTTTGTCGAGTATTTTTGGTGTAGGATGTATATTTGAGTAAATTTAGATGAAAATTACTTCAATTTTTTGGATTGGGAAAAAAAATTTTAGTTAGAAATGCCAAATTTTAATAAATTTATTTGAAACCAACTTCGATTTTTCTCGACTATGTTGAGTTTTTTTGATAGAGAAGCTTAATTTGAGTAATTTCAGTTGAAATTAAGTTCGATTTTTTGGATTTTGTCACCATTTTTGTCAAATGTTAATAAATTTATTTGAAATCAACTTGGATGATTTTGGAATTTGTTCAGTATTTTTGTTGTAGGATCTATATTTGAGTAAATTTGAATGAAAAAACGACAATTTTTTGGATTGTGAAAAAAATTTTAGTTGGAAGTGTCAAATTTTAATTAATTTATTTGAAACCAACTTCGATATTTTTTGGATTTTGTCGAGTATTTTTGTTGCAGGATGTATATTTGAGTAAATTTACATGAAAATAACGACAATTTTTTGGATAGTAAAAAAAAATTTTAGTTGGAAGTGTCAAATTTTAATAAATTTATTTGAAACCAACTTCGATTTTTTTTTGGATTTTGTCGAGTATTTTTGTTGTAGGTTGTATATTTGAGTAAATTTAGATGAAAATAACTTCAATTTTTTGGATTGGGAAAAAATTTTAGTTAGAAGTGTAAAACTTTAATAAATTTATTTGAGGCCAACTTCGATTTTTTTGGATTTTGTTGAGTATTTTTGTTGTAGGATGTATATTTGAGTAAATTTAGATGAAAATAACGACCATTTTTTGGATTGTGAAGAAAATTTTAGTTGGAAGTGTCAAATTTTAATCAATTTATTTGAAACCAACTTCGATTTTTTTGGATTTTGTCGAGTATTTTGGGTGTAGGATGTATATTTGAGTAAATTTAGATGAAAATAACTTCAATTTTTTGGATTGTGAAAAAAAATTTTAGTTGGAAGTGCCAAATTTGAATAAATTTATTTGAAATCAACTTCGATTTTTTTTTATTTTGTTGAGTATTTTTGTTGTAGGATCTATATTTGAGTAAATTTAGTTAAAAACAACTTCAATTTTTTGGATTGTGCAAAAAATTTTAGTTGGAAGTGTCAAATTTTAATAAATTTCTTTGAAACCAAAATCGATTTTTTTGGATTTTGTCAAGTATTTTTGTTGTAGGATGTATATTTGAGTAAATTTAGATGAAACTAACGACCATTTTTTGGATTGTGTAGAAAATTTTAGTTGGAAGTGTCAAATTTTAATCAATTTATTTGAAACCAACTTCGATTTTTTTGGATTTTGTCGAGTATTTTGGGTGTAGGATGTATATTTGAGTAAATTTAGATGAAAAAAACGACCATTTTTTGGATTGTGAATAAAATTTTAGTTGGAAATGTCAAATTTTAATAAATTTATTTGAAATCAACTTCGATTTTTTTGGATATTGTTGAGTATTTTTGTTGTAGGATCTATATTTGAGTAAATTTAGATGAAAATAACTTCAATTTTTTGGATTGTGAAAAAAATTTTAATCAGAAGTGTCAAATTTTAATAAATTTATTTGAAATCAACTTCGTTTTTTTTTTGATTTTGTTGAGTATTTTTTGTAGGATCTATATTTGAGTAAATTTAGATGAAAATAACTTCAATTTTTAGGATTGTGAAAAAAAATTTAGTTGGAAGTGTCAAATTTTAATAAATTTATTTGAAACCAACTTCGATTTTTTTGGATTTTGTCGAGTATTTTTGGTGTAGGATGTATATTTGAGTAAATTTAGATGAAAATAACTTCAATTTTTAGGATTGTGAAAAAAATTTTAGTTGGAAGTGTCAAATTTTTATAAATTTATTTGAAACCAACTTCGAGTTTTTTTGGATTTTGTCGAGTATTTTTGTTGTAGGATTTATATTTGAGTAAATTTAGATGAAAATAACGACAATATTTTGGATTGTCAAAAATATTTGAGTTGGAAATGCCAAATTTTAATAAGTTTATTTGAAACCAACTTCGATTTTTTTGGATATTGTTGAGTATTTTTTTGTAGGATCTATATTTGAGTAAATTTAGATGAAAATAACTTCCATTTTTAGGATTGTGAAAAAAATTTTAGTTGGAAATGTCAAATTTTAATAAATTTATTTGAAATCAACTTCGATTCTTTTGGATTTTGTCGAGTATTTTTGGTGTAGGATGTATATTTGAGTAAATTTAGATGAAAATAACTTCAATTTTTTGGATTGTGAAAAAAAATTTTAGTTGGAAGTGCCAAATTTGAATAAATTTATTTGAAATCAACTTCGATTTTTTTTTATTTTGTTGAGTATTTTTGTTGTAGGATCTATATTTGAGTAAATTTAGATAAAAATAACTTCAATTTTTTGGATTGTGCAAAAAATTTTAGTTGGAAGTGTCAAATTTTAATAAATTTCTTTGAAACCAACTTCGATTTTTTTTGATTTTGTCGAGTATTTTTGTTGTAGGATGTATATTTGAGTAAATTTAGATGAAACTAACGACCATTTTTTGGATTGTGAAGAAAGTTTTAGTTGGAAGTGTCAAATTTTAATCAATTTATTTGAAATCAACTTCGTTTTTTTTTGGATTTTGTTGAGTATTTTTTGTAGGATCTATATTTGAGTAAATTTAGATGAAAATAACTTCAATTTTTAGGATTGTGAAAAAAATTTTAGTTGGAAGTGTCAAATTTTTATAAATTTATTTGAAACCAACTTCGAGTTTTTTTGGATTTTGTCGAGTATTTTTGTTGTAGGATTTATATTTGAGTAAATTTAGATGAAAATAACGACAATATTTTGGATTGTCAAAAATATTTGAGTTGGAAATGCCAAATTTTAATAAGTTTATTTGAAACCAACTTCGATTTTTTTGGATATTGTTGAGTATTTTTTTGTAGGATCTATATTTGAGTAAATTTAGATGAAAATAACTTCAATTTTTAGGATTGTGAAAAAATTTTAGTTGGAAATGTCAAATTTTAATAAATTTATTTGAAATCAACTTCGATTCTTTTGGATTTTGTCGAGTATTTTTGGTGTAGGATGTATATTTGAGTAAATTTAGATGAAAATAACTTCAATTTTTTGGATTGTGAAAAAAAAATTTTAGTTGGAAGTGCCAAATTTGAATAAATTTATTTGAAATCAACTTCGATTTTTTTTTATTTTGTTGAGTATTTTTGTTGTAGGATCTATATTTGAGTAAATTTAGATAAAAATAACTTCAATTTTTTGGATTGTGCAAAAAATTTTAGTGGAAGTGTCAAATTTTAATAAATTTATTTGATATCAACTTCGATTTTTTTGGATATTGTTGAGTATTTTTGTTGTAGGATCTATATTTGAGTAAATTTAGATGAAAATAACTTCAATTTTTAGGATTGTGAAAAAAATTTTAGTTGGAAGTGTCAAATTTTAATAAATTTATTTGAAACCAACTTCGATTTTTTTGGATTTTGTCGATTATTTTTGTTGTAGGATCTATATTTGAGTAAATTTAGATGAAAATAACTTCAAATTTTAGGATTGTGAAAAAAAATTTAGTTGGAAGTGTCAAATTTTAATAAATTTATTTGAAATCAACTTCGATTTTTTTTTATTTTGTTGAGTATTTTTGTTGTAGGATCTATATTTGAGTAAATTTAGATGAAAATAACTTCAAATTTTAGGATTGTGAAAAAAATTTTAGTTGGAAGTGTCAAATTTTAATAAATTTATTTGAAACCAACTTCGATTTTTTTGGATTTTGTCGAGTATTTTTGTTGTAGGATGTATATTTGAGTAAATTTAGATGAAAATAACGACCATTTTTTGGATTGTGAATAAAATTTTAGTTGGAAGTGTCAAATTTTAATAAATTTATTTTAAATCAACTTCGATTTTTTTGGATATTGTTGAGTATTTTTGTTGTAGGATCTATATTTGAGTAAATTTAGATGAAAATAACTTCAATTTTTTGGATTGTGAAAAAAATTTTAGTCGGAAGTGTCAAATTTTAATAAATTTATTTGAAATCAACTTCGTTTTTTTTGTTTTTGTTGATTATTTTTGGTAGGATCTATATTTGAGTAAATTTAGATGAAAATAACTTCAATTTTTAGGATTGTGAAAAAAACTTTAGTTGGAAGTGTCAAATTTTAATAAATTTATTTGAAACCAACTTCGATTTTTTTGGATTTTGTCGATTATTTTTGTTGTAGGATCTTTATTTGAGTAAATTTAGATGAAAATAACTTCAAATTTTAGGATTGTGAAAAAAAGTTTTGTTGGAAGTGTCAAATTTTAATAAATTTATTTGAAATCAACTTCGATTCTTTTGGATTTTGTCGAGTATTTTTGGTGTAGGATGTATATTTGAGTAAATTTAGATGAAAATTACTTCAATTTTTTGGATTGTGAAAAAAAATTTTAGTTGGAAGTGCCAAATTTGAATAAATTTATTTGAAATCAACTTCGATTTTTTTTTATTTTGTTGAGTATTTTTGTTGTAGGATCTATATTTGAGTAAATTTAGATAAAAATAACTTCAATTTTTTGGATTGTGCAAAAAATTTTAGTTGGAAGTGTCAAATTTTAATAAATTTCTTTGAAACCAACTTCGATTTTTTTGGATTTTGTCGAGTATTTTTGTTGTAGGATGTATATTTGAGTAAATTTAGATGAAAATAACGACCATTTTTTGGATTGTGAAGAAAATTTTAGTTGGAAGTGTCAAATTTTAATAAATTTATTTGAAATCAACTTCGATTTTTTTGGATTTTGTCTAGTATTTTTGTTTTAGGATGTATATTTGAGTAAATTTAGATGAAAATAACGACCATTTTTTGGATTGTGAATAAAAATTTAGTTGGAAATGTCAAATTTTAATAAATTTATTTGAAATCAACTTCGATTTTTTTGGATATTGTTGAGAATTTTTGTTGTAGGATCTATATTTGAGTAAATTTAGATGAAAATAACGACCATTTTTTGGATTGTGAAAAAAATTTTAGTTGGAAGTGTCAAATTTTAATAAATTTATTTGAAACCAACTTCGATTTTTTTGGATTTTGTTGATTATTTTTGTTGTAGGATCTATATTTGAGTAAATTTAGATGAAAATAACTTCAAATTTTAGGATTATGAAAAAAATTTTAGTTGGAAGTGTCAAATTTTAATAAATTTATTTGAAATCAACTTCGATTTTTTTGGATATTGTTGAGTATTTTTGTTGTAGGATCTATATTTGAGTAAATTTAGATGAAAATAACTTCAATTTTTTGGATTGTGAAAAAAATTTTAGTTGGCAGTGTCAAATTTTAATAAATTTATTTGAAATCAACTTCGATTTTTTTGGATTTTGTTGAGTATTTTTTTGTAGGATCTATATTTGAGTAAATTTAGATGAAAATAACATCAATTTTTAGGATTGTGAAAAATATTTTAGTTGGAAGTGCCAAATTTGAATAAATTTATTTGAAACCAACTTCGATTTTTTTGGATTTTGTCGAGTATTTTTATTGTCGGATGTATATTTGAGTATATTTAGATGAAAATAACGACCATTTTTTGGATTGTGAAGAAAATTTTAGTTGGATGTGTCAAATTTTAATAAATTTATTTGAAACCAACATCGATTTTTTTGGATTTTGTCGAGTATTTTTGGTGTAGGATGTATATTTGAGTAAATTTAGATGAAAATAACTTCAATTTCTAGGATTGTGAAAAAAATTTTAGTTGGAAGTGTCAAATTTTAATAAATTTATTTGAAATCAACTTCGATTTTTTTTTATTTTGTTGAGTATTTTTGTTGTAGGATCTATATTTGAGTAAATTTAGATGAAAATAACTTCAAATTTTAGGATTGTGAAAAAAATTTTAGTTGGAAGTGTCAAATTTTAATAAATTTATTTGAAACCAACTTCGATTTTTTTGGATTTTGTCGAGTATTTTTGTTGTAGGATGTATATTTGAGTAAATTTAGATGAAAATAACGACCATTTTTTGGATTGTGAATAAAATTTTAGTTGGAAGTGTCAAATTTTAATAAATTTATTTTAAATCAACTTCGATTTTTTTGGATATTGTTGAGTATTTTTGTTGTAGGATCTATATTTGAGTAAATTTAGATGAAAATAACTTCAATTTTTTGGATTGTGAAAAAAATTTTAGTCGGAAGTGTCAAATTTTAATAAATTTATTTGAAATCAACTTCGTTTTTTTTGTTTTTGTTGATTATTTTTGGTAGGATCTATATTTGAGTAAATTTAGATGAAAATAACTTCAATTTTTAGGATTGTGAAAAAAACTTTAGTTGGAAGTGTCAAATTTTAATAAATTTATTTGAAACCAACTTCGATTTTTTTGGATTTTGTCGATTATTTTTGTTGTAGGATCTTTATTTGAGTAAATTTAGATGAAAATAACTTCAAATTTTAGGATTGTGAAAAAAAGTTTTGTTGGAAGTGTCAAATTTTAATAAATTTATTTGAAATCAACTTCGATTCTTTTGGATTTTGTCGAGTATTTTTGGTGTAGGATGTATATTTGAGTAAATTTAGATGAAAATTACTTCAATTTTTTGGATTGTGAAAAAAAATTTTAGTTGGAAGTGCCAAATTTGAATAAATTTATTTGAAATCAACTTCGATTTTTTTTTATTTTGTTGAGTATTTTTGTTGTAGGATCTATATTTGAGTAAATTTAGATAAAAATAACTTCAATTTTTTGGATTGTGCAAAAAATTTTAGTTGGAAGTGTCAAATTTTAATAAATTTCTTTGAAACCAACTTCGATTTTTTTGGATTTTGTCGAGTATTTTTGTTGTAGGATGTATATTTGAGTAAATTTAGATGAAAATAACGACCATTTTTTGGATTGTGAAGAAAATTTTAGTTGGAAGTGTCAAATTTTAATAAATTTATTTGAAATCAACTTCGATTTTTTTGGATTTTGTCTAGTATTTTTGTTTTAGGATGTATATTTGAGTAAATTTAGATGAAAATAACGACCATTTTTTGGATTGTGAATAAAAATTTAGTTGGAAATGTCAAATTTTAATAAATTTATTTGAAATCAACTTCGATTTTTTTGGATATTGTTGAGTATTTTTGTTGTAGGATCTATATTTGAGTAAATTTAGATGAAAATAACTTCCATTTTTAGGATTGTGAAAAAAATTTTAGTCGGAAGTGTCAAATTTTAATAAATTTATTTGAAACCAACTTCGATTTTTTTGGATTTTGTCGAGTATTTTTGGTGTAGGATGTATATTTGAGTAAATTTAGATGAAAATAACTTCAATTTTTAGGATTGTGAAAAAAATTGTAGTTGGAAGTGTCAAATTTTAATAAATTTATTTGAAATCAACTTCGATTTTTTTTTATTTTGTCGAGTATTTTTGTTGTAGGATGTATATTTGAGTAAATTTAGATGAAAATAACGACCATTTTTTGGATTGTGAAGAAAATTTTAGTTGGAAGTGTCAAATTTTAATAAATTTATTTGAAATCAACTTCGATTTTTTTGGATTTTGTCGAGTATTTTTGTTTTAGGATGTATATTTGAGTAAATTTAGATGAAAATAACGACCATTTTTTGGATTGTGAATAAAAATTTAGTTGGAAATGTCAAATTTTAATAAATTTATTTGAAATCAACTTCGATTTTTTTGGATATTGTTGAGTATTTTTGTTGTAGGATCTATATTTGAGTAAATTTAGATGAAAATAACGACCATTTTTTGGATTGTGAAAAAAATTTTAGTTGGAAGTGTCAAATTTTAATAAATTTATTTGAAACCAACTTCGATTTTTTTGGATTTTGTTGATTATTTTTGTTGTAGGATCTATATTTGAGTAAATTTAGATGAAAATAACTTCAAATTTTAGGATTATGAAAAAAATTTTCGTTGGAAGTGTCAAATTTTAATAAATTTATTTGAAATCAACTTCGATTTTTTTGGATATTGTTGAGTATTTTTGTTGTAGGATCTATATTTGAGTAAATTTAGATGAAAATTACTTCAATTTCTAGGATTGTGAAAAAAATTTTAGTTGGAAGTGCCAATTTGAATAAATTTATTTGAAATCAACTTCGATTTTTTTTTATTTTGTTGAGTATTTTTGTTGTAGGATCTATATTTGAGTAAATTTAGATGAAAATAACTTCAATTTTTTGGATTGTGAAAAAAATTTTAGTCGGAAGTGTCAAATTTTAATAAATTTATTTGAAATCAACTTCGTTTTTTTTTTGATTTTGTTGATTATTTTTGGTAGGATCTATATTTGAGTAAATTTAGATGAAAATAACGACCATTTTTTGGATTGTGAAAAAAATTTTAGTTGGAAGTGTCAAATTTTAATAAATTTATTTGAAACCAACTTCGATTTTTTTGGATTTTGTCGATTATTTTTGTTGTAGGATCTATATTTGAGTAAATTTAGATGAAAATAACTTCAAATTTTAGGATTATGAAAAAAATTTTAGTTGGAAGTGTCAAATTTTAATAAATTTATTTGAAATCAACTTCGATTTTTTTGGATATTGTTGAGTATTTTTGTTGTAGGATCTATATTTGAGTAAATTTAGATGAAAATAACTTCAATTTTTTGGATTGTGAAAAAAATTTTAGTTGGAAGTGTCAAATTTTAATAAATTTATTTGAAATCAACTTCGATTTTTTTGGATTTTGTTGAGTATTTTTTTGTAGGATCTATATTTGAGTAAATTTAGATGAAAATAACATCAATTTTTAGGATTGTGAAAAATATTTTAGTTGGAAGTGCCAAATTTGAATAAATTTATTTGAAACCAACTTCGATTTTTTTGGATTTTGTCGAGTATTTTTGGTGTAGGATGTATATTTGAGTAAATTTAGATGAAAATTACTTCAATTTCTAGGATTGTGAAAAAAATTTTAGTTGGAAGTGCCAATTTGAATAAATTTATTTGAAATCAACTTCGATTTTTTTTTATTTTGTTGAGTATTTTTGTTGTAGGATCTATATTTGAGTAAATTTAGATGAAAATAACTTCAATTTTTTGGATTGTGAAAAAAATTTTAGTCGGAAGTGTCAAATTTTAATAAATTTATTTGAAATCAACTTCGTTTTTTTTTTGATTTTGTTGATTATTTTTGGTAGGATCTATATTTGAGTAAATTTAGATGAAAATAACGACCATTTTTTGGATTGTGAAAAAAATTTTAGTTGGAAGTGTCAAATTTTAATAAATTTATTTGAAACCAACTTCGATTTTTTTGGATTTTGTCGATTATTTTTGTTGTAGGATCTATATTTGAGTAAATTTAGATGAAAATAACTTCAAATTTTAGGATTATGAAAAAAATTTTAGTTGGAAGTGTCAAATTTTAATAAATTTATTTGAAATCAACTTCGATTTTTTTGGATATTGTTGAGTATTTTTGTTGTAGGATCTATATTTGAGTAAATTTAGATGAAAATAACTTCAATTTTTTGGATTGTGAAAAAAATTTTAGTTGGCAGTGTCAAATTTTAATAAATTTATTTGAAATCAACTTCGATTTTTTTGGATTTTGTTGAGTATTTTTTTGTAGGATCTATATTTGAGTAAATTTAGATGAAAATAACATCAATTTTTAGGATTGTGAAAAATATTTTAGTTGGAAGTGCCAAATTTGAATAAATTTGTTTGAAATCAACTTCGATTTTTTTGGATTTTGTCGAGTATTTTTGGTGTAGGATGTATATTTGAGTTAATTTAGATGAAAATAACTTCAATTTCTAGGATTGTGAAAAAATTTTATTTGGAAGTGTCAAATTTTAATAAATTTATTTGAAACCAACTTCGATTTTTTTGGATTTTGTTGAGTATTTTTTTGTAGGATCTATATTTGAGTAAATTTAGATAAAAATAACTTCAATTTTTTGGATTGTGCAAAAAATTTTAGTTGGAAGTGTCAAATTTTAATAAATTTCTTTGAAACCAACTTCGATTTTTTTGGATTTTGTCGAGTATTTTTGTTGTAGGATGTATATTTGAGTAAATTTAGATGAAAATAACGACCATTTTTTGGATTGTGAAGAAAATTTTAGTTGGAAGTGTCAAATTTTAATAAATTTATTTGAAATCAACTTCGATTTTTTTTGATTTTGTCGAGTATTTTTGTTTTAGGATGTATATTTGAGTAAATTTAGATGAAAATAACGACCATTTTTTGGATTGTGAATAAAAATTTAGTTGGAAATGTCAAATTTTAATAAATTTATTTGAAATCAACTTCGATTTTTTTGGATATTGTTGAGTATTTTTGTTGTAGGATCTATATTTGAGTAAATTTAGATGAAAATAACTTCCATTTTTAGGATTGTGAAAAAAATTTTAGTTGGAAATGTCAAATTTTAATAAATTTATTTGAAATCAAGTTCGTTTTTTTTTGGATTTTGTTGATTATTTTTGGTAGGATCTATATTTGAGTAAATTTAGATGAAAATAACGACCATTTTTTGGATTGTGAAAAAAATTTTAGTTGGAAGTGTCAAATTTTAATAAATTTATTTGAAACCAACTTCGATTTTTTTGGATTTTGTTGATTATTTTTGTTGTAGGATCTATATTTGAGTAAATTTAGATGAAAATAACTTCAAATTTTAGGATTATGAAAAAAATTTTAGTTGGAAGTGTCAAATTTTAATAAATTTATTTGAAATCAACTTCGATTTTTTTGGATATTGTTGAGTATTTTTGTTGTAGGATCTATATTTGAGTAAATTTAGATGAAAATAACTTCAATTTTTTAGATTGTGAAAAAAATTTTAGTTGGCAGTGTCAAATTTTAATAAATTTGTTTGAAATCAACTTCGATTTTTTTGGATTTTGTCGAGTATTTTTGGTGTAGGATGTATATTTGAGTTAATTTAGATGAAAATAACTTCAATTTCTAGGATTGTGAAAAAATTTTATTTGGAAGTGTCAAATTTTAATAAATTTATTTGAAACCAACTTCGATTTTTTTGGATTTTGTTGAGTATTTTTTTGTAGGATCTATATTTGAGTAAATTTAGATAAAAATAACTTCAATTTTTTGGATTGTGCAAAAAATTTTAGTTGGAAGTGTCAAATTTTAATAAATTTCTTTGAAACCAACTTCGATTTTTTTGGATTTTGTCGAGTATTTTTGTTGTAGGATGTATATTTGAGTAAATTTAGATGAAAATAACGACCATTTTTTGGATTGTGAAGAAAATTTTAGTTGGAAGTGTCAAATTTTAATAAATTTATTTGAAATCAACTTCGATTTTTTTTGATTTTGTCGAGTATTTTTGTTTTAGGATGTATATTTGAGTAAATTTAGATGAAAATAACGACCATTTTTTGGATTGTGAATAAAAATTTAGTTGGAAATGTCAAATTTTAATAAATTTATTTGAAATCAACTTCGATTTTTTTGGATATTGTTGAGTATTTTTGTTGTAGGATCTATATTTGAGTAAATTTAGATGAAAATAACTTCCATTTTTAGGATTGTGAAAAAAATTTTAGTTGGAAATGTCAAATTTTAATAAATTTATTTGAAATCAAGTTCGTTTTTTTTTGGATTTTGTTGATTATTTTTGGTAGGATCTATATTTGAGTAAATTTAGATGAAAATAACGACCATTTTTTGGATTGTGAAAAAAATTTTAGTTGGAAGTGTCAAATTTTAATAAATTTATTTGAAACCAACTTCGATTTTTTTGGATTTTGTTGATTATTTTTGTTGTAGGATCTATATTTGAGTAAATTTAGATGAAAATAACTTCAAATTTTAGGATTATGAAAAAAATTTTAGTTGGAAGTGTCAAATTTTAATAAATTTATTTGAAATCAACTTCGATTTTTTTGGATATTGTTGAGTATTTTTGTTGTAGGATCTATATTTGAGTAAATTTAGATGAAAATAACTTCAATTTTTTAGATTGTGAAAAAAATTTTAGTTGGCAGTGTCAAATTTTAATAAATTTATTTGAAATCAACTTCGATTTTTTTGGATTTTGTTGAGTATTTTTTTGTAGGATCTATATTTGAGTAAATTTAGATGAAAATAACATCAATTTTTAGGATTGTGAAAAATATTTTAGTTGGAAGTGCCAAATTTGAATAAATTTATTTGAAATCAACTTCGATTTTTTTGGATTTTGTCGAGTATTTTTGGTGTAGGATGTATATTTGAGTAAATTTAGATGAAAATTACTTCAATTTCTAGGATTGTGAAAAAAATTTTAGTTGGAAGTGCCAAATTTGAATAAATTTATTTGAAATCAACTTCGATTTTTTTTTATTTTGTTGAGTATTTTTGTTGTAGGATCTATATTTGAGTAAATTTAGATGAAAATAACTTCAATTTTTTGGATTGTGAAAAAAATTTTAGTCGGAAGTGTCAAATTTTAATAAATTTATTTGAAATCAACTTCGTTTTTTTTTTGATTTTGTTGATTATTTTTGGTAGGATCTATATTTGAGTAAATTTAGATGAAAATAACGACCATTTTTTGGATTGTGAAAAAAATTTTAGTTGGAAGTGTCAAATTTTAATAAATTTATTTGAAACCAACTTCGATTTTTTTGGATTTTGTCGATTATTTTTGTTGTAGGATCTATATTTGAGTAAATTTAGATGAAAATAACTTCAAATTTTAGGATTATGAAAAAAATTTTAGTTGGAAGTGTCAAATTTTAATAAATTTATTTGAAATCAACTTCGATTTTTTTGGATATTGTTGAGTATTTTTGTTGTAGGATCTATATTTGAGTAAATTTAGATGAAAATAACTTCAATTTTTTGGATTGTGAAAAAAATTTTAGTTGGCAGTGTCAAATTTTAATAAATTTATTTGAAATCAACTTCGATTTTTTTGGATTTTGTTGAGTATTTTTTTGTAGGATCTATATTTGAGTAAATTTAGATGAAAATAACATCAATTTTTAGGATTGTGAAAAATATTTTAGTTGGAAGTGCCAAATTTGAATAAATTTATTTGAAATCAACTTCGATTTTTTTGGATTTTGTCGAGTATTTTTGGTGTAGGATGTATATTTGAGTAAATTTAGATGAAACTAACGACCATTTTTTGGATTGTGAAGAAAATTTTAGTTGGAAGTGTCAAATTTTAATAAATTTATTTGAAACCAACTTCGATTTTTTTGGATTTTGTCGAGTATTTTTGGTGTAGGATGTATATTTGAGTAAATTTAGATGAAAATAACTTCAATTTTTAGGATTGTGAAAAAAATTTTAGTTGGAAGTGCCAAATTTGAATAAATTTATTTGAAATCAACTTCGATTTTTTTTTATTTTGTTGAGTATTTTTGTTGTAGGATCTATATTTGAGTAAATTTAGATGAAAATAACTTCAATTTTTTGGATTGTGAAAAAAATTTTAGTCGGAAGTGTCAAATTTTAATAAATTTATTTGAAATCAACTTCGTTTTTTTTGGATTTTGTTGATTATTTTTGGTAGGATCTATATTTGATTAAATTTAGATGAAAATAACGACCATTTTTTGGATTGTGAAAAAAATTTTAGTGGGAAGTGCCAAATTTGAATAAATTTATTTGAAATCAACTTCGATTTTTTTTTATTTTGTTGAGTATTTTTGTTGTAGGATCTATATTTGAGTAAATTTAGATAAAAATAACTTTAATTTTTTGGATTGTGCAAAAAATTTTAGTTGGAAGTGTCAAATTTTAATAAATTTCTTTGAAACCAACTTCGATTTTTTTGGATTTTGTCGAGTATTTTTGTTGTAGGATGTATATTTGAGTAAATTTAGATGAAAATAACGACCATTTTTTGGATTGTGAAGAAAATTTTTAGTTGGAAGTGTCAAATTTTAATAAATTTATGTGAAACCAACTTCGATTTTTTTGGATTTTGTCGAGTATTTTTGTTTTAGGATGTATATTTGAGTAAATTTAGATGAAAATAACGACCATTTTTTGGATTGTGAATAAAAATTTAGTTGGAAATGTCAAATTTTAATAAATTTATTTGAAATCAACTTCGATTTTTTTGGATATTGTTGAGTATTTTTGTTGTAGGATCTATATTTGAGTAAATTTAGATGAAAATAACTTCCATTTTTAGGATTGTGAAAAAAATTTTAGTTGGAAATGTCAAATTTTAATAAATTTATTTGAAATCAACTTCGTTTTTTTTGGATTTTGTTGATTATTTTTGGTAGGATCTATATTTGAGTAAATTTAGATGAAAATAACGACCATTTTTTGGATTGTGAAAAAAATTTTAGTTGGAAGTATCAAATTTTAATAAATTTATTTGAAACCAACTTCGATTTTTTTGGATTTTGTTGATTATTTTTGTTGTAGGATCTATATTTGAGTAAATTTAGATGAAAATAACTTCAATTTTTTGGATTGTGAAAAAAATTTTAGTTGGTAGTGTCAAATTTTAATAAATTTATTTGAAATCAACTTCGATTCTTTTGGATTTTGTCGAGTATTTTTGGTGTAGGATGTATATTTGAGTAAATTTAGATGAAAATAACTTCAATTTTTTGGATTGTGAAAAAAAATTTTAGTTGTAAGTGCCAAATTTGAATAAATTTATTTGAAATCAACTTCGATTTTTTTTTATTTTGTTGAGTATTTTTGTTGTAGGATCTATGTTTGAGTAAATTTAGATGAAAATAACTTCAATTTTTTGGATTGTGAAAAAAATTTTAGTCAGAAGTGTCAAATTTTAATAAATTTATTTGAAATCAACTTCGTTTTTTTTTGGATTTTGTTGAGTATTTTTTGTAGGATCTATATTTTAGTAAATTTAGATGAAAATAACTTGAATTTTTAGGATTGTGAAAAAAAATTTAGTTGGAAGTGTCAAATTTTAATAAATTTATTTGAAACCAACTTCGATTTTTTTGGATTTTGTCGAGTATTTTTGGTGTAGGATGTATATTTGATTAAATTTAGATGAAAATAACTTCAATTTTTAGGATTGTGAAAAAAAATTTAGTTGGAAGTGTCAAATTTTTATAAATTTATTTGAAACCAACTTCGAGTTTTTTTGGATTTTGTCGAGTATTTTTGTTGCAGGATTTATATTTGAGTAAATTTAGATGAAAATAACGACAATATTTTGGATTGTCAATAATATTTGAGTTGGAAATGCCAAATTTTAATAAGTTTATTTGAAACCAACTTCGATTTTTTTGGATATTGTTGAGTATTTTTTTGTAGGATCTATATTTGAGTAAATTTAGATGAAAATAACTTCAATTTTTAGGATTGTGAAAAAAATTTTAGTTGGAAATGTCAAATTTTAATAAATTTATTTGAAATCAACTTCGATTCTTTTGGATTTTGTCGAGTATTTTTGGTGTAGGATGTATATGTGAGTAAATTTAGATGAAAATAACTTCAATTTTTTGGATTGTGAAAAAAATTTTAGTCGGAAGTGTCAAATTTTAATAAATTTATTTGAAATCAACTTCGTTTTTTTTTTATTTTGTTGATTATTTTTGGTAGGATCTATATTTGAGTAAATTTAGATGAAAATAACTTCAATTTTTAGGATTGTGAAATAAATTTTAGTTGGAAGTGTCAAATTTTAATAAATTTATTTGAAACCAACTTCGATTTTTTTAGATTTTGTCGATTATTTGTGTTGTAGGATCTATATTTGAGTAAATTTAGATGAAAATAACTTCAAATTTTAGGATTGTGAAAAAAATTTTAGTTGGAAGTGTCAAATTTTAATAAATTTATTTGAAATCAACTTCGATTCTTTTGGATTTTGTCGAGTATTTTTGGTGTAGGATGTATATTTGAGTAAATTTAGATGAAAATTACTTCAATTTTTTGGATTGTGAAAAAAAATTTTAGTTGGAAGTGCCAAATTTGAATAAATTTATTTGAAATCAACCTCGATTTTTTTTTATTTTGTTGAGTATTTTTGTTGTAGGATCTATATTTGAGTAAATTTAGATAAAAATAACTTCAATTTTTTTGATTGTGCAAAAAATTTTAGTTGGAAGTGTCAAGTTTTAATAAATTTCTTTGAAACCAACTTCGATTTTTTTGGATTTTGTCGAGTATTTTTGTTGTAGGATGTATATTTGAGTAAATTTAGATGAAACTAACGACCATTTTTTGGATTGTGAAGAAAATTTTAGTTGGAAGTAACAAATTTTAATAAATTTATTTGAAACCAACTTCGATTTTTTTGGATTTTGTCGAGTATTTTTGGTGTAGGATGTATATTTGAGTAAATTTAGATGAAAATAACTTCGATTTTTAGGATTGTGAAAAAAATTTTAGTTGGTAGTGTCAAATTTTAATAAATTTATTTGAAATCAACTTCGATTCTTTTGGATTTTGTCGAGTATTTTTGGTGTAGGATGTATATTTGAGTAAATTTAGATGAAAATAACTTCAATTTTTTGGATTGTGAAAAAAAATTTTAGTTGGAAGTGCCAAATTTGAATAAATTTATTTGAAATCAACTTCGTTTTTTTTTGTTTTTGTAGATTATTTTTGGTAGGATCTATATTTGAGTAAATTTAGATAAAAATAACTTCAATTTTTTGGATTGTGCAAAAAATTTTAGTTGGAAGTGTCAAATTTTAATAAATTTCTTTGAAACCAACTTCGATTTTTTTGGATTTTGTCGAGTATTTTTGTTGTAGGATGTATATTTGAGTAAATTTAGATGAAAATAACGACCATTTTTTGGATTGTGAAGAAAATTTTAGTTGGAAGTGTCAAATTTTAATAAATTTATTTGAAATCAACTTCGATTTTTTTGGATTTTGTCGAGTATTTTTGTTTTAGGATGTATATTTGAGTAAATTTAGATGAAAATAACGACCATTTTTTGGATTGTGAATAAAAATTTAGTTGGAAATGTCAAATTTTAATAAATTTATTTGAAATTAACTTCGATTTTTTTGGATATTGTTGAGTATTTTTGTTGTAGGATCTATATTTGAGTAAATTTAGATGAAAATACCGACCATTTTTTGGATTGTGAAAAAAATTTTAGTTGGAAGTGTCAAATTTTAATAAATTTATTTGAAACCAACTTCGATTTTTTTGGATTTTGTTGATTATTTTTGTTGTAGGATCTATATTTGAGTAAATTTAGATGAAAATAACTTCAAATTTTAGGATTATGAAAAAAATTTTAGTTGGAAGTGTCAAATTTTAATAAATTTGTTTGAAATCAACTTCGATTTTTTTGGATTTTGTTGAGTATTTTTTTGTAGGATCTATATTTGAGTAAATTTAGATGAAAATAACATCAATTTTTAGGATTGTGAAAAATATTTTAGTTGGAAGTGCCAAATTTGAATAAATTTATTTGAAACCAACTTCGATTTTTTTGGATTTTGTCGAGTATTTTTGGTGTAGGATGTATATTTGAGTAAATTTAGATGAAAATTACTTCAATTTCTAGGATTGTGAAAAAAAATTTAGTTGGAAGTGCCAAATTTGAATAAATTTATTTGAAATCAACTTCGATTTTTTTTTATTTTGTTGAGTATTTTTGTTGTAGGATCTATATTTGAGTAAATTTAGATGAAAATAACTTCAATTTTTTGGATTGTGAAAAAAATTTTAGTCGGAAGTGTCAAATTTTTATAAATTTATTTGAAATCAACTTCGTTTTTTTTTTGATTTTGTTGATTATTTTTGGTAGGATCTATATTTGAGTAAATTTAGATGAAAATAACGACCATTTTTTGGATTGTGAAAAAAATTTTAGTTGGAAGTGTCAAATTTTAATAAATTTATTTGAAACCAACTTCGATTTTTTTGGATTTTGTCGATTATTTTTGTTGTAGGATCTATATTTGAGTAAATTTAGATGAAAATAACTTCAAATTTTAGGATTATGAAAAAAATTTTAGTTGGAAGTGTCAAATTTTAATAAATTTATTTGAAATCAACTTCGATTTTTTTGGATATTGTTGAGTATTTTTGTTGTAGGATCTATATTTGAGTAAATTTAGATGAAAATAACTTCAATTTTTTGGATTGTGAAAAAAATTTTAGTTGGCAGTGTCAAATTTTAATAAATTTATTTGAAATCAACTTCGATTTTTTTGGATTTTGTTGAGTATTTTTTTGTAGGATCTATATTTGAGTAAATTTAGATGAAAATAACATCAATTTTTAGGATTGTGAAAAATATTTTAGTTGGAAGTGCCAAATTTGAATAAATTTGTTTGAAATCAACTTCGATTTTTTTGGATTTTGTCGAGTATTTTTGGTGTAGGATGTATATTTGAGTTAATTTAGATGAAAATAACTTCAATTTCTAGGATTGTGAAAAAATTTTATTTGGAAGTGTCAAATTTTAATAAATTTATTTGAAACCAACTTCGATTTTTTTGGATTTTGTTGAGTATTTTTTTGTAGGATCTATATTTGAGTAAATTTAGATAAAAATAACTTCAATTTTTTGGATTGTGCAAAAAATTTTAGTTGGAAGTGTCAAATTTTAATAAATTTCTTTGAAACCAACTTCGATTTTTTTGGATTTTGTCGAGTATTTTTGTTGTAGGATGTATATTTGAGTAAATTTAGATGAAAATAACGACCATTTTTTGGATTGTGAAGAAAATTTTAGTTGGAAGTGTCAAATTTTAATAAATTTATTTGAAATCAACTTCGATTTTTTTTGATTTTGTCGAGTATTTTTGTTTTAGGATGTATATTTGAGTAAATTTAGATGAAAATAACGACCATTTTTTGGATTGTGAATAAAAATTTAGTTGGAAATGTCAAATTTTAATAAATTTATTTGAAATCAACTTCGATTTTTTTGGATATTGTTGAGTATTTTTGTTGTAGGATCTATATTTGAGTAAATTTAGATGAAAATAACTTCCATTTTTAGGATTGTGAAAAAAATTTTAGTTGGAAATGTCAAATTTTAATAAATTTATTTGAAATCAAGTTCGTTTTTTTTTGGATTTTGTTGATTATTTTTGGTAGGATCTATATTTGAGTAAATTTAGATGAAAATAACGACCATTTTTTGGATTGTGAAAAAAATTTTAGTTGGAAGTGTCAAATTTTAATAAATTTATTTGAAACCAACTTCGATTTTTTTGGATTTTGTTGATTATTTTTGTTGTAGGATCTATATTTGAGTAAATTTAGATGAAAATAACTTCAAATTTTAGGATTATGAAAAAAATTTTAGTTGGAAGTGTCAAATTTTAATAAATTTATTTGAAATCAACTTCGATTTTTTTGGATATTGTTGAGTATTTTTGTTGTAGGATCTATATTTGAGTAAATTTAGATGAAAATAACTTCAATTTTTTAGATTGTGAAAAAAATTTTAGTTGGCAGTGTCAAATTTTAATAAATTTATTTGAAATCAACTTCGATTTTTTTGGATTTTGTTGAGTATTTTTTTGTAGGATCTATATTTGAGTAAATTTAGATGAAAATAACATCAATTTTTAGGATTGTGAAGAAAATTTTAGTTGGAAGTGCCAAATTTGAATAAATTTATTTGAAATCAACTTCGATTTTTTTGGATTTTGTCGAGTATTTTTGGTGTAGGATGTATATTTGAGTAAATTTAGATGAAAATAACTTCGATTTTTAGGATTGTGAAAAAAATTTTAGTTGGTAGTGTCAAATTTTAATAAATTTATTTGAAATCAACTTCGATTCTTTTGGATTTTGTCGAGTATTTTTGGTGTAGGATGTATATTTGAGTAAATTTAGATGAAAATAACTTCAATTTTTTGGATTGTGAAAAAAAATTTTAGTTGGAAGTGCCAAATTTGAATAAATTTATTTGAAATCAACTTCGTTTTTTTTTGTTTTTGTAGATTATTTTTGGTAGGATCTATATTTGAGTAAATTTAGATGAAAATAACTTCAATTTTTAGGATTGTGAAAAAAATTTTAGTTGGAAGTGTCAAATTTTAATAAATTTATTTGAAACCAACTTCGATTTTTTTGGATTTTGTCGATTATTTTTGTTGTAGGATCTTTATTTGAGTAAATTTAGATGAAAATAACTTCAAATTTTAGGATTGTGAAAAAAAGTTTTGTTGGAAGTGTCAAATTTTAATAAATTTATTTGAAATCAACTTCGATTCTTTTGGATTTTGTCGAGTATTTTTGGTGTAGGATGTATATTTGAGTAAATTTAGATGAAAATTACTTCAATTTTTTGGATTGTGAAAAAAAATTTTAGTTGGATGTGCCAAATTTGAATAAATTTATTTGAAATCAACTTCGATTTTTTTTTATTTTGTTGAGTATTTTTGTTGTAGGATCTATATTTGAGTAAATTTAGATAAAAATAACTTCAATTTTTTGGATTGTGCAAAAAATTTTAGTTGGAAGTGTCAAATTTTAATAAATTTCTTTGAAACCAACTTCGATTTTTTTGGATTTTGTCGAGTATTTTTGTTGTAGGATGTATATTTGAGTAAATTTAGATGAAAATAACGACCATTTTTTGGATTGTGAAGAAAATTTTAGTTGGAAGTGTCAAATTTTAATAAATTTATTTGAAATCAACTTCGATTTTTTTGGATTTTGTCGAGTATTTTTGTTTTAGGATGTATATTTGAGTAAATTTAGATGAAAATAACGACCATTTTTTGGATTGTGAATAAAAATTTAGTTGGAAATGTCAAATTTTAATAAATTTATTTGAAATCAACTTCGATTTTTTTGGATATTGTTGAGTATTTTTGTTGTAGGATCTATATTTGAGTAAATTTAGATGAAAATAACGACCATTTTTTGGATTGTGAAAAAAATTTTAGTGGGAAGTGTCAAATTTTAATAAATTTATTTGAAACCAACTTCGATTTTTTTGGATTTTGTTGATTATTTTTGTTGTAGGATCTATATTTGAGTAAATTTAGATGAAAATAACTTCAAATTTTAGGATTATGAAAAAAATTTTAGTTGGAAGTGTCAAATTTTAATAAATTTATTTGAAATCAACTTCGATTTTTTTGGATATTGTTGAGTATTTTTGTTGTAGGATCTATATTTGAGTAAATTTAGATGAAAATAACTTCAATTTTTTAGATTGTGAAAATCATTTTAGTTGGCAGTGTCAAATTTTAATAAATTTATTTGAAATCAACTTCGATTTTTTTGGATTTTGTTGAGTATTTTTTTGTAGGATCTATATTTGAGTAAATTTAGATGAAAATAACATCAATTTTTAGGATTGTGAAGAAAATTTTAGTTGGAAGTGCCAAATTTGAATAAATTTATTTGAAATCAACTTCGATTTTTTTGGATTTTGTCGAGTATTTTTGGTGTAGGATGTATATTTGAGTAAATTTAGATGAAAATTACTTCAATTTCTAGGATTGTGAAAAAAAATTTAGTTGGAAGTGCCAAATTTGAATAAATTTATTTGAAATCAACTTCGATTTTTTTTTATTTTGTTGAGTATTTTTGTTGTAGGATCTATATTTGAGTAAATTTAGATGAAAATAACTTCAATTTTTTGGATTGTGAAAAAAATTTTAGTCGGAAGTGTCAAATTTTAATAAATTTATTTGAAATCAACTTCGTTTTTTTTTTTATTTTGTTGATTATTTTTGGTAGGATCTATATTTGAGTAAATTTAGATGAAAATAACGACCATTTTTTGGATTGTGAAAAAAATTTTAGTTGGAAGTGTCAAATTTTAATAAATTTATTTGAAACCAACTTCGATTTTTTTGGATTTTGTCGATTATTTTTGTTGTAGGATCTATATTTGAGTAAATTTAGATGAAAATAACTTCAAATTTTAGGATTATGAAAAAAATTTTAGTTGGAAGTGTCAAATTTTAATAAATTTATTTGAAATCAACTTCGATTTTTTTGGATATTGTTGAGTATTTTTGTTGTAGGATCTATATTTGAGTAAATTTAGATGAAAATAACTTCAATTTTTTGGATTGTGAAAAAAATTTTAGTTGGCAGTGTCAAATTTTAATAAATTTATTTGAAATCAACTTCGATTTTTTTGGATTTTGTCGAGTATTTTTGGTGTAGGATGTATATTTGAGTAAATTTAGATGAAACTAACGACCATTTTTTGGATTGTGAAGAAAATTTTAGTTGGAAGTGTCAAATTTTAATAAATTTATTTGAAACCAACTTCGATTTTTTTGGATTTTGTCGAGTATTTTTGGTGTAGGATGTATATTTGAGTAAATGTAGATGAAAATAACTTCAATTTTTAGGATTGTGAAAAAAATTTTAGTTGGAAGTGCCAAATTTGAATAAATTTATTTGAAATCAACTTCGATTTTTTTTTATTTTGTTGAGTATTTTTGTTGTAGGATCTATATTTGAGTAAATTTAGATGAAAATAACTTCAATTTTTTGGATTGTGAAAAAAATTTTAGTCGGAAGTGTCAAATTTTAATAAATTTATTTGAAATCAACTTCGTTTTTTTTGGATTTTGTTGATTATTTTTGGTAGGATCTATATTTGATTAAATTTAGATGAAAATAACGACCATTTTTTGGATTGTGAAAAAAATTTTAGTGGGAAGTGCCAAATTTGAATAAATTTATTTGAAATCAACTTCGATTTTTTTGGATTTTGTTGAGTATTTTTTTGTAGGATCTATATTTGAGTAAATTTAGATAAAAATAACTTCAATTTTTTGGATTGTGCAAAAAATTTTAGTTGGAAGTGTCAAATTTTAATAAATTTCTTTGAAACCAACTTCGATTTTTTTGGATTTTGTTGAGTATTTTTTTGTAGGATCTATATTTGAGTAAATTTAGATAAAAATAACTTCAATTTTTTGGATTGTGCAAAAAATTTTAGTTGGAAGTGTCAAATTTTAATAAATTTCTTTGAAACCAACTTCGATTTTTTTGGATTTTGTCGAGTATTTTTGTTGTAGGATGTATATTTGAGTAAATTTAGATGAAAATAACGACCATTTTTTGGATTGTGAAGAAAATTTTAGTTGGAAGTGTCAAATTTTAATAAATTTATTTGAAATCAACTTCGATTTTTTTTGATTTTGTCGAGTATTTTTGTTTTAGGATGTATATTTGAGTAAATTTAGATGAAAATAACGACCATTTTTTGGATTGTGAATAAAAATTTAGTTGGAAATGTCAAATTTTAATAAATTTATTTGAAATCAACTTCGATTTTTTTGGATATTGTTGAGTATTTTTGTTGTAGGATCTATATTTGAGTAAATTTAGATGAAAATAACTTCCATTTTTAGGATTGTGAAAAAAATTTTAGTTGGAAATGTCAAATTTTAATAAATTTATTTGAAATCAAGTTCGTTTTTTTTTTGATTTTGTTGATTATTTTTGGTAGGATCTATATTTGAGTAAATTTAGATGAAAATAACGACCATTTTTTGGATTGTGAAAAAAATTTTAGTTGGAAGTGTCAAATTTTAATAAATTTATTTGAAACCAACTTCGATTTTTTTGGATTTTGTTGATTATTTTTGTTGTAGGATCTATATTTGAGTAAATTTAGATGAAAATAACTTCAAATTTTAGGATTATGAAAAAAATTTTAGTTGGAAGTGTCAAATTTTAATAAATTTATTTGAAATCAACTTCGATTTTTTTGGATATTGTTGAGTATTTTTGTTGTAGGATCTATATTTGAGTAAATTTAGATGAAAATAACTTCAATTTTTTAGATTGTGAAAATCATTTTAGTTGGCAGTGTCAAATTTTAATAAATTTATTTGAAATCAACTTCGATTTTTTTGGATTTTGTTGAGTATTTTTTTGTAGGATCTATATTTGAGTAAATTTAGATGAAAATAACATCAATTTTTAGGATTGTGAAGAAAATTTTAGTTGGAAGTGCCAAATTTGAATAAATTTATTTGAAATCAACTTCGATTTTTTTGGATTTTGTCGAGTATTTTTGGTGTAGGATGTATATTTGAGTAAATTTAGATGAAAATTACTTCAATTTCTAGGATTGTGAAAAAAAATTTAGTTGGAAGTGCCAAATTTGAATAAATTTATTTGAAATCAACTTCGATTTTTTTTTATTTTGTTGAGTATTTTTGTTGTAGGATCTATATTTGAGTAAATTTAGATGAAAATAACTTCAATTTTTTGGATT
Organism: Andrena praecox; assembly: GCA_963932275.1. Taxonomy (NCBI): domain Eukaryota; kingdom Metazoa; phylum Arthropoda; class Insecta; order Hymenoptera; family Andrenidae; genus Andrena; species Andrena praecox. Next base: position 24,407,520 of record OZ010730.1, read on the forward strand.
GTGAAAAAAATTTTAGTCGGAAGTGTCAAATTTTAATAAATTTATTTGAAATCAACTTCGTTTTTTTTTTTATTTTGTTGATTATTTTTGGTAGGATCTATATTTGAGTAAATTTAGATGAAAATAACGACCATTTTTTGGATTGTGAAAAAAATTTTAGTTGGAAGTGTCAAATTTTAATAAATTTATTTGAAACCAACTTCGATTTTTTTGGATTTTGTCGATTATTTTTGTTGTAGGATCTATATTTGAGTAAATTTAGATGAAAATAACTTCAAATTTTAGGATTATGAAAAAAATTTTAGTTGGAAGTGTCAAATTTTAATAAATTTATTTGAAATCAACTTCGATTTTTTTGGATATTGTTGAGTATTTTTGTTGTAGGATCTATATTTGAGTAAATTTAGATGAAAATAACTTCAATTTTTTGGATTGTGAAAAAAATTTTAGTTGGCAGTGTCAAATTTTAATAAATTTATTTGAAATCAACTTCGATTTTTTTGGATTTTGTCGAGTATTTTTGGTGTAGGATGTATATTTGAGTAAATTTAGATGAAACTAACGACCATTTTTTGGATTGTGAAGAAAATTTTAGTTGGAAGTGTCAAATTTTAATAAATTTATTTGAAACCAACTTCGATTTTTTTGGATTTTGTCGAGTATTTTTGGTGTAGGATGTATATTTGAGTAAATGTAGATGAAAATAACTTCAATTTTTAGGATTGTGAAAAAAATTTTAGTTGGAAGTGCCAAATTTGAATAAATTTATTTGAAATCAACTTCGATTTTTTTTTATTTTGTTGAGTATTTTTGTTGTAGGATCTATATTTGAGTAAATTTAGATGAAAATAACTTCAATTTTTTGGATTGTGAAAAAAATTTTAGTCGGAAGTGTCAAATTTTAATAAATTTATTTGAAATCAACTTCGTTTTTTTTGGATTTTGTTGATTATTTTTGGTAGGATCTATATTTGATTAAATTTAGATGAAAATAACGACCATTTTTTGGATTGTGAAAAAAATTTTAGTGGGAAGTGCCAAATTTGAATAAATTTATTTGAAATCAACTTCGATTTTTTTGGATTTTGTTGAGTATTTTTTTGTAGGATCTATATTTGAGTAAATTTAGATAAAAATAACTTCAATTTTTTGGATTGTGCAAAAAATTTTAGTTGGAAGTGTCAAATTTTAATAAATTTCTTTGAAACCAACTTCGATTTTTTTGGATTTTGTTGAGTATTTTTTTGTAGGATCTATATTTGAGTAAATTTAGATAAAAATAACTTCAATTTTTTGGATTGTGCAAAAAATTTTAGTTGGAAGTGTCAAATTTTAATAAATTTCTTTGAAACCAACTTCGATTTTTTTGGATTTTGTCGAGTATTTTTGTTGTAGGATGTATATTTGAGTAAATTTAGATGAAAATAACGACCATTTTTTGGATTGTGAAGAAAATTTTAGTTGGAAGTGTCAAATTTTAATAAATTTATTTGAAATCAACTTCGATTTTTTTTGATTTTGTCGAGTATTTTTGTTTTAGGATGTATATTTGAGTAAATTTAGATGAAAATAACGACCATTTTTTGGATTGTGAATAAAAATTTAGTTGGAAATGTCAAATTTTAATAAATTTATTTGAAATCAACTTCGATTTTTTTGGATATTGTTGAGTATTTTTGTTGTAGGATCTATATTTGAGTAAATTTAGATGAAAATAACTTCCATTTTTAGGATTGTGAAAAAAATTTTAGTTGGAAATGTCAAATTTTAATAAATTTATTTGAAATCAAGTTCGTTTTTTTTTGGATTTTGTTGATTATTTTTGGTAGGATCTATATTTGAGTAAATTTAGATGAAAATAACGACCATTTTTTGGATTGTGAAAAAAATTTTAGTTGGAAGTGTCAAATTTTAATAAATTTATTTGAAACCAACTTCGATTTTTTTGGATTTTGTTGATTATTTTTGTTGTAGGATCTATATTTGAGTAAATTTAGATGAAAATAACTTCAAATTTTAGGATTATGAAAAAAATTTTAGTTGGAAGTGTCAAATTTTAATAAATTTATTTGAAATCAACTTCGATTTTTTTGGATATTGTTGAGTATTTTTGTTGTAGGATCTATATTTGAGTAAATTTAGATGAAAATAACTTCAATTTTTTAGATTGTGAAAAAAATTTTAGTTGGCAGTGTCAAATTTTAATAAATTTATTTGAAATCAACTTCGATTTTTTTGGATTTTGTTGAGTATTTTTTTGTAGGATCTATATTTGAGTAAATTTAGATGAAAATAACATCAATTTTTAGGATTGTGAAGAAAATTTTAGTTGGAAGTGCCAAATTTGAATAAATTTATTTGAAATCAACTTCGATTTTTTTGGATTTTGTCGAGTATTTTTGGTGTAGGATGTATATTTGAGTAAATTTAGATGAAAATAACTTCGATTTTTAGGATTGTGAAAAAAATTTTAGTTGGTAGTGTCAAATTTTAATAAATTTATTTGAAATCAACTTCGATTCTTTTGGATTTTGTCGAGTATTTTTGGTGTAGGATGTATATTTGAGTAAATTTAGATGAAAATAACTTCAATTTTTTGGATTGTGAAAAAAAATTTTAGTTGGAAGTGCCAAATTTGAATAAATTTATTTGAAATCAACTTCGTTTTTTTTTGTTTTTGTAGATTATTTTTGGTAGGATCTATATTTGAGTAAATTTAGATGAAAATAACTTCAATTTTTAGGATTGTGAAAAAAATTTTAGTTGGAAGTGTCAAATTTTAATAAATTTATTTGAAACCAACTTCGATTTTTTTGGATTTTGTCGATTATTTTTGTTGTAGGATCTTTATTTGAGTAAATTTAGATGAAAATAACTTCAAATTTTAGGATTGTGAAAAAAAGTTTTGTTGGAAGTGTCAAATTTTAATAAATTTATTTGAAATCAACTTCGATTCTTTTGGATTTTGTCGAGTATTTTTGGTGTAGGATGTATATTTGAGTAAATTTAGATGAAAATTACTTCAATTTTTTGGATTGTGAAAAAAAATTTTAGTTGGATGTGCCAAATTTGAATAAATTTATTTGAAATCAACTTCGATTTTTTTTTATTTTGTTGAGTATTTTTGTTGTAGGATCTATATTTGAGTAAATTTAGATAAAAATAACTTCAATTTTTTGGATTGTGCAAAAAATTTTAGTTGGAAGTGTCAAATTTTAATAAATTTCTTTGAAACCAACTTCGATTTTTTTGGATTTTGTCGAGTATTTTTGTTGTAGGATGTATATTTGAGTAAATTTAGATGAAAATAACGACCATTTTTTGGATTGTGAAGAAAATTTTAGTTGGAAGTGTCAAATTTTAATAAATTTATTTGAAATCAACTTCGATTTTTTTGGATTTTGTCGAGTATTTTTGTTTTAGGATGTATATTTGAGTAAATTTAGATGAAAATAACGACCATTTTTTGGATTGTGAATAAAAATTTAGTTGGAAATGTCAAATTTTAATAAATTTATTTGAAATCAACTTCGATTTTTTTGGATATTGTTGAGTATTTTTGTTGTAGGATCTATATTTGAGTAAATTTAGATGAAAATAACGACCATTTTTTGGATTGTGAAAAAAATTTTAGTTGGAAGTGTCAAATTTTAATAAATTTATTTGAAACCAACTTCGATTTTTTTGGATTTTGTTGATTATTTTTGTTGTAGGATCTATATTTGAGTAAATTTAGATGAAAATAACTTCAAATTTTAGGATTATGAAAAAAATTTTAGTTGGAAGTGTCAAATTTTAATAAATTTATTTGAAATCAACTTCGATTTTTTTGGATTTTGTTGAGTATTTTTTTGTAGGATCTATATTTGAGTAAATTTAGATGAAAATAACATCAATTTTTAGGATTGTGAAAAATATTTTAGTTGGAAGTGCCAAATTTGAATAAATTTATTTGAAACCAACTTCGATTTTTTTGGATTTTGTCGAGTATTTTTGGTGTAGGATGTATATTTGAGTAAATTTAGATGAAAATTACTTCAATTTCTAGGATTGTGAAAAAAAATTTAGTTGGAAGTGCCAAATTTGAATAAATTTATTTGAAATCAACTTCGATTTTTTTTTATTTTGTTGAGTATTTTTGTTGTAGGATCTATATTTGAGTAAATTTAGATGAAAATAACTTCAATTTTTTGGATTGTGAAAAAAATTTTAGTCGGAAGTGTCAAATTTTAATAAATTTATTTGAAATCAACTTCGTTTTTTTTTTTATTTTGTTGATTATTTTTGGTAGGATCTATATTTGAGTAAATTTAGATGAAAATAACGACCATTTTTTGGATTGTGAAAAAAATTTTAGTTGGAAGTGTCAAATTTTAATAAATTTATTTGAAACCAACTTCGATTTTTTTGGATTTTGTCGATTATTTTTGTTGTAGGATCTATATTTGAGTAAATTTAGATGAAAATAACTTCAAATTTTAGGATTATGAAAAAAATTTTAGTTGGAAGTGTCAAATTTTAATAAATTTATTTGAAATCAACTTCGATTTTTTTGGATATTGTTGAGTATTTTTGTTGTAGGATCTATATTTGAGTAAATTTAGATGAAAATAACTTCAATTTTTTGGATTGTGAAAAAAATTTTAGTTGGCAGTGTCAAATTTTAATAAATTTATTTGAAATCAACTTCGATTTTTTTGGATTTTGTCGAGTATTTTTGGTGTAGGATGTATATTTGAGTAAATTTAGATGAAACTAACGACCATTTTTTGGATTGTGAAGAAAATTTTAGTTGGAAGTGTCAAATTTTAATAAATTTATTTGAAACCAACTTCGATTTTTTTGGATTTTGTCGAGTATTTTTGGTGTAGGATGTATATTTGAGTAAATGTAGATGAAAATAACTTCAATTTTTAGGATTGTGAAAAAAATTTTAGTTGGAAGTGCCAAATTTGAATAAATTTATTTGAAATCAACTTCGATTTTTTTTTATTTTGTTGAGTATTTTTGTTGTAGGATCTATATTTGAGTAAATTTAGATGAAAATAACTTCAATTTTTTGGATTGTGAAAAAAATTTTAGTCGGAAGTGTCAAATTTTAATAAATTTATTTGAAATCAACTTCGTTTTTTTTGGATTTTGTTGATTATTTTTGGTAGGATCAATATTTGATTAAATTTAGATGAAAATAACGACCATTTTTTGGATTGTGAAAAAAATTTTAGTGGGAAGTGCCAAATTTGAATAAATTTATTTGAAATCAACTTCGATTTTTTTTTATTTTGTTGAGTATTTTTGTTGTAGGATCTATATTTGAGTAAATTTAGATAAAAATAACTTTAATTTTTTGGATTGTGCAAAAAATTTTAGTTGGAAGTGTCAAATTTTAATAAATTTCTTTGAAACCAACTTCGATTTTTTTGGATTTTGTCGAGTATTTTTGTTGTAGGATGTATATTTGAGTAAATTTAGATGAAATTAACGACCATTTTTTGGATTGTGAAGAAAATTTTTAGTTGGAAGTGTCAAATTTTAATAAATTTATGTGAAACCAACTTCGATTTTTTTGGATTTTGTCGAGTATTTTTGTTTTAGGATGTATATTTGAGTAAATTTAGATGAAAATAACGACCATTTTTTGGATTGTGAATAAAAATTTAGTTGGAAATGTCAAATTTTAATAAATTTATTTGAAATCAACTTCGATTTTTTTGGATATTGTTGAGTATTTTTGTTGTAGGATCTATATTTGAGTAAATTTAGATGAAAATAACTTCCATTTTTAGGATTGTGAAAAAAATTTTAGTTGGCAGTGTCAAATTTTAATAAATTTCTTTGAAACCAACTTCGATTTTTTTGGATTTTGTCGAGTATTTTTGTTGTAGGATGTATATTTGAGTAAATTTAGATGAAAATAACGACCATTTTTTGGATTGTGAAGAAAATTTTTAGTTGGAAGTGTCAAATTTTAATAAATTTATGTGAAACCAACTTCGATTTTTTTGGATTTTGTCGAGTATTTTTGTTTTAGGATGTATATTTGAGTAAATTTAGATGAAAATAACGACCATTTTTTGGATTGTGAATAAAAATTTAGTTGGAAATGTCAAATTTTAATAAATTTATTTGAAATCAACTTCGATTTTTTTGGATATTGTTGAGTATTTTTGTTGTAGGATCTATATTTGAGTAAATTTAGATGAAAATAACTTCCATTTTTAGGATTGTGAAAAAAATTTTAGTTGGCAGTGTCAAATTTTAATAAATTTCTTTGAAACCAACTTCGATTTTTTTGGATTTTGTCGAGTATTTTTGGTGTAGGATGTATATTTGATTAAATTTAGATGAAAATAACTTCAATTTTTAGGATTGTGAAAAAAAATTTAGTTGGAAGTGTCAAATTTTTATAAATTTATTTGAAACCAACTTCGAGTTTTTTTGGATTTTGTCGAGTATTTTTGTTGCAGGATTTATATTTGAGTAAATTTAGATGAAAATAACGACAATATTTTGGATTGTCAAAAATATTTGAGTTGGAAATGCCAAATTTTAATAAGTTTATTTGAAACCAACTTCGATTTTTTTGGATATTGTTGAGTATTTTTTTGTAGGATCTATATTTGAGTAAATTTAGATGAAAATAACTTCAATTTTTAGGATTGTGAAAAAAATTTTAGTTGGAAATGTCAAATTTTAATAAATTTATTTGAAATCAACTTCGATTCTTTTGGATTTTGTCGAGTATTTTTGGTGTAGGATGTATATGTGAGTAAATTTAGATGAAAATAACTTCAATTTTTTGGATTGTGAAAAAAATTTTAGTCGGAAGTGTCAAATTTTAATAAATTTATTTGAAATCAACTTCGTTTTTTTTTTATTTTGTTGATTATTTTTGGTAGGATCTATATTTGAGTAAATTTAGATAAAAATAACTTCAATTTTTTGGATTGTGCAAAAAATTTTAGTTGGAAGTGTCAAATTTTAATAAATTTCTTTGAAACCAACTTCGATTTTTTTTGATTTTGTCGAGTATTTTTGTTGTAGGATGTATATTTGAGTAAATTTAGATGAAAATAACGACCATTTTTTGGATTGTGAAGAAAATTTTAGTTGGAAGTGTCAAATTTTAATAAATTTATTTGAAATCAACTTCGATTTTTTTTGATTTTGTCGAGTATTTTTGTTTTAGGATGTATATTTGAGTAAATTTAGATGAAAATAACGACCATTTTTTGGATTGTGAATAAAAATTTAGTTGGAAATGTCAAATTTTAATAAATTTATTTGAAATCAACTTCGATTTTTTTGGATATTGTTGAGTATTTTTGTTGTAGGATCTATATTTGAGTAAATTTAGATGAAAATAACTTCCATTTTTAGGATTGTGAAAAAAATTTTAGTTGGAAATGTCAAATTTTAATAAATTTATTTGAAATCAAGTTCGTTTTTTTTTGGATTTTGTTGATTATTTTTGGTAGGATCTATATTTGAGTAAATTTAGATGAAAATAACGACCATTTTTTGGATTGTGAAAAAAATTTTAGTTGGAAGTGTCAAATTTTAATAAATTTATTTGAAACCAACTTCGATTTTTTTGGATTTTGTTGATTATTTTTGTTGTAGGATCTATATTTGAGTAAATTTAGATGAAAATAACTTCAAATTTTAGGATTATGAAAAAAATTTTAGTTGGAAGTGTCAAATTTTAATAAATTTATTTGAAATCAACTTCGATTTTTTTGGATATTGTTGAGTATTTTTGTTGTAGGATCTATATTTGAGTAAATTTAGATGAAAATAACTTCAATTTTTTAGATTGTGAAAAAAATTTTAGTTGGCAGTGTCAAATTTTAATAAATTTATTTGAAATCAACTTCGATTTTTTTGGATTTTGTTGAGTATTTTTTTGTAGGATCTATATTTGAGTAAATTTAGATGAAAATAACATCAATTTTTAGGATTGTGAAGAAAATTTTAGTTGGAAGTGCCAAATTTGAATAAATTTATTTGAAATCAACTTCGATTTTTTTGGATTTTGTCGAGTATTTTTGGTGTAGGATGTATATTTGAGTAAATTTAGATGAAAATAACTTCGATTTTTAGGATTGTGAAAAAAATTTTAGTTGGTAGTGTCAAATTTTAATAAATTTATTTGAAATCAACTTCGATTCTTTTGGATTTTGTCGAGTATTTTTGGTGTAGGATGTATATTTGAGTAAATTTAGATGAAAATAACTTCAATTTTTTGGATTGTGAAAAAAAATTTTAGTTGGAAGTGCCAAATTTGAATAAATTTATTTGAAATCAACTTCGTTTTTTTTTGTTTTTGTAGATTATTTTTGGTAGGATCTATATTTGAGTAAATTTAGATGAAAATAACTTCAATTTTTAGGATTGTGAAAAAAATTTTAGTTGGAAGTGTCAAATTTTAATAAATTTATTTGAAACCAACTTCGATTTTTTTGGATTTTGTCGATTATTTTTGTTGTAGGATCTTTATTTGAGTAAATTTAGATGAAAATAACTTCAAATTTTAGGATTGTGAAAAAAAGTTTTGTTGGAAGTGTCAAATTTTAATAAATTTATTTGAAATCAACTTCGATTCTTTTGGATTTTGTCGAGTATTTTTGGTGTAGGATGTATATTTGAGTAAATTTAGATGAAAATTACTTCAATTTTTTGGATTGTGAAAAAAAATTTTAGTTGGATGTGCCAAATTTGAATAAATTTATTTGAAATCAACTTCGATTTTTTTTTATTTTGTTGAGTATTTTTGTTGTAGGATCTATATTTGAGTAAATTTAGATAAAAATAACTTCAATTTTTTGGATTGTGCAAAAAATTTTAGTTGGAAGTGTCAAATTTTAATAAATTTCTTTGAAACCAACTTCGATTTTTTTGGATTTTGTCGAGTATTTTTGTTGTAGGATGTATATTTGAGTAAATTTAGATGAAAATAACGACCATTTTTTGGATTGTGAAGAAAATTTTAGTTGGAAGTGTCAAATTTTAATAAATTTATTTGAAATCAACTTCGATTTTTTTGGATTTTGTCGAGTATTTTTGTTTTAGGATGTATATTTGAGTAAATTTAGATGAAAATAACGACCATTTTTTGGATTGTGAATAAAAATTTAGTTGGAAATGTCAAATTTTAATAAATTTATTTGAAATCAACTTCGATTTTTTTGGATATTGTTGAGTATTTTTGTTGTAGGATCTATATTTGAGTAAATTTAGATGAAAATAACGACCATTTTTTGGATTGTGAAAAAAATTTTAGTTGGAAGTGTCAAATTTTAATAAATTTATTTGAAACCAACTTCGATTTTTTTGGATTTTGTTGATTATTTTTGTTGTAGGATCTATATTTGAGTAAATTTAGATGAAAATAACTTCAAATTTTAGGATTATGAAAAAAATTTTAGTTGGAAGTGTCAAATTTTAATAAATTTATTTGAAATCAACTTCGATTTTTTTGGATTTTGTTGAGTATTTTTTTGTAGGATCTATATTTGAGTAAATTTAGATGAAAATAACATCAATTTTTAGGATTGTGAAAAATATTTTAGTTGGAAGTGCCAAATTTGAATAAATTTATTTGAAACCAACTTCGATTTTTTTGGATTTTGTCGAGTATTTTTGGTGTAGGATGTATATTTGAGTAAATTTAGATGAAAATTACTTCAATTTCTAGGATTGTGAAAAAAAATTTAGTTTGAAGTGCCAAATTTGAATAAATTTATTTGAAATCAACTTCGATTTTTTTTTATTTTGTTGAGTATTTTTGTTGTAGGATCTATATTTGAGTAAATTTAGATGAAAATAACTTCAATTTTTTGGATTGTGAAAAAAATTTTAGTCGGAAGTGTCAAATTTTAATAAATTTATTTGAAATCAACTTCGTTTTTTTTTTTATTTTGTTGATTATTTTTGGTAGGATCTATATTTGAGTAAATTTAGATGAAAATAACGACCATTTTTTGGATTGTGAAAAAAATTTTAGTTGGAAGTGTCAAATTTTAATAAATTTATTTGAAACCAACTTCGATTTTTTTGGATTTTGTCGATTATTTTTGTTGTAGGATCTATATTTGAGTAAATTTAGATGAAAATAACTTCAAATTTTAGGATTATGAAAAAAATTTTAGTTGGAAGTGTCAAATTTTAATAAATTTATTTGAAATCAACTTCGATTTTTTTGGATATTGTTGAGTATTTTTGTTGTAGGATCTATATTTGAGTAAATTTAGATGAAAATAACTTCAATTTTTTGGATTGTGAAAAAAATTTTAGTTGGCAGTGTCAAATTTTAATAAATTTATTTGAAATCAACTTCGATTTTTTTGGATTTTGTCGAGTATTTTTGGTGTAGGATGTATATTTGAGTAAATTTAGATGAAACTAACGACCATTTTTTGGATTGTGAAGAAAATTTTAGTTGGAAGTGTCAAATTTTAATAAATTTATTTGAAACCAACTTCGATTTTTTTGGATTTTGTCGAGTATTTTTGGTGTAGGATGTATATTTGAGTAAATGTAGATGAAAATAACTTCAATTTTTAGGATTGTGAAAAAAATTTTAGTTGGAAGTGCCAAATTTGAATAAATTTATTTGAAATCAACTTCGATTTTTTTTTATTTTGTTGAGTATTTTTGTTGTAGGATCTATATTTGAGTAAATTTAGATGAAAATAACTTCAATTTTTTGGATTGTGAAAAAAATTTTAGTCGGAAGTGTCAAATTTTAATAAATTTATTTGAAATCAACTTCGTTTTTTTTGGATTTTGTTGATTATTTTTGGTAGGATCTATATTTGATTAAATTTAGATGAAAATAACGACCATTTTTTGGATTGTGAAAAAAATTTTAGTGGGAAGTGCCAAATTTGAATAAATTTATTTGAAATCAACTTCGATTTTTTTTTATTTTGTTGAGTATTTTTGTTGTAGGATCTATATTTGAGTAAATTTAGATAAAAATAACTTTAATTTTTTGGATTGTGCAAAAAATTTTAGTTGGAAGTGTCAAATTTTAATAAATTTCTTTGAAACCAACTTCGATTTTTTTGGATTTTGTCGAGTATTTTTGTTGTAGGATGTATATTTGAGTAAATTTAGATGAAAATAACGACCATTTTTTGGATTGTGAAGAAAATTTTTAGTTGGAAGTGTCAAATTTTAATAAATTTATGTGAAACCAACTTCGATTTTTTTGGATTTTGTCGAGTATTTTTGTTTTAGGATGTATATTTGAGTAAATTTAGATGAAAATAACGACCATTTTTTGGATTGTGAATAAAAATTTAGTTGGAAATGTCAAATTTTAATAAATTTATTTGAAATCAACTTCGATTTTTTTGGATATTGTTGAGTATTTTTGTTGTAGGATCTATATTTGAGTAAATTTAGATGAAAATAACTTCCATTTTTAGGATTGTGAAAAAAATTTTAGTTGGCAGTGTCAAATTTTAATAAATTTCTTTGAAACCAACTTCGATTTTTTTGGATTTTGTCGAGTATTTTTGTTGTAGGATGTATATTTGAGTAAATTTAGATGAAAATAACGACCATTTTTTGGATTGTGAAGAAAATTTTTAGTTGGAAGTGTCAAATTTTAATAAATTTATGTGAAACCAACTTCGATTTTTTTGGATTTTGTCGAGTATTTTTGTTTTAGGATGTATATTTGAGTAAATTTAGATGAAAATAACGACCATTTTTTGGATTGTGAATAAAAATTTAGTTGGAAATGTCAAATTTTAATAAATTTATTTGAAATCAACTTCGATTTTTTTGGATATTGTTGAGTATTTTTGTTGTAGGATCTATATTTGAGTAAATTTAGATGAAAATAACTTCCATTTTTAGGATTGTGAAAAAAATTTTAGTTGGCAGTGTCAAATTTTAATAAATTTCTTTGAAACCAACTTCGATTTTTTTGGATTTTGTCGAGTATTTTTGGTGTAGGATGTATATTTGATTAAATTTAGATGAAAATAACTTCAATTTTTAGGATTGTGAAAAAAAATTTAGTTGGAAGTGTCAAATTTTTATAAATTTATTTGAAACCAACTTCGAGTTTTTTTGGATTTTGTCGAGTATTTTTGTTGCAGGATTTATATTTGAGTAAATTTAGATGAAAATAACGACAATATTTTGGATTGTCAAAAATATTTGAGTTGGAAATGCCAAATTTTAATAAGTTTATTTGAAACCAACTTCGATTTTTTTGGATATTGTTGAGTATTTTTTTGTAGGATCTATATTTGAGTAAATTTAGATGAAAATAACTTCAATTTTTAGGATTGTGAAAAAAATTTTAGTTGGAAATGTCAAATTTTAATAAATTTATTTGAAATCAACTTCGATTCTTTTGGATTTTGTCGAGTATTTTTGGTGTAGGATGTATATGTGAGTAAATTTAGATGAAAATAACTTCAATTTTTTGGATTGTGAAAAAAATTTTAGTCGGAAGTGTCAAATTTTAATAAATTTATTTGAAATCAACTTCGTTTTTTTTTTATTTTGTTGATTATTTTTGGTAGGATCTATATTTGAGTAAATTTAGATAAAAATAACTTCAATTTTTTGGATTGTGCAAAAAATTTTAGTTGGAAGTGTCAAATTTTAATAAATTTCTTTGAAACCAACTTCGATTTTTTTTGATTTTGTCGAGTATTTTTGTTGTAGGATGTATATTTGAGTAAATTTAGATGAAAATAACGACCATTTTTTGGATTGTGAAGAAAATTTTAGTTGGAAGTGTCAAATTTTAATAAATTTATTTGAAATCAACTTCGATTTTTTTTGATTTTGTCGAGTATTTTTGTTTTAGGATGTATATTTGAGTAAATTTAGATGAAAATAACGACCATTTTTTGGATTGTGAATAAAAATTTAGTTGGAAATGTCAAATTTTAATAAATTTATTTGAAATCAACTTCGATTTTTTTGGATATTGTTGAGTATTTTTGTTGTAGGATCTATATTTGAGTAAATTTAGATGAAAATAACTTCAATTTTTAGGATTGTGAAAAAAATTTTAGTTGGAAGTGCCAAATTTGAATAAATTTATTTGAAATCAACTTCGATTTTTTTTTATTTTGTTGAGTATTTTTGTTGTAGGATCTATATTTGAGTAAATTTAGATGAAAATAACTTCAATTTTTTGGATTGTGAAAAAAATTTTAGTCGGAAGTGTCAAATTTTAATAAATTTATTTGAAATCAACTTCGTTTTTTTTGGATTTTGTTGATTATTTTTGGTAGGATCTATATTTGATTAAATTTAGATGAAAATAACGACCATTTTTTGGATTGTGAAAAAAATTTTAGTGGGAAGTGCCAAATTTGAATAAATTTATTTGAAATCAACTTCGATTTTTTTTTATTTTGTTGAGTATTTTTGTTGTAGGATCTATATTTGAGTAAATTTAGATAAAAATAACTTTAATTTTTTGGATTGTGCATAAAATTTTAGTTGGAAGTGTCAAATTTTAATAAATTTCTTTGAAACCAACTTCGATTTTTTTGGATTTTGTCGAGTATTTTTGTTGTAGGATGTATATTTGAGTAAATTTAGATGAAAATAACGACCATTTTTTGGATTGTGAAGAAAATTTTTAGTTGGAAGTGTCAAATTTTAATAAATTTATGTGAAACCAACTTCGATTTTTTTGGATTTTGTCGAGTATTTTTGTTTTAGGATGTATATTTGAGTAAATTTAGATGAAAATAACGACCATTTTTTGGATTGTGAATAAAATTTTAGTTGGAAGTGTCAAATTTTAATAAATTTATTTGAAACCAACTTCGATTTTTTTTGATTTTGTCGAGTATTTTTGTTGTAGGATCTATATTTGAGTAAATTTAGATGAAAATAACTTCAATTTTTAGGATTGTGAAAAAAATTTTAGTTGGAAATGTCAAATTTTAATAAATTTATTTGAAATCAACTTCGATTCTTTTGGATTTTGTCGAGTATTTTTGGTGTAGGATGTATATGTGAGTAAATTTAGATGAAAATAACTTCAATTTTTTGGATTGTGAAAAAAATTTTAGTCGGAAGTGTCAAATTTTAATAAATTTATTTGAAATCAACTTCGTTTTTTTTTTATTTTGTTGATTATTTTTGGTAGGATCTATATTTGAGTAAATTTAGATAAAAATAACTTCAATTTTTTGGATTGTGCAAAAAATTTTAGTTGGAAGTGTCAAATTTTAATAAATTTCTTTGAAACCAACTTCGATTTTTTTTGATTTTGTCGAGTATTTTTGTTGTAGGATGTATATTTGAGTAAATTTAGATGAAAATAACGACCATTTTTTGGATTGTGAAGAAAATTTTAGTTGGAAGTGTCAAATTTTAATAAATTTATTTGAAATCAACTTCGATTTTTTTTGATTTTGTCGAGTATTTTTGTTTTAGGATGTATATTTGAGTAAATTTAGATGAAAATAACGACCATTTTTTGGATTGTGAATAAAAATTTAGTTGGAAATGTCAAATTTTAATAAATTTATTTGAAATCAACTTCGATTTTTTTGGATATTGTTGAGTATTTTTGTTGTAGGATCTATATTTGAGTAAATTTAGATGAAAATAACTTCAATTTTTAGGATTGTGAAAAAAATTTTAGTTGGAAGTGCCAAATTTGAATAAATTTATTTGAAATCAACTTCGATTTTTTTTTATTTTGTTGAGTATTTTTGTTGTAGGATCTATATTTGAGTAAATTTAGATGAAAATAACTTCAATTTTTTGGATTGTGAAAAAAATTTTAGTCGGAAGTGTCAAATTTTAATAAATTTATTTGAAATCAACTTCGTTTTTTTTGGATTTTGTTGATTATTTTTGGTAGGATCTATATTTGATTAAATTTAGATGAAAATAACGACCATTTTTTGGATTGTGAAAAAAATTTTAGTGGGAAGTGCCAAATTTGAATAAATTTATTTGAAATCAACTTCGATTTTTTTTTATTTTGTTGAGTATTTTTGTTGTAGGATCTATATTTGAGTAAATTTAGATAAAAATAACTTTAATTTTTTGGATTGTGCAAAAAATTTTAGTTGGAAGTGTCAAATTTTAATAAATTTCTTTGAAACCAACTTCGATTTTTTTGGATTTTGTCGAGTATTTTTGTTGTAGGATGTATATTTGAGTAAATTTAGATGAAAATAACGACCATTTTTTGGATTGTGAAGAAAATTTTCAGTTGGAAGTGTCAAATTTTAATAAATTTATGTGAAACCAACTTCGATTTTTTTGGATTTTGTCGAGTATTTTTGTTTTAGGATGTATATTTGAGTAAATTTAGATGAAAATAACGACCATTTTTTGGATTGTGAATAAAAATTTAGTTGGAAATGTCAAATTTTAATAAATTTATTTGAAATCAACTTCGATTTTTTTGGATATTGTTGAGTATTTTTGTTGTAGGATCTATATTTGAGTAAATTTAGATGAAAATAACTTCCATTTTTAGGATTGTGAAAAAAATTTTAGTTGGCAGTGTCAAATTTTAATAAATTTATTTGAAACCAACTTCGATTTTTTTGGATTTTGTCGAGTATTTTTGGTGTAGGATGTATATTTGAGTAAATTTAGATGAAAATTACTTCAATTTTTTGGATTGTGAAAAAAAATTTTAGTTGGAAGTGCCAAATTTGAATAAATTAATTTGAAATCAACCTCGATTTTTTTTTATTTTGTTGAGTATTTTTGTTGTAGGATCTATATTTGAGTAAATTTAGATAAAAATAACTTCAATTTTTTTGATTGTGCAAAAAATTTTAGTTGGAAGTGTCAAATTTTAATAAATTTCTTTGAAACCAACTTCGATTTTTTTGGATTTTGTCGAGTATTTTTGTTGTAGGATGTATATTTGAGTAAATTTAGATGAAACTAACGACCATTTTTTGGATTGTGAAGAAAATTTTAGTTGGAAGTAACAAATTTTAATAAATTTATTTGAAACCAACTTCGATTTTTTTGGATTTTGTTGAGTATTTTTGTTGTAGGATCTATATTTGAGTAAATTTAAATAAAAATAACTTCAATTTTTTTGATTGTGCAAAAAATTTTAGTTGGAAGTGTCAAATTTTAATAAATTTCTTTGAAACCAACTTCGATTTTTTTGGATTTTGTCGAGTATTTTTGTTGTAGGATGTATATTTGAGTAAATTTAGATGAAACTAACGACCATTTTTTGGATTGTGAAGAAAATTTTAGTTGGAAGTAACAAATTTTAATAAATTTATTTGAAACCAACTTCGATTTTTTTGGATTTTGTAGAGTATTTTTGGTGTAGGATGTATATTTGAGTAAATTTAGATGAAAATAACTTCGATTTTTAGGATTATGAAAAAAATTTTAGTTGGAAGTGTCAAATTTTAATAAATTTATTTGAAATCGACTTCGATTTTTTTGGATTTTGTTGAGTATTTTTTTGTAGGATCTATATTTGAGTAAATTTAGATGAAAATAACATCAATTTTTAGGATTGTGAAAAATATTTTAGTTGAAAGTGCCAAATTTGAATAAATTTATTTGAAACCAACTTCGATTTTTTTGGATTTTGTCGAGTATTTTTGGTGTAGGATGTATATTTGAGTAAATTTAGATGAAAATTACTTCAATTTCTAGGATTGTGAAAAAAATTTTAGTTGGAAGTGCCAAATTTGAATAAATTTATTTGAAATCAACTTCGATTTTTTTTTATTTTGTTGAGTATTTTTGTTGTAGGATCTATATTTGAGTAAATTTAGATGAAAATAACTTCAATTTTTTGGATTGTGAAAAAAATTTTAGTCGGAAGTGTCAAATTTTAATAAATTTATTTGAAATCAACTTCGTTTTTTTTTTTATTTTGTTGATTATTTTTGGTAGGATCTATATTTGAGTAAATTTAGATGAAAATAACGACCATTTTTTGGATTGTGAAAAAAATTTTAGTTGGAAGTGTCAAATTTTAATAAATTTATTTGAAACCAACTTCGATTTTTTTGGATTTTGTCGATTATTTTTGTTGTAGGATCTATATTTGAGTAAATTTAGATGAAAATAACTTCAAATTTTAGGATTATGAAAAAAATTTTAGTTGGAAGTGTCAAATTTTAATAAATTTATTTGAAATCAACTTCGATTTTTTTGGATATTGTTGAGTATTTTTTGTAGGATCTATATTTTAGTAAATTTAGATGAAAATAACTTGAATTTTTAGGATTGTGAAAAAAAATTTAGTTGGAAGTGTCAAATTTTAATAAATTTATTTGAAACCAACTTCGATTTTTTTGGATTTTGTCGAGTATTTTTGGTGTAGGATGTATATTTGATTAAATTTAGATGAAAATAACTTCAATTTTTAGGATTGTGAAAAAAAATTTAGTTGGAAGTGTCAAATTTTTATAAATTTATTTGAAACCAACTTCGAGTTTTTTTTGATTTTGTCGAGTATTTTTGTTGTAGGATTTATATTTGAGTAAATTTAGATGAAAATAACGACAATATTTTGGATTGTCAAAAATATTTGAGTTGGAAATGCCAAATTTTAATAAGTTTATTTGAAACCAACTTCGATTTTTTTGGATATTGTTGAGTATTTTTTTGTAGGATCTATATTTGAGTAAATTTAGATGAAAATAACTTCAATTTTTTTGATTGTGCAAAAAATTTTAGTTGGAAGTGTCAAATTTTAATAAATTTCTTTGAAACCAACTTCGATTTTTTTGGATTTTGTCGAGTATTTTTGTTGTAGGATGTATATTTGAGTAAATTTAGATGAAACTAACGACCATTTTTAGGATTGTGAAAAAAATTTTAGTTGGAAATATCAAATTTTAATAAATTTATTTGAAATCAACTTCGATTCTTTTGGATTTTGTCGAGTATTTTTGGTGTAGGATGTATATGTGAGTAAATTTAGATGAAAATAACTTCAATTTTTTGGATTGTGAAAAAAATTTTAGTCGGAAGTGTCAAATTTTAATAAATTTATTTGAAATCAACTTCGATTCTTTTGGATTTTGTCGAGTATTTTTGGTGTAGGATGTATATTTGAGTAAATTTAGATGAAAATAACTTCAATTTTTTGGATTGTGAAAAAAAATTTTAGTTGGAAGTGCCAAATTTGAATAAATTTATTTGAAATCAACTTCGATTTTTTTTTATTTTGTTGAGTATTTTTGTTGTAGGATCTATATTTGAGTAAATTTAGATGAAAATAACTTCAATTTTTTGGATTGTGAAAAAAATTTTAGTCAGAAGTGTCAAATTTTAATAAATTTATTTGAAATCAACTTCGTTTTTTTTTGGATTTTGTTGAGTATTTTTTGTAGGATCTATATTTTAGTAAATTTAGATGAAAATAACTTGAATTTTTAGGATTGTGAAAAAAAATTTAGTTGGAAGTGTCAAATTTTAATAAATTTATTTGAAACCAACTTCGATTTTTTTGGATTTTGTCGAGTATTTTTGGTGTAGGATGTATATGTGAGTAAATTTAGATGAAAATAACTTCAATTTTTTGGATTGTGAAAAAAATTTTAGTCGGAAGTGTCAAATTTTAATAAATTTATTTGAAATCAACTTCGTTTTTTTTTGATTTTGTTGATTATTTTTGGTAGGATCTATATTTGAGTAAATTTAGATGAAAATAACTTCAATTTTTAGGATTGTGAAATAAATTTTAGTTGGAAGTGTCAAATTTTAATAAATTTATTTGAAACCAACTTCGATTTTTTTAGATTTTGTCGATTATTTGTGTTGTAGGATCTATATTTGAGTAAATTTAGATGAAAATAACTTCAAATTTTAGGATTGTGAAAAAAATTTTAGTTGGAAGTGTCAAATTTTAATAAATTTATTTGAAATCAACTTCGATTCTTTTGGATTTTGTCGAGTATTTTTGGTGTAGGATGTATATTTGAGTAAATTTAGATGAAAATTACTTCAATTTTTTGGATTGTGAAAAAAAATTTTAGTTGGAAGTGCCAAATTTGAATAAATTTATTTGAAATCAACCTCGATTTTTTTTTATTTTGTTGAGTATTTTTGTTGTAGGATCTATATTTGAGTAAATTTAGATAAAAATAACTTCAATTTTTTTGATTGTGCAAAAAATTTTAGTTGGAAGTGTCAAATTTTAATAAATTTCTTTGAAACCAACTTCGATTTTTTTGGATTTTGTCGAGTATTTTTGTTGTAGGATGTATATTTGAGTAAATTTAGATGAAACTAACGACCATTTTTTGGATTGTGAAGAAAATTTTAGTTGGAAGTAACAAATTTTAATAAATTTATTTGAAACCAACTTCGATTTTTTTGGATTTTGTCGAGTATTTTTGGTGTAGGATGTATATTTGAGTAAATTTAGATGAAAATAACTTCGATTTTTAGGATTGTGAAAAAAATTTTAGTTGGTAGTGTCAAATTTTAATAAATTTATTTGAAATCAACTTCGATTCTTTTGGATTTTGTCGAGTATTTTTGGTGTAGGATGTATATTTGAGTAAATTTAGATGAAAATAACTTCAATTTTTTGGATTGTGAAAAAAAATTTTAGTTGGAAGTGCCAAATTTGAATAAATTTATTTGAAATCAACTTCGTTTTTTTTTGTTTTTGTAGATTATTTTTGGTAGGATCTATATTTGAGTAAATTTAGATGAAAATAACTTCAATTTTTAGGATTGTGAAAAAAATTTTAGTTGGAAGTGTCAAATTTTAATAAATTTATTTGAAACCAACTTCGATTTTTTTGGATTTTGTCGATTATTTTTGTTGTAGGATCTTTATTTGAGTAAATTTAGATGAAAATAACTTCAAATTTTAGGATTGTGAAAAAAAGTTTTGTTGGAAGTGTCAAATTTTAATAAATTTATTTGAAATCAACTTCGATTCTTTTGGATTTTGTCGAGTATTTTTGGTGTAGGATGTATATTTGAGTAAATTTAGATGAAAATTACTTCAATTTTTTGGATTGTGAAAAAAAATTTTAGTTGGATGTGCCAAATTTGAATAAATTTATTTGAAATCAACTTCGATTTTTTTTTATTTTGTTGAGTATTTTTGTTGTAGGATCTATATTTGAGTAAATTTAGATAAAAATAACTTTAATTTTTTGGATTGTGCAAAAAATTTTAGTTGGAAGTGTCAAATTTTAATAAATTTCTTTGAAACCAACTTCGATTTTTTTGGATTTTGTCGAGTATTTTTGTTGTAGGATGTATATTTGAGTAAATTTAGATGAAAATAACGACCATTTTTTGGATTGTGAAGAAAATTTTCAGTTGGAAGTGTCAAATTTTAATAAATTTATGTGAAACCAACTTCGATTTTTTTGGATTTTGTCGAGTATTTTTGTTTTAGGATGTATATTTGAGTAAATTTAGATGAAAATAACGACCATTTTTTGGATTGTGAATAAAAATTTAGTTGGAAATGTCAAATTTTAATAAATTTATTTGAAATCAACTTCGATTTTTTTGGATATTGTTGAGTATTTTTGTTGTAGGATCTATATTTGAGTAAATTTAGATGAAAATAACTTCCATTTTTAGGATTGTGAAAAAAATTTTAGTTGGCAGTGTCAAATTTTAATAAATTTATTTGAAACCAACTTCGATTTTTTTGGATTTTGTCGAGTATTTTTGGTGTAGGATGTATATTTGAGTAAATTTAGATGAAAATTACTTCAATTTTTTGGATTGTGAAAAAAAATTTTAGTTGGAAGTGCCAAATTTGAATAAATTAATTTGAAATCAACCTCGATTTTTTTTTATTTTGTTGAGTATTTTTGTTGTAGGATCTATATTTGAGTAAATTTAGATAAAAATAACTTCAATTTTTTTGATTGTGCAAAAAATTTTAGTTGGAAGTGTCAAATTTTAATAAATTTCTTTGAAACCAACTTCGATTTTTTTGGATTTTGTCGAGTATTTTTGTTGTAGGATGTATATTTGAGTAAATTTAGATGAAACTAACGACCATTTTTTGGATTGTGAAGAAAATTTTAGTTGGAAGTAACAAATTTTAATAAATTTATTTGAAACCAACTTCGATTTTTTTGGATTTTGTTGAGTATTTTTGTTGTAGGATCTATATTTGAGTAAATTTAAATAAAAATAACTTCAATTTTTTTGATTGTGCAAAAAATTTTAGTTGGAAGTGTCAAATTTTAATAAATTTCTTTGAAACCAACTTCGATTTTTTTGGATTTTGTCGAGTATTTTTGTTGTAGGATGTATATTTGAGTAAATTTAGATGAAACTAACGACCATTTTTTGGATTGTGAAGAAAATTTTAGTTGGAAGTAACAAATTTTAATAAATTTATTTGAAACCAACTTCGATTTTTTTGGATTTTGTAGAGTATTTTTGGTGTAGGATGTATATTTGAGTAAATTTAGATGAAAATAACTTCGATTTTTAGGATTATGAAAAAAATTTTAGTTGGAAGTGTCAAATTTTAATAAATTTATTTGAAATCGACTTCGATTTTTTTGGATTTTGTTGAGTATTTTTTTGTAGGATCTATATTTGAGTAAATTTAGATGAAAATAACATCAATTTTTAGGATTGTGAAAAATATTTTAGTTGAAAGTGCCAAATTTGAATAAATTTATTTGAAACCAACTTCGATTTTTTTGGATTTTGTCGAGTATTTTTGGTGTAGGATGTATATTTGAGTAAATTTAGATGAAAATTACTTCAATTTCTAGGATTGTGAAAAAAATTTTAGTTGGAAGTGCCAAATTTGAATAAATTTATTTGAAATCAACTTCGATTTTTTTTTATTTTGTTGAGTATTTTTGTTGTAGGATCTATATTTGAGTAAATTTAGATGAAAATAACTTCAATTTTTTGGATTGTGAAAAAAATTTTAGTCGGAAGTGTCAAATTTTAATAAATTTATTTGAAATCAACTTCGTTTTTTTTTTTATTTTGTTGATTATTTTTGGTAGGATCTATATTTGAGTAAATTTAGATGAAAATAACGACCATTTTTTGGATTGTGAAAAAAATTTTAGTTGGAAGTGTCAAATTTTAATAAATTTATTTGAAACCAACTTCGATTTTTTTGGATTTTGTCGATTATTTTTGTTGTAGGATCTATATTTGAGTAAATTTAGATGAAAATAACTTCAAATTTTAGGATTATGAAAAAAATTTTAGTTGGAAGTGTCAAATTTTAATAAATTTATTTGAAATCAACTTCGATTTTTTTGGATATTGTTGAGTATTTTTTGTAGGATCTATATTTTAGTAAATTTAGATGAAAATAACTTGAATTTTTAGGATTGTGAAAAAAAATTTAGTTGGAAGTGTCAAATTTTAATAAATTTATTTGAAACCAACTTCGATTTTTTTGGATTTTGTCGAGTATTTTTGGTGTAGGATGTATATTTGATTAAATTTAGATGAAAATAACTTCAATTTTTAGGATTGTGAAAAAAAATTTAGTTGGAAGTGTCAAATTTTTATAAATTTATTTGAAACCAACTTCGAGTTTTTTTTGATTTTGTCGAGTATTTTTGTTGTAGGATTTATATTTGAGTAAATTTAGATGAAAATAACGACAATATTTTGGATTGTCAAAAATATTTGAGTTGGAAATGCCAAATTTTAATAAGTTTATTTGAAACCAACTTCGATTTTTTTGGATATTGTTGAGTATTTTTTTGTAGGATCTATATTTGAGTAAATTTAGATGAAAATAACTTCAATTTTTTTGATTGTGCAAAAAATTTTAGTTGGAAGTGTCAAATTTTAATAAATTTCTTTGAAACCAACTTCGATTTTTTTGGATTTTGTCGAGTATTTTTGTTGTAGGATGTATATTTGAGTAAATTTAGATGAAACTAACGACCATTTTTAGGATTGTGAAAAAAATTTTAGTTGGAAATATCAAATTTTAATAAATTTATTTGAAATCAACTTCGATTCTTTTGGATTTTGTCGAGTATTTTTGGTGTAGGATGTATATGTGAGTAAATTTAGATGAAAATAACTTCAATTTTTTGGATTGTGAAAAAAATTTTAGTCGGAAGTGTCAAATTTTAATAAATTTATTTGAAATCAACTTCGATTCTTTTGGATTTTGTCGAGTATTTTTGGTGTAGGATGTATATTTGAGTAAATTTAGATGAAAATAACTTCAATTTTTTGGATTGTGAAAAAAAATTTTAGTTGGAAGTGCCAAATTTGAATAAATTTATTTGAAATCAACTTCGATTTTTTTTTATTTTGTTGAGTATTTTTGTTGTAGGATCTATATTTGAGTAAATTTAGATGAAAATAACTTCAATTTTTTGGATTGTGAAAAAAATTTTAGTCAGAAGTGTCAAATTTTAATAAATTTATTTGAAATCAACTTCGTTTTTTTTTGGATTTTGTTGAGTATTTTTTGTAGGATCTATATTTTAGTAAATTTAGATGAAAATAACTTGAATTTTTAGGATTGTGAAAAAAAATTTAGTTGGAAGTGTCAAATTTTAATAAATTTATTTGAAACCAACTTCGATTTTTTTGGATTTTGTCGAGTATTTTTGGTGTAGGATGTATATGTGAGTAAATTTAGATGAAAATAACTTCAATTTTTTGGATTGTGAAAAAAATTTTAGTCGGAAGTGTCAAATTTTAATAAATTTATTTGAAATCAACTTCGTTTTTTTTTGATTTTGTTGATTATTTTTGGTAGGATCTATATTTGAGTAAATTTAGATGAAAATAACTTCAATTTTTAGGATTGTGAAATAAATTTTAGTTGGAAGTGTCAAATTTTAATAAATTTATTTGAAACCAACTTCGATTTTTTTAGATTTTGTCGATTATTTGTGTTGTAGGATCTATATTTGAGTAAATTTAGATGAAAATAACTTCAAATTTTAGGATTGTGAAAAAAATTTTAGTTGGAAGTGTCAAATTTTAATAAATTTATTTGAAATCAACTTCGATTCTTTTGGATTTTGTCGAGTATTTTTGGTGTAGGATGTATATTTGAGTAAATTTAGATGAAAATTACTTCAATTTTTTGGATTGTGAAAAAAAATTTTAGTTGGAAGTGCCAAATTTGAATAAATTTATTTGAAATCAACCTCGATTTTTTTTTATTTTGTTGAGTATTTTTGTTGTAGGATCTATATTTGAGTAAATTTAGATAAAAATAACTTCAATTTTTTTGATTGTGCAAAAAATTTTAGTTGGAAGTGTCAAATTTTAATAAATTTCTTTGAAACCAACTTCGATTTTTTTGGATTTTGTCGAGTATTTTTGTTGTAGGATGTATATTTGAGTAAATTTAGATGAAACTAACGACCATTTTTTGGATTGTGAAGAAAATTTTAGTTGGAAGTAACAAATTTTAATAAATTTATTTGAAACCAACTTCGATTTTTTTGGATTTTGTCGAGTATTTTTGGTGTAGGATGTATATTTGAGTAAATTTAGATGAAAATAACTTCGATTTTTAGGATTGTGAAAAAAATTTTAGTTGGTAGTGTCAAATTTTAATAAATTTATTTGAAATCAACTTCGATTCTTTTGGATTTTGTCGAGTATTTTTGGTGTAGGATGTATATTTGAGTAAATTTAGATGAAAATAACTTCAATTTTTTGGATTGTGAAAAAAAATTTTAGTTGGAAGTGCCAAATTTGAATAAATTTATTTGAAATCAACTTCGTTTTTTTTTGTTTTTGTAGATTATTTTTGGTAGGATCTATATTTGAGTAAATTTAGATGAAAATAACTTCAATTTTTAGGATTGTGAAAAAAATTTTAGTTGGAAGTGTCAAATTTTAATAAATTTATTTGAAACCAACTTCGATTTTTTTGGATTTTGTCGATTATTTTTGTTGTAGGATCTTTATTTGAGTAAATTTAGATGAAAATAACTTCAAATTTTAGGATTGTGAAAAAAAGTTTTGTTGGAAGTGTCAAATTTTAATAAATTTATTTGAAATCAACTTCGATTCTTTTGGATTTTGTCGAGTATTTTTGGTGTAGGATGTATATTTGAGTAAATTTAGATGAAAATTACTTCAATTTTTTGGATTGTGAAAAAAAATTTTAGTTGGATGTGCCAAATTTGAATAAATTTATTTGAAATCAACTTCGATTTTTTTTTATTTTGTTGAGTATTTTTGTTGTAGGATCTATATTTGAGTAAATTTAGATAAAAATAACTTCAATTTTTTGGATTGTGCAAAAAATTTTAGTTGGAAGTGTCAAATTTTAATAAATTTCTTTGAAACCAACTTCGATTTTTTTGGATTTTGTCGAGTATTTTTGTTGTAGGATGTATATTTGAGTAAATTTAGATGAAAATAACGACCATTTTTTGGATTGTGAAGAAAATTTTAGTTGGAAGTGTCAAATTTTAATAAATTTATTTGAAATCAACTTCGATTTTTTTGGATTTTGTCGAATATTTTTGTTTTAGGATGTATATTTGAGTAAATTTAGATGAAAATAACGACCATTTTTTGGATTGTGAATAAAAATTTAGTTGGAAATGTCAAATTTTAATAAATTTATTTGAAATCAACTTCGATTTTTTTGGATATTGTTGAGTATTTTTGTTGTAGGATCTATATTTGAGTAAATTTAGATGAAAATAACGACCATTTTTTGGATTGTGAAAAAAATTTTAGTTGGAAGTGTCAAATTTTAATAAATTTATTTGAAACCAACTTCGATTTTTTTGGATTTTGTTGATTATTTTTGTTGTAGGATCTATATTTGAGTAAATTTAGATGAAAATAACTTCAAATTTTAGGATTATGAAAAAAATTTTAGTTGGAAGTGTCAAATTTTAATAAATTTATTTGAAATCAACTTCGATTTTTTTGGATTTTGTTGAGTATTTTTTTGTAGGATCTATATTTGAGTAAATTTAGATGAAAATAACATCAATTTTTAGGATTGTGAAAAATATTTTAGTTGGAAGTGCCAAATTTGAATAAATTTATTTGAAACCAACTTCGATTTTTTTGGATTTTGTCGAGTATTTTTGGTGTAGGATGTATATTTGAGTAAATTTAGATGAAAATTACTTCAATTTCTAGGATTGTGAAAAAAAATTTAGTTGGAAGTGCCAAATTTGAATAAATTTATTTGAAATCAACTTCGATTTTTTTTTATTTTGTTGAGTATTTTTGTTGTAGGATCTATATTTGAGTAAATTTAGATGAAAATAACTTCAATTTTTTGGATTGTGAAAAAAATTTTAGTCGGAAGTGTCAAATTTTAATAAATTTATTTGAAATCAACTTCGTTTTTTTTTTTATTTTGTTGATTATTTTTGGTAGGATCTATATTTGAGTAAATTTAGATGAAAATAACGACCATTTTTTGGATTGTGAAAAAAATTTTAGTTGGAAGTGTCAAATTTTAATAAATTTATTTGAAACCAACTTCGATTTTTTTGGATTTTGTCGATTATTTTTGTTGTAGGATCTATATTTGAGTGAATTTAGATGAAAATAACTTCAAATTTTAGGATTATGAAAAAAATTTTAGTTGGAAGTGTCAAATTTTAATAAATTTATTTGAAATCAACTTCGATTTTTTTGGATATTGTTGAGTATTTTTGTTGTAGGATCTATATTTGAGTAAATTTAGATGAAAATAACTTCAATTTTTTGGATTGTGAAAAAAATTTTAGTTGGCAGTGTCAAATTTTAATAAATTTATTTGAAATCAACTTCGATTTTTTTGGATTTTGTCGAGTATTTTTGGTGTAGGATGTATATTTGAGTAAATTTAGATGAAACTAACGACCATTTTTTGGATTGTGAAGAAAATTTTAGTTGGAAGTGTCAAATTTTAATAAATTTATTTGAAACCAACTTCGATTTTTTTGGATTTTGTCGAGTATTTTTGGTGTAGGATGTATATTTGAGTAAATGTAGATGAAAATAACTTCAATTTTTAGGATTGTGAAAAAAATTTTAGTTGGAAGTGCCAAATTTGAATAAATTTATTTGAAATCAACTTCGATTTTTTTTTATTTTGTTGAGTATTTTTGTTGTAGGATCTATATTTGAGTAAATTTAGATGAAAATAACTTCAATTTTTTGGATTGTGAAAAAAATTTTAGTCGGAAGTGTCAAATTTTAATAAATTTATTTGAAATCAACTTCGTTTTTTTTGGATTTTGTTGATTATTTTTGGTAGGATCTATATTTGATTAAATTTAGATGAAAATAACGACCATTTTTTGGATTGTGAAAAAAATTTTAGTGGGAAGTGCCAAATTTGAATAAATTTATTTGAAATCAACTTCGATTTTTTTTTATTTTGTTGAGTATTTTTGTTGTAGGATCTATATTTGAGTAAATTTAGATAAAAATAACTTTAATTTTTTGGATTGTGCAAAAAATTTTAGTTGGAAGTGTCAAATTTTAATAAATTTCTTTGAAACCAACTTCGATTTTTTTGGATTTTGTCGAGTATTTTTGTTGTAGGATGTATATTTGAGTAAATTTAGATGAAAATAACGACCATTTTTTGGATTGTGAAGAAAATTTTTAGTTGGAAGTGTCAAATTTTAATGAATTTATGTGAAACCAACTTCGATTTTTTTGGATTTTGTCGAGTATTTTTGTTTTAGGATGTATATTTGAGTAAATTTAGATGAAAATAACGACCATTTTTTGGATTGTGAATAAAAATTTAGTTGGAAATGTCAAATTTTAATAAATTTATTTGAAATCAACTTCGATTTTTTTGGATATTGTTGAGTATTTTTGTTGTAGGATCTATATTTGAGTAAATTTAGATGAAAATAACTTCCATTTTTAGGATTGTGAAAAAAATTTTAGTTGGCAGTGTCAAATTTTAATAAATTTATTTGAAACCAACTTCGATTTTTTTGGATTTTGTCGAGTATTTTTGGTGTAGGATGTATATTTGATTAAATTTAGATGAAAATAACTTCAATTTTTAGGATTGTGAAAAAATTTTTAGTTGGAAGTGTCAAATTTTTATAAATTTATTTGAAACCAACTTCGAGTTTTTTTGGATTTTGTCGAGTATTTTTGTTGTAGGACTTATATTTGAGTAAATTTAGATGAAAATAACGACAATATTTTGGATTGTCAAAAATATTTGAGTTGGAAATGCCAAATTTTAATAAGTTTATTTGAAACCAACTTCGATTTTTTTGGATATTGTTGAGTATTTTTTTGTAGGATCTATATTTGAGTAAATTTAGATGAAAATAACTTCAATTTTTAGGATTGTGAAAAAAATTTTAGTTGGAAATGTCAAATTTTAATAAATTTATTTGAAATCAACTTCGATTCTTTTGGATTGTGTCGAGTATTTTTGGTGTAGGATGTATATTTGAGTAAATTTAGATGAAAATAACTTCAATTTTTTGGATTGTGAAAAAAAATTTTAGTTGGAAGTGCCAAATTTGAATAAATTTATTTGAAATCAACATCGATTTTTTTTTATTTTGTTGAGTATTTTTGTTGTAGGATCTATATTTGAGTAAATTTAGATAAAAATAACTTCAATTTTTTGGATTGAGCAAAAAATTTTAGTTGGAAGTGTCAAATTTTAATAAATTTCTTTGAAACCAACTTCGATTTTTTTGGATTTTGTCGAGTATTTTTGTTGTAGGATGTATATTTGAGTAAATTTAGATGAAACTAACGACCATTTTTTGGATTGTGAAGAAAATTTTAGTTGGAAGTGTCAAATTTTAATAAATTTATTTGAAACCAACTTCGATTTTTTTGGATTTTGTCGAGTATTTTTGGTGTAGGATGTATATTTGAGTAAATTTAGATGAAAATAACTTCAATTTTTTGGATTGTGAAAAAAATTTTAGTCGGAAGTGTCAAATTTTAATAAATTTATTTGAAATCAACTTCGTTTTTTTTTGATTTTGTTGATTATTTTTGGTAGGATCTATATTTGAGTAAATTTAGATGAAAATAACTTCAATTTTTAGGATTGTGAAATAAATTTTAGTTGGAAGTGTCAAATTTTAATAAATTTATTTGAAACCAACTTCGATTTTTTTAGATTTTGTCGATTATTTGTGTTGTAGGATCTATATTTGAGTAAATTTAGATGAAAATAACTTCAAATTTTAGGATTGTGAAAAAAATTTTAGTTGGAAGTGTCAAATTTTAATAAATTTATTTGAAATCAACTTCGATTCTTTTGGATTTTGTCGAGTATTTTTGGTGTAGGATGTATATTTGAGTAAATTTAGATGAAAATTACTTCAATTTTTTGGATTGTGAAAAAAAATTTTAGTTGGAAGTGCCAAATTTGAATAAATTTATTTGAAATCAACCTCGATTTTTTTTTATTTTGTTGAGTATTTTTGTTGTAGGATCTATATTTGAGTAAATTTAGATAAAAATAACTTCAATTTTTTTGATTGTGCAAAAAATTTTAGTTGGAAGTGTCAAATTTTAATAAATTTCTTTGAAACCAACTTCGATTTTTTTGGATTTTGTCGAGTATTTTTGTTGTAGGATGTATATTTGAGTAAATTTAGATGAAACTAACGACCATTTTTTGGATTGTGAAGAAAATTTTAGTTGGAAGTAACAAATTTTAATAAATTTATTTGAAACCAACTTCGATTTTTTTGGATTTTGTCGAGTATTTTTGGTGTAGGATGTATATTTGAGTAAATTTAGATGAAAATAACTTCGATTTTTAGGATTGTGAAAAAAATTTTAGTTGGTAGTGTCAAATTTTAATAAATTTATTTGAAATCAACTTCGATTCTTTTGGATTTTGTCGAGTATTTTTGGTGTAGGATGTATATTTGAGTAAATTTAGATGAAAATAACTTCAATTTTTTGGATTGTGAAAAAAAATTTTAGTTGGAAGTGCCAAATTTGAATAAATTTATTTGAAATCAACTTCGTTTTTTTTTGTTTTTGTAGATTATTTTTGGTAGGATCTATATTTGAGTAAATTTAGATGAAAATAACTTCAATTTTTAGGATTGTGAAAAAAATTTTAGTTGGAAGTGTCAAATTTTAATAAATTTATTTGAAACCAACTTCGATTTTTTTGGATTTTGTCGATTATTTTTGTTGTAGGATCTTTATTTGAGTAAATTTAGATGAAAATAACTTCAAATTTTAGGATTGTGAAAAAAAGTTTTGTTGGAAGTGTCAAATTTTAATAAATTTATTTGAAATCAACTTCGATTCTTTTGGATTTTGTCGAGTATTTTTGGTGTAGGATGTATATTTGAGTAAATTTAGATGAAAATTACTTCAATTTTTTGGATTGTGAAAAAAAATTTTAGTTGGATGTGCCAAATTTGAATAAATTTATTTGAAATCAACTTCGATTTTTTTTTATTTTGTTGAGTATTTTTGTTGTAGGATCTATATTTGAGTAAATTTAGATAAAAATAACTTCAATTTTTTGGATTGTGCAAAAAATTTTAGTTGGAAGTGTCAAATTTTAATAAATTTCTTTGAAACCAACTTCGATTTTTTTGGATTTTGTCGAGTATTTTTGTTGTAGGATGTATATTTGAGTAAATTTAGATGAAAATAACGACCATTTTTTGGATTGTGAAGAAAATTTTAGTTGGAAGTGTCAAATTTTAATAAATTTATTTGAAATCAACTTCGATTTTTTTGGATTTTGTCGAATATTTTTGTTTTAGGATGTATATTTGAGTAAATTTAGATGAAAATAACGACCATTTTTTGGATTGTGAATAAAAATTTAGTTGGAAATGTCAAATTTTAATAAATTTATTTGAAATCAACTTCGATTTTTTTGGATATTGTTGAGTATTTTTGTTGTAGGATCTATATTTGAGTAAATTTAGATGAAAATAACGACCATTTTTTGGATTGTGAAAAAAATTTTAGTTGGAAGTGTCAAATTTTAATAAATTTATTTGAAACCAACTTCGATTTTTTTGGATTTTGTTGATTATTTTTGTTGTAGGATCTATATTTGAGTAAATTTAGATGAAAATAACTTCAAATTTTAGGATTATGAAAAAAATTTTAGTTGGAAGTGTCAAATTTTAATAAATTTATTTGAAATCAACTTCGATTTTTTTGGATTTTGTTGAGTATTTTTTTTGTAGGATCTATATTTGAGTAAATTTAGATGAAAATAACATCAATTTTTAGGATTGTGAAAAATATTTTAGTTGGAAGTGCCAAATTTGAATAAATTTATTTGAAACCAACTTCGATTTTTTTGGATTTTGTCGAGTATTTTTGGTGTAGGATGTATATTTGAGTAAATTTAGATGAAAATTACTTCAATTTCTAGGATTGTGAAAAAAAATTTAGTTGGAAGTGCCAAATTTGAATAAATTTATTTGAAATCAACTTCGATTTTTTTTTATTTTGTTGAGTATTTTTGTTGTAGGATCTATATTTGAGTAAATTTAGATGAAAATAACTTCAATTTTTTGGATTGTGAAAAAAATTTTAGACGGAAGTGTCAAATTTTAATAAATTTATT
Source organism: Andrena praecox (assembly GCA_963932275.1). Taxonomy (NCBI): domain Eukaryota; kingdom Metazoa; phylum Arthropoda; class Insecta; order Hymenoptera; family Andrenidae; genus Andrena; species Andrena praecox. The sequence continues at coordinate 24,439,000 of OZ010730.1, forward strand.
TGAAATCAACTTCGTTTTTTTTTTTATTTTGTTGATTATTTTTGGTAGGATCTATATTTGAGTAAATTTAGATGAAAATAACGACCATTTTTTGGATTGTGAAAAAAATTTTAGTTGGAAGTGTCAAATTTTAATAAATTTATTTGAAACCAACTTCGATTTTTTTGGATTTTGTCGATTATTTTTGTTGTAGGATCTATATTTGAGTGAATTTAGATGAAAATAACTTCAAATTTTAGGATTATGAAAAAAATTTTAGTTGGAAGTGTCAAATTTTAATAAATTTATTTGAAATCAACTTCGATTTTTTTGGATATTGTTGAGTATTTTTGTTGTAGGATCTATATTTGAGTAAATTTAGATGAAAATAACTTCAATTTTTTGGATTGTGAAAAAAATTTTAGTTGGCAGTGTCAAATTTTAATAAATTTATTTGAAATCAACTTCGATTTTTTTGGATTTTGTCGAGTATTTTTGGTGTAGGATGTATATTTGAGTAAATTTAGATGAAACTAACGACCATTTTTTGGATTGTGAAGAAAATTTTAGTTGGAAGTAACAAATTTTAATAAATTTATTTGAAACCAACTTCGATTTTTTTGGATTTTGTCGAGTATTTTTGGTGTAGGATGTATATTTGAGTAAATTTAGATGAAAATAACTTCGATTTTTAGGATTGTGAAAAAAATTTTAGTTGGTAGTGTCAAATTTTAATAAATTTATTTGAAATCAACTTCGATTCTTTTGGATTTTGTCGAGTATTTTTGGTGTAGGATGTATATTTGAGTAAATTTAGATGAAAATAACTTCAATTTTTTGGATTGTGAAAAAAAATTTTAGTTGGAAGTGCCAAATTTGAATAAATTTATTTGAAATCAACTTCGATTTTTTTTTATTTTGTTGAGTATTTTTGTTGTAGGATCTATATTTGAGTAAATTTAGATGAAAATAACTTCAATTTTTTGGATTGTGAAAAAAATTTTAGTCAGAAGTGTCAAATTTTAATAAATTTATTTGAAATCAACTTCGTTTTTTTTTGGATTTTGTTGAGTATTTTTTGTAGGATCTATATTTTAGTAAATTTAGATGAAAATAACTTGAATTTTTAGGATTGTGAAAAAAAATTTAGTTGGAAGTGTCAAATTTTAATAAATTTATTTGAAACCAACTTCGATTTTTTTGGATTTTGTCGAGTATTTTTGGTGTAGGATGTATATTTGATTAAATTTAGATGAAAATAACTTCAATTTTTAGGATTGTGAAAAAAAATTTAGTTGGAAGTGTCAAATTTTTATAAATTTATTTGAAACCAACTTCGAGTTTTTTTTTATTTTGTCGAGTATTTTTGTTGTAGGATTTATATTTGAGTAAATTTAGATGAAAATAACGACAATATTTTGGATTGTCAAAAATATTTGAGTTGGAAATGCCAAATTTTAATAAGTTTATTTGAAACCAACTTCGATTTTTTTGGATATTGTTGAGTATTTTTTTGTAGGATCTATATTTGAGTAAATTTAGATGAAAATAACTTCAATTTTTAGGATTGTGAAAAAAATTTTAGTTGGAAATGTCAAATTTTAATAAATTTATTTGAAATCAACTTCGATTCTTTTGGATTTTGTCGAGTATTTTTGGTGTAGGATGTATATGTGAGTAAATTTAGATGAAAATAACTTCAATTTTTTGGATTGTGAAAAAAATTTTAGTCGGAAGTGTCAAATTTTAATAAATTTATTTGAAATCAACTTCGTTTTTTTTTTTATTTTGTTGATTATTTTTGGTAGGATCTATATTTGAGTAAATTTAGATGAAAATAACTTCAATTTTTAGGATTGTGAAATAAATTTTAGTTGGAAGTGTCAAATTTTAATAAATTTATTTGAAACCAACTTCGATTTTTTTAGATTTTGTCGATTATTTGTGGTGTAGGATCTATATTTGAGTAAATTTAGATGAAAATAACTTCAAATTTTAGGATTGTGAAAAAAATTTTAGTTGGAAGTGTCAAATTTTAATAAATTTATTTGAAATCAACTTCGATTCTTTTGGATTTTGTCGAGTATTTTTGGTGTAGGATGTATATTTGAGTAAATTTAGATGAAAATTACTTCAATTTTTTGGATTGTGAACAAAAATTTTAGTTGGAAGTGCCAAATTTGAATAAATTTATTTGAAATCAACCTCGATTTTTTTTTATTTTGTTGAGTATTTTGGTTGTAGGATCTATATTTGAGTAAATTTAGATAAAAATAACTTCAATTTTTTTGATTGTGCAAAAAATTTTAGTTGGAAGTGTCAAATTTTAATAAATTTCTTTGAAACCAACTTCGATTTTTTTGGATTTTGTCGAGTATTTTTGTTGTAGGATGTATATTTGAGTAAATTTAGATGAAACTAACGACCATTTTTTGGATTGTGAAGAAAATTTTAGTTGGAAGTAACAAATTTTAATAAATTTATTTGAAACCAACTTCGATTTTTTTGGATTTTGTCGAGTATTTTTGGTGTAGGATGTATATTTGAGTAAATTTAGATGAAAATAACTTCGATTTTTAGGATTGTGAAAAAAATGTTAGTTGGTAGTGTCAAATTTTAATAAATTTATTTGAAATCAACTTCGATTCTTTTGGATTTTGTCGAGTATTTTTGGTGTAGGATGTATATTTGAGTAAATTTAGATGAAAATAACTTCAATTTTTTGGATTGTGAAAAAAAATTTTAGTTGGAAGTGCCAAATTTGAATAAATTTATTTGAAATCAACTTCGATTTTTTTTTATTTTGTTGAGTATTTTTGTTGTAGGATCTATATTTGAGTAAATTTAGATGAAAATAACTTCAATTTTTTGGATTGTGAAAAAAATTTTAGTCAGAAGTGTCAAATTTTAATAAATTTATTTGAAATCAACTTCGTTTTTTTTTGGATTTTGTTGAGTATTTTTTGTAGGATCTATATTTTAGTAAATTTAGATGAAAATAACTTGAATTTTTAGGATTGTGAAAAAAAATTTAGTTGGAAGTGTCAAATTTTAATAAATTTATTTGAAACCAACTTCGATTTTTTTGGATTTTGTCGAGTATTTTTGGTGTAGGATGTATATGTGAGTAAATTTAGATGAAAATAACTTCAATTTTTTGGATTGTGAAAAAAATTTTAGTCGGAAGTGTCAAATTTTAATAAATTTATTTGAAATCAACTTCGTTTTTTTTTAATTTTGTTGATTATTTTTGGTAGGATCTATATTTGAGTAAATTTAGATGAAAATAACTTCAATTTTTAGGATTGTGAAATAAATTTTAGTTGGAAGTGTCAAATTTTAATAAATTTATTTGAAACCAACTTCGATTTTTTTAGATTTTGTCGATTATTTGTGTTGTAGGATCTATATTTGAGTAAATTTAGATGAAAATAACTTCAAATTTTAGGATTGTGAAAAAAATTTTAGTTGGAAGTGTCAAATTTTAATAAATTTATTTGAAATCAACTTCGATTCTTTTGGATTTTGTCGAGTATTTTTGGTGTAGGATGTATATTTGAGTAAATTTAGATGAAAATTACTTCAATTTTTTGGATTGTGAAAAAAAATTTTAGTTGGAAGTGCCAAATTTGAATAAATTTATTTGAAATCAACCTCGATTTTTTTTTATTTTGTTGAGTATTTTTGTTGTAGGATCTATATTTGAGTAAATTTAGATAAAAATAACTTCAATTTTTTTGATTGTGCAAAAAATTTTAGTTGGAAGTGTCAAATTTTAATAAATTTCTTTGAAACCAACTTCGATTTTTTTGGATTTTGTCGAGTATTTTTGTTGTAGGATGTATATTTGAGTAAATTTAGATGAAACTAACGACCATTTTTTGGATTGTGAAGAAAATTTTAGTTGGAAGTAACAAATTTTAATAAATTTATTTGAAACCAACTTCGATTTTTTTGGATTTTGTCGAGTATTTTTGGTGTAGGATGTATATTTGAGTAAATTTAGATGAAAATAACTTCGATTTTTAGGATTGTGAAAAAAATTTTAGTTGGTAGTGTCAAATTTTAATAAATTTATTTGAAATCAACTTCGATTCTTTTGGATTTTGTCGAGTATTTTTGGTGTAGGATGTATATTTGAGTAAATTTAGATGAAAATAACTTCAATTTTTTGGATTGTGAAAAAAAATTTTAGTTGGAAGTGCCAAATTTGAATAAATTTATTTGAAATCAACTTCGTTTTTTTTTGTTTTTGTAGATTATTTTTGGTAGGATCTATATTTGAGTAAATTTAGATGAAAATAACTTCAATTTTTAGGATTGTGAAAAAAATTTTAGTTGGAAGTGTCAAATTTTAATAAATTTATTTGAAACCAACTTCGATTTTTTTGGATTTTGTCGATTATTTTTGTTGTAGGATCTTTATTTGAGTAAATTTAGATGAAAATAACTTCAAATTTTAGGATTGTGAAAAAAAGTTTTGTTGGAAGTGTCAAATTTTAATAAATTTATTTGAAATCAACTTCGATTCTTTTGGATTTTGTCGAGTATTTTTGGTGTAGGATGTATATTTGAGTAAATTTAGATGAAAATTACTTCAATTTTTTGGATTGTGAAAAAAAATTTTAGTTGGATGTGCCAAATTTGAATAAATTTATTTGAAATCAACTTCGATTTTTTTTTATTTTGTTGAGTATTTTTGTTGTAGGATCTATATTTGAGTAAATTTAGATAAAAATAACTTCAATTTTTTGGATTGTGCAAAAAATTTTAGTTGGAAGTGTCAAATTTTAATAAATTTCTTTGAAACCAACTTCGATTTTTTTGGATTTTGTCGAGTATTTTTGTTGTAGGATGTATATTTGAGTAAATTTAGATGAAAATAACGACCATTTTTTGGATTGTGAAGAAAATTTTAGTTGGAAGTGTCAAATTTTAATAAATTTATTTGAAATCAACTTCGATTTTTTTGGATTTTGTCGAGTATTTTTGTTTTAGGATGTATATTTGAGTAAATTTAGATGAAAATAACGACCATTTTTTGGATTGTGAATAAAAATTTAGTTGGAAATGTCAAATTTTAATAAATTTATTTGAAATCAACTTCGATTTTTTTGGATATTGTTGAGTATTTTTGTTGTAGGATCTATATTTGAGTAAATTTAGATGAAAATAACGACCATTTTTTGGATTGTGAAAAAAATTTTAGTTGGAAGTGTCAAATTTTAATAAATTTATTTGAAACCAACTTCGATTTTTTTGGATTTTGTTGATTATTTTTGTTGTAGGATCTATATTTGAGTAAATTTAGATGAAAATAACTTCAAATTTTAGGATTATGAAAAAAATTTTAGTTGGAAGTGTCAAATTTTAATAAATTTATTTGAAATCAACTTCGATTTTTTTGGATTTTGTTGAGTATTTTTTTGTAGGATCTATATTTGAGTAAATTTAGATGAAAATAACATCAATTTTTAGGATTGTGAAAAATATTTTAGTTGGAAGTGCCAAATTTGAATAAATTTATTTGAAACCAACTTCGATTTTTTTGGATTTTGTCGAGTATTTTTGGTGTAGGATGTATATTTGAGTAAATTTAGATGAAAATTACTTCAATTTCTAGGATTGTGAAAAAAAATTTAGTTGGAAGTGCCAAATTTGAATAAATTTATTTGAAATCAACTTCGATTTTTTTTTATTTTGTTGTAGGATCTATATTTGAGTAAATTTAGATGAAAATAACTTCAATTTTTTGGATTGTGAAAAAAATTTTAGTCGGAAGTGTCAAATTTTAATAAATTTATTTGAAATCAACTTCGTTTTTTTTTTTATTTTGTTGATTATTTTTGGAAGGATCTATATTTGAGTAAATTTAGATGAAAATAACGACCATTTTTTGGATTGTGAAAAAAATTTTAGTTGGAAGTGTCAAATTTTAATAAATTTATTTGAAACCAACTTCGATTTTTTTGGATTTTGTCGATTATTTTTGTTGTAGGATCTATATTTGAGTAAATTTAGATGAAAATAACTTCAAATTTTAGGATTATGAAAAAAATTTTAGTTGGAAGTGTCAAATTTTAATAAATTTATTTGAAATCAACTTCGATTTTTTTGGATATTGTTGAGTATTTTTGTTGTAGGATCTATATTTGAGTAAATTTAGATGAAAATAACTTCAATTTTTTGGATTGTGAAAAAAATTTTAGTTGGCAGTGTCAAATTTTAATAAATTTATTTGAAATCAACTTCGATTTTTTTTGATTTTGTCGAGTATTTTTGTTTTAGGATGTATATTTGAGTAAATTTAGATGAAAATAACGACCATTTTTTGGATTGTGAATAAAAATTTAGTTGGAAATGTCAAATTTTAATAAATTTATTTGAAATCAACTTCGATTTTTTTGGATATTGTTGAGTATTTTTGTTGTAGGATCTATATTTGAGTAAATTTAGATGAAAATAACTTCCATTTTTAGGATTGTGAAAAAAAATTTAGTTGGAAGTGTCAAATTTTAATAAATTTATTTGTAACCAACTTCGATTTTTTTGGATTTTGTCGAGTATTTTTGTTGTGGGATTTATATTTGAGTAAATTTAGATGAAAATAACGACAATATTTTGGATTGTCAAAAATATTTGAGTTGGAAATGCCAAATTTTAATAAGTTTATTTGAAACCAACTTCGATTTTTTTGGATATTGTTGAGTATTTTTTTGTAGGATCTATATTTGAGTAAATTTCGATGAAAATAACTTCAATTTTTAGGATTGTGAAAAAAAATTTAGTTGGAAATGTCAAATTTTAATAAATTTATTTGAAATCAACTTCGATTCTTTTGGATTTTGTCGAGTATTTTTGTTGTAGGATGTATATTTGAGTAAATTTAGATGAAACTAACGACCATTTTTTGGATTGTGAAGAAAATTTTAGTTGGAAGTGTCAAATTTTAATAAATTTATTTGAAATCAACTTCGATTTTTTTGGATTTTGTCGAGTATTTTTGGTGTAGGATGTATATGTGAGTAAATTTAGATGAAAATAACTTCAATTTTTTGGATTGTGAAAAAAATTTTAGTCGGAAGTGTCAAATTTTAATAAATTTATTTGAAATCAACTTCGTTTTTTTTGGATTTTGTTGATTATTTTTGGTAGGATCTATATTTGAGTAAATTTAGATGAAAATAACTTCAATTTTTAGGATTGTGAAAAAATTTTTAGTTGGAAGTGTCAAATTTTTATAAATTTATTTGAAACCAACTTCGAGTTTTTTTGGATTTTGTCGAGTATTTTTGTTGTAGGACTTATATTTGAGTAAATTTAGATGAAAATAACGACAATATTTTGGATTGTCAAAAATATTTGAGTTGGAAATGCCAAATTTTAATAAGTTTATTTGAAACCAACTTCGATTTTTTTGGATATTGTTGAGTATTTTTTTGTAGGATCTATATTTGAGTAAATTTAGATGAAAATAACTTCAATTTTTAGGATTGTGAAAAAAATTTTAGTTGGAAATGTCAAATTTTAATAAATTTATTTGAAATCAACTTCGATTCTTTTGGATTGTGTCGAGTATTTTTGGTGTAGGATGTATATTTGAGTAAATTTAGATGAAAATAACTTCAATTTTTTGGATTGTGAAAAAAAATTTTAGTTGGAAGTGCCAAATTTGAATAAATTTATTTGAAATCAACATCGATTTTTTTTTATTTTGTTGAGTATTTTTGTTGTAGGATCTATATTTGAGTAAATTTAGATAAAAATAACTTCAATTTTTTGGATTGTGCAAAAAATTTTAGTTGGAAGTGTCAAATTTTAATAAATTTCTTTGAAACCAACTTCGATTTTTTTGGATTTTGTCGAGTATTTTTGCTGTAGGATGTATATTTGAGTAAATTTAGATGAAACTAACGACCATTTTTTGGATTGTGAAGAAAATTTTAGTTGGAAGTGTCAAATTTTAATAAATTTATTTGAAACCAACTTCGATTTTTTTGGATTTTGTCGAGTATTTTTGGTGTTGGATGTATATTTGAGTAAATTTAGATGAAAATAACTTCAATTTTTTGGATTGTGAAAAAAATTTTAGTCGGAAGTGTCAAATTTTAATAAATTTATTTGAAATCAACTTCGTTTTTTTTGGATTTTGTTGATTATTTTTGGTAGGATCTATATTTGAGTAAATTTAGATGAAAATAACTTCAATTTTTAGGATTGTGAAATAAATTTTAGTTGGAAGTGTCAAATTTTAATAAATTTATTTGAAACCAACTTCGATTTTTTTAGATTTTGTCGATTATTTTTGTTGTAGGATCTATATTTGAGTAAATTTAGATGAAAATAACTTCAAATTTTAGGATTGTGAAAAAAATTTTAGTTGGAAGTGTCAAATTTTAATAAATTTATTTGAAATCAACTTCGATTCTTTTGGATTTTGTCGAGTATTTTTGGTGTAGGATGTATATTTGAGTAAATTTAGATGAAAATTACTTCAATTTTTTGGATTGTGAAAAAAAATTTTAGTTGGAAGTGCCAAATTTGAATAAATTTATTTGAAATCAACCTCGATTTTTTTTTATTTTGTTGAGTATTTTTGTTGTAGGATCTATATTTGAGTAAATTTAGATAAAAATAACTTCAATTTTTTTGATTGTGCAAAAAATTTTAGTTGGAAGTGTCAAATTTTAATAAATTTCTTTGAAACCAACTTCGATTTTTTTGGATTTTGTCGAGTATTTTTGTTGTAGGATGTATATTTGAGTAAATTTAGATGAAACTAACGACCATTTTTTGGATTGTGAAGAAAATTTTAGTTGGAAGTAACAAATTTTAATAAATTTATTTGAAACCAACTTCGATTTTTTTGGATTTTGTTGAGTATTTTTGTTGTAGGATCTATATTTGAGTAAATTTAGATAAAAATAACTTCAATTTTTTTGATTGTGCAAAAAATTTTAGTTGGAAGTGTCAAATTTTAATAAATTTCTTTGAAACCAACTTCGATTTTTTTGGATTTTGTCGAGTATTTTTGTTGTAGGATGTATATTTGAGTAAATTTAGATGAAACTAACGACCATTTTTTGGATTGTGAAGAAAATTTTAGTTGGAAGTAACAAATTTTAATAAATTTATTTGAAACCAACTTCGATTTTTTTGGATTTTGTCGAGTATTTTTGGTGTAGGATGTATATTTGAGTAAATTTAGATGAAAATAACTTCGATTTTTAGGATTATGAAAAAAATTTTAGTTGGAAGTGTCAAATTTTAATAAATTTATTTGAAATCAACTTCGATTTTTTTGGATTTTGTTGAGTATTTTTTTGTAGGATCTATATTTGAGTAAATTTAGATGAAAATAACATCAATTTTTAGGATTGTGAAAAATATTTTAGTTGAAAGTGCCAAATTTGAATAAATTTCTTTGAAACCAACTTCGATTTTTTTGGATTTTGTCGAGTATTTTTGGTGTAGGATGTATATTTGAGTAAATTTAGATGAAAATTACTTCAATTTCTAGGATTGTGAAAAAAATTTTAGTTGGAAGTGCCAAATTTGAATAAATTTATTTGAAATCAACTTCGATTTTTTTTTATTTTGTTGAGTATTTTTGTTGTAGGATCTATATTTGAGTAAATTTAGATGAAAATAACTTCAATTTTTTGGATTGTGAAAAAAATTTTAGTCGGAAGTGTCAAATTTTAATAAATTTATTTGAAATCAACTTCGTTTTTTTTTTTATTTTGTTGATTATTTTTGGTAGGATCTATATTTGAGTAAATTTAGATGAAAATAACGACCATTTTTTGGATTGTGAAAAAAATTTTAGTTGGAAGTGTCAAATTTTAATAAATTTATTTGAAACCAACTTCGATTTTTTTGGATTTTGTCGATTATTTTTGTTGTAGGATCTATATTTGAGTAAATTTAGATGAAAATAACTTCAAATTTTAGGATTATGAAAAAAATTTTAGTTGGAAGTGTCAAATTTTAATAAATTTATTTGAAATCAACTTCGATTTTTTTGGATATTGTTGAGTATTTTTTGTAGGATCTATATTTTAGTAAATTTAGATGAAAATAACTTGAATTTTTAGGATTGTGAAAAAAAATTTAGTTGGAAGTGTCAAATTTTAATAAATTTATTTGAAACCAACTTCGATTTTTTTGGATTTTGTCGAGTATTTTTGGTGTAGGATGTATATTTGATTAAATTTAGATGAAAATAACTTCAATTTTTAGGATTGTGAAAAAAAATTTAGTTGGAAGTGTCAAATTTTTATAAATTTATTTGAAACCAACTTCGAGTTTTTTTTTATTTTGTCGAGTATTTTTGTTGTAGGATTTATATTTGAGTAAATTTAGATGAAAATAACGACAATATTTTGGATTGTCAAAAATATTTGAGTTGGAAATGCCAAATTTTAATAAGTTTATTTGAAACCAACTTCGATTTTTTTGGATATTGTTGAGTATTTTTTTGTAGGATCTATATTTGAGTAAATTTAGATGAAAATAACTTCAATTTTTAGGATTGTGAAAAAAATTTTAGTTGGAAATGTCAAATTTTAATAAATTTATTTGAAATCAACTTCGATTCTTTTGGATTTTGTCGAGTATTTTTGGTGTAGGATGTATATGTGAGTAAATTTAGATGAAAATAACTTCAATTTTTTGGATTGTGAAAAAAATTTTAGTCGGAAGTGTCAAATTTTAATAAATTTATTTGAAATCAACTTCGTTTTTTTTTTATTTTGTTGATTATTTTTGGTAGGATCTATATTTGAGTAAATTTAGATGAAAATAACTTCAATTTTTAGGATTGTGAAATAAATTTTAGTTGGAAGTGTCAAATTTTAATAAATTTATTTGAAACCAACTTCGATTTTTTTAGATTTTGTCGATTATTTGTGTTGTAGGATCTATATTTGAGTAAATTTAGATGAAAATAACTTCAAATTTTAGGATTGTGAAAAAAATTTTAGTTGGAAGTGTCAAATTTTAATAAATTTATTTGAAATCAACTTCGATTCTTTTGGATTTTGTCGAGTATTTTTGGTGTAGGATGTATATTTGAGTAAATTTAGATGAAAATAACTTCGATTTTTAGGATTGTGAAAAAAATTTTAGTTGGTAGTGTCAAATTTTAATAAATTTATTTGAAATCAACTTCGATTCTTTTGGATTTTGTCGAGTATTTTTGGTGTAGGATGTATATTTGAGTAAATTTAGATGAAAATAACTTCAATTTTTTGGATTGTGAAAAAAAATTTTAGTTGGAAGTGCCAAATTTGAATAAATTTATTTGAAATCAACTTCGATTTTTTTTTATTTTGTTGAGTATTTTTGTTGTAGGATCTATTTGAGTAAATTTAGATGAAAATAACTTCAATTTTTTGGATTGTGAAAAAAATTTTAGTCAGAAGTGTCAAATTTTAATAAATTTATTTGAAATCAACTTCGTTTTTTTTTGGATTTTGTTGAGTATTTTTTGTAGGATCTATATTTTAGTAAATTTAGATGAAAATAACTTGAATTTTTAGGATTGTGAAAAAAAATTTAGTTGGAAGTGTCAAATTTTAATAAATTTATTTGAAACCAACTTCGATTTTTTTGGATTTTGTCGAGTATTTTTGGTGTAGGATGTATATTTGATTAAATTTAGATGAAAATAACTTCAATTTTTAGGATTGTGAAAAAAAATTTAGTTGGAAGTGTCAAATTTTTATAAATTTATTTGAAACCAACTTCGAGTTTTTTTGGATTTTGTCGAGTATTTTTGTTGTAGGATTTATATTTGAGTAAATTTAGATGAAAATAACGACAATATTTTGGATTGTCAAAAATATTTGAGTTGGAAATGCCAAATTTTAATAAGTTTATTTGAAACCAACTTCGATTTTTTTGGATATTGTTGAGTATTTTTTTGTAGGATCTATATTTGAGTAAATTTAGATGAAAATAACTTCAATTTTTAGGATTGTGAAAAAAATTTTAGTTGGAAATGTCAAATTTTAATAAATTTATTTGAAATCAACTTCGATTCTTTTGGATTTTGTCGAGTATTTTTGGTGTAGGATGTATATGTGAGTAAATTTAGATGAAAATAACTTCAATTTTTTGGATTGTGAAAAAAATTTTAGTCGGAAGTGTCAAATTTTAATAAATTTATTTGAAATCAACTTCGTTTTTTTTTGATTTTGTTGATTATTTTTGGTAGGATCTATATTTGAGTAAATTTAGATGAAAATAACTTCAATTTTTAGGATTGTGAAATAAATTTTAGTTGGAAGTGTCAAATTTTAATAAATTTATTTGAAACCAACTTCGATTTTTTTAGATTTTGTCGATTATTTGTGTTGTAGGATCTATATTTGAGTAAATTTAGATGAAAATAACTTCAAATTTTAGGATTGTGAAAAAAATTTTAGTTGGAAGTGTCAAATTTTAATAAATTCATTTGAAATCAACTTCGATTCTTTTGGATTTTGGCGAGTATTTTTGGTGTAGGATGTATATTTGAGTAAATTTAGATGAAAATTACTTCAATTTTTTGGATTGTGAAAAAAAATTTTAGTTGGAAGTGCCAAATTTGAATAAATTTATTTGAAATCAACCTCGATTTTTTTTTATTTTGTTGAGTATTTTTGTTGTAGGATCTATATTTGAGTAAATTTAGATAAAAATAACTTCAATTTTTTTGATTGTGCAAAAAATTTTAGTTGGAAGTGTCAAATTTTAATAAATTTCTTTGAAACCAACTTCGATTTTTTTGGATTTTGTCGAGTATTTTTGTTGTAGGATGTATATTTGAGTAAATTTAGATGAAACTAACGACCATTTTTTGGATTGTGAAGAAAATTTTAGTTGGAAGTAACAAATTTTAATAAATTTATTTGAAACCAACTTCGATTTTTTTGGATTTTGTCGAGTATTTTTGGTGTAGGATGTATATTTGAGTAAATTTAGATGAAAATAACTTCGATTTTTAGGATTGTGAAAAAAATTTTAGTTGGTAGTGTCAAATTTTAATAAATTTATTTGAAATCAACTTCGATTCTTTTGGATTTTGTCGAGTATTTTTGGTGTAGGATGTATATTTGAGTAAATTTAGATGAAAATAACTTCAATTTTTTGGATTGTGAAAAAAAATTTTAGTTGGAAGTGCCAAATTTGAATAAATTTATTTGAAATCAACTTCGATTTTTTTTTATTTTGTTGAGTATTTTTGTTGTAGGATCTATATTTGAGTAAATTTAGATGAAAATAACTTCAATTTTTTGGATTGTGAAAAAAATTTTAGTCAGAAGTGTCAAATTTTAATAAATTTATTTGAAATCAACTTCGTTTTTTTTTGGATTTTGTTGAGTATTTTTTGTAGGATCTATATTTTAGTAAATTTAGATGAAAATAACTTGAATTTTTAGGATTGTGAAAAAAAATTTAGTTGGAAGTGTCAAATTTTAATAAATTTATTTGAAACCAACTTCGATTTTTTTGGATTTTGTCGAGTATTTTTGATGTAGGATGTATATTTGATTAAATTTAGATGAAAATAACTTCAATTTTTAGGATTGTGAAAAAAAATTTAGTTGGAAGTGTCAAATTTTTATAAATTTATTTGAAACCAACTTCGAGTTTTTTTTGATTTTGTCGAGTATTTTTGTTGTAGGATTTATATTTGAGTAAATTTAGATGAAAATAACGACAATATTTTGGATTGTCAAAAATATTTGAGTTGGAAATGCCAAATTTTAATAAGTTTATTTGAAACCAACTTCGATTTTTTTGGATATTGTTGAGTATTTTTTTGTAGGATCTATATTTGAGTAAATTTAGATGAAAATAACTTCAATTTTTAGGATTGTGAAAAAAATTTTAGTTGGAAATGTCAAATTTTAATAAATTTATTTGAAATCAACTTCGATTCTTTTGGATTTTGTCGAGTATTTTTGGTGTAGGATGTATATGTGAGTAAATTTAGATGAAAATAACTTCAATTTTTTGGATTGTGAAAAAAATTTTAGTCGGAAGTGTCAAATTTTAATAAATTTATTTGAAATCAACTTCGTTTTTTTTTTATTTTGTTGATTATTTTTGGTAGGATCTATATTTGAGTAAATTTAGATGAAAATAACTTCAATTTTTAGGATTGTGAAATAAATTTTAGTTGGAAGTGTCAAATTTTAATAAATTTATTTGAAACCAACTTCGATTTTTTTAGATTTTGTCGATTATTTGTGTTGTAGGATCTATATTTGAGTAAATTTAGATGAAAATAACTTCAAATTTTAGGATTGTGAAAAAAATTTTAGTTGGAAGTGTCAAATTTTAATAAATTTATTTGAAATCAACTTCGATTCTTTTGGATTTTGTCGAGTATTTTTGGTGTAGGATGTATATTTGAGTAAATTTAGATGAAAATTACTTCAATTTTTTGGATTGTGAACAAAAATTTTAGTTGGAAGTGCCAAATTTGAATAAATTTATTTGAAATCAACCTCGATTTTTTTTTATTTTGTTGAGTATTTTGGTTGTAGGATCTATATTTGAGTAAATTTAGATAAAAATAACTTCAATTTTTTTGATTGTGCAAAAAATTTTAGTTGGAAGTGTCAAATTTTAATAAATTTCTTTGAAACCAACTTCGATTTTTTTGGATTTTGTCGAGTATTTTTGTTGTAGGATGTATATTTGAGTAAATTTAGATGAAACTAACGACCATTTTTTGGATTGTGAAGAAAATTTTAGTTGGAAGTAACAAATTTTAATAAATTTATTTGAAACCAACTTCGATTTTTTTGGATTTTGTCGAGTATTTTTGGTGTAGGATGTATATTTGAGTAAATTTAGATGAAAATAACTTCGATTTTTAGGATTGTGAAAAAAATTTTAGTTGGTAGTGTCAAATTTTAATAAATTTATTTGAAATCAACTTCGATTCTTTTGGATTTTGTCGAGTATTTTTGGTGTAGGATGTATATTTGAGTAAATTTAGATGAAAATAACTTCAATTTTTTGGATTGTGAAAAAAAATTTTAGTTGGAAGTGCCAAATTTGAATAAATTTATTTGAAATCAACTTCGATTTTTTTTTATTTTGTTGAGTATTTTTGTTGTAGGATCTATATTTGAGTAAATTTAGATGAAAATAACTTCAATTTTTTGGATTGTGAAAAAAATTTTAGTCAGAAGTGTCAAATTTTAATAAATTTATTTGAAATCAACTTCGTTTTTTTTTGGATTTTGTTGAGTATTTTTTGTAGGATCTATATTTTAGTAAATTTAGATGAAAATAACTTGAATTTTTAGGATTGTGAAAAAAAATTTAGTTGGAAGTGTCAAATTTTAATAAATTTATTTGAAACCAACTTCGATTTTTTTGGATTTTGTCGAGTATTTTTGGTGTAGGATGTATATGTGAGTAAATTTAGATGAAAATAACTTCAATTTTTTGGATTGTGAAAAAAATTTTAGTCGGAAGTGTCAAATTTTAATAAATTTATTTGAAATCAACTTCGTTTTTTTTTTATTTTGTTGATTATTTTTGGTAGGATCTATATTTGAGTAAATTTAGATGAAAATAACTTCAATTTTTAGGATTGTGAAATAAATTTTAGTTGGAAGTGTCAAATTTTAATAAATTTATTTGAAACCAACTTCGATTTTTTTAGATTTTGTCGATTATTTGTGTTGTAGGATCTATATTTGAGTAAATTTAGATGAAAATAACTTCAAATTTTAGGATTGTGAAAAAAATTTTAGTTGGAAGTGTCAAATTTTAATAAATTTATTTGAAATCAACTTCGATTCTTTTGGATTTTGTCGAGTATTTTTGGTGTAGGATGTATATTTGAGTAAATTTAGATGAAAATTACTTCAATTTTTTGGATTGTGAAAAAAAATTTTAGTTGGAAGTGCCAAATTTGAATAAATTTATTTGAAATCAACCTCGATTTTTTTTTATTTTGTTGAGTATTTTTGTTGTAGGATCTATATTTGAGTAAATTTAGATAAAAATAACTTCAATTTTTTTGATTGTGCAAAAAATTTTAGTTGGAAGTGTCAAATTTTAATAAATTTCTTTGAAACCAACTTCGATTTTTTTGGATTTTGTCGAGTATTTTTGTTGTAGGATGTATATTTGAGTAAATTTAGATGAAACTAACGACCATTTTTTGGATTGTGAAGAAAATTTTAGTTGGAAGTAACAAATTTTAATAAATTTATTTGAAACCAACTTCGATTTTTTTGGATTTTGTCGAGTATTTTTGGTGTAGGATGTATATTTGAGTAAATTTAGATGAAAATAACTTCGATTTTTAGGATTGTGAAAAAAATTTTAGTTGGTAGTGTCAAATTTTAATAAATTTATTTGAAATCAACTTCGATTCTTTTGGATTTTGTCGAGTATTTTTGGTGTAGGATGTATATTTGAGTAAATTTAGATGAAAATAACTTCAATTTTTTGGATTGTGAAAAAAAATTTTAGTTGGAAGTGCCAAATTTGAATAAATTTATTTGAAATCAACTTCGTTTTTTTTTGTTTTTGTAGATTATTTTTGGTAGGATCTATATTTGAGTAAATTTAGATGAAAATAACTTCAATTTTTAGGATTGTGAAAAAAATTTTAGTTGGAAGTGTCAAATTTTAATAAATTTATTTGAAACCAACTTCGATTTTTTTGGATTTTGTCGATTATTTTTGTTGTAGGATCTTTATTTGAGTAAATTTAGATGAAAATAACTTCAAATTTTAGGATTGTGAAAAAAAGTTTTGTTGGAAGTGTCAAATTTTAATAAATTTATTTGAAATCAACTTCGATTCTTTTGGATTTTGTCGAGTATTTTTGGTGTAGGATGTATATTTGAGTAAATTTAGATGAAAATTACTTCAATTTTTTGGATTGTGAAAAAAAATTTTAGTTGGATGTGCCAAATTTGAATAAATTTATTTGAAATCAACTTCGATTTTTTTTTATTTTGTTGAGTATTTTTGTTGTAGGATCTATATTTGAGTAAATTTAGATAAAAATAACTTCAATTTTTTGGATTGTGCAAAAAATTTTAGTTGGAAGTGTCAAATTTTAATAAATTTCTTTGAAACCAACTTCGATTTTTTTGGATTTTGTCGAGTATTTTTGTTGTAGGATGTATATTTGAGTAAATTTAGATGAAAATAACGACCATTTTTTGGATTGTGAAGAAAATTTTAGTTGGAAGTGTCAAATTTTAATAAATTTATTTGAAATCAACTTCGATTTTTTTGGATTTTGTCGAGTATTTTTGTTTTAGGATGTATATTTGAGTAAATTTAGATGAAAATAACGACCATTTTTTGGATTGTGAATAAAAATTTAGTTGGAAATGTCAAATTTTAATAAATTTATTTGAAATCAACTTCGATTTTTTTGGATATTGTTGAGTATTTTTGTTGTAGGATCTATATTTGAGTAAATTTAGATGAAAATAACGACCATTTTTTGGATTGTGAAAAAAATTTTAGTTGGAAGTGTCAAATTTTAATAAATTTATTTGAAACCAACTTCGATTTTTTTGGATTTTGTTGATTATTTTTGTTGTAGGATCTATATTTGAGTAAATTTAGATGAAAATAACTTCAAATTTTAGGATTATGAAAAAAATTTTAGTTGGAAGTGTCAAATTTTAATAAATTTATTTGAAATCAACTTCGATTTTTTTGGATTTTGTTGAGTATTTTTTTGTAGGATCTATATTTGAGTAAATTTAGATGAAAATAACATCAATTTTTAGGATTGTGAAAAATATTTTAGTTGGAAGTGCCAAATTTGAATAAATTTATTTGAAACCAACTTCGATTTTTTTTATTTTGTCGAGTATTTTTGGTGTAGGATGTATATTTGAGTAAATTTAGATGAAAATTACTTCAATTTCTAGGATTGTGAAAAAAAATTTAGTTGGAAGTGCCAAATTTGAATAAATTTATTTGAAATCAACTTCGATTTTTTTTTATTTTGTTGAGTATTTTTGTTGTAGGATCTATATTTGAGTAAATTTAGATGAAAATAACTTCAATTTTTTGGATTGTGAAAAAAATTTTAGTCGGAAGTGTCAAATTTTAATAAATTTATTTGAAATCAACTTCGTTTTTTTTTTTATTTTGTTGATTATTTTTGGTAGGATCTATATTTGAGTAAATTTAGATGAAAATAACGACCATTTTTTGGATTGTGAAAAAAATTTTAGTTGGAAGTGTCTAATTTTAATAAATTTATTTGAAACCAACTTCGATTTTTTTGGATTTTGTCGATTATTTTTGTTGTAGGATCTATATTTGAGTAAATTTAGATGAAAATAACTTCAAATTTTAGGATTATGAAAAAAATTTTAGTTGGAAGTGTCAAATTTTAATAAATTTATTTGAAATCAACTTCGATTTTTTTGGATATTGTTGAGTATTTTTGTTGTAGGATCTATATTTGAGTAAATTTAGATGAAAATAACTTCAATTTTTTGGATTGTGAAAAAAATTTTAGTTGGCAGTGTCAAATTTTAATAAATTTATTTGAAATCAACTTCGATTTTTTTGGATTTTGTCGAGTATTTTTGGTGTAGGATGTATATTTGAGTAAATTTAGATGAAACTAACGACCATTTTTTGGATTGTGAAGAAAATTTTAGTTGGAAGTGTCAAATTTTAATAAATTTATTTGAAACCAACTTCGATTTTTTTGGATTTTGTCGAGTATTTTTGGTGTAGGATGTATATTTGAGTAAATGTAGATGAAAATAACTTCAATTTTTAGGATTGTGAAAAAAATTTTAGTTGGAAGTGTCAAATTTTTATAAATTTATTTGAAACCAACTTCGAGTTTTTTTTGATTTTGTCGAGTATTTTTGTTGTAGGATTTATATTTGAGTAAATTTAGATGAAAATAACGACAATATTTTGGATTGTCAAAAATATTTGAGTTGGAAATGCCAAATTTTAATAAGTTTATTTGAAACCAACTTCGATTTTTTTGGATATTGTTGAGTATTTTTTTGTAGGATCTATATTTGAGTAAATTTAGATGAAAATAACTTCAATTTTTAGGATTGTGAAAAAAATTTTAGTTGGAAATGTCAAATTTTAATAAATTTATTTGAAATCAACTTCGATTCTTTTGGATTTTGTCGAGTATTTTTGGTGTAGGATGTATATGTGAGTAAATTTAGATGAAAATAACTTCAATTTTTTGGATTGTGAAAAAAATTTTAGTCGGAAGTGTCAAATTTTAATAAATTTATTTGAAATCAACTTCGTTTTTTTTTTTATTTTGTTGATTATTTTTGGTAGGATCTATATTTGAGTAAATTTAGATGAAAATAACTTCAATTTTTAGGATTGTGAAATAAATTTTAGTTGGAAGTGTCAAATTTTAATAAATTTATTTGAAACCAACTTCGATTTTTTTAGATTTTGTCGATTATTTGTGTTGTAGGATCTATATTTGAGTAAATTTAGATGAAAATAACTTCAAATTTTAGGATTGTGAAAAAAATTTTAGTTGGAAGTGTCAAATTTTAATAAATTTATTTGAAATCAACTTCGATTCTTTTGGATTTTGTCGAGTATTTTTGGTGTAGGATGTATATTTGAGTAAATTTAGATGAAAATTACTTCAATTTTTTGGATTGTGAACAAAAATTTTAGTTGGAAGTGCCAAATTTGAATAAATTTATTTGAAATCAACCTCGATTTTTTTTTATTTTGTTGAGTATTTTGGTTGTAGGATCTATATTTGAGTAAATTTAGATAAAAATAACTTCAATTTTTTTGATTGTGCAAAAAATTTTAGTTGGAAGTGTCAAATTTTAATAAATTTCTTTGAAACCAACTTCGATTTTTTTGGATTTTGTCGAGTATTTTTGTTGTAGGATGTATATTTGAGTAAATTTAGATGAAACTAACGACCATTTTTTGGATTGTGAAGAAAATTTTAGTTGGAAGTAACAAATTTTAATAAATTTATTTGAAACCAACTTCGATTTTTTTGGATTTTGTCGAGTATTTTTGGTGTAGGATGTATATTTGAGTAAATTTAGATGAAAATAACTTCGATTTTTAGGATTGTGAAAAAAATTTTAGTTGGTAGTGTCAAATTTTAATAAATTTATTTGAAATCAACTTCGATTCTTTTGGATTTTGTCGAGTATTTTTGGTGTAGGATGTATATTTGAGTAAATTTAGATGAAAATAACTTCAATTTTTTGGATTGTGAAAAAAAATTTTAGTTGGAAGTGCCAAATTTGAATAAATTTATTTGAAATCAACTTCGATTTTTTTTTATTTTGTTGAGTATTTTTGTTGTAGGATCTATATTTGAGTAAATTTAGATGAAAATAACTTCAATTTTTTGGATTGTGAAAAAAATGTTAGTCAGAAGTGTCAAATTTTAATAAATTTATTTGAAATCAACTTCGTTTTTTTTTGGATTTTGTTGAGTATTTTTTGTAGGATCTATATTTTAGTAAATTTAGATGAAAATAACTTGAATTTTTAGGATTGTGAAAAAAAATTTAGTTGGAAGTGTCAAATTTTAATAAATTTATTTGAAACCAACTTCGATTTTTTTGGATTTTGTCGAGTATTTTTGGTGTAGGATGTATATGTGAGTAAATTTAGATGAAAATAACTTCAATTTTTTGGATTGTGAAAAAAATTTTAGTCGGAAGTGTCAAATTTTAATAAATTTATTTGAAATCAACTTCGTTTTTTTTTTATTTTGTTGATTATTTTTGGTAGGATCTATATTTGAGTAAATTTAGATGAAAATAACTTCAATTTTTAGGATTGTGAAATAAATTTTAGTTGGAAGTGTCAAATTTTAATAAATTTATTTGAAACCAACTTCGATTTTTTTAGATTTTGTCGATTATTTGTGTTGTAGGATCTATATTTGAGTAAATTTAGATGAAAATAACTTCAAATTTTAGGATTGTGAAAAAAATTTTAGTTGGAAGTGTCAAATTTTAATAAATTTATTTGAAATCAACTTCGATTCTTTTGGATTTTGTCGAGTATTTTTGGTGTAGGATGTATATTTGAGTAAATTTAGATGAAAATTACTTCAATTTTTTGGATTGTGAAAAAAAATTTTAGTTGGAAGTGCCAAATTTGAATAAATTTATTTGAAATCAACCTCGATTTTTTTTTATTTTGTTGAGTATTTTTGTTGTAGGATCTATATTTGAGTAAATTTAGATAAAAATAACTTCAATTTTTTTGATTGTGCAAAAAATTTTAGTTGGAAGTGTCAAATTTTAATAAATTTCTTTGAAACCAACTTCGATTTTTTTGGATTTTGTCGAGTATTTTTGTTCTAGGATGTATATTTGAGTAAATTTAGATGAAACTAACGACCATTTTTTGGATTGTGAAGAAAATTTTAGTTGGAAGTAACAAATTTTAATAAATTTATTTGAAACCAACTTCGATTTTTTTGGATTTTGTCGAGTATTTTTGGTGTAGGATGTATATTTGAGTAAATTTAGATGAAAATAACTTCGATTTTTAGGATTGTGAAAAAAATTTTAGTTGGTAGTGTCAAATTTTAATAAATTTATTTGAAATCAACTTCGATTCTTTTGGATTTTGTCGAGTATTTTTGGTGTAGGATGTATATTTGAGTAAATTTAGATGAAAATAACTTCAATTTTTTGGATTGTGAAAAAAAATTTTAGTTGGAAGTGCCAAATTTGAATAAATTTATTTGAAATCAACTTCGTTTTTTTTTGTTTTTGTAGATTATTTTTGGTAGGATCTATATTTGAGTAAATTTAGATGAAAATAACTTCAATTTTTAGGATTGTGAAAAAAATTTTAGTTGGAAGTGTCAAATTTTAATAAATTTATTTGAAACCAACTTCGATTTTTTTGGATTTTGTCGATTATTTTTGTTGTAGGATCTTTATTTGAGTAAATTTAGATGAAAATAACTTCAAATTTTAGGATTGTGAAAAAAAGTTTTGTTGGAAGTGTCAAATTTTAATAAATTTATTTGAAATCAACTTCGATTCTTTTGGATTTTGTCGAGTATTTTTGGTGTAGGATGTATATTTGAGTAAATTTAGATGAAAATTACTTCAATTTTTTGGATTGTGAAAAAAAATTTTAGTTGGATGTGCCAAATTTGAATAAATTTATTTGAAATCAACTTCGATTTTTTTTTATTTTGTTGAGTATTTTTGTTGTAGGATCTATATTTGAGTAAATTTAGATAAAAATAACTTCAATTTTTTGGATTGTGCAAAAAATTTTAGTTGGAAGTGTCAAATTTTAATAAATTTCTTTGAAACCAACTTCGATTTTTTTGGATTTTGTCGAGTATTTTTGTTGTAGGATGTATATTTGAGTAAATTTAGATGAAAATAACGACCATTTTTTGGATTGTGAAGAAAATTTTAGTTGGAAGTGTCAAATTTTAATAAATTTATTTGAAATCAACTTCGATTTTTTTGGATTTTGTCGAGTATTTTTGTTTTAGGATGTATATTTGAGTAAATTTAGATGAAAATAACGACCATTTTTTGGATTGTGAATAAAAATTTAGTTGGAAATGTCAAATTTTAATAAATTTATTTGAAATCAACTTCGATTTTTTTGGATATTGTTGAGTATTTTTGTTGTAGGATCTATATTTGAGTAAATTTAGATGAAAATAACGACCATTTTTTGGATTGTGAAAAAAATTTTAGTTGGAAGTGTCAAATTTTAATAAATTTATTTGAAACCAACTTCGATTTTTTTGGATTTTGTTGATTATTTTTGTTGTAGGATCTATATTTGAGTAAATTTAGATGAAAATTACTTCAATTTCTAGGATTGTGAAAAAAAATTTAGTTGGAAGTGCCAAATTTGAATAAATTTATTTGAAATCAACTTCGATTTTTTTTTATTTTGTTGAGTATTTTTGTTGTAGGATCTATATTTGAGTAAATTTAGATGAAAATAACTTCAATTTTTTGGATTGTGAAAAAAATTTTAGTCGGAAGTGTCAAATTTTAATAAATTTATTTGAAATCAACTTCGTTTTTTTTTTTATTTTGTTGATTATTTTTGGTAGGATCTATATTTGAGTAAATTTAGATGAAAATAACGACCATTTTTTGGATTGTGAAAAAAATTTTAGTTGGAAGTGTCTAATTTTAATAAATTTATTTGAAACCAACTTCGATTTTTTTGGATTTTGTCGATTATTTTTGTTGTAGGATCTATATTTGAGTAAATTTAGATGAAAATAACTTCAAATTTTAGGATTATGAAAAAAATTTTAGTTGGAAGTGTCAAATTTTAATAAATTTATTTGAAATCAACTTCGATTTTTTTGGATATTGTTGAGTATTTTTGTTGTAGGATCTATATTTGAGTAAATTTAGATGAAAATAACTTCAATTTTTTGGATTGTGAAAAAAATTTTAGTTGGCAGTGTCAAATTTTAATAAATTTATTTGAAATCAACTTCGATTTTTTTGGATTTTGTCGAGTATTTTTGGTGTAGGATGTATATTTGAGTAAATTTAGATGAAACTAACGACCATTTTTTGGATTGTGAAGAAAATTTTAGTTGGAAGTGTCAAATTTTAATAAATTTATTTGAAACCAACTTCGATTTTTTTGGATTTTGTCGAGTATTTTTGGTGTAGGATGTATATTTGAGTAAATGTAGATGAAAATAACTTCAATTTTTAGGATTGTGAAAAAAATTTTAGTTGGAAGTGCCAAATTTGAATAAATTTATTTGAAATCAACTTCGATTTTTTTTTATTTTGTTGAGTATTTTTGTTGTAGGATCTATATTTGAGTAAATTTAGATGAAAATAACTTCAATTTTTTGGATTGTGAAAAAAATTTTAGTCGGAAGTGTCAAATTTTAATAAATTTATTTGAAATCAACTTCGTTTTTTTTGGATTTTGTTGATTATTTTTGGTAGGATCTATATTTGATTAAATTTAGATGAAAATAACGACCATTTTTTGGATTGTGGAAAAAATTTTAGTGGGAAGTGCCAAATTTGAATAAATTTATTTGAAATCAACTTCGATTTTTTTTTATTTTGTTGAGTATTTTTGTTGTAGGATCTATATTTGAGTAAATTTAGATAAAAATAACTTTAATTTTTTGGATTGTGCAAAAAATTTTAGTTGGAAGTGTCAAATTTTAATAAATTTCTTTGAAACCAACTTCGATTTTTTTGGATTTTGTCGAGTATTTTTGTTGTAGGATGTATATTTGAGTAAATTTAGATGAAAATAACGACCATTTTTTGGATTTTGAAGAAAATTTTTAGTTGGAAGTGTCAAATTTTAATAAATTTATGTGAAACCAACTTCGATTTTTTTGGATTTTGTCGAGTATTTTTGTTTTAGGATGTATATTTGAGTAAATTTAGATGAAAATAACGACCATTTTTTGGATTGTGAATAAAAATTTAGTTGGAAATGTCAAATTTTAATAAATTTATTTGAAATCAACTTCGATTTTTTTGGATATTGTTGAGTATTTTTGTTGTAGGATCTATATTTGAGTAAATTTAGATGAAAATAACTTCCATTTTTAGGATTGTGAAAAAAATTTTAGTTGGCAGTGTCAAATTTTAATAAATTTATTTGAAACCAACTTCGATTTTTTTGGATTTTGTCGAGTATTTTTGGTGTAGGATGTATATTTGATTAAATTTAGATGAAAATAACTTCAATTTTTAGGATTGTGAAAAAAAATTTAGTTGGAAGTGTCAAATTTTTATAAATTTATTTGAAACCAACTTCGAGTTTTTTTGGATTTTGTCGAGTATTTTTGTTGTAGGATTTATATTTGAGTAAATTTAGATGAAAATAACGACAATATTTTGGATTGTCAAAAATATTGGAGTTGGAAATGCCAAATTTTAATAAGTTTATTTGAAACCAACTTCGATTTTTTTGGATATTGTTGAGTATTTTTTTGTAGGATCCATATTTGAGTAAATTTAGATGAAAATAACTTCAATTTTTAGGATTGTGAAAAAAATTTTAGTTGGAAATGTCAAATTTTAATAAATTTATTTGAAATCAACTTCGATTCTTTTGGATTTTGTCGAGTATTTTTGGTGTAGGATGTATATGTGAGTAAATTTAGATGAAAATAACTTCAATTTTTTGGATTGTGAAAAAAATTTTAGTCGGAAGTGTCAAATTTTAATAAATTTATTTGAAATCAACTTCGTTTTTTTTTGATTTTGTTGATTATTTTTGGTAGGATCTATATTTGAGTAAATTTAGATAAAAATAACTTCAATTTTTTGGATTGTGCAAAAAATTTTAGTTGGAAGTGTCAAATTTTAATAAATTTCTTTGAAACCAACTTCGATTTTTTTTTATTTTGTCGAGTATTTTTGTTGTAGGATGTATATTTGAGTAAATTTAGATGAAAATAACGACCATTTTTTGGATTGTGAAGAAAATTTTAGTTGGAAGTGTCAAATTTTAATAAATTTATTTGAAATCAACTTCGATTTTTTTTGATTTTGTCGAGTATTTTTGTTTTAGGATGTATATTTGTGTAAATTTAGATGAAAATAACGACCATTTTTTGGATTGTGAATAAAAATTTAGTTGGAAATGTCAAATTTTAATAAATTTATTTGAAATCAACTTCGATTTTTTTGGATATTGTTGAGTATTTTTGTTGTAGGATCTATATTTGAGTAAATTTAGATGAAAATAACTTCCATTTTTAGGATTGTGAAAAAAAATTTAGTTGGAAGTGTCAAATTTTAA
The DNA here is from genome assembly GCA_963932275.1 of Andrena praecox. NCBI lineage: Eukaryota > Metazoa > Arthropoda > Insecta > Hymenoptera > Andrenidae > Andrena > Andrena praecox. The sequence continues at coordinate 24,464,761 of OZ010730.1, forward strand.
TAAATTTATTTGTAACCAACTTCGATTTTTTTGGATTTTGTCGAGTATTTTTGTTGTGGGATTTATATTTGAGTAAATTTAGATGAAAATAACGACAATATTTTGGATTGTCAAAAATATTTGAGTTGGAAATGCCAAATTTTAATAAGTTTATTTGAAACCAACTTCGATTTTTTTGGATATTGTTGAGTATTTTTTTGTAGGATCTATATTTGAGTAAATTTAGATGAAAATAACTTCAATTTTTAGGATTGTGAAAAAAAATTTAGTTGGAAATGTCAAATTTTAATAAATTTATTTGAAATCAACTTCGATTCTTTTGGATTTTGTCGAGTATTTTTGGTGTAGGATGTATATTTGAGTAAATTTAGATGAAAATAACTTCAATTTTTTGGATTGTGAAAAAAAATTTTAGTTGGAAGTGCCAAATTTGAATAAATTTATTTGAAATCAACATCGATTTTTTTTTATTTTGTTGAGTATTTTTGTTGTAGGATCTATATTTGAGTAAATTTAGATAAAAATAACTTCAATTTTTTAGATTGTGCAAAAAATTTTAGTTGGAAGTGTCAAATTTTAATAAATTTCTTTGAAACCAACTTCGATTTTTTTGGATTTTGTCGAGTATTTTTGTTGTAGGATGTATATTTGAGTAAATTTAGATGAAACTAACGACCATTTTTTGGATTGTGAAGAAAATTTTAGTTGGAAGTGTCAAATTTTAATAAATTTATTTGAAATCAACTTCGATTTTTTTGGATTTTGTCGAGTATTTTTGGTGTAGGATGTATATGTGAGTAAATTTAGATGAAAATAACTTCAATTTTTTGGATTGTGAAAAAAATTTTAGTCGGAAGTGTCAAATTTTAATAAATTTATTTGAAATCAACTTCGTTTTTTTTGGATTTTGTTGATTATTTTTGGTAGGATCTATATTTGAGTAAATTTAGATGAAAATAACTTCAATTTTTAGGATTGTGAAAAAATTTTTAGTTGGAAGTGTCAAATTTTTATAAATTTATTTGAAACCAACTTCGAGTTTTTTTGGATTTTGTCGAGTATTTTTGTTGTAGGACTTATATTTGAGTAAATTTAGATGAAAATAACGACAATATTTTGGATTGTCAAAAATATTTGAGTTGGAAATGCCAAATTTTAATAAGATTATTTGAAACCAACTTCGATTTTTTTGGATATTGTTGAGTATTTTTTTGTAGGATCTATATTTGAGTAAATTTAGATGAAAATAACTTCAATTTTTAGGATTGTGAAAAAAATTTTAGTTGGAAATGTCAAATTTTAATAAATTTATTTGAAATCAACTTCGATTCTTTTGGATTGTGTCGAGTATTTTTGGTGTAGGATGTATATTTGAGTAAATTTAGATGAAAATAACTTCAATTTTTTGGATTGTGAAAAAAAATTTTAGTTGGAAGTGCCAAATTTGAATAAATTTATTTGAAATCAACATCGATTTTTTTTTATTTTGTTGAGTATTTTTGTTGTAGGATCTATATTTGAGTAAATTTAGATAAAAATAACTTCAATTTTTTGGATTGTGCAAAAAATTTTAGTTGGAAGTGTCAAATTTTAATAAATTTCTTTGAAACCAACTTCGATTTTTTTGGATTTTGTCGAGTATTTTTGTTGTAGGATGTATATTTGAGTAAATTTAGATGAAACTAACGACCATTTTTTGGATTGTGAAGAAAATTTTAGTTGGAAGTGTCAAATTTTAATAAATTTATTTGAAACCAACTTCGATTTTTTTGGATTTTGTCGAGTATTTTTGGTGTAGGATGTATATTTGAGTAAATTTAGATGAAAATAACTTCAATTTTTTGGATTGTGAAAAAAATTTTAGTCGGAAGTGTCAAATTTTAATAAATTTATTTGAAATCAACTTCGTTTTTTTTGGATTTTGTTGATTATTTTTGGTAGGATCTATATTTGAGTAAATTTAGATGAAAATAACTTCAATTTTTAGGATTGTGAAATAAATTTTAGTTGGAAGTGTCAAATTTTAATAAATTTATTTGAAACCAACTTCGATTTTTTTAGATTTTGTCGATTATTTTTGTTGTAGGATCTATATTTGAGTAAATTTAGATGAAAATAACTTCAAATTTTAGGATTGTGAAAAAAATTTTAGTTGGAAGTGTCAAATTTTAATAAATTTATTTGAAACCAACTTCGATTTTTTTTTATTTTGTCGAGTATTTTTGTTGTAGGATGTATATTTGAGTAAATTTAGATGAAAATAACGACCATTTTTTGGATTGTGAAGAAAATTTTAGTTGGAAGTGTCAAATTTTAATAAATTTATTTGAAATCAACTTCGATTTTTTTTTATTTTGTCGAGTATTTTTGTTTTAGGATGTATATTTGTGTAAATTTAGATGAAAATAACGACCATTTTTTGGATTGTGAATAAAAATTTAGTTGGAAATGTCAAATTTTAATAAATTTATTTGAAATCAACTTCGATTTTTTTGGATATTGTTGAGTATTTTTGTTGTAGGATCTATATTTGAGTAAATTTAGATGAAAATAACTTCCATTTTTAGGATTGTGAAAAAAAATTTAGTTGGAAGTGTCAAATTTTAATAAATTTATTTGTAACCAACTTCGATTTTTTTGGATTTTGTCGAGTATTTTTGTTGTGGGATTTATATTTGAGTAAATTTAGATGAAAATAACGACAATATTTTGGATTGTCAAAAATATTTGAGTTGGAAATGCCAAATTTTAATAAGTTTATTTGAAACCAACTTCGATTTTTTTGGATATTGTTGAGTATTTTTTTGTAGGATCTATATTTGAGTAAATTTAGATGAAAATAACTTCAATTTTTAGGATTGTGAAAAAAAATTTAGTTGGAAATGTCAAATTTTAATAAATTTATTTGAAATCAACTTCGATTCTTTTGGATTTTGTCGAGTATTTTTGGTGTAGGATGTATATTTGAGTAAATTTAGATGAAAATAACTTCAATTTTTTGGATTGTGAAAAAAAATTTTAGTTGGAAGTGCCAAATTTGAATAAATTTATTTGAAATCAACATCGATTTTTTTTTATTTTGTTGAGTATTTTTGTTGTAGGATCTATATTTGAGTAAATTTAGATAAAAATAACTTCAATTTTTTAGATTGTGCAAAAAATTTTAGTTGGAAGTGTCAAATTTTAATAAATTTCTTTGAAACCAACTTCGATTTTTTTGGATTTTGTCGAGTATTTTTGTTGTAGGATGTATATTTGAGTAAATTTAGATGAAACTAACGACCATTTTTTGGATTGTGAAGAAAATTTTAGTTGGAAGTGTCAAATTTTAATAAATTTATTTGAAATCAACTTCGATTTTTTTGGATTTTGTCGAGTATTTTTGGTGTAGGATGTATATGTGAGTAAATTTAGATGAAAATAACTTCAATTTTTTGGATTGTGAAAAAAATTTTAGTCGGAAGTGTCAAATTTTAATAAATTTATTTGAAATCAACTTCGTTTTTTTTGGATTTTGTTGATTATTTTTGGTAGGATCTATATTTGAGTAAATTTAGATGAAAATAACTTCAATTTTTAGGATTGTGAAAAAATTTTTAGTTGGAAGTGTCAAATTTTTATAAATTTATTTGAAACCAACTTCGAGTTTTTTTGGATTTTGTCGAGTATTTTTGTTGTAGGACTTATATTTGAGTAAATTTAGATGAAAATAACGACAATATTTTGGATTGTCAAAAATATTTGAGTTGGAAATGCCAAATTTTAATAAGTTTATTTGAAACCAACTTCGATTTTTTTGGATATTGTTGAGTATTTTTTTGTAGGATCTATATTTGAGTAAATTTAGATGAAAATAACTTCAATTTTTAGGATTGTGAAAAAAATTTTAGTTGGAAATGTCAAATTTTAATAAATTTATTTGAAATCAACTTCGATTCTTTTGGATTGTGTCGAGTATTTTTGGTGTAGGATGTATATTTGAGTAAATTTAGATGAAAATAACTTCAATTTTTTGGATTGTGAAAAAAAATTTTAGTTGGAAGTGCCAAATTTGAATAAATTTATTTGAAATCAACATCGATTTTTTTTTATTTTGTTGAGTATTTTTGTTGTAGGATCTATATTTGAGTAAATTTAGATAAAAATAACTTCAATTTTTTGGATTGTGCAAAAAATTTTAGTTGGAAGTGTCAAATTTTAATAAATTTCTTTGAAACCAACTTCGATTTTTTTGGATTTTGTCGAGTATTTTTGTTGTAGGATGTATATTTGAGTAAATTTAGATGAAACTAACGACCATTTTTTGGATTGTGAAGAAAATTTTAGTTGGAAGTGTCAAATTTTAATAAATTTATTTGAAACCAACTTCGATTTTTTTGGATTTTGTCGAGTATTTTTGGTGTAGGATGTATATTTGAGTAAATTTAGATGAAAATAACTTCAATTTTTTGGATTGTGAAAAAAATTTTAGTCGGAAGTGTCAAATTTTAATAAATTTATTTGAAATCAACTTCGTTTTTTTTGGATTTTGTTGATTATTTTTGGTAGGATCTATATTTGAGTAAATTTAGATGAAAATAACTTCAATTTTTAGGATTGTGAAATAAATTTTAGTTGGAAGTGTCAAATTTTAATAAATTTATTTGAAACCAACTTCGATTTTTTTAGATTTTGTCGATTATTTTTGTTGTAGGATCTATATTTGAGTAAATTTAGATGAAAATAACTTCAAATTTTAGGATTGTGAAAAAAATTTTAGTTGGAAGTGTCAAATTTTAATAAATTTATTTGAAATCAACTTCGATTCTTTTGGATTTTGTCGAGTATTTTTGGTGTAGGATGTATATTTGAGTAAATTTAGATGAAAATTACTTCAATTTTTTGGATTGTGAAAAAAAATTTTAGTTGGAAGTGCCAAATTTGAATAAATTTATTTGAAATCAACCTCGATTTTTTTTTATTTCGTTGAGTATTTTTGTTGTAGGATCTATATTTGAGTAAATTTAAATAAAAATAACTTCAATTTTTTTGATTGTGCAAAAAATTTTAGTTGGAAGTGTCAAATTTTAATAAATTTCTTTGAAACCAACTTCGATTTTTTTGGATTTTGTCGAGTATTTTTGTTGTAGGATGTATATTTGAGTAAATTTAGATGAAACTAACGACCATTTTTTGGATTGTGAAGAAAATTTTAGTTGGAAGTAACAAATTTTAATAAATTTATTTGAAACCAACTTCGATTTTTTTGGATTTTGTTGAGTATTTTTGTTGTAGTATCTATATTTGAGTAAATTTAGATAAAAATAACTTCAATTTTTTTGATTGTGCAAAAAATTTTAGTTGGAAGTGTCAAATTTTAATAAATTTCTTTGAAACCAACTTCGATTTTTTTGGATTTTGTCGAGTATTTTTGTTGTAGGATGTATATTTGAGTAAATTTAGATGAAACTAACGACCATTTTTTGGATTGTGAAGAAAATTTTAGTTGGAAGTAACAAATTTTAATAAATTTATTTGAAACCAACTTCGATTTTTTTGGATTTTGTCGAGTATTTTTGGTGTAGGATGTATATTTGAGTAAATTTAGATGAAAATAACTTCGATTTTTAGGATTATGAAAAAAATTTTAGTTGGAAGTGCCAAATTTGAATAAATTTATTTGAAATCAACTTCGATTTTTTTTTATTTTGTTGAGTATTTTTGTTGTAGGATCTATATTTGAGTAAATTTAGATGAAAATAACTTCAATTTTTTGGATTGTGAAAAAAATTTTAGTCGGAAGTGTCAAATTTTAATAAATTTTTTGAAATCAACTTCGTTTTTTTTTTTATTTTGTTGATTATTTTTGGTAGGATCTATATTTGAGTAAATTTAGATGAAAATAACGACCATTTTTTGGATTGTGAAAAAATTTTAGTTGGAAGTGTCAAATTTTAATAAATTTATTTGAAACCAACTTCGATTTTTTTGGATTTTGTCGATTATTTTTGTTGTAGGATCTATATTTGAGTAAATTTAGATGAAAATAACTTCAAATTTTAGGATTATGAAAAAAATTTTAGTTGGAAGTGTCAAATTTTAATAAATTTATTTGAAATCAACTTCGATTTTTTTGGATATTGTTGAGTATTTTTTGTAGGATCTATATTTTAGTAAATTTAGATGAAAATAACTTGAATTTTTAGGATTGTGAAAAAAAATTTAGTTGGAAGAGTCAAATTTTAATAAATTTATTTGAAACCAACTTCGATTTTTTTGGATTTTGTCGAGTATTTTTGGTGTAGGATGTATATTTGATTAAATTTAGATGAAAATAACTTCAATTTTTAGGATTGTGAAAAAAAATTTAGTTGGAAGTGTCAAATTTTTATAAATTTATTTGAAACCAACTTCGAGTTTTTTTTGATTTTGTCGAGTATTTTTGTTGTAGGATTTATATTTGAGTAAATTTAGATGAAAATAACGACAATATTTTGGATTGTCAAAAATATTTGAGTTGGAAATGCCAAATTTTAATAAGTTTATTTGAAACCAACTTCGATTTTTTTGGATATTGTTGAGTATTTTTTTGTAGGATCTATATTTGAGTAAATTTAGATGAAAATAACTTCAATTTTTAGGATTGTGAAAAAAATTTTAGTTGGAAATGTCAAATTTTAATAAATTTATTTGAAATCAACTTCGATTCTTTTGGATTTTGTCGAGTATTTTTGGTGTAGGATGTATATGTGAGTAAATTTAGATGAAAATAACTTCAATTTTTTGGATTGTGAAAAAAATTTTAGTCGGAAGTGTCAAATTTTAATAAATTTATTTGAAATCAACTTCGTTTTTTTTTGATTTTGTTGATTATTTTTGGTAGGATCTATATTTGAGTAAATTTAGATGAAAATAACTTCAATTTTTAGGATTGTGAAATAAATTTTAGTTGGAAGTGTCAAATTTTAATAAATTTATTTGAAACCAACTTCGATTTTTTTAGATTTTGTCGATTATTTGTGTTGTAGGATCTATATTTGAGTAAATTTAGATGAAAATAACTTCAAATTTTAGGATTGTGAAAAAAATTTTAGTTGGAAGTGTCAAATTTTAATAAATTTATTTGAAATCAACTTCGATTCTTTTGGATTTTGTCGAGTATTTTTGGTGTAGGATGTATATTTGAGTAAATTTAGATGAAAATAACTTCGATTTTTAGGATTGTGAAAAAAATTTTAGTTGGTAGTGTCAAATTTTAATAAATTTATTTGAAATCAACTTCGATTCTTTTGGATTTTGTCGAGTATTTTTGGTGTAGGATGTATATTTGAGTAAATTTAGATGAAAATAACTTCAATTTTTTGGATTGTGAAAAAAAATTTTAGTTGGAAGTGCCAAATTTGAATAAATTTATTTGAAATCAACTTCGATTTTTTTTTATTTTGTTGAGTATTTTTGTTGTAGGATCTATACTTGAGTAAATTTAGATGAAAATAACTTCAATTTTTTGGATTGTGAAAAAAATTTTAGTCAGAAGTGTCAAATTTTAATAAATTTATTTGAAATCAACTTCGTTTTTTTTTGGATTTTGTTGAGTATTTTTTGTAGGATCTATATTTTAGTAAATTTAGATGAAAATAACTTGAATTTTTAGGATTGTGAAAAAAAATTTAGTTGGAAGTGTCAAATTTTAATAAATTTATTTGAAACCAACTTCGATTTTTTTGGATTTTGTCGAGTATTTTTGGTGTAGGATGTATATTTGATTAAATTTAGATGAAAATAACTTCAATTTTTAGGATTGTGAAAAAAAATTTAGTTGGAAGTGTCAAATTTTTATAAATTTATTTGAAACCAACTTCGAGTTTTTTTGGATTTTGTCGAGTATTTTTGTTGTAGGATTTATATTTGAGTAAATTTAGATGAAAATAACGACAATATTTTGGATTGTCAAAAATATTTGAGTTGGAAATGCCAAATTTTAATAAGTTTATTTGAAACCAACTTCGATTTTTTTGGATATTGTTGAGTATTTTTTTGTAGGATCTATATTTGAGTAAATTTAGATGAAAATAACTTCAATTTTTAGGATTGTGAAAAAAATTTTAGTTGGAAATGTCAAATTTTAATAAATTTATTTGAAATCAACTTCGATTCTTTTGGATTTTGTCGAGTATTTTTGGTGTAGGATGTATATGTGAGTAAATTTAGATGAAAATAACTTCAATTTTTTGGATTGTGAAAAAAATTTTAGTCGGAAGTGTCAAATTTTAATAAATTTATTTGAAATCAACTTCGTTTTTTTTTTATTTTGTTGATTATTTTTGGTAGGATCTATATTTGAGTAAATTTAGATGAAAATAACTTCAATTTTTAGGATTGTGAAATAAATTTTAGTTGGAAGTGTCAAATTTTAATAAATTTATTTGAAACCAACTTCGATTTTTTTAGATTTTGTCGATTATTTGTGTTGTAGGATCTATATTTGAGTAAATTTAGATGAAAATAACTTCAAATTTTAGGATTGTGAAAAAAATTTTAGTTGGAAGTGTCAAATTTTAATAAATTTATTTGAAATCAACTTCGATTCTTTTGGATTTTGGCGAGTATTTTTGGTGTAGGATGTATATTTGAGTAAATTTAGATGAAAATTACTTCAATTTTTTGGATTGTGAAAAAAATTTTAGTCAGAAGTGTCAAATTTTAATAAATTTATTTGAAATCAACTTCGTTTTTTTTTGGATTTTGTTGAGTATTTTTTGTAGGATCTATATTTTAGTAAATTTAGATGAAAATAACTTGAATTTTTAGGATTGTGAAAAAAAATTTAGTTGGAAGTGTCAAATTTTAATAAATTTATTTGAAACCAACTTCGATTTTTTTGGATTTTGTCGAGTATTTTTGGTGTAGGATGTATATTTGATTAAATTTAGATGAAAATAACTTCAATTTTTAGGATTGTGAAAAAAAATTTAGTTGGAAGTGTCAAATTTTTATAAATTTATTTGAAACCAACTTCGAGTGTTTTGGATTTTGTCGAGTATTTTTGTTGTAGGATTTATATTTGAGTAAATTTAGATGAAAATAACGACAATATTTTGGATTGTCAAAAATATTTGAGTTGGAAATGCCAAATTTTAATAAGTTTATTTGAAACCAACTTCGATTTTTTTGGATATTGTTGAGTATTTTTTTGTAGGATCTATATTTGAGTAAATTTAGATGAAAATAACTTCAATTTTTAGGATTGTGAAAAAAATTTTAGTTGGAAATGTCAAATTTTAATAAATTTATTTGAAATCAACTTCGATTCTTTTGGATTTTGTCGAGTATTTTTGGTGTAGGATGTATATGTGAGTAAATTTAGATGAAAATAACTTCAATTTTTTGGATTGTGAAAAAAATTTTAGTCGGAAGTGTCAAATTTTAATAAATTTATTTGAAATCAACTTCGTTTTTTTTTTTATTTTGTTGATTATTTTTGGTAGGATCTATATTTGAGTAAATTTAGATGAAAATAACTTCAATTTTTAGGATTGTGAAATAAATTTTAGTTGGAAGTGTCAAATTTTAATAAATTTATTTGAAACCAACTTCGATTTTTTTAGATTTTGTCGATTATTTGTGTTGTAGGATCTATATTTGAGTAAATTTAGATGAAAATAACTTCAAATTTTAGGATTGTGAAAAAAATTTTAGTTGGAAGTGTCAAATTTTAATAAATTTATTTGAAATCAACTTCGATTCTTTTGGATTTTGTCGAGTATTTTTGGTGTAGGATGTATATTTGAGTAAATTTAGATGAAAATTACTTCAATTTTTTGGATTGTGAACAAAAATTTTAGTTGGAAGTGCCAAATTTGAATAAATTTATTTGAAATCAACCTCGATTTTTTTTTATTTTGTTGAGTATTTTGGTTGTAGGATCTATATTTGAGTAAATTTAGATAAAAATAACTTCAATTTTTTTGATTGTGCAAAAAATTTTAGTTGGAAGTGTCAAATTTTAATAAATTTCTTTGAAACCAACTTCGATTTTTTTGGATTTTGTCGAGTATTTTTGTTGTAGGATGTATATTTGAGTAAATTTAGATGAAACTAACGACCATTTTTTGGATTGTGAAGAAAATTTTAGTTGGAAGTAACAAATTTTAATAAATTTATTTGAAACCAACTTCGATTTTTTTGGATTTTGTCGAGTATTTTTGGTGTAGGATGTATATTTGAGTAAATTTAGATGAAAATAACTTCGATTTTTAGGATTGTGAAAAAAATTTTAGTTGGTAGTGTCAAATTTTAATAAATTTATTTGAAATCAACTTCGATTCTTTTGGATTTTGTCGAGTATTTTTGGTGTAGGATGTATATTTGAGTAAATTTAGATGAAAATAACTTCAAGTTTTTGGATTGTGAAAAAAAATTTTAGTTGGAAGTGCCAAATTTGAATAAAATTATTTGAAATCAACTTCGATTTTTTTTTATTTTGTTGAGTATTTTTGTTGTAGGATCTATATTTGAGTAAATTTAGATGAAAATAACTTCAATTTTTTGGATTGTGAAAAAAATTTTAGTCAGAAGTGTCAAATTTTAATAAATTTATTTGAAATCAACTTCGTTTTTTTTTGGATTTTGTTGAGTATTATTTGTAGGATCTATATTTTAGTAAATTTAGATGAAAATAACTTGAATTTTTAGGATTGTGAAAAAAAATTTAGTTGGAAGTGTCAAATTTTAATAAATTTATTTGAAACCAACTTCGATTTTTTTGGATTTTGTCGAGTATTTTTGGTGTAGGATGTATATGTGAGTAAATTTAGATGAAAATAACTTCAATTTTTTGGATTGTGAAAAAAATTTTAGTCGGAAGTGTCAAATTTTAATAAATTTATTTGAAATCAACTTCGTTTTTTTTTGATTTTGTTGATTATTTTTGGTAGGATCTATATTTGAGTAAATTTAGATGAAAATAACTTCAATTTTTAGGATTGTGAAATAAATTTTAGTTGGAAGTGTCAAATTTTAATAAATTTATTTGAAACCAACTTCGATTTTTTTAGATTTTGTCGATTATTTGTGTTGTAGGATCTATATTTGAGTAAATTTAGATGAAAATAACTTCAAATTTTAGGATTGTGAAAAAAAATTTAGTTGGAAGTGTCAAATTTTTATAAATTTATTTGAAACCAACTTCGAGTTTTTTTTGATTTTGTCGAGTATTTTTGTTGTAGGATTTATATTTGAGTAAATTTAGATGAAAATAACGACAATATTTTGGATTGTCAAAAATATTTGAGTTGGAAATGCCAAATTTTAATAAGTTTATTTGAAACCAACTTCGATTTTTTTGGATATTGTTGAGTATTTTTTTGTAGGATCTATATTTGAGTAAATTTAGATGAAAATAACTTCAATTTTTTGGATTGTGAAAAAAATTTTAGTCGGAAGTGTCAAATTTTAATAAATTTTTTGAAATCAACTTCGTTTTTTTTTTTATTTTGTTGATTATTTTTGGTAGGATCTATATTTGAGTAAATTTAGATGAAAATAACGACCATTTTTTGGATTGTGAAAAAATTTTAGTTGGAAGTGTCAAATTTTAATAAATTTATTTGAAACCAACTTCGATTTTTTTGGATTTTGTCGATTATTTTTGTTGTAGGATCTATATTTGAGTAAATTTAGATGAAAATAACTTCAAATTTTAGGATTATGAAAAAAATTTTAGTTGGAAGTGTCAAATTTTAATAAATTTATTTGAAATCAACTTCGATTTTTTTGGATATTGTTGAGTATTTTTTGTAGGATCTATATTTTAGTAAATTTAGATGAAAATAACTTGAATTTTTAGGATTGTGAAAAAAAATTTAGTTGGAAGAGTCAAATTTTAATAAATTTATTTGAAACCAACTTCGATTTTTTTGGATTTTGTCGAGTATTTTTGGTGTAGGATGTATATTTGATTAAATTTAGATGAAAATAACTTCAATTTTTAGGATTGTGAAAAAAAATTTAGTTGGAAGTGTCAAATTTTTATAAATTTATTTGAAACCAACTTCGAGTTTTTTTTGATTTTGTCGAGTATTTTTGTTGTAGGATTTATATTTGAGTAAATTTAGATGAAAATAACGACAATATTTTGGATTGTCAAAAATATTTGAGTTGGAAATGCCAAATTTTAATAAGTTTATTTGAAACCAACTTCGATTTTTTTGGATATTGTTGAGTATTTTTTTGTAGGATCTATATTTGAGTAAATTTAGATGAAAATAACTTCAATTTTTAGGATTGTGAAAAAAATTTTAGTTGGAAATGTCAAATTTTAATAAATTTATTTGAAATCAACTTCGATTCTTTTGGATTTTGTCGAGTATTTTTGGTGTAGGATGTATATGTGAGTAAATTTAGATGAAAATAACTTCAATTTTTTGGATTGTGAAAAAAATTTTAGTCGGAAGTGTCAAATTTTAATAAATTTATTTGAAATCAACTTCGTTTTTTTTTGATTTTGTTGATTATTTTTGGTAGGATCTATATTTGAGTAAATTTAGATGAAAATAACTTCAATTTTTAGGATTGTGAAATAAATTTTAGTTGGAAGTGTCAAATTTTAATAAATTTATTTGAAACCAACTTCGATTTTTTTAGATTTTGTCGATTATTTGTGTTGTAGGATCTATATTTGAGTAAATTTAGATGAAAATAACTTCAAATTTTAGGATTGTGAAAAAAATTTTAGTTGGAAGTGTCAAATTTTAATAAATTTATTTGAAATCAACTTCGATTCTTTTGGATTTTGTCGAGTATTTTTGGTGTAGGATGTATATTTGAGTAAATTTAGATGAAAATAACTTCGATTTTTAGGATTGTGAAAAAAATTTTAGTTGGTAGTGTCAAATTTTAATAAATTTATTTGAAATCAACTTCGATTCTTTTGGATTTTGTCGAGTATTTTTGGTGTAGGATGTATATTTGAGTAAATTTAGATGAAAATAACTTCAATTTTTTGGATTGTGAAAAAAAATTTTAGTTGGAAGTGCCAAATTTGAATAAATTTATTTGAAATCAACTTCGATTTTTTTTTATTTTGTTGAGTATTTTTGTTGTAGGATCTATATTTGAGTAAATTTAGATGAAAATAACTTCAATTTTTTGGATTGTGAAAAAAATTTTAGTCAGAAGTGTCAAATTTTAATAAATTTATTTGAAATCAACTTCGTTTTTTTTTGGATTTTGTTGAGTATTTTTTGTAGGATCTATATTTTAGTCAATTTAGATGAAAATAACTTGAATTTTTAGGATTGTGAAAAAAAATTTAGTTGGAAGTGTCAAATTTTAATAAATTTATTTGAAACCAACTTCGATTTTTTTGGATTTTGTCGAGTATTTTTGGTGTAGGATGTATATTTGATTAAATTTAGATGAAAATAACTTCAATTTTTAGGATTGTGAAAAAAAATTTAGTTGGAAGTGTCAAATTTTTATAAATTTATTTGAAACCAACTTCGAGTTTTTTTGGATTTTGTCGAGTATTTTTGTTGTAGGATTTATATTTGAGTAAATTTAGATGAAAATAACGACAATATTTTGGATTGTCAAAAATATTTGAGTTGGAAATGCCAAATTTTAATAAGTTTATTTGAAACCAACTTCGATTTTTTTGGATATTGTTGAGTATTTTTTTGTAGGATCTATATTTGAGTAAATTTAGATGAAAATAACTTCAATTTTTAGGATTGTGAAAAAAATTTTAGTTGGAAATGTCAAATTTTAATAAATTTATTTGAAATCAACTTCGATTCTTTTGGATTTTGTCGAGTATTTTTGGTGTAGGATGTATATGTGAGTAAATTTAGATGAAAATAACTTCAATTTTTTGGATTGTGAAAAAAATTTTAGTCGGAAGTGTCAAATTTTAATAAATTTATTTGAAATCAACTTCGTTTTTTTTTTATTTTGTTGATTATTTTTGGTAGGATCTATATTTGAGTAAATTTAGATGAAAATAACTTCAATTTTTAGGATTGTGAAATAAATTTTAGTTGGAAGTGTCAAATTTTAATAAATTTATTTGAAACCAACTTCGATTTTTTTAGATTTTGTCGATTATTTGTGTTGTAGGATCTATATTTGAGTAAATTTAGATGAAAATAACTTCAAATTTTAGGATTGTGAAAAAAATTTTAGTTGGAAGTGTCAAATTTTAATAAATTTATTTGAAATCAACTTCGATTCTTTTGGATTTTGTCGAGTATTTTTGGTGTAGGATGTATATTTGAGTAAATTTAGATGAAAATTACTTCAATTTTTTGGATTGTGAAAAAAATTTTAGTCAGAAGTGTCAAATTTTAATAAATTTATTTGAAATCAACTTCGTTTTTTTTTGGATTTTGTTGAGTATTTTTTGTAGGATCTATATTTTAGTAAATTTAGATGAAAATAACTTGAATTTTTAGGATTGTGAAAAAAAATTTAGTTGGAAGTGTCAAATTTTAATAAATTTATTTGAAACCAACTTCGATTTTTTTGGATTTTGTCGAGTATTTTTGGTGTAGGATGTATATTTGATTAAATTTAGATGAAAATAACTTCAATTTTTAGGATTGTGAAAAAAAATTTAGTTGGAAGTGTCAAATTTTTATAAATTTATTTGAAACCAACTTCGATTTTTTTGGATTTTGTCGAGTATTTTTGGTGTAGGATGTATATTTGAGTAAATTTAGATGAAAATAACTTCGATTTTTAGGATTGTGAAAAAAATTTTAGTTGGTAGTGTCAAATTTTAATAAATTTATTTGAAATCAACTTCGATTCTTTTGGATTTTGTCGAGTATTTTTGGTGTAGGATGTATATTTGAGTAAATTTAGATGAAAATAACTTCAATTTTTTGGATTGTGAAAAAAAATTTTAGTTGGAAGTGCCAAATTTGAATAAATTTATTTGAAATCAACTTCGATTTTTTTTTATTTTGTTGAGTATTTTTGTTGTAGGATCTATATTTGAGTAAATTTAGATGAAAATAACTTCAATTTTTTGGATTGTGAAAAAAATTTTAGTCAGAAGTGTCAAATTTTAATAAATTTATTTGAAATCAACTTCGTTTTTTTTTGGATTTTGTTGAGTATTTTTTGTAGGATCTATATTTTAGTAAATTTAGATGAAAATAACTTGAATTTTTAGGATTGTGAAAAAAAATTTAGTTGGAAGTGTCAAATTTTAATAAATTTATTTGAAACCAACTTCGATTTTTTTGGATTTTGTCGAGTATTTTTGGTGTAGGATGTATATGTGAGTAAATTTAGATGAAAATAACTTCAATTTTTTGGATTGTGAAAAAAATTTTAGTCGGAAGTGTCAAATTTTAATAAATTTATTTGAAATCAACTTCGTTTTTTTTTGATTTTGTTGATTATTTTTGGTAGGATCTATATTTGAGTAAATTTAGATGAAAATAACTTCAATTTTTAGGATTGTGAAATAAATTTTAGTTGGAAGTGTCAAATTTTAATAAATTTATTTGAAACCAACTTCGATTTTTTTAGATTTTGTCGATTATTTTTGTTGTAGGATGTATATTTGAGTAAATTTAGATGAAACTAACGACCATTTTTTGGATTGTGAAGAAAATTTTAGTTGGAAGTGTCAAATTTTAATAAATTTATTTGAAATCAACTTCGATTTTTTTGGATTTTGTCGAGTATTTTTGGTGTAGGATGTATATGTGAGTAAATTTAGATGAAAATAACTTCAATTTTTTGGATTGTGAAAAAAATTTTAGTCGGAAGTGTCAAATTTTAATAAATTTATTTGAAATCAACTTCGTTTTTTTTGGATTTTGTTGATTATTTTTGGTAGGATCTATATTTGAGTAAATTTAGATGAAAATAACTTCAATTTTTAGGATTGTGAAAAAATTTTTAGTTGGAAGTGTCAAATTTTTATAAATTTATTTGAAACCAACTTCGAGTTTTTTTGGATTTTGTCGAGTATTTTTGTTGTAGGACTTATATTTGAGTAAATTTAGATGAAAATAACGACAATATTTTGGATTGTCAAAAATATTTGAGTTGGAAATGCCAAATTTTAATAAGTTTATTTGAAACCAACTTCGATTTTTTTGGATATTGTTGAGTATTTTTTTGTAGGATCTATATTTGAGTAAATTTAGATGAAAATAACTTCAATTTTTAGGATTGTGAAAAAAATTTTAGTTGGAAATGTCAAATTTTAATAAATTTATTTGAAATCAACTTCGATTCTTTTGGATTGTGTCGAGTATTTTTGGTGTAGGATGTATATTTGAGTAAATTTAGATGAAAATAACTTCAATTTTTTGGATTGTGAAAAAAAATTTTAGTTGGAAGTGCCAAATTTGAATAAATTTATTTGAAATCAACATCGATTTTTTTTTATTTTGTTGAGTATTTTTGTTGTAGGATCTATATTTGAGTAAATTTAGATAAAAATAACTTCAATTTTTTGGATTGTGCAAAAAATTTTAGTTGGAAGTGTCAAATTTTAATAAATTTCTTTGAAACCAACTTCGATTTTTTTGGATTTTGTCGAGTATTTTTGTTGTAGGATGTATATTTGAGTAAATTTAGATGAAACTAACGACCATTTTTTGGATTGTGAAGAAAATTTTAGTTGGAAGTGTCAAATTTTAATAAATTTATTTGAAACCAACTTCGATTTTTTTGGATTTTGTCGAGTATTTTTGGTGTAGGATGTATATTTGAGTAAATTTAGATGAAAATAACTTCAATTTTTTGGATTGTGAAAAAAATTTTAGTCGGAAGTGTCAAATTTTAATAAATTTATTTGAAATCAACTTCGTTTTTTTTGGATTTTGTTGATTATTTTTGGTAGGATCTATATTTGAGTAAATTTAGATGAAAATAACTTCAATTTTTAGGATTGTGAAATAAATTTTAGTTGGAAGTGTCAAATTTTAATAAATTTATTTGAAACCAACTTCGATTTTTTTAGATTTTGTCGATTATTTTTGTTGTAGGATCTATATTTGAGTAAATTTAGATGAAAATAACTTCAAATTTTAGGATTGTGAAAAAAATTTTAGTTGGAAGTGTCAAATTTTAATAAATTTATTTGAAATCAACTTCGATTCTTTTGGATTTTGTCGAGTATTTTTGGTGTAGGATGTATATTTGAGTAAATTTAGATGAAAATTACTTCAATTTTTTGGATTGTGAAAAAAAATTTTAGTTGGAAGTGCCAAATTTGAATAAATTTATTTGAAATCAACCTCGATTTTTTTTTATTTTGTTGAGTATTTTTGTTGTAGGATCTATATTTGAGTAAATTTAAATAAAAATAACTTCAATTTTTTTGATTGTGCAAAAAATTTTAGTTGGAAGTGTCAAATTTTAATAAATTTCTTTGAAACCAACTTCGATTTTTTTGGATTTTGTCGAGTATTTTTGTTGTAGGATGTATATTTGAGTAAATTTAGATGAAACTAACGACCATTTTTTGGATTGTGAAGAAAATTTTAGTTGGAAGTAACAAATTTTAATAAATTTATTTGAAACCAACTTCGATTTTTTTGGATTTTGTTGAGTATTTTTGTTGTAGGATCTATATTTGAGTAAATTTAGATAAAAATAACTTCAATTTTTTTGATTGTGCAAAAAATTTTAGTTGGAAGTGTCAAATTTTAATAAATTTCTTTGAAACCAACTTCGATTTTTTTGGATTTTGTCGAGTATTTTTGTTGTAGGATCTATATTTGAGTAAATTTAGATGAAACTAACGACCATTTTTTGGATTGTGAAGAAAATTTTAGTTGGAAGTAACAAATTTTAATAAATTTATTTGAAACCAACTTCGATTTTTTTGGATTTTGTCGAGTATTTTTGGTGTAGGATGTATATTTGAGTAAATTTAGATGAAAATAACTTCGATTTTTAGGATTATGAAAAAAATTTTAGTTGGAAGTGCCAAATTTGAATAAATTTATTTGAAATCAACTTCGATTTTTTTTTATTTTGTTGAGTATTTTTGTTGTAGGATCTATATTTGAGTAAATTTAGATGAAAATAACTTCAATTTTTTGGATTGTGAAAAAAATTTTAGTCGGAAGTGTCAAATTTTAATAAATTTTTTGAAATCAACTTCGTTTTTTTTTTTATTTTGTTGATTATTTTTGGTAGGATCTATATTTGAGTAAATTTAGATGAAAATAACGACCATTTTTTGGATGGTGAAAAAATTTTAGTTGGAAGTGTCAAATTTTAATAAATTTATTTGAAACCAACTTCGATTTTTTTGGATTTTGTCGATTATTTTTGTTGTAGGATCTATATTTGAGTAAATTTAGATGAAAATAACTTCAAATTTTAGGATTATGAAAAAAATTTTAGTTGGAAGTGTCAAATTTTAATAAATTTATTTGAAATCAACTTCGATTTTTTTGGATATTGTTGAGTATTTTTTGTAGGATCTATATTTTAGTAAATTTAGATGAAAATAACTTGAATTTTTAGGATTGTGAAAAAAAATTTAGTTGGAAGAGTCAAATTTTAATAAATTTATTTGAAACCAACTTCGATTTTTTTGGATTTTGTCGAGTATTTTTGGTGTAGGATGTATATTTGATTAAATTTAGATGAAAATAACTTCAATTTTTAGGATTGTGAAAAAAAATTTAGTTGGAAGTGTCAAATTTTTATAAATTTATTTGAAACCAACTTCGAGTTTTTTTTGATTTTGTCGAGTATTTTTGTTGTAGGATTTATATTTGAGTAAATTTAGATGAAAATAACGACAATATTTTGGATTGTCAAAAATATTTGAGTTGGAAATGCCAAATTTTAATAAGTTTATTTGAAACCAACTTCGATTTTTTTGGATATTGTTGAGTATTTTTTTGTAGGATCTATATTTGAGTAAATTTAGATGAAAATAACTTCAATTTTTAGGATTGTGAAAAAAATTTTAGTTGGAAATGTCAAATTTTAATAAATTTATTTGAAATCAACTTCGATTCTTTTGGATTTTGTCGAGTATTTTTGGTGTAGGATGTATATGTGAGTAAATTTAGATGAAAATAACTTCAATTTTTTGGATTGTGAAAAAAATTTTAGTCGGAAGTGTCAAATTTTAATAAATTTATTTGAAATCAACTTCGTTTTTTTTTGATTTTGTTGATTATTTTTGGTAGGATCTATATTTGAGTAAATTTAGATGAAAATAACTTCAATTTTTAGGATTGTGAAATAAATTTTAGTTGGAAGTGTCAAATTTTAATAAATTTATTTGAAACCAACTTCGATTTTTTTAGATTTTGTCGATTATTTGTGTTGTAGGATCTATATTTGAGTAAATTTAGATGAAAATAACTTCAAATTTTAGGATTGTGAAAAAAATTTTAGTTGGAAGTGTCAAATTTTAATAAATTTATTTGAAATCAACTTCGATTCTTTTGGATTTTGTCGAGTATTTTTGGTGTAGGATGTATATTTGAGTAAATTTAGATGAAAATAACTTCGATTTTTAGGATTGTGAAAAAAATTTTAGTTGGTAGTGTCAAATTTTAATAAATTTATTTGAAATCAACTTCGATTCTTTTGGATTTTGTCGAGTATTTTTGGTGTAGGATGTATATTTGAGTAAATCTAGATGAAAATAACTTCAATTTTTTGGATTGTGAAAAAAAATTTTAGTTGGAAGTGCCAAATTTGAATAAATTTATTTGAAATCAACTTCGATTTTTTTTTATTTTGTTGAGTATTTTTGTTGTAGGATCTATATTTGAGTAAATTTAGATGAAAATAACTTCAATTTTTTGGATTGTGAAAAAAATTTTAGTCAGAAGTGTCAAATTTTAATAAATTTATTTGAAATCAACTTCGTTTTTTTTTGGATTTTGTTGAGTATTTTTTGTAGGATCTATATTTTAGTAAATTTAGATGAAAATAACTTGAATTTTTAGGATTGTGAAAAAAAATTTAGTTGGAAGTGTCAAATTTTAATAAATTTATTTGAAACCAACTTCGATTTTTTTGGATTTTGTCGAGTATTTTTGGTGTAGGATGTATATTTGATTAAATTTAGATGAAAATAACTTCAATTTTTAGGATTGTGAAAAAAAATTTAGTTGGAAGTGTCAAATTTTTATAAATTTATTTGAAACCAACTTCGAGTTTTTTTGGATTTTGTCGAGTATTTTTGTTGTAGGATTTATATTTGAGTAAATTTAGATGAAAATAACGACAATATTTTGGATTGTCAAAAATATTTGAGTTGGAAATGCCAAATTTTAATAAGTTTATTTGAAACCAACTTCGATTTTTTTGGATATTGTTGAGTATTTTTTTGTAGGATCTATATTTGAGTAAATTTAGATGAAAATAACTTCAATTTTTAGGATTGTGAAAAAAATTTTAGTTGGAAATGTCAAATTTTAATAAATTTATTTGAAATCAACTTCGATTCTTTTGGATTTTGTCGAGTATTTTTGGTGTAGGATGTATATGTGAGTAAATTTAGATGAAAATAACTTCAATTTTTTGGATTGTGAAAAAAATTTTAGTCGGAAGTGTCAAATTTTAATAAATTTATTTGAAATCAACTTCGTTTTTTTTTATTTTGTTGATTATTTTTGGTAGGATCTATATTTGAGTAAATTTAGATGAAAATAACTTCAATTTTTAGGATTGTGAAATAAATTTTAGTTGGAAGTGTCAAATTTTAATAAATTTATTTGAAACCAACTTCGATTTTTTTAGATTTTGTCGATTATTTGTGTTGTAGGATCTATATTTGAGTAAATTTAGATGAAAATAACTTCAAATTTTAGGATTGTGAAAAAAATTTTAGTTGGAAGTGTCAAATTTTAATAAATTTATTTGAAATCAACTTCGATTCTTTTGGATTTTGGCGAGTATTTTTGGTGTAGGATGTATATTTGAGTAAATTTAGATGAAAATTACTTCAATTTTTTGGATTGTGAAAAAAATTTTAGTCAGAAGTGTCAAATTTTAATAAATTTATTTGAAATCAACTTCGTTTTTTTTTGGATTTTGTTGAGTATTTTTTGTAGGATCTATATTTTAGTAAATTTAGATGAAAATAACTTGAATTTTTAGGATTGTGAAAAAAAATTTAGTTGGAAGTGTCAAATTTTAATAAATTTATTTGAAACCAACTTCGATTTTTTTGGATTTTGTCGAGTATTTTTGGTGTAGGATGTATATTTGATTAAATTTAGATGAAAATAACTTCAATTTTTAGGATTGTGAAAAAAAATTTAGTTGGAAGTGTCAAATTTTTATAAATTTATTTGAAACCAACTTCGAGTTTTTTTGGATTTTGTCGAGTATTTTTGTTGTAGGATTTATATTTGAGTAAATTTAGATGAAAATAACGACAATATTTTGGATTGGCAAAAATATTTGAGTTGGAAATGCCAAATTTTAATAAGTTTATTTGAAACCAACTTCGATTTTTTTGGATATTGTTGAGTATTTTTTTGTAGGATCTATATTTGAGTAAATTTAGATGAAAATAACTTCAATTTTTAGGATTGTGAAAAAAATTTTAGTTGGAAATGTCAAATTTTAATAAATTTATTTGAAATCAACTTCGATTCTTTTGGATTTTGTCGAGTATTTTTGGTGTAGGATGTATATGTGAGTAAATTTAGATGAAAATAACTTCAATTTTTTGGATTGTGAAAAAAATTTTAGTCGGAAGTGTCAAATTTTAATAAATTTATTTGAAATCAACTTCGTTTTTTTTTTATTTTGTTGATTATTTTTGGTAGGATCTATATTTGAGTAAATTTAGATGAAAATAACTTCAATTTTTAGGATTGTGAAATAAATTTTAGTTGGAAGTGTCAAATTTTAATAAATTTATTTGAAACCAACTTCGATTTTTTTAGATTTTGTCGATTATTTGTGTTGTAGGATCTATATTTGAGTAAATTTAGATGAAAATAACTTCAAATTTTAGGATTGTGAAAAAAATTTTAGTTGGAAGTGTCAAATTTTAATAAATTTATTTGAAATCAACTTCGATTCTTTTGGATTTTGTCGAGTATTTTTGGTGTAGGATGTATATTTGAGTAAATTTAGATGAAAATAACTTCGATTTTTAGGATTGTGAAAAAAATTTTAGTTGGTAGTGTCAAATTTTAATAAATTTATTTGAAATCAACTTCGATTCTTTTGGATTTTGTCGAGTATTTTTGGTGTAGGATGTATATTTGAGTAAATTTAGATGAAAATAACTTCAATTTTTTGGATTGTGAAAAAAAATTTTAGTTGGAAGTGCCAAATTTGAATAAATTTATTTGAAATCAACTTCGATTTTTTTTTATTTTGTTGAGTATTTTTGTTGTAGGATCTATATTTGAGTAAATTTAGATGAAAATAACTTCAATTTTTTGGATTGTGAAAAAAATTTTAGTCAGAAGTGTCAAATTTTAATAAATTTATTTGAAATCAACTTCGTTTTTTTTTGGATTTTGTTGAGTATTTTTTGTAGGATCTATATTTTAGTAAATTTAGATGAAAATAACTTGAATTTTTAGGATTGTGAAAAAAAATTTAGTTGGAAGTGTCAAATTTTAATAAATTTATTTGAAACCAACTTCGATTTTTTTGGATTTTGTCGAGTATTTTTGGTGTAGGATGTATATTTGATTAAATTTAGATGAAAATAACTTCAATTTTTAGGATTGTGAAAAAAAATTTAGTTGGAAGTGTCAAATTTTTATAAATTTATTTGAAACCAACTTCGAGTTTTTTTGGATTTTGTCGAGTATTTTTGTTGTAGGATTTATATTTGAGTAAATTTAGATGAAAATAACGACAATATTTTGGATTGTCAAAAATATTTGAGTTGGAAATGCCAAATTTTAATAAGTTTATTTGAAACCAACTTCGATTTTTTTGGATATTGTTGAGTATTTTTTTGTAGGATCTATATTTGAGTAAATTTAGATGAAAATAACTTCAATTTTTAGGATTGTGAAAAAAATTTTAGTTGGAAATGTCAAATTTTAATAAATTTATTTGAAATCAACTTCGATTCTTTTGGATTTTGTCGAGTATTTTTGGTGTAGGATGTATATGTGAGTAAATTTAGATGAAAATAACTTCAATTTTTTGGATTGTGAAAAAAATTTTAGTCGGAAGTGTCAAATTTTAATAAATTTATTTGAAATCAACTTCGTTTTTTTTTTATTTTGTTGATTATTTGTGGTAGGATCTATATTTGAGTAAATTTAGATGAAAATAACTTCAATTTTTAGGATTGTGAAATAAATTTTAGTTGGAAGTGTCAAATTTTAATAAATTTATTTGAAACCAACTTCGATTTTTTTAGATTTTGTCGATTATTTGTGTTGTAGGATCTATATTTGAGTAAATTTAGATGAAAATAACTTCAAATTTTAGGATTGTGAAAAAAATTTTAGTTGGAAGTGTCAAATTTTAATAAATTTATTTGAAATCAACTTCGATTCTTTTGGATTTTGGCGAGTATTTTTGGTGTAGGATGTATATTTGAGTAAATTTAGATGAAAATTACTTCAATTTTTTGGATTGTGAAAAAAATTTTAGTCAGAAGTGTCAAATTTTAATAAATTTATTTGAAATCAACTTCGTTTTTTTTTGGATTTTGTTGATTATTTTTTGTAGGATCTATATTTTAGTAAATTTAGATGAAAATAACTTGAATTTTTAGGATTGTGAAAAAAAATTTAGTTGGAAGTGTCAAATTTTAATAAATTTATTTGAAACCAACTTCGATTTTTTTGGATTTTGTCGAGTATTTTTGGTGTAGGATGTATATTTGATTAAATTTAGATGAAAATAACTTCAATTTTTAGGATTGTGAAAAAAAATTTAGTTGGAAGTGTCAAATTTTTATAAATTTATTTGAAACCAACTTCGAGTTTTTTTGGATTTTGTCGAGTATTTTTGTTGTAGGATTTATATTTGAGTAAATTTAGATGAAAATAACGACAATATTTTGGATTGTCAAAAATATTTGAGTTGGAAATGCCAAATTTTAATAAGTTTATTTGAAACCAACTTCGATTTTTTTGGATATTGTTGAGTATTTTTTTGTAGGATCTATATTTGAGTAAATTTAGATGAAAATAACTTCAATTTTTAGGATTGTGAAAAAAATTTTAGTTGGAAATGTCAAATTTTAATAAATTTATTTGAAATCAACTTCGATTCTTTTGGATTTTGTCGAGTATTTTTGGTGTAGGATGTATATGTGAGTAAATTTAGATGAAAATAACTTCAATTTTTTGGATTGTGAAAAAAATTTTAGTCGGAAGTGTCAAATTTTAATAAATTTATTTGAAATCAACTTCGTTTTTTTTTTATTTTGTTGATTATTTTTGGTAGGATCTATATTTGAGTAAATTTAGATGAAAATAACTTCAATTTTTAGGATTGTGAAATAAATTTTAGTTGGAAGTGTCAAATTTTAATAAATTTATTTGAAACCAACTTCGATTTTTTTAGATTTTGTCGATTATTTGTGTTGTAGGATCTATATTTGAGTAAATTTAGATGAAAATAACTTCAAATTTTAGGATTGTGAAAAAAATTTTAGTTGGAAGTGTCAAATTTTAATAAATTTATTTGAAATCAACTTCGATTCTTTTGGATTTTGTCGAGTATTTTTGGTGTAGGATGTATATTTGAGTAAATTTAGATGAAAATTACTTCAATTTTTTGGATTGTGAACAAAAATTTTAGTTGGAAGTGCCAAATTTGAATAAATTTATTTGAAATCAACCTCGATTTTTTTTTATTTTGTTGAGTATTTTGGTTGTAGGATCTATATTTGAGTAAATTTAGATAAAAATAACTTCAATTTTTTTGATTGTGCAAAAAATTTTAGTTGGAAGTGTCAAATTTTAATAAATTTCTTTGAAACCAACTTCGATTTTTTTGGATTTTGTCGAGTATTTTTGTTGTAGGATGTATATTTGAGTAAATTTAGATGAAACTAACGACCATTTTTTGGATTGTGAAGAAAATTTTAGTTGGAAGTAACAAATTTTAATAAATTTATTTGAAACCAACTTCGATTTTTTTGGATTTTGTCGAGTATTTTTGGTGTAGGATGTATATTTGAGTAAATTTAGATGAAAATAACTTCGATTTTTAGGATTGTGAAAAAAATTTTAGTTGGTAGTGTCAAATTTTAATAAATTTATTTGAAATCAACTTCGATTCTTTTGGATTTTGTCGAGTATTTTTGGTGTAGGATGTATATTTGAGTAAATTTAGATGAAAATAACTTCAATTTTTTGGATTGTGAAAAAAAATTTTAGTTGGAAGTGCCAAATTTGAATAAATTTATTTGAAATCAACTTCGATTTTTTTTTATTTTGTTGAGTATTTTTGTTGTAGGATCTATATTTGAGTAAATTTAGATGAAAATAACTTCAATTTTTTGGATTGTGAAAAAAATTTTAGTCAGAAGTGTCAAATTTTAATAAATTTATTTGAAATCAACTTCGTTTTTTTTTGGATTTTGTTGAGTATTTTTTGTAGGATCTATATTTTAGTAAATTTAGATGAAAATAACTTGAATTTTTAGGATTGTGAAAAAAAATTTAGTTGGAAGTGTCAAATTTTAATAAATTTATTTGAAACCAACTTCGATTTTTTTGGATTTTGTCGAGTATTTTTGGTGTAGGATGTATATGTGAGTAAATTTAGATGAAAATAACTTCAATTTTTTGGATTGTGAAAAAAATTTTAGTCGGAAGTGTCAAATTTTAATAAATTTATTTGAAATCAACTTCGTTTTTTTTTGATTTTGTTGATTATTTTTGGTAGGATCTATATTTGAGTAAATTTAGATGAAAATAACTTCAATTTTTAGGATTGTGAAATAAATTTTAGTTGGAAGTGTCAAATTTTAATAAATTTATTTGAAACCAACTTCGATTTTTTTAGATTTTGTCGATTATTTGTGTTGTAGGATCTATATTTGAGTAAATTTAGATGAAAATAACTTCAAATTTTAGGATTGTGAAAAAAATTTTAGTTGGAAGTGTCAAATTTTAATAAATTTATTTGAAATCAACTTCGATTCTTTTGGATTTTGTCGAGTATTTTTGGTGTAGGATGTATATTTGAGTAAATTTAGATGAAAATTACTTCAATTTTTTGGATTGTGAAAAAAAATTTTAGTTGGAAGTGCCAAATTTGAATAAATTTATTTGAAATCAACCTCGATTTTTTTTTATTTTGTTGAGTATTTTTGTTGTAGGATCTATATTTGAGTAAATTTAGATAAAAATAACTTCAATTTTTTTGATTGTGCAAAAAATTTTAGTTGGAAGTGTCAAATTTTAATAAATTTCTTTGAAACCAACTTCGATTTTTTTGGATTTTGTCGAGTATTTTTGTTTTAGGATGTATATTTGAGTAAATTTAGATGAAACTAACGACCATTTTTTGGATTGTGAAGAAAATTTTAGTTGGAAGTAACAAATTTTAATAAATTTATTTGAAACCAACTTCGATTTTTTTGGATTTTGTCGAGTATTTTTGGTGTAGGATGTATATTTGAGTAAATTTAGATGAAAATAACTTCGATTTTTAGGATTGTGAAAAAAATTTTAGTTGGTAGTGTCAAATTTTAATAAATTTATTTGAAATCAACTTCGATTCTTTTGGATTTTGTCGAGTATTTTTGGTGTAGGATGTATATTTGAGTAAATTTAGATGAAAATTACTTCAATTTTTTGGATTGTGAAAAAAAATTTTAGTTGGAAGTGCCAAATTTGAATAAATTTATTTGAAATCAACCTCGATTTTTTTTTATTTTGTTGAGTATTTTTGTTGTAGGATCTATATTTGAGTAAATTTAGATAAAAATAACTTCAATTTTTTTGATTGTGCAAAAAATTTTAGTTGGAAGTGTCAAATTTTAATAAATTTCTTTGAAACCAACTTCGATTTTTTTGGATTTTGTCGAGTATTTTTGTTGTAGGATGTATATTTGAGTAAATTTAGATGAAACTAACGACCATTTTTTGGATTGTGAAGAAAATTTTAGTTGGAAGTAACAAATTTTAATAAATTTATTTGAAACCAACTTCGATTTTTTTGGATTTTGTCGAGTATTTTTGGTGTAGGATGTATATTTGAGTAAATTTAGATGAAAATTACTTCAATTTCTAGGATTGTGAAAAAAATTTTAGTTGGAAGTGCCAAATTTGAATAAATTTATTTGAAATCAACTTCGATTTTTTTTTATTTTGTTGAGTATTTTTGTTGTAGGATCTATATTTGAGTAAATTTAGATGAAAATAACTTCAATTTTTTGGATTGTGAAAAAAATTTTAGTCGGAAGTGTCAAATTTTAATAAATTTATTTGAAATCTACTTCGTTTTTTTTTTTATTTTGTTGATTATTTTTGGTAGGATCTATATTTGAGTAAATTTAGATGAAAATAACGACCATTTTTTGGATTGTGAAAAAAATTTTAGTTGGAAGTGTCAAATTTTAATAAATTTATTTGAAACCAACTTCGATTTTTTTGGATTTTGTCGATTATTTTTGTTGTAGGATCTATATTTGAGTAAATTTAGATGAAAATAACTTCAAATTTTAGGATTATGAAAAAAATTTTAGTTGGAAGTGTCAAATTTTAATAAATTTATTTGAAATCAACTTCGATTTTTTTGGATATTGTTGAGTATTTTTTGTAGGATCTATATTTTAGTAAATTTAGATGAAAATAACTTGAATTTTTAGGATTGTGAAAAAAAATTTAGTTGGAAGTGTCAAATTTTAATAAATTTATTTGAAACCAACTTCGATTTTTTTGGATTTTGTCGAGTATTTTTGGTGTAGGATGTATATTTGATTAAATTTAGATGAAAATAACTTCAATTTTTAGGATTGTGAAAAAAAATTTAGTTGGAAGTGTCAAATTTTTATAAATTTATTTGAAACCAACTTCGATTTTTTTGGATATTGTTGAGTATTTTTTTGTAGGATCTATATTTGAGTAAATTTAGATGAAAATAACTTCAATTTTTAGGATTGTGAAAAAAATTTTAGTTGGAAATGTCAAATTTTAATAAATTTATTTGAAATCAACTTCGATTCTTTTGGATTTTGTCGAGTATTTTTGGTGTAGGATGTATATGTGAGTAAATTTAGATGAAAATAACTTCAATTTTTTGGATTGTGAAAAAAATTTTAGTCGGAAGTGTCAAATTTTAATAAATTTATTTGAAATCAACTTCGTTTTTTTTTTATTTTGTTGATTATTTTTGGTAGGATCTATATTTGAGTAAATTTAGATGAAAATAACTTCAATTTTTAGGATTGTGAAATAAATTTTAGTTGGAAGTGTCAAATTTTAATAA